>CM076081.1:19719442-20319442 GCA_038088235.1 Zacco platypus | reverse complement strand
AAAGAGTATGTCACTGAGGTAATTCTCGCCTACTCTTTTATGACTAGAGAAGTAGGCGATTTCGGACGCAGCCCCTCTCTGCACACGGGTGTTACATCTCCTTTACTCTTTCCGCCATGTTTCTCATTCGTGTTGGAATTGTTTACATGTGTGGATGCCTCTTTGATGCAGCATTCATGTGTTGTATATAATTATCCACTGTATTTTGAATCAATACCGCTTGCTCATTATTTTGATATGTCATATTACCATATATAGACACATGCCTATAAAAAGTAAAGCCCATTTTTACCTCAAAACCATTTCTCACTGCTAGTTAAAGGGATAGTACACCCAAAAATGAATGTCATAAGTTAGTCAGAATCCACTCATCACTCAAAATGCCTTAGTTCCCTTTCAAAGTGGAACTTTGACATGGCGTCATGGAGTTAATGCTATGGGGACCAATGTCACTGGGATCTGACTGTCTATCATCACACCAGTTTTATTGTCTGACGGCAGTCTATGGTATCATGAGAAGAATGCCAGTAAGTATAAAAGAGCGCCTGCAATCAAGAGTTTTTGTCAGAGCAATATCCCTTACATGGAATGGTGGTCAATCCGTTCATCGGACAGACAAGCCATTGTCCTTTTGTACTCAGGCAGCTACATACCACAGGGGCGAGCCAGTGTGACCATAGTGGTTAGTACTCTGCATTGTGGATTCAATGCCGGTTTGAATCTGGGTCACAGCAGGCCTTTTCTGTTAAAATGGATGCATTGGTGGCTGAAGCTGTAATGTATTCTATGTCTCTCACGTTGGGCGTATTCATTTGTTCTGTCTCTTTCCTCCTGGGGTTTCGGCTTCCAGCGTGCAAAAAAGCGCAATAGTTTTGGTTTCCTCAGCGATCTCTGTGGTGCAACCGGTTACTGGTTAACCGACCGAAACCGACAGGTTGGTGGTTCAAGCCCACCCATGGACGAAGGTAGCTTTTCATTGCCGTGTCAGAAGAACATCAGACTTTTAATCTGAGGGTCCCAGGATTCAAGTCCCCACTCAGGTGAAGGGGCCATTGCTTGGTGGTTGGTGGTTCAAGCCCACCCAGGGACGAAGGCAGCTTTTCGTTGCCATGTCGCCAGGGAACCACAGACGCAGAATGTAGCATGCTTATCCACTAGTTAAAAGTAGACAGCGGGTGATTTGTGAAAGCTGTTCTTATAACACTTCTGTTATAGTGGTCGGCTATTTAATGTGACTTGTAGTCCACAGCGATTGAAAGCTCAAGGGCAATAACCTGCTGTTATAAACGTTGTCGTCACTGTGCAGCCCCAAATGATGTGCCCCTCGTAAAAGAGGTTCCTCTTTTTCCGTCTCTTGCGAGGAGCCAGGAAGCATAGCCTTCCTCAAGAGACCCAGGTCTTACACTGATGATGCAGGGCTCCTCCATGGCAAGAGCTGCTAAGTGCTCTGTTAGACTCCTGAAACGGAAGCCTGCTGGTTGTGAATTTCCAGTGAGACTACGTTCTCCTGTGACACCCATGTGCTTGAAGTCGTGAGGGCCTAGGAAAGATGGATGTGTTGTGTGGTGGAAATTCACCTATGAGATTAAAGTCAGGCCACTCAATAGTAAAATTGAATTCAGGGTAGGGTACAACCAAAACACACCTCAGAGAGCTACGAAGTAAGCTCGAAACAAAACAGATTATTCAGTCAAATCATACATATTAATTTTTCAGCAAACAGCAAACAGACTTTGAAAATTGACTGGATTTAAGCAAATAAGTAAATGATCATAAAGCCATCCTACTTCCTTTTATCATATAAGTACAATTTCCAGTTCATCAACATCCCATAATAGTTGTCCACCTGACGTGTGTAAATATTTTTTGAAATGGAAACGTCTTATCTAACTCCCTAACTTCTTCCCAGCTAACTGACCTTGAGTACAGAAAGAGCGGTACGGTCCGGGTCACGGCAAGCATTTTCTGTTAAGATGGATGGATTGGTCCCTGAAGCTGTTCTGTGCCTCCCACGTCCAGCCAAGAGAACATGTGGCCAGTCGGCAGATGTAGTCGTGGCCGAGAGGTTAAGGCGATGGACTTGAAATCCATTGGGGTATCCCCGCGTAGGTTCGAACCCTGCCGACTACGGGCAGGCTTGTCTTTGTTTGATTTAGCTTTCTGTGGGGAGATTTGTGCTTTTCCCTTGGCCATCCCTTTGATTACGGCTGTTATAGCGCAAGGGGCAGACCGAGAGCACGTGTCCGGATTGCTCAGTCGGTAGAGCGCCAGACTTTTAATCTAAGCACCCGTGAAGTCAACTCAGTGTGCTGGATATGAGAGGCATACAAATTGTCCAGTTCTGTGGGTCCACACATCCAGATACGTGGCAGCTTGGTGTCTCCTTGTTGGGACCGTGTTTTTGTTTTTTTCCTGCTGCGTGCCTAGGTTGCGAGAGGGTCAGGCAGCATTTTTTTTACGAAAACTGCCTAGAGGACTTCCTAGGAAACCCCTCACTATAGTTGTGGACGAGTGGTTAAGGCGATGGACTAGAAATCCTTTGGGGTTTGAATCCTGCAAACTACGTTTTGATGCGACAACTGTATCCTTCAAGTTTTGGGTTCTTAGGAAAGATGACAGTTTTTTGCCGTTATGAATGTTGTCATCCTTGTGCCTTCCAAGGCCTTTGACTCAAAGGAGTTGGCAAGTCACCATGAAAAAGGCCCATCCTTTCTTGTCAGTGTTTCCAAGTTGTCAGGAGCAGGCCATCTCTTTCTGTCCTTATTGTTTATGACCTTCATCCTGCAGTGCACGTGGAAAATGATCTTTTGGAGGATGGAGCGCTTACGCTTTGCGGGGAAACGGCTGTCACAGCGCAAGGGGCAGACCAAGTGCACGGGCCTGGATATCTCAGTCAGAAGAACATCAGACTTTTAATCTGAGGGTCCAGGATTCAAGTTCCCGCTCGGGTGAAGGGCCAGGGAACCACAGACGCAGAATGTAGCATGCTTATCCACTAGTTGTTAAAAGTAGACAGCGAGTGATTTGTGAAAGCTGATTATCAGCTCCAGCTTGCTGTGTTGTTTGGATGGAAAGGTAATGTCTTGTTCCAGGTGGCAGGGACCTAAGCTCAATGGAAACAACCTGCTATCCCTCACCACCTGCCGTCTCTCACTCCCTGTGAGCATAGACGCTACCACAGCTAAGCATTGGTGGTTCAGTGGTAGAATTCTCGCCTGCCACGCGGGAGACCCGGGTCCGATTCCCGGCCAATGCAGAAAGTGTCTTCTGTTGTCCCAGAGGTCGGCTATTTAATGTGACTTGTAGTCCACAGCGATTGAAAGCTCAAGGGCAATAACCTGCTGTTATAAACGTTGTCGTCACTGTGCAGCCCCAAATGATGTGCCCCTCGTAAAAGAGGTTCCTCTTTTTCCGTCTCTTGCGAGGAGCCAGGAAGCATAGCCTTCCTCAAGAGACCCAGGTCTTACACTGATGATGCAGGGCTCCTCCATGGCAAGAGCTGCTAAGTGCTCTGTTAGACTCCTGAAACGGAAGCCTGCTGGTTGTGAATTTCCAGTGAGACTACGTTCTCCTGTGACACCCATGTGCTTGAAGTCGTGAGGGCTTAGGAAAGATGGATGTGTTGTGTGGTGGAAATTCACCTATGAGATTAAAGTCAGGCCACTCAATAGTAAAATTGAATTCAGGGTAGGGTACAACCAAAACACACCTCAGAGAGCTACGAAGTAAGCTCGAAACAAAACAGATTATTCAGTCAAATCATACATATTAATTTTTCAGCAAACAGCAAACAGACTTTGAAAATTGACTGGATTTAAGCAAATAAGTAAATGATCATAAAGCCATCCTACTTCCTTTTATCATATAAGTACAATTTCCAGTTCATCAACATCCCATAATAGTTGTCCACCTGACGTGTGTAAATATTTTTTGAAATGGAAACGTCTTATCTAACTCCCTAACTTCTTCCCAGCTAACTGACCTTGAGGACAGAAAGAGCGGTACCAGTGGTGCGCCGTGATCGTATAGTGGTTAGTACTCTGCGTTGTGGCCGCAGCAACCCCGGTTCGAATCCGGGTCACGGCAAGCATTTTCTGTTAAGATGGATGGATTGGTCCCTGAAGCTGTTCTGTGCCTCCCACATCCAGCCAAGAGAACATGTGGCCGGTCGGCAGATGTAGTCGTGGCCGAGAGGTTAAGGCGATGGTCTTGAAATCCATTGGGGTATCCCCGCGTAGGTTCGAACCCTGCCGACTACGGGCAGGCTTGTCTTTGTTTGATTTAGCTTTCTGTGGGGAGATTTGTGCTTTTCCCTTGGCCATCCCTTTGATTACGGCTGTTATAGCGCAAGGGGCAGACCGAGAGCACGTGTCCGGATTGCTCAGTCGGTAGAGCGCCAGACTTTTAATCTAAGCACCCGTGACGTCAACTCAGTGTGCTGGATATGAGAGGCATACAAATTGTCCAGTTCTGTGGGTCCACACATCCAGATACGTGGCAGCTTGGTGTCTCCTTGTTGGGACCGTGTTTTAGTTTTTTTCCTGCTGCGTGCCTAGGTTGCGAGAGGGTCAGGCAGCATTTTTTTTTACGAAAACTGCCTAGAGGACTTCCTAGGAAACCCCTCACTATAGTTGTGGACGAGAGGTTAAGGCGATGGACTAGAAATCCTTTGGGGTTTGAATCCTGCAAACTACGTTTTGATGCGACAACTGTATCCTTCAAGTTTTGGGTTCTTAGGAAAGATGACGGTTTTTTGCCGTTATGAATGTTGTCATCCTTGTGCCTTCCAAGGCCTTTGACTCAAAGGAGTTGGCAAGTCACCATGAAAAAGGCCCACCCTTTCTTGTCAGTGTTTCCAAGTTGTCAGGAGCAGGCCATCTCTTTCTGTCCTTATTGTTTATGACCTTCATCCTGCAGTGCACGTGGAAAATGATCTTTTGGAGGATGGAGCGCTTACGCTTTGCGGGGAAACGGCTGTCACAGCGCAAGGGGCAGACCAAGTGCACGGGCCTGGATATCTCAGTCAGAAGAACATCAGACTTTTAATCTGAGGGTCCAGGATTCAAGTTCCCGCTCGGGTGAAGGGCCAGGGAACCACAGACGCAGAATGTAGCATGCTTATCCACTAGTTGTTAAAAGTAGACAGCGAGTGATTTGTGAAAGCTGATTATCAGCTCCAGCTTGCTGTGTTGTTTGGATGGAAAGGTAATGTTTTGTTCCAGGTGGCAGGGACCTAAGCTCAATGGAAACAACCTGCTATCCCTCACCACCTGCCGTCTCTCACTCCCTGTGAGCATAGACGCTACCACAGCTAAGCATTGGTGGTTCAGTGGTAGAATTCTCGCCTGCCACGAGGGCGACCCGGGTCCGATTCCCGGCCAATGCAGAAAGTGTCTTCTGTTGTCCCAGAGGTCGGCTATTTAATGTGACTTGTAGTCCACAGCGATTGAAAGCTCAAGGGCAATAACCTGCTGTTATAAACGTTGTCGTCACTGTGCAGCCCCAAATGATGTGCCCCTCGTAAAAGAGGTTCCTCTTTTTCCGTCTCTTGCGAGGAGCCAGGAAGCATAGCCTTCCTCAAGAGACCCAGGTCTTACACTGATGATGCAGGGCTCCTCCATGGCAAGAGCTGCTAAGTGCTCTGTTAGACTCCTGAAACGGAAGCCTGCTGGTTGTGAATTTCCAGTGAGACTACGTTCTCCTGTGACACCCATGTGCTTGAAGTCGTGAGGGCTTAGGAAAGATGGATGTGTTGTGTGGTGGAAATTCACCTATGAGATTAAAGTCAGGCCACTCAATAGTAAAATTGAATTCAGGGTAGGGTACAACCAAAACACACCTCAGAGAGCTACGAAGTAAGCTCGAAACAAAACAGATTATTCAGTCAAATCATACATATTAATTTTTCAGCAAACAGCAAACAGACTTTGAAAATTGACTGGATTTAAGCAAATAAGTAAATGATCATAAAGCCATCCTACTTCCTTTTATCATATAAGTACAATTTCCAGTTCATCAACATCCCATAATAGTTGTCCACCTGACGTGTGTAAATATTTTTTGAAATGGAAACGTCTTATCTAACTCCCTAACTTCTTCCCAGCTAACTGACCTTGAGGACAGAAAGAGCGGTACCAGTGGTGCGCCGTGATCGTATAGTGGTTAGTACTCTGCGTTGTGGCCGCAGCAACCCCGGTTCGAATCCGGGTCACGGCAAGCATTTTCTGTTAAGATGGATGGATTGGTCCCTGAAGCTGTTCTGTGCCTCCCACATCCAGCCAAGAGAACATGTGGCCGGTCGGCGGATGTAGTCGTGGCCGAGAGGTTAAGGCGATGGTCTTGAAATCCATTGGGGTATCCCCGCGTAGGTTCGAACCCTGCCGACTACGGGCAGGCTTGTCTTTGTTTGATTTAGCTTTCTGTGGGGAGATTTGTGCTTTTCCCTTGGCCATCCCTTTGATTACGGCTGTTATAGCGCAAGGGGCAGACCGAGAGCACGTGTCCGGATTGCTCAGTCGGTAGAGCGCCAGACTTTTAATCTAAGCACCCGTGACGTCAACTCAGTGTGCTGGATATGAGAGGCATACAAATTGTCCAGTTCTGTGGGTCCACACATCCAGATACGTGGCAGCTTGGTGTCTCCTTGTTGGGACCGTGTTTTAGTTTTTTTCCTGCTGCGTGCCTAGGTTGCGAGAGGGTCAGGCAGCATTTTTTCTTTACGAAAACTGCCTAGAGGACTTCCTAGGAAACCCCTCACTATAGTTGTGGACGAGAGGTTAAGGCGATGGACTAGAAATCCTTTGGGGTTTGAATCCTGCAAACTACGTTTTGATGCGACAACTGTATCCTTCAAGTTTTGGGTTCTTAGGAAAGATGACGGTTTTTTGCCGTTATGAATGTTGTCATCCTTGTGCCTTCCAAGGCCTTTGACTCAAAGGAGTTGGCAAGTCACCATGAAAAAGGCCCACCCTTTCTTGTCAGTGTTTCCAAGTTGTCAGGAGCAGGCCATCTCTTTCTGTCCTTATTGTTTATGACCTTCATCCTGCAGTGCACGTGGAAAATGATCTTTTGGAGGATGGAGCGCTTACGCTTTGCGGGGAAACGGCTGTCACAGCGCAAGGGGCAGACCAAGTGCACGGGCCTGGATATCTCAGTCAGAAGAACATCAGACTTTTAATCTGAGGGTCCAGGATTCAAGTTCCCGCTCGGGTGAAGGGCCAGGGAACCACAGACGCAGAATGTAGCATGCTTATCCACTAGTTGTTAAAAGTAGACAGCGAGTGATTTGTGAAAGCTGATTATCAGCTCCAGCTTGCTGTGTTGTTTGGATGGAAAGGTAATGTTTTGTTCCAGGTGGCAGGGACCTAAGCTCAATGGAAACAACCTGCTATCCCTCACCACCTGCCGTCTCTCACTCCCTGTGAGCATAGACGCTACCACAGCTAAGCATTGGTGGTTCAGTGGTAGAATTCTCGCCTGCCACGCGGGAGACCCGGGTCCGATTCCCAGCCAATGCAGAAAGTGTCTTCTGTTGTCCCAGAGGTCGGCTATTTAATGTGACTTGTAGTCCACAGCGATTGAAAGCTCAAGGGCAATAACCTGCTGTTATAAACGTTGTCGTCACTGTGCAGCCCCAAATGATGTGCCCCTCGTAAAAGAGGTTCCTCTTTTTCCGTCTCTTGCGAGGAGCCAGGAAGCATAGCCTTCCTCAAGAGACCCAGGTCTTACACTGATGATGCAGGGCTCCTCCATGGCAAGAGCTGCTAAGTGCTCTGTTAGACTCCTGAAACGGAAGCCTGCTGGTTGTGAATTTCCAGTGAGACTACGTTCTCCTGTGACACCCATGTGCTTGAAGTCGTGAGGGCTTAGGAAAGATGGATGTGTTGTGTGGTGGAAATTCACCTATGAGATTAAAGTCAGGCCACTCAATAGTAAAATTGAATTCAGGGTAGAGTACAACCAAAACACACCTCAGAGAGCTACGAAGTAAGCTCGAAACAAAACAGATTATTCAGTCAAATCATACATATTAATTTTTCAGCAAACAGACTTTGAAAATTGACTGGATTTAAGCAAATAAGTAAATGATCATAAAGCCATCCTACTTCCTTTTATCATATAAGTACAATTTCCAGTTCATCAACATCCCATAATAGTTGTCCACCTGACGTGTGTAAATATTTTTTGAAATGGAAACGTCTTATCTAACTCCCTAACTTCTTCCCAGCTAACTGACCTTGAGGACAGAAAGAGCGGTACCAGTGGTGCGCCGTGATCGTATAGTGGTTAGTACTCTGCGTTGTGGCCGCAGCAACCCCGGTTCGAATCTGGGTCACGGCAAGCATTTTCTGTTAAGATGGATGGATTGGTCCCTGAAGCTGTTCTGTGCCTCCCACGTCCAGCCAAGAGAACATGTGGCCAGTCGGCAGATGTAGTCGTGGCCGAGAGGTTAAGGCGATGGACTTGAAATCCATTGGGGTATCCCCGCGTAGGTTCGAACCCTGCCGACTACGGGCAGGCTTGTCTTTGTTTGATTTAGCTTTCTGTGGGGAGATTTGTGCTTTTCCCTTGGCCATCCCTTTGATTACGGCTGTTATAGCGCAAGGGGCAGACCGAGAGCATGTGTCCGGATTGCTCAGTCGGTAGAGCGCCAGACTTTTAATGTAAGCACCCGTGACGTCAACTCAGTGTGCTGGATATGAGAGGCATACAAATTGTCCAGTTCTGTGGGTCCACACATCCAGATACGTGGCAGCTTGGTGTCTCCTTGTTGGGACCGTGTTTTAGTTTTTTTCCTGCTGCGTGCCTAGGTTGCGAGAGGGTCAGGCAGCATTTTTTCTTTACGAAAACTGCCTAGAGGACTTCCTAGGAAACCCCTCACTATAGTTGTGGACGAGAGGTTAAGGCGATGGACTAGAAATCCTTTGGGGTTTGAATCCTGCAAACTACGTTTTGATGCGACAACTGTATCCTTCAAGTTTTGGGTTCTTAGGAAAGATGACGGTTTTTTGCCGTTATGAATGTTGTCATCCTTGTGCCTTCCAAGGCCTTTGACTCAAAGGAGTTGGCAAGTCACCATGAAAAAGGCCCACCCTTTCTTGTCAGTGTTTCCAAGTTGTCAGGAGCAGGCCATCTCTTTCTGTCCTTATTGTTTATGACCTTCATCCTGCAGTGCACGTGGAAAATGATCTTTTGGAGTATGGAGCGCTTACGCTTTGCGGGGAAACGGCTGTCACAGCGCAAGGGGCAGACCAAGTGCACGGGCCTGGATATCTCAGTCAGAAGAACATCAGACTTTTAATCTGAGGGTCCAGGATTCAAGTTCCCGCTCGGGTGAAGGGCCAGGGAACCACAGACGCAGAATGTAGCATGCTTATCCACTAGTTGTTAAAAGTAGACAGCGAGTGATTTGTGAAAGCTGATTATCAGCTCCAGCTTGCTGTGTTGTTTGGATGGAAAGGTAATGTTTTGTTCCAGGTGGCAGGGACCTAAGCTCAATGGAAACAACCTGCTATCCCTCACCACCTGCCGTCTCTCACTCCCTGTGAGCATAGACGCTACCACAGCTAAGCATTGGTGGTTCAGTGGTAGAATTCTCGCCTGCCACGCGCGAGACCCGGGTCCGATTCCCGGCCAATGCAGAAAGTGTCTTCTGTTGTCCCAGAGGTTGGCTATTTAATGTGACTTGTAGTCCACAGCGATTGAAAGCTCAAGGGCAATAACCTGCTGTTATAAACGTTGTCGTCACTGTGCAGCCCCAAATGATGTGCCCCTCGTAAAAGAGGTTCCTCTTTTTCCGTCTCTTGCGAGGAGCCAGGAAGCATAGCCTTCCTCAAGAGACCCAGGTCTTACACTGATGATGCAGGGCTCCTCCATGGCAAGAGCTGCTAAGTGCTCTGTTAGACTCCTGAAACGGAAGCCTGCTGGTTGTGAATTTCCAGTGAGACTACGTTCTCCTGTGACACCCATGTGCTTGAAGTCGTGAGGGCTTAGGAAAGATGGATGTGTTGTGTGGTGGAAATTCACCTATGAGATTAAAGTCAGGCCACTCAATAGTAAAATTGAATTCAGGGTAGGGTACAACCAAAACACACCTCAGAGAGCTACGAAGTAAGCTCGAAACAAAACAGATTATTCAGTCAAATCATACATATTAATTTTTCAGCAAACAGACTTTGAAAATTGACTGGATTTAAGCAAATAAGTAAATGATCATAAAGCCATCCTACTTCCTTTTATCATATAAGTACAATTTCCAGTTCATCAACATCCCATAATAGTTGTCCACCTGACGTGTGTAAATATTTTTTGAAATGGAAACGTCTTATCTAACTCCCTAACTTCTTCCCAGCTAACTGACCTTGAGGACAGAAAGAGCGGTACCAGTGGTGCGCCGTGATCGTATAGTGGTTAGTACTCTGCGTTGTGGCCGCAGCAACCCCGGTTCGAATCCGGGTCACGGCAAGCATTTTCTGTTAAGATGGATGGATTGGTCCCTGAAGCTGTTCTGTGCCTCCCACATCCAGCCAAGAGAACATGTGGCCGGTCGGCAGATGTAGTCGTGGCCGAGAGGTTAAGGCGATGGTCTTGAAATCCATTGGGGTATCCCCGCGTAGGTTCGAACCCTGCCGACTACGGGCAGGCTTGTCTTTGTTTGATTTAGCTTTCTGTGGGGAGATTTGTGCTTTTCCCTTGGCCATCCCTTTGATTACGGCTGTTATAGCGCAAGGGGCAGACCGAGAGCACGTGTCCGGATTGCTCAGTCGGTAGAGCGCCAGACTTTTAATCTAAGCACCCGTGACGTCAACTCAGTGTGCTGGATATGAGAGGCATACAAATTGTCCAGTTCTGTGGGTCCACACATCCAGATACGTGGCAGCTTGGTGTCTCCTTGTTGGGACCGTGTTTTAGTTTTTTTCCTGCTGCGTGCCTAGGTTGCGAGAGGGTCAGGCAGCATTTTTTTTTACGAAAACTGCCTAGAGGACTTCCTAGGAAACCCCTCACTATAGTTGTGGACGAGAGGTTAAGGCGATGGACTAGAAATCCTTTGGGGTTTGAATCCTGCAAACTACGTTTTGATGCGACAACTGTATCCTTCAAGTTTTGGGTTCTTAGGAAAGATGACGGTTTTTTGCCGTTATGAATGTTGTCATCCTTGTGCCTTCCAAGGCCTTTGACTCAAAGGAGTTGGCAAGTCACCATGAAAAAGGCCCACCCTTTCTTGTCAGTGTTTCCAAGTTGTCAGGAGCAGGCCATCTCTTTCTGTCCTTATTGTTTATGACCTTCATCCTGCAGTGCACGTGGAAAATGATCTTTTGGAGGATGGAGCGCTTACGCTTTGCGGGGAAACGGCTGTCACAGCGCAAGGGGCAGACCAAGTGCACGGGCCTGGATATCTCAGTCAGAAGAACATCAGACTTTTAATCTGAGGGTCCAGGATTCAAGTTCCCGCTCGGGTGAAGGGCCAGGGAACCACAGACGCAGAATGTAGCATGCTTATCCACTAGTTGTTAAAAGTAGACAGCGAGTGATTTGTGAAAGCTGATTATCAGCTCCAGCTTGCTGTGTTGTTTGGATGGAAAGGTAATGTTTTGTTCCAGGTGGCAGGGACCTAAGCTCAATGGAAACAACCTGCTATCCCTCACCACCTGCCGTCTCTCACTCCCTGTGAGCATAGACGCTACCACAGCTAAGCATTGGTGGTTCAGTGGTAGAATTCTCGCCTGCCACGAGGGAGACCCGGGTCCGATTCCCGGCCAATGCAGAAAGTGTCTTCTGTTGTCCCAGAGGTCGGCTATTTAATGTGACTTGTAGTCCACAGCGATTGAAAGCTCAAGGGCAATAACCTGCTGTTATAAACGTTGTCGTCACTGTGCAGCCCCAAATGATGTGCCCCTCGTAAAAGAGGTTCCTCTTTTTCCGTCTCTTGCGAGGAGCCAGGAAGCATAGCCTTCCTCAAGAGACCCAGGTCTTACACTGATGATGCAGGGCTCCTCCATGGCAAGAGCTGCTAAGTGCTCTGTTAGACTCCTGAAACGGAAGCCTGCTGGTTGTGAATTTCCAGTGAGACTACGTTCTCCTGTGACACCCATGTGCTTGAAGTCGTGAGGGCTTAGGAAAGATGGATGTGTTGTGTGGTGGAAATTCACCTATGAGATTAAAGTCAGGCCACTCAATAGTAAAATTGAATTCAGGGTAGGGTACAACCAAAACACACCTCAGAGAGCTACGAAGTAAGCTCGAAACAAAACAGATTATTCAGTCAAATCATACATATTAATTTTTCAGCAAACAGCAAACAGACTTTGAAAATTGACTGGATTTAAGCAAATAAGTAAATGATCATAAAGCCATCCTACTTCCTTTTATCATATAAGTACAATTTCCAGTTCCTCAACATCCCATAATAGTTGTCCACCTGACGTGTGTAAATATTTTTTGAAATGGAAACGTCTTATCTAACTCCCTAACTTCTTCCCAGCTAACTGACCTTGAGGACAGAAAGAGCGGTACCAGTGGTGCGCCGTGATCGTATAGTGGTTAGTACTCTGCGTTGTGGCCGCAGCAACCCCGGTTCGAATCCGGGTCACGGCAAGCATTTTCTGTTAAGATGGATGGATTGTTCCCTGAAGCTGTTCTGTGCCTCCCACATCCAGCCAAGAGAACATGTGGCCGGTCGGCAGATGTAGTCGTGGCCGAGAGGTTAAGGCGATGGTCTTGAAATCCATTGGGGTATCCCCGCGTAGGTTCGAACCCTGCCGACTACGGGCAGGCTTGTCTTTGTTTGATTTAGCTTTCTGTGGGGAGATTTGTGCTTTTCCCTTGGCCATCCCTTTGATTACGGCTGTTATAGCGCAAGGGGCAGACCGAGAGCACGTGTCCGGATTGCTCAGTCGGTAGAGCGCCAGACTTTTAATCTAAGCACCCGTGACGTCAACTCAGTGTGCTGGATATGAGAGGCATACAAATTGTCCAGTTCTGTGGGTCCACACATCCAGATACGTGGCAGCTTGGTGTCTCCTTGTTGGGACCGTGTTTTAGTTTTTTTCCTGCTGCGTGCCTAGGTTGCGAGAGGGTCAGGCAGCATTTTTTTTTACGAAAACTGCCTAGAGGACTTCCTAGGAAACCCCTCACTATAGTTGTGGACGAGAGGTTAAGGCGATGGACTAGAAATCCTTTGGGGTTTGAATCCTGCAAACTACGTTTTGATGCGACAACTGTATCCTTCAAGTTTTGGGTTCTTAGGAAAGATGACGGTTTTTTGCCGTTATGAATGTTGTCATCCTTGTGCCTTCCAAGGCCTTTGACTCAAAGGAGTTGGCAAGTCACCATGAAAAAGGCCCACCCTTTCTTGTCAGTGTTTCCAAGTTGTCAGGAGCAGGCCATCTCTTTCTGTCCTTATTGTTTATGACCTTCATCCTGCAGTGCACGTGGAAAATGATCTTTTGGAGGATGGAGCGCTTACGCTTTGCGGGGAAACGGCTGTCACAGCGCAAGGGGCAGACCAAGTGCACGGGCCTGGATATCTCAGTCAGAAGAACATCAGACTTTTAATCTGAGGGTCCAGGATTCAAGTTCCCGCTCGGGTGAAGGGCCAGGGAACCACAGACGCAGAATGTAGCATGCTTATCCACTAGTTGTTAAAAGTAGACAGCGAGTGATTTGTGAAAGCTGATTATCAGCTCCAGCTTGCTGTGTTGTTTGGATGGAAAGGTAATGTTTTGTTCCAGGTGGCAGGGACCTAAGCTCAATGGAAACAACCTGCTATCCCTCACCACCTGCCGTCTCTCACTCCCTGTGAGCATAGACGCTACCACAGCTAAGCATTGGTGGTTCAGTGGTAGAATTCTCGCCTGCCACGCGGGAGACCCGGGTCCGATTCCCGGCCAATGCAGAAAGTGTCTTCTGTTGTCCCAGAGGTCAGCTATTTAATGTGACTTGTAGTCCACAGCGATTGAAAGCTCAAGGGCAATAACCTGCTGTTATAAACGTTGTCGTCACTGTGCAGCCCCAAATGATGTGCCCCTCGTAAAAGAGGTTCCTCTTTTTCCGTCTCTTGCGAGGAGCCAGGAAGCATAGCCTTCCTCAAGAGACCCAGGTCTTACACTGATGATGCAGGGCTCCTCCATGGCAAGAGCTGCTAAGTGCTCTGTTAGACTCCTGAAACGGAAGCCTGCTGGTTGTGAATTTCCAGTGAGACTACGTTCTCCTGTGACACCCATGTGCTTGAAGTCGTGAGGGCTTAGGAAAGATGGATGTGTTGTGTGGTGGAAATTCACCTATGAGATTAAAGTCAGGCCACTCAATAGTAAAATTGAATTCAGGGTAGGGTACAACCAAAACACACCTCAGAGAGCTACGAAGTAAGCTCGAAACAAAACAGATTATTCAGTCAAATCATACATATTAATTTTTCAGCAAACAGCAAACAGACTTTGAAAATTGACTGGATTTAAGCAAATAAGTAAATGATCATAAAGCCATCCTACTTCCTTTTATCATATAAGTACAATTTCCAGTTCATCAACATCCCATAATAGTTGTCCACCTGACGTGTGTAAATATTTTTTGAAATGGAAACGTCTTATCTAACTCCCTAACTTCTTCCCAGCTAACTGACCTTGAGGACAGAAAGAGCGGTACCAGTGGTGCGCCGTGATCGTATAGTGGTTAGTACTCTGCGTTGTGGCCGCAGCAACCCCGGTTCGAATCCGGGTCACGGCAAGCATTTTCTGTTAAGATGGATGGATTGGTCCCTGAAGCTGTTCTGTGCCTCCCACATCCAGCCAAGAGAACATGTGGCCGGTCGGCAGATGTAGTCGTGGCCGAGAGGTTAAGGCGATGGTCTTGAAATCCATTGGGGTATCCCCGCGTAGGTTCGAACCCTGCCGACTACGGGCAGGCTTGTCTTTGTTTGATTTAGCTTTCTGTGGGGAGATTTGTGCTTTTCCCTTGGCCATCCCTTTGATTACGGCTGTTATAGCGCAAGGGGCAGACCGAGAGCACGTGTCCGGATTGCTCAGTCGGTAGAGCGCCAGACTTTTAATCTAAGCACCCGTGACGTCAACTCAGTGTGCTGGATATGAGAGGCATACAAATTGTCCAGTTCTGTGGGTCCACACATCCAGATACGTGGCAGCTTGGTGTCTCCTTGTTGGGACCGTGTTTTAGTTTTTTTCCTGCTGCGTGCCTAGGTTGCGAGAGGGTCAGGCAGCATTTTTTTTTACGAAAACTGCCTAGAGGACTTCCTAGGAAACCCCTCACTATAGTTGTGGACGAGAGGTTAAGGCGATGGACTAGAAATCCTTTGGGGTTTGAATCCTGCAAACTACGTTTTGATGCGACAACTGTATCCTTCAAGTTTTGGGTTCTTAGGAAAGATGACGGTTTTTTGCCGTTATGAATGTTGTCATCCTTGTGCCTTCCAAGGCCTTTGACTCAAAGGAGTTGGCAAGTCACCATGAAAAAGGCCCACCCTTTCTTGTCAGTGTTTCCAAGTTGTCAGGAGCAGGCCATCTCTTTCTGTCCTTATTGTTTATGACCTTCATCCTGCAGTGCACGTGGAAAATGATCTTTTGGAGGATGGAGCGCTTACGCTTTGCGGGGAAACGGCTGTCACAGCGCAAGGGGCAGACCAAGTGCACGGGCCTGGATATCTCAGTCAGAAGAACATCAGACTTTTAATCTGAGGGTCCAGGATTCAAGTTCCCGCTCGGGTGAAGGGCCAGGGAACCACAGACGCAGAATGTAGCATGCTTATCCACTAGTTGTTAAAAGTAGACAGCGAGTGATTTGTGAAAGCTGATTATCAGCTCCAGCTTGCTGTGTTGTTTGGATGGAAAGGTAATGTTTTGTTCCAGGTGGCAGGGACCTAAGCTCAATGGAAACAACCTGCTATCCCTCACCACCTGCCGTCTCTCACTCCCTGTGAGCATAGACGCTACCACAGCTAAGCATTGGTGGTTCAGTGGTAGAATTCTCGCCTGCCACGCGGGAGACCCGGGTCCGATTCCCAGCCAATGCAGAAAGTGTCTTCTGTTGTCCCAGAGGTCGGCTATTTAATGTGACTTGTAGTCCACAGCGATTGAAAGCTCAAGGGCAATAACCTGCTGTTATAAACGTTGTCGTCAGTGTGCAGCCCCAAATGATGTGCCCCTCGTAAAAGAGGTTCCTCTTTTTCCGTCTCTTGCGAGGAGCCAGGAAGCATAGCCTTCATCAAGAGACCCAGGTCTTACACTGATGATGCAGGGCTCCTCCATGGCAAGAGCTGCTAAGTGCTCTGTTAGATTCCTGAAACGGAAGCCTGCTGGTTGTGAATTTCCAGTGAGACTACGTTCTCCTGTGACACCCATGTGCTTGAAGTCGTGAGGGCTTAGGAAAGATGGATGTGTTGTGTGGTGGAAATTCACCTATGAGATTAAAGTCAGGCCACTCAATAGTAAAATTGAATTCAGGGTAGGGTACAACCAAAACACACCTCAGAGAGCTACGAAGTAAGCTCGAAACAAAACAGATTATTCAGTCAAATCATACATATTAATTTTTCAGCAAACAGCAAACAGACTTTGAAAATTGACTGGATTTAAGCAAATAAGTAAATGATCATAAAGCCATCCTACTTCCTTTTATCATATAAGTACAATTTCCAGTTCATCAACATCCCACAATAGTTGTCCACCTGACGTGTGTAAATATTTTTTGAAATGGAAACGTCTTATCTAACTCCCTAACTTCTTCCCAGCTAACTGACCTTGAGGACAGAAAGAGCGGTACCAGTGGTGCGCCGTGATCGTATAGTGGTTAGTACTCTGCGTTGTGGCCGCAGCAACCCCGGTTCGAATCCGGGTCACGGCAAGCATTTTCTGTTAAGATGGATGGATTGGTCCCTGAAGCTGTTCTGTGCCTCCCACATCCAGCCAAGAGAACATGTGGCCGGTCGGCAGATGTAGTCGTGGCCGAGAGGTTAAGGCGATGGACTTGAAATCCATTGGGGTATCCCCGCGTAGGTTCGAACCCTGCCGACTACGGGCAGGCTTGTCTTTGTTTGATTTAGCTTTCTGTGGGGAGATTTGTGCTTTTCCCTTGGCCATCCCTTTGATTACGGCTGTTATAGCGCAAGGGGCAGACCGAGAGCACGTGTCCGGATTGCTCAGTCGGTAGAGCGCCAGACTTTTAATCTAAGCACCCGTGACGTCAACTCAGTGTGCTGGATATGAGAGGCATACAAATTGTCCAGTTCTGTGGGTCCACACATCCAGATACGTGGCAGCTTGGTGTCTCCTTGTTGGGACCGTGTTTTAGTTTTTTTCCTGCTGCGTGCCTAGGTTGCGAGAGGGTCAGGCAGCATTTTTTTTTTACGAAAACTGCCTAGAGGACTTCCTAGGAAACCCCTCACTATAGTTGTGGACGAGAGGTTAAGGCGATGGACTAGAAATCCTTTGGGGTTTGAATCCTGCAAACTACGTTTTGATGCGACAACTGTATCCTTCAAGTTTTGGGTTCTTAGGAAAGATGACGGTTTTTTGCCGTTATGAATGTTGTCATCCTTGTGCCTTCCAAGGCCTTTGACTCAAAGGAGTTGGCAAGTCACCATGAAAAAGGCCCACCCTTTCTTGTCAGTGTTTCCAAGTTGTCAGGAGCAGGCCATCTCTTTCTGTCCTTATTGTTTATGACCTTCATCCTGCAGTGCACGTGGAAAATGATCTTTTGGAGGATGGAGCGCTTACGCTTTGCGGGGAAACGGCTGTCACAGCGCAAGGGGCAGACCAAGTGCACGGGCCTGGATATCTCAGTCAGAAGAACATCAGACTTTTAATCTGAGGGTCCAGGATTCAAGTTCCCGCTCGGGTGAAGGGCCAGGGAACCACAGACGCAGAATGTAGCATGCTTATCCACTAGTTGTTAAAAGTAGACAGCGAGTGATTTGTGAAAGCTGATTATCAGCTCCAGCTTGCTGTGTTGTTTGGATGGAAAGGTAATGTTTTGTTCCAGGTGGCAGGGACCTAAGCTCAATGGAAACAACCTGCTATCCCTCACCACCTGCCGTCTCTCACTCCCTGTGAGCATAGACGCTACCACAGCTAAGCATTGGTGGTTCAGTGGTAGAATTCTCGCCTGCCACGTGGGAGACCCGGGTCCGATTCCCGGCCAATGCAGAAAGTGTCTTCTGTTGTCCCAGAGGTCGGCTATTTAATGTGACTTGTAGTCCACAGCGATTGAAAGCTCAAGGGCAATAACCTGCTGTTATAAACGTTGTCGTCACTGTGCAGCCCCAAATGATGTGCCCCTCGTAAAAGAGGTTCCTCTTTTTCCGTCTCTTGCGAGGAGCCAGGAAGCATAGCCTTCATCAAGAGACCCAGGTCTTACACTGATGATGCAGGGCTCCTCCATGGCAAGAGCTGCTAAGTGCTCTGTTAGACTCCTGAAACGGAAGCCTGCTGGTTGTGAATTTCCAGTGAGACTACGTTCTCCTGTGACACCCATGTGCTTGAAGTCGTGAGGGCTTAGGAAAGATGGATGTGTTGTGTGGTGGAAATTCACCTATGAGATTAAAGTCAGGCCACTCAATAATAAAATTGAATTCAGGGTAGGGTACAACCAAAACACACCTCAGAGAGCTACGAAGTAAGCTCGAAACAAAACAGATTATTCAGTCAAATCATACATATTAATTTTTCAGCAAACAGCAAACAGACTTTGAAAATTGACTGGATTTAAGCAAATAAGTAAATGATCATAAAGCCATCCTACTTCCTTTTATCATATAAGTACAATTTCCAGTTCATCAACATCCCATAATAGTTGTCCACCTGACGTGTGTAAATATTTTTTGAAATGGAAACGTCTTATCTAACTCCCTAACTTCTTCCCAGCTAACTGACCTTGAGGACAGAAAGAGCGGTACCAGTGGTGCGCCGTGATCGTATAGTGGTTAGTACTCTGCGTTGTGGCCGCAGCAACCCCGGTTCGAATCCGGGTCACGGCAAGCATTTTCTGTTAAGATGGATGGATTGGTCCCTGAAGCTGTTCTGTGCCTCCCACATCCAGCCAAGAGAACATGTGGCCGGTCGGCAGATGTAGTCGTGGCCGAGAGGTTAAGGCGATGGACTTGAAATCCATTGGGGTATCCCCGCGTAGGTTCGAACCCTGCCGACTACGGGCAGGCTTGTCTTTGTTTGATTTAGCTTTCTGTGGGGAGATTTGTGCTTTTCCCTTGGCCATCCCTTTGATTACGGCTGTTATAGCGCAAGGGGCAGACCGAGAGCACGTGTCCGGATTGCTCAGTCGGTAGAGCGCCAGACTTTTAATCTAAGCACCCGTGACGTCAACTCAGTGTGCTGGATATGAGAGGCATACAAATTGTCCAGTTCTGTGGGTCCACACATCCAGATACGTGGCAGCTTGGTGTCTCCTTGTTGGGACCGTGTTTTAGTTTTTTTCCTGCTGCGTGCCTAGGTTGCGAGAGGGTCAGGCAGCATTTTTTTTTACGAAAACTGCCTAGAGGACTTCCTAGGAAACCCCTCACTATAGTTGTGGACGAGAGGTTAAGGCGATGGACTAGAAATCCTTTGGGGTTTGAATCCTGCAAACTACGTTTTGATGCGACAACTGTATCCTTCAAGTTTTGGGTTCTTAGGAAAGATGACGGTTTTTTGCCGTTATGAATGTTGTCATCCTTGTGCCTTCCAAGGCCTTTGACTCAAAGGAGTTGGCAAGTCACCATGAAAAAGGCCCACCCTTTCTTGTCAGTGTTTCCAAGTTGTCAGGAGCAGGCCATCTCTTTCTGTCCTTATTGTTTATGACCTTCATCCTGCAGTGCACGTGGAAAATGATCTTTTGGAGGATGGAGCGCTTACGCTTTGCGGGGAAACGGCTGTCACAGCGCAAGGGGCAGACCAAGTGCACGGGCCTGGATATCTCAGTCAGAAGAACATCAGACTTTTAATCTGAGGGTCCAGGATTCAAGTTCCCGCTCGGGTGAAGGGCCAGGGAACCACAGACGCAGAATGTAGCATGCTTATCCACTAGTTGTTAAAAGTAGACAGCGAGTGATTTGTGAAAGCTGATTATCAGCTCCAGCTTGCTGTGTTGTTTGGATGGAAAGGTAATGTTTTGTTCCAGGTGGCAGGGACCTAAGCTCAATGGAAACAACCTGCTATCCCTCACCACCTGCCGTCTCTCACTCCCTGTGAGCATAGACGCTACCACAGCTAAGCATTGGTGGTTCAGTGGTAGAATTCTCGCCTGCCACGCGGGAGACCCGGGTCCGATTCCCAGCCAATGCAGAAAGTGTCTTCTGTTGTCCCAGAGGTCGGCTATTTAATGTGACTTGTAGTCCACAGCGATTGAAAGCTCAAGGGCAATAACCTGCTGTTATAAACGTTGTCGTCACTGTGCAGCCCCAAATGATGTGCCCCTCGTAAAAGAGGTTCCTCTTTTTCCGTCTCTTGCGAGGAGCCAGGAAGCATAGCCTTCCTCAAGAGACCCAGGTCTTACACTGATGATGCAGGGCTCCTCCATGGCAAGAGCTGCTAAGTGCTCTGTTAGACTCCTGAAACGGAAGCCTGCTGGTTGTGAATTTCCAGTGAGACTACGTTCTCCTGTGACACCCATGTGCTTGAAGTCGTGAGGGCTTAGGAAAGATGGATGTGTTGTGTGGTGGAAATTCACCTATGAGATTAAAATCAGGCCACTCAATAGTAAAATTGAATTCAGGGTAGAGTACAACCAAAACACACCTCAGAGAGCTACGAAGTAAGCTCGAAACAAAACAGATTATTCAGTCAAATCATACATATTAATTTTTCAGCAAACAGACTTTGAAAATTGACTGGATTTAAGCAAATAAGTAAATGATCATAAAGCCATCCTACTTCCTTTTATCATATAAGTACAATTTCCAGTTCATCAACATCCCATAATAGTTGTCCACCTGACGTGTGTAAATATTTTTTGAAATGGAAACGTCTTATCTAACTCCCTAACTTCTTCCCAGCTAACTGACCTTGAGGACAGAAAGAGCGGTACCAGTGGTGCGCCGTGATCGTATAGTGGTTAGTACTCTGCGTTGTGGCCGCAGCAACCCCGGTTCGAATCTGGGTCACGGCAAGCATTTTCTGTTAAGATGGATGGATTGGTCCCTGAAGCTGTTCTGTGCCTCCCACATCCAGCCAAGAGAACATGTGGCCGGTCGGCAGATGTAGTCGTGGCCGAGAGGTTAAGGCGATGGACTTGAAATCCATTGGGGTATCCCCGCGTAGGTTCGAACCCTGCCGACTACGGGCAGGCTTGTCTTTGTTTGATTTAGCTTTCTGTGGGGAGATTTGTGCTTTTCCCTTGGCCATCCCTTTGATTACGGCTGTTATAGCGCAAGGGGCAGACCGAGAGCACGTGTCCGGATTGCTCAGTCGGTAGAGCGCCAGACTTTTAATCTAAGCACCCGTGACGTCAACTCAGTGTGCTGGATATGAGAGGCATACAAATTGTCCAGTTCTGTGGGTCCACACATCCAGATACGTGGCAGCTTGGTGTCTCCTTGTTGGGACCGTGTTTTAGTTGGACTTGAAATCCATTGGGGTATCCCCGCGTAGGTTCGAACCCTGCCGACTACGGGCAGGCTTGTCTTTGTTTGATTTAGCTTTCTGTGGGGAGATTTGTGCTTTTCCCTTGGCCATCCCTTTGATTACGGCTGTTATAGCGCAAGGGGCAGACCGAGAGCACGTGTCCGGATTGCTCAGTCGGTAGAGCGCCAGACTTTTAATCTAAGCACCCGTGACGTCAACTCAGTGTGCTGGATATGAGAGGCATACAAATTGTCCAGTTCTGTGGGTCCACACATCCAGATACGTGGCAGCTTGGTGTCTCCTTGTTGGGACCGTGTTTTAGTTTTTTTCCTGCTGCGTGCCTAGGTTGCGAGAGGGTCAGGCAGCATTTTTTTTTACGAAAACTGCCTAGAGGACTTCCTAGGAAACCCCTCACTATAGTTGTGGACGAGAGGTTAAGGCGATGGACTAGAAATCCTTTGGGGTTTGAATCCTGCAAACTACGTTTTGATGCGACAACTGTATCCTTCAAGTTTTGGGTTCTTAGGAAAGATGACGGTTTTTTGCCGTTATGAATGTTGTCATCCTTGTGCCTTCCAAGGCCTTTGACTCAAAGGAGTTGGCAAGTCACCATGAAAAAGGCCCACCCTTTCTTGTCAGTGTTTCCAAGTTGTCAGGAGCAGGCCATCTCTTTCTGTCCTTATTGTTTATGACCTTCATCCTGCAGTGCACGTGGAAAATGATCTTTTGGAGGATGGAGCGCTTACGCTTTGCGGGGAAACGGCTGTCACAGCGCAAGGGGCAGACCAAGTGCACGGGCCTGGATATCTCAGTCAGAAGAACATCAGACTTTTAATCTGAGGGTCCAGGATTCAAGTTCCCGCTCGGGTGAAGGGCCAGGGAACCACAGACGCAGAATGTAGCATGCTTATCCACTAGTTGTTAAAAGTAGACAGCGAGTGATTTGTGAAAGCTGATTATCAGCTCCAGCTTGCTGTGTTGTTTGGATGGAAAGGTAATGTTTTGTTCCAGGTGGCAGGGACCTAAGCTCAATGGAAACAACCTGCTATCCCTCACCACCTGCCGTCTCTCACTCCCTGTGAGCATAGACGCTACCACAGCTAAGCATTGGTGGTTCAGTGGTAGAATTCTCGCCTGCCACGCGGGAGACCCGGGTCCGATTCCCAGCCAATGCAGAAAGTGTCTTCTGTTGTCCCAGAGGTCGGCTATTTAATGTGACTTGTAGTCCACAGCGATTGAAAGCTCAAGGGCAATAACCTGCTGTTATAAACGTTGTCGTCACTGTGCAGCCCCAAATGATGTGCCCCTCGTAAAAGAGGTTCCTCTTTTTCCGTCTCTTGCGAGGAGCCAGGAAGCATAGCCTTCCTCAAGAGACCCAGGTCTTACACTGATGATGCAGGGCTCCTCCATGGCAAGAGCTGCTAAGTGCTCTGTTAGACTCCTGAAACGGAAGCCTGCTGGTTGTGAATTTCCAGTGAGACTACGTTCTCCTGTGACACCCATGTGCTTGAAGTCGTGAGGGCTTAGGAAAGATGGATGTGTTGTGTGGTGGAAATTCACCTATGAGATTAAAATCAGGCCACTCAATAGTAAAATTGAATTCAGGGTAGAGTACAACCAAAACACACCTCAGAGAGCTACGAAGTAAGCTCGAAACAAAACAGATTATTCAGTCAAATCATACATATTAATTTTTCAGCAAACAGACTTTGAAAATTGACTGGATTTAAGCAAATAAGTAAATGATCATAAAGCCATCCTACTTCCTTTTATCATATAAGTACAATTTCCAGTTCATCAACATCCCATAATAGTTGTCCACCTGACGTGTGTAAATATTTTTTGAAATGGAAACGTCTTATCTAACTCCCTAACTTCTTCCCAGCTAACTGACCTTGAGGACAGAAAGAGCGGTACCAGTGGTGCGCCGTGATCGTATAGTGGTTAGTACTCTGCGTTGTGGCCGCAGCAACCCCGGTTCGAATCCGGGTCACGGCAAGCTTTTTCTGTTAAGATGGATGGATTGGTCCCTGAAGCTGTTCTGTGCCTCCCACATCCAGCCAAGAGAACATGTGGCCGGTCGGCAGATGTAGTCGTGGCCGAGAGGTTAAGGCGATGGACTTGAAATCCATTGGGGTATCCCCGCGTAGGTTCGAACCCTGCCGACTACGGGCAGGCTTGTCTTTGTTTGATTTAGCTTTCTGTGGGGAGATTTGTGCTTTTCCCTTGGCCATCCCTTTGATTACGGCTGTTATAGCGCAAGGGGCAGACCGAGAGCACGTGTCCGGATTGCTCAGTCGGTAGAGCGCCAGACTTTTAATCTAAGCACCCGTGACGTCAACTCAGTGTGCTGGATATGAGAGGCATACAAATTGTCCAGTTCTGTGGGTCCACACATCCAGATACGTGGCAGCTTGGTGTCTCCTTGTTGGGACCGTGTTTTAGTTTTTTTCCTGCTGCGTGCCTAGGTTGCGAGAGGGTCAGGCAGCATTTTTTTTTACGAAAACTGCCTAGAGGACTTCCTAGGAAACCCCTCACTATAGTTGTGGACGAGAGGTTAAGGCGATGGACTAGAAATCCTTTGGGGTTTGAATCCTGCAAACTACGTTTTGATGCGACAACTGTATCCTTCAAGTTTTGGGTTCTTAGGAAAGATGACGGTTTTTTGCCGTTATGAATGTTGTCATCCTTGTGCCTTCCAAGGCCTTTGACTCAAAGGAGTTGGCAAGTCACCATGAAAAAGGCCCACCCTTTCTTGTCAGTGTTTCCAAGTTGTCAGGAGCAGGCCATCTCTTTCTGTCCTTATTGTTTATGACCTTCATCCTGCAGTGCACGTGGAAAATGATCTTTTGGAGGATGGAGCGCTTACGCTTTGCGGGGAAACGGCTGTCACAGCGCAAGGGGCAGACCAAGTGCACGGGCCTGGATATCTCAGTCAGAAGAACATCAGACTTTTAATCTGAGGGTCCAGGATTCAAGTTCCCGCTCGGGTGAAGGGCCAGGGAACCACAGACGCAGAATGTAGCATGCTTATCCACTAGTTGTTAAAAGTAGACAGCGAGTGATTTGTGAAAGCTGATTATCAGCTCCAGCTTGCTGTGTTGTTTGGATGGAAAGGTAATGTTTTGTTCCAGGTGGCAGGGACCTAAGCTCAATGGAAACAACCTGCTATCCCTCACCACCTGCCGTCTCTCACTCCCTGTGAGCATAGACGCTACCACAGCTAAGCATTGGTGGTTCAGTGGTAGAATTCTCGCCTGCCACGCGGGAGACCCGGGTCCGATTCCCAGCCAATGCAGAAAGTGTCTTCTGTTGTCCCAGAGGTCGGCTATTTAATGTGACTTGTAGTCCACAGCGATTGAAAGCTCAAGGGCAATAACCTGCTGTTATAAACGTTGTCGTCACTGTGCAGCCCCAAATGATGTGCCCCTCGTAAAAGAGGTTCCTCTTTTTCCGTCTCTTGCGAGGAGCCAGGAAGCATAGCCTTCCTCAAGAGACCCAGGTCTTACACTGATGATGCAGGGCTCCTCCATGGCAAGAGCTGCTAAGTGCTCTGTTAGACTCCTGAAACGGAAGCCTGCTGGTTGTGAATTTCCAGTGAGACTACGTTCTCCTGTGACACCCATGTGCTTGAAGTCGTGAGGGCTTAGGAAAGATGGATGTGTTGTGTGGTGGAAATTCACCTATGAGATTAAAATCAGGCCACTCAATAGTAAAATTGAATTCAGGGTAGAGTACAACCAAAACACACCTCAGAGAGCTACGAAGTAAGCTCGAAACAAAACAGATTATTCAGTCAAATCATACATATTAATTTTTCAGCAAACAGACTTTGAAAATTGACTGGATTTAAGCAAATAAGTAAATGATCATAAAGCCATCCTACTTCCTTTTATCATATAAGTACAATTTCCAGTTCATCAACATCCCATAATAGTTGTCCACCTGACGTGTGTAAATATTTTTTGAAATGGAAACGTCTTATCTAACTCCCTAACTTCTTCCCAGCTAACTGACCTTGAGGACAGAAAGAGCGGTACCAGTGGTGCGCCGTGATCGTATAGTGGTTAGTACTCTGCGTTGTGGCCGCAGCAACCCCGGTTCGAATCCGGGTCACGGCAAGCTTTTTCTGTTAAGATGGATGGATTGGTCCCTGAAGCTGTTCTGTGCCTCCCACATCCAGCCAAGAGAACATGTGGCCGGTCGGCAGATGTAGTCGTGGCCGAGAGGTTAAGGCGATGGACTTGAAATCCATTGGGGTATCCCCGCGTAGGTTCGAACCCTGCCGACTACGGGCAGGCTTGTCTTTGTTTGATTTAGCTTTCTGTGGGGAGATTTGTGCTTTTCCCTTGGCCATCCCTTTGATTACGGCTGTTATAGCGCAAGGGGCAGACCGAGAGCACGTGTCCGGATTGCTCAGTCGGTAGAGCGCCAGACTTTTAATCTAAGCACCCGTGACGTCAACTCAGTGTGCTGGATATGAGAGGCATACAAATTGTCCAGTTCTGTGGGTCCACACATCCAGATACGTGGCAGCTTGGTGTCTCCTTGTTGGGACCGTGTTTTAGTTTTTTTCCTGCTGCGTGCCTAGGTTGCGAGAGGGTCAGGCAGCATTTTTTTTTACGAAAACTGCCTAGAGGACTTCCTAGGAAACCCCTCACTATAGTTGTGGACGAGAGGTTAAGGCGATGGACTAGAAATCCTTTGGGGTTTGAATCCTGCAAACTACGTTTTGATGCGACAACTGTATCCTTCAAGTTTTGGGTTCTTAGGAAAGATGACGGTTTTTTGCCGTTATGAATGTTGTCATCCTTGTGCCTTCCAAGGCCTTTGACTCAAAGGAGTTGGCAAGTCACCATGAAAAAGGCCCACCCTTTCTTGTCAGTGTTTCCAAGTTGTCAGGAGCAGGCCATCTCTTTCTGTCCTTATTGTTTATGACCTTCATCCTGCAGTGCACGTGGAAAATGATCTTTTGGAGGATGGAGCGCTTACGCTTTGCGGGGAAACGGCTGTCACAGCGCAAGGGGCAGACCAAGTGCACGGGCCTGGATATCTCAGTCAGAAGAACATCAGACTTTTAATCTGAGGGTCCAGGATTCAAGTTCCCGCTCGGGTGAAGGGCCAGGGAACCACAGACGCAGAATGTAGCATGCTTATCCACTAGTTGTTAAAAGTAGACAGCGAGTGATTTGTGAAAGCTGATTATCAGCTCCAGCTTGCTGTGTTGTTTGGATGGAAAGGTAATGTTTTGTTCCAGGTGGCAGGGACCTAAGCTCAATGGAAACAACCTGCTATCCCTCACCACCTGCCGTCTCTCACTCCCTGTGAGCATAGACGCTACCACAGCTAAGCATTGGTGGTTCAGTGGTAGAATTCTCGCCTGCCACGCGGGAGACCCGGGTCCGATTCCCAGCCAATGCAGAAAGTGTCTTCTGTTGTCCCAGAGGTCGGCTATTTAATGTGACTTGTAGTCCACAGCGATTGAAAGCTCAAGGGCAATAACCTGCTGTTATAAACGTTGTCGTCACTGTGCAGCCCCAAATGATGTGCCCCTCGTAAAAGAGGTTCCTCTTTTTCCGTCTCTTGCGAGGAGCCAGGAAGCATAGCCTTCCTCAAGAGACCCAGGTCTTACACTGATGATGCAGGGCTCCTCCATGGCAAGAGCTGCTAAGTGCTCTGTTAGACTCCTGAAACGGAAGCCTGCTGGTTGTGAATTTCCAGTGAGACTACGTTCTCCTGTGACACCCATGTGCTTGAAGTCGTGAGGGCTTAGGAAAGATGGATGTGTTGTGTGGTGGAAATTCACCTATGAGATTAAAATCAGGCCACTCAATAGTAAAATTGAATTCAGGGTAGAGTACAACCAAAACACACCTCAGAGAGCTACGAAGTAAGCTCGAAACAAAACAGATTATTCAGTCAAATCATACATATTAATTTTTCAGCAAACAGACTTTGAAAATTGACTGGATTTAAGCAAATAAGTAAATGATCATAAAGCCATCCTACTTCCTTTTATCATATAAGTACAATTTCCAGTTCATCAACATCCCATAATAGTTGTCCACCTGACGTGTGTAAATATTTTTTGAAATGGAAACGTCTTATCTAACTCCCTAACTTCTTCCCAGCTAACTGACCTTGAGGACAGAAAGAGCGGTACCAGTGGTGCGCCGTGATCGTATAGTGGTTAGTACTCTGCGTTGTGGCCGCAGCAACCCCGGTTCGAATCCGGGTCACGGCAAGCTTTTTCTGTTAAGATGGATGGATTGGTCCCTGAAGCTGTTCTGTGCCTCCCACATCCAGCCAAGAGAACATGTGGCCGGTCGGCAGATGTAGTCGTGGCCGAGAGGTTAAGGCGATGGACTTGAAATCCATTGGGGTATCCCCGCGTAGGTTCGAACCCTGCCGACTACGGGCAGGCTTGTCTTTGTTTGATTTAGCTTTCTGTGGGGAGATTTGTGCTTTTCCCTTGGCCATCCCTTTGATTACGGCTGTTATAGCGCAAGGGGCAGACCGAGAGCACGTGTCCGGATTGCTCAGTCGGTAGAGCGCCAGACTTTTAATCTAAGCACCCGTGACGTCAACTCAGTGTGCTGGATATGAGAGGCATACAAATTGTCCAGTTCTGTGGGTCCACACATCCAGATACGTGGCAGCTTGGTGTCTCCTTGTTGGGACCGTGTTTTAGTTTTTTTCCTGCTGCGTGCCTAGGTTGCGAGAGGGTCAGGCAGCATTTTTTTTTACGAAAACTGCCTAGAGGACTTCCTAGGAAACCCCTCACTATAGTTGTGGACGAGAGGTTAAGGCGATGGACTAGAAATCCTTTGGGGTTTGAATCCTGCAAACTACGTTTTGATGCGACAACTGTATCCTTCAAGTTTTGGGTTCTTAGGAAAGATGACGGTTTTTTGCCGTTATGAATGTTGTCATCCTTGTGCCTTCCAAGGCCTTTGACTCAAAGGAGTTGGCAAGTCACCATGAAAAAGGCCCACCCTTTCTTGTCAGTGTTTCCAAGTTGTCAGGAGCAGGCCATCTCTTTCTGTCCTTATTGTTTATGACCTTCATCCTGCAGTGCACGTGGAAAATGATCTTTTGGAGGATGGAGCGCTTACGCTTTGCGGGGAAACGGCTGTCACAGCGCAAGGGGCAGACCAAGTGCACGGGCCTGGATATCTCAGTCAGAAGAACATCAGACTTTTAATCTGAGGGTCCAGGATTCAAGTTCCCGCTCGGGTGAAGGGCCAGGGAACCACAGACGCAGAATG
This sequence comes from Zacco platypus, assembly GCA_038088235.1. Taxonomy (NCBI): domain Eukaryota; kingdom Metazoa; phylum Chordata; class Actinopteri; order Cypriniformes; family Xenocyprididae; genus Zacco; species Zacco platypus. The sequence goes on along the minus strand of CM076081.1, from coordinate 20,290,611 downwards.
TAGCATGCTTATCCACTAGTTGTTAAAAGTAGACAGCGAGTGATTTGTGAAAGCTGATTATCAGCTCCAGCTTGCTGTGTTGTTTGGATGGAAAGGTAATGTTTTGTTCCAGGTGGCAGGGACCTAAGCTCAATGGAAACAACCTGCTATCCCTCACCACCTGCCGTCTCTCACTCCCTGTGAGCATAGACGCTACCACAGCTAAGCATTGGTGGTTCAGTGGTAGAATTCTCGCCTGCCACGCGGGAGACCCGGGTCCGATTCCCGGCCAATGCAGAAAGTGTCTTCTGTTGTCCCAGAGGTCGGCTATTTAATGTGACTTGTAGTCCACAGCGATTGAAAGCTCAAGGGCAATAACCTGCTGTTATAAACGTTGTCGTCACTGTGCAGCCCCAAATGATGTGCCCCTCGTAAAAGAGGTTCCTCTTTTTCCGTCTCTTGCGAGGAGCCAGGAAGCATAGCCTTCCTCAAGAGACCCAGGTCTTACACTGATGATGCAGGGCTCCTCCATGGCAAGAGCTGCTAAGTGCTCTGTTAGACTCCTGAAACGGAAGCCTGCTGGTTGTGAATTTCCAGTGAGACTACGTTCTCCTGTGACACCCATGTGCTTGAAGTCGTGAGGGCTTAGGAAAGATGGATGTGTTGTGTGGTGGAAATTCACCTATGAGATTAAAGTCAGGCCACTCAATAGTAAAATTGAATTCAGGGTAGAGTACAACCAAAACACACCTCAGAGAGCTACGAAGTAAGCTCGAAACAAAACAGATTATTCAGTCAAATCATACATATTAATTTTTCAGCAAACAGACTTTGAAAATTGACTGGATTTAAGCAAATAAGTAAATGATCATAAAGCCATCCTACTTCCTTTTATCATATAAGTACAATTTCCAGTTCATCAACATCCCATAATAGTTGTCCACCTGACGTGTGTAAATATTTTTTGAAATGGAAACGTCTTATCTAACTCCCTAACTTCTTCCCAGCTAACTGACCTTGAGGACAGAAAGAGCGGTACCAGTGGTGCGCCGTGATCGTATAGTGGTTACTACTCTGCGTTGTGGCCGCAGCAACCCCGGTTCGAATCTGGGTCACGGCAAGCATTTTCTGTTAAGATGGATGGATTGGTCCCTGAAGCTGTTCTGTGCCTCCCACATGCAGCCAAGAGAACATGTGGCCGGTCGGCAGATGTAGTCGTGGCCGAGAGGTTAAGGCGATGGACTTGAAATCCATTGGGGTATCCCCGCGTAGGTTCAAACCCTGCCGACTACGGGCAGGCTTGTCTTTGTTTGATTTAGCTTTCTGTGGGGAGATTTGTGCTTTTCCCTTGGCCATCCCTTTGATTACGGCTGTTATAGCGCAAGGGGCAGACCGAGAGCACGTGTCCGGATTGCTCAGTCGGTAGAGCGCCAGACTTTTAATCTAAGCACCCGTGACGTCAACTCAGTGTGCTGGATATGAGAGGCATACAAATTGTCCAGTTCTGTGGGTCCACACATCCAGATACGTGGCAGCTTGGTGTCTCCTTGTTGGGACCGTGTTTTAGTTTTTTTCCTGCTGCGTGCCTAGGTTGCGAGAGGGTCAGGCAGCATTTTTTTTTACGAAAACTGCCTAGAGGACTTCCTAGGAAACCCCTCACTATAGTTGTGGACGAGAGGTTAAGGCGATGGACTAGAAATCCTTTGGGGTTTGAATCCTGCAAACTACGTTTTGATGCGACAACTGTATCCTTCAAGTTTTGGGTTCTTAGGAAAGATGACGGTTTTTTGCCGTTATGAATGTTGTCATCCTTGTGTCTTCCAAGGCCTTTGACTCAAAGGAGTTGGCAAGTCACCATGAAAAAGGCCCACCCTTTCTTGTCAGTGTTTCCAAGTTGTCAGGAGCAGGCCATCTCTTTCTGTCCTTATTGTTTATGACCTTCATCCTGCAGTGCACGTGGAAAATGATCTTTTGGAGGATGGAGCGCTTACGCTTTGCGGGGAAACGGCTGTCACAGCGCAAGGGGCAGACCAAGTGCACGGGCCTGGATATCTCAGTCAGAAGAACATCAGACTTTTAATCTGAGGGTCCAGGATTCAAGTTCCCGCTCGGGTGAAGGGCCAGGGAACCACAGACGCAGAATGTAGCATGCTTATCCACTAGTTGTTAAAAGTAGACAGCGAGTGATTTGTGAAAGCTGATTATCAGCTCCAGCTTGCTGTGTTGTTTGGATGGAAAGGTAATGTTTTGTTCCAGGTGGCAGGGACCTAAGCTCAATGGAAACAACCTGCTATCCCTCACCACCTGCCGTCTCTCACTCCCTGTGAGCATAGACGCTACCACAGCTAAGCATTGGTGGTTCAGTGGTAGAATTCTCGCCTGCCACGCGGGAGACCCGGGTCCGATTCCCGGCCAATGCAGAAAGTGTCTTCTGTTGTCCCAGAGGTCGGCTATTTAATGTGACTTGTAGTCCACAGCGATTGAAAGCTCAAGGGCAATAACCTGCTGTTATAAACGTTGTCGTCACTGTGCAGCCCCAAATGATGTGCCCCTCGTAAAAGAGGTTCCTCTTTTTCCGTCTCTTGCGAGGAGCCAGGAAGCATAGCCTTCATCAAGAGACCCAGGTCTTACACTGATGATGCAGGGCTCCTCCATGGCAAGAGCTGCTAAGTGCTCTGTTAGACTCCTGAAACGGAAGCCTGCTGGTTGTGAATTTCCAGTGAGACTACGTTCTCCTGTGACACCCATGTGCTTGAAGTCGTGAGGGCTTAGGAAAGATGGATGTGTTGTGTGGTGGAAATTCACCTATGAGATTAAAGTCAGGCCACTCAATAGTAAAATTGAATTCAGGGTAGGGTACAACCAAAACACACCTCAGAGAGCTACGAAGTAAGCTCGAAACAAAACAGATTATTCAGTCAAATCATACATATTAATTTTTCAGCAAACAGCAAACAGACTTTGAAAATTGACTGGATTTAAGCAAATAAGTAAATGATCATAAAGCCATCCTACTTCCTTTTATCATATAAGTACAATTTCCAGTTCATCAACATCCCATAATAGTTGTCCACCTGACGTGTGTAAATATTTTTTGAAATGGAAACGTCTTATCTAACTCCCTAACTTCTTCCCAGCTAACTGACCTTGAGGACAGAAAGAGCGGTACCAGTGGTGCGCCGTGATCGTATAGTGGTTAGTACTCTGCGTTGTGGCCGCAGCAACCCAGGTTCGAATCCGGGTCACGGCAAGCATTTTCTGTTAAGATGGATGGATTGGTCCCTGAAGCTGTTCTGTGCCTCCCACATCCAGCCAAGAGAACATGTGGCCGGTCGGTAGATGTAGTCGTGGCCGAGAGGTTAAGGCGATGGACTTGAAATCCATTGGGGTATCCCCACGTAGGTTCGAACCCTGCCGACTACGGGCAGGCTTGTCTTTGTTTGATTTAGCTTTCTGTGGGGAGATTTGTGCTTTTCCCTTGGCCATCCCTTTGATTACGGCTGTTATAGCGCAAGGGGCAGACCGAGAGCACGTGTCCGGATTGCTCAGTCGGTAGAGCGCCAGACTTTTAATCTAAGCACCCGTGACGTCAACTCAGTGTGCTGGATATGAGAGGCATACAAATTGTCCAGTTCTGTGGGTCCACACATCCAGATACGTGGCAGCTTGGTGTCTCCTTGTTGGGACCGTGTTTTAGTTTTTTTCCTGCTGCGTGCCTAGGTTGCGAGAGGGTCAGGCAGCATTTTTTTTTACGAAAACTGCCTAGAGGACTTCCTAGGAAACCCCTCACTATAGTTGTGGACGAGAGGTTAAGGCGATGGACTAGAAATCCTTTGGGGTTTGAATCCTGCAAACTACGTTTTGATGCGACAACTGTATCCTTCAAGTTTTGGGTTCTTAGGAAAGATGACGGTTTTTTGCCGTTATGAATGTTGTCATCCTTGTGCCTTCCAAGGCCTTTGACTCAAAGGAGTTGGCAAGTCACCATGAAAAAGGCCCACCCTTTCTTGTCAGTGTTTCCAAGTTGTCAGGAGCAGGCCATCTCTTTCTGTCCTTATTGTTTATGACCTTCATCCTGCAGTGCACGTGGAAAATGATCTTTTGGAGGATGGAGCGCTTACGCTTTGCGGGGAAACGGCTGTCACAGCGCAAGGGGCAGACCAAGTGCACGGGCCTGGATATCTCAGTCAGAAGAACATCAGACTTTTAATCTGAGGGTCCAGGATTCAAGTTCCCGCTCGGGTGAAGGGCCAGGGAACCACAGACGCAGAATGTAGCATGCTTATCCACTAGTTGTTAAAAGTAGACAGCGAGTGATTTGTGAAAGCTGATTATCAGCTCCAGCTTGCTGTGTTGTTTGGATGGAAAGGTAATGTTTTGTTCCAGGTGGCAGGGACCTAAGCTCAATGGAAACAACCTGCTATCCCTCACCACCTGCCGTCTCTCACTCCCTGTGAGCATAGACGCTACCACAGCTAAGCATTGGTGGTTCAGTGGTAGAATTCTCGCCTGCCACGCGGGAGACCCGGGTCCGATTCCCGGCCAATGCAGAAAGTGTCTTCTGTTGTCCCAGAGGTCGGCTATTTAATGTGACTTGTAGTCCACAGCGATTGAAAGCTCAAGGGCAATAACCTGCTGTTATAAACGTTGTCGTCACTGTGCAGCCCCAAATGATGTGCCCCTCGTAAAAGAGGTTCCTCTTTTTCCGTCTCTTGCGAGGAGCCAGGAAGCATAGCCTTCCTCAAGAGACCCAGGTCTTACACTGATGATGCAGGGCTCCTCCATGGCAAGAGCTGCTAAGTGCTCTGTTAGACTCCTGAAACGGAAGCCTGCTGGTTGTGAATTTCCAGTGAGACTACGTTCTCCTGTGACACCCATGTGCTTGAAGTCGTGAGGGCTTAGGAAAGATGGATGTGTTGTGTGGTGGAAATTCACCTATGAGATTAAAGTCAGGCCACTCAATAGTAAAATTGAATTCAGGGTAGAGTACAACCAAAACACACCTCAGAGAGCTACGAAGTAAGCTCGAAACAAAACAGATTATTCAGTCAAATCATACATATTAATTTTTCAGCAAACAGACTTTGAAAATTGACTGGATTTAAGCAAATAAGTAAATGATCATAAAGCCATCCTACTTCCTTTTATCATATAAGTACAATTTCCAGTTCATCAACATCCCATAATAGTTGTCCACCTGACGTGTGTAAATATTTTTTGAAATGGAAACGTCTTATCTAACTCCCTAACTTCTTCCCAGCTAACTGACCTTGAGGACAGAAAGAGCGGTACCAGTGGTGCGCCGTGATCGTATAGTGGTTACTACTCTGCGTTGTGGCCGCAGCAACCCCGGTTCGAATCTGGGTCACGGCAAGCATTTTCTGTTAAGATGGATGGATTGGTCCCTGAAGCTGTTCTGTGCCTCCCACATGCAGCCAAGAGAACATGTGGCCGGTCGGCAGATGTAGTCGTGGCCGAGAGGTTAAGGCGATGGACTTGAAATCCATTGGGGTATCCCCGCGTAGGTTCGAACCCTGCCGACTACGGGCAGGCTTGTCTTTGTTTGATTTAGCTTTCTGTGGGGAGATTTGTGCTTTTCCCTTGGCCATCCCTTTGATTACGGCTGTTATAGCGCAAGGGGCAGACCGAGAGCACGTGTCCGGATTGCTCAGTCGGTAGAGCGCCAGACTTTTAATCTAAGCACCCGTGACGTCAACTCAGTGTGCTGGATATGAGAGGCATACAAATTGTCCAGTTCTGTGGGTCCACACATCCAGATACGTGGCAGCTTGGTGTCTCCTTGTTGGGACCGTGTTTTAGTTTTTTTCCTGCTGCGTGCCTAGGTTGCGAGAGGGTCAGGCAGCATTTTTTTTTACGAAAACTGCCTAGAGGACTTCCTAGGAAACCCCTCACTATAGTTGTGGACGAGAGGTTAAGGCGATGGACTAGAAATCCTTTGGGGTTTGAATCCTGCAAACTACGTTTTGATGCGACAACTGTATCCTTCAAGTTTTGGGTTCTTAGGAAAGATGACGGTTTTTTGCCGTTATGAATGTTGTCATCCTTGTGCCTTCCAAGGCCTTTGACTCAAAGGAGTTGGCAAGTCACCATGAAAAAGGCCCACCCTTTCTTGTCAGTGTTTCCAAGTTGTCAGGAGCAGGCCATCTCTTTCTGTCCTTATTGTTTATGACCTTCATCCTGCAGTGCACGTGGAAAATGATCTTTTGGAGGATGGAGCGCTTACGCTTTGCGGGGAAACGGCTGTCACAGCGCAAGGGGCAGACCAAGTGCACGGGCCTGGATATCTCAGTCAGAAGAACATCAGACTTTTAATCTGAGGGTCCAGGATTCAAGTTCCCGCTCGGGTGAAGGGCCAGGGAACCACAGACGCAGAATGTAGCATGCTTATCCACTAGTTGTTAAAAGTAGACAGCGAGTGATTTGTGAAAGCTGATTATCAGCTCCAGCTTGCTGTGTTGTTTGGATGGAAAGGTAATGTTTTGTTCCAGGTGGCAGGGACCTAAGCTCAATGGAAACAACCTGCTATCCCTCACCACCTGCCGTCTCTCACTCCCTGTGAGCATAGACACTACCACAGCTAAGCATTGGTGGTTCAGTGGTAGAATTCTCGCCTGCCACGCGGGAGACCCGGGTCCGATTCCCGGCCAATGCAGAAAGTGTCTTCTGTTGTCCCAGAGGTCGGCTATTTAATGTGACTTGTAGTCCACAGCGATTGAAAGCTCAAGGGCAATAACCTGCTGTTATAAACGTTGTCGTCACTGTGCAGCCCCAAATGATGTGCCCCTCGTAAAAGAGGTTCCTCTTTTTCCGTCTCTTGCGAGGAGCCAGGAAGCATAGCCTTCCTCAAGAGACCCAGGTCTTACACTGATGATGCAGGGCTCCTCCATGGCAAGAGCTGCTAAGTGCTCTGTTAGACTCCTGAAACGGAAGCCTGCTGGTTGTGAATTTCCAGTGAGACTACGTTCTCCTGTGACACCCATGTGCTTGAAGTCGTGAGGGCTTAGGAAAGATGGATGTGTTGTGTGGTGGAAATTCACCTATGAGATTAAAGTCAGGCCACTCAATAGTAAAATTGAATTCAGGGTAGAGTACAACCAAAACACACCTCAGAGAGCTACGAAGTAAGCTCGAAACAAAACAGATTATTCAGTCAAATCATACATATTAATTTTTCAGCAAACAGCAAACAGACTTTGAAAATTGACTGGATTTAAGCAAATAAGTAAATGATCATAAAGCCATCCTACTTCCTTTTATCATATAAGTACAATTTCCAGTTCATCAACATCCCATAATAGTTGTCCACCTGACGTGTGTAAATATTTTTTGAAATGGAAACGTCTTATCTAACTCCCTAACTTCTTCCCAGCTAACTGACCTTGAGGACAGAAAGAGCGGTACCAGTGGTGCGCCGTGATCGTATAGTGGTTAGTACTCTGCGTTGTGGCCGCAGCAACCCCGGTTCGAATCCGGGTCACGGCAAGCATTTTCTGTTAAGATGGATGGATTGGTCCCTGAAGCTGTTCTGTGCCTCCCACATCCAGCCAAGAGAACATGTGGCCGGTCGGCAGATGTAGTCGTGGCCGAGAGGTTAAGGCGATGGACTTGAAATCCATTGGGGTATCCCCGCGTAGGTTCGAACCCTGCCGACTACGGGCAGGCTTGTCTTTGTTTGATTTAGCTTTCTGTGGGGAGATTTGTGCTTTTCCCTTGGCCATCCCTTTGATTACGGCTGTTATAGCGCAAGGGGCAGACCGAGAGCACGTGTCCGGATTGATCAGTCGGTAGAGCGCCAGACTTTTAATCTAAGCACCCGTGACGTCAACTCAGTGTGCTGGATATGAGAGGCATACAAATTGTCCAGTTCTGTGGGTCCACACATCCAGATACGTGGCAGCTTGGTGTCTCCTTGTTGGGACCGTGTTTTACTTTTTTTCCTGCGGCGTGCCTAGGTTGCGAGAGGGTCAGGCAGCATTTTTTTTTACGAAAACTGCCTAGAGGACTTCCTAGGAAACCCCTCACTATAGTTGTGGACGAGAGGTTAAGGCGATGGACTAGAAATCCTTTGGGGTTTGAATCCTGCAAACTACGTTTTGATGCGACAACTGTATCCTTCAAGTTTTGGGTTCTTAGGAAAGATGACGGTTTTTTGCCGTTATGAATGTTGTCATCCTTGTGCCTTCCAAGGCCTTTGACTCAAAGGAGTTGGCAAGTCACCATGAAAAAGGCCCACCCTTTCTTGTCAGTGTTTCCAAGTTGTCAGGAGCAGGCCATCTCTTTCTGTCCTTATTGTTTATGACCTTCATCCTGCAGTGCACGTGGAAAATGATCTTTTGGAGGATGGAGCGCTTACGCTTTGCGGGGAAGCGGCTGTCACAGCGCAAGGGGCAGACCAAGTGCACGGGCCTGGATATCTCAGTCAGAAGAACATCAGACTTTTAATCTGAGGGTCCAGGATTCAAGTTCCCGCTCGGGTGAAGGGCCAGGGAACCACAGACGCAGAATGTAGCATGCTTATCCACTAGTTGTTAAAAGTAGACAGCGAGTGATTTGTGAAAGCTGATTATCAGCTCCAGCTTGCTGTGTTGTTTGGATGGAAAGGTAATGTTTTGTTCCAGGTGGCAGGGACCTAAGCTCAATGGAAACAACCTGCTATCCCTCACCACCTGCCGTCTCTCACTCCCTGTGAGCATAGACGCTACCACAGCTAAGCATTGGTGGTTCAGTGGTAGAATTCTCGCCTGCCACGCGGGAGACCCGGGTCCGATTCCCGGCCAATGCAGAAAGTGTCTTCTGTTGTCCCAGAGGTCGGCTATTTAATGTGACTTGTAGTCCACAGCGATTGAAAGCTCAAGGGCAATAACCTGCTGTTATAAACGTTGTCGTCACTGTGCAGCCCCAAATGATGTGCCCCTCGTAAAAGAGGTTCCTCTTTTTCCGTCTCTTGCGAGGAGCCAGGAAGCATAGCCTTCCTCAAGAGACCCAGGTCTTACACTGATGATGCAGGGCTCCTCCATGGCAAGAGCTGCTAAGTGCTCTGTTAGACTCCTGAAACGGAAGCCTGCTGGTTGTGAATTTCCAGTGAGACTACGTTCTCCTGTGACACCCATGTGCTTGAAGTCGTGAGGGCTTAGGAAAGATGGATGTGTTGTGTGGTGGAAATTCACCTATGAGATTAAAGTCAGGCCACTCAATAGTAAAATTGAATTCAGGGTAGGGTACAACCAAAACACACCTCAGAGAGCTACGAAGTAAGCTCGAAACAAAACAGATTATTCAGTCAAATCATACATATTAATTTTTCAGCAAACAGCAAACAGACTTTGAAAATTGACTGGATTTAAGCAAATAAGTAAATGATCATAAAGCCATCCTACTTCCTTTTATCATATAAGTACAATTTCCAGTTCATCAACATCCCATAATAGTTGTCCACCTGACGTGTGTAAATATTTTTTGAAATGGAAACGTCTTATCTAACTCCCTAACTTCTTCCCAGCTAACTGACCTTGAGGACAGAAAGAGCGGTACCAGTGGTGCGCCGTGATCGTATAGTGGTTAGTACTCTGCGTTGTGGCCGCAGCAACCCAGGTTCGAATCCGGGTCACGGCAAGCATTTTCTGTTAAGATGGATGGATTGGTCCCTGAAGCTGTTCTGTGCCTCCCACATCCAGCCAAGAGAACATGTGGCCGGTCGGTAGATGTAGTCGTGGCCGAGAGGTTAAGGCGATGGACTTGAAATCCATTGGGGTATCCCCACGTAGGTTCGAACCCTGCCGACTACGGGCAGGCTTGTCTTTGTTTGATTTAGCTTTCTGTGGGGAGATTTGTGCTTTTCCCTTGGCCATCCCTTTGATTACGGCTGTTATAGCGCAAGGGGCAGACCGAGAGCACGTGTCCGGATTGCTCAGTCGGTAGAGCGCCAGACTTTTAATCTAAGCACCCGTGACGTCAACTCAGTGTGCTGGATATGAGAGGCATACAAATTGTCCAGTTCTGTGGGTCCACACATCCAGATACGTGGCAGCTTGGTGTCTCCTTGTTGGGACCGTGTTTTAGTTTTTTTCCTGCTGCGTGCCTAGGTTGCGAGAGGGTCAGGCAGCATTTTTTTTTACGAAAACTGCCTAGAGGACTTCCTAGGAAACCCCTCACTATAGTTGTGGACGAGAGGTTAAGGCGATGGACTTGAAATCCATTGGGGTATCCCCGCGTAGGTTCGAACCCTGCCGACTACGGGCAGGCTTGTCTTTGTTTGATTTAGCTTTCTGTGGGGAGATTTGTGCTTTTCCCTTGGCCATCCCTTTGATTACGGCTGTTATAGCGCAAGGGGCAGACCGAGAGCACGTGTCCGGATTGCTCAGTCGGTAGAGCGCCAGACTTTTAATCTAAGCACCCGTGACGTCAACTCAGTGTGCTGGATATGAGAGGCATACAAATTGTCCAGTTCTGTGGGTCCACACATCCAGATACGTGGCAGCTTGGTGTCTCCTTGTTGGGACCGTGTTTTAGTTTTTTTCCTGCTGCGTGCCTAGGTTGCGAGAGGGTCAGGCAGCATTTTTTTTTACGAAAACTGCCTAGAGGACTTCCTAGGAAACCCCTCACTATAGTTGTGGACGAGAGGTTAAGGCGATGGACTAGAAATCCTTTGGGGTTTGAATCCTGCAAACTACGTTTTGATGCGACAACTGTATCCTTCAAGTTTCCAAGTTGTCAGGAGCAGGCCATCTCTTTCTGTCCTTATTGTTTATGACCTTCATCCTGCAGTGCACGTGGAAAATGATCTTTTGGAGGATGGAGCGCTTACGCTTTGCGGGGAAACGGCTGTCACAGCGCAAGGGGCAGACCAAGTGCACGGGCCTGGATATCTCAGTCAGAAGAACATCAGACTTTTAATCTGAGGGTCCAGGATTCAAGTTCCCGCTCGGGTGAAGGGCCAGGGAACCACAGACGCAGAATGTAGCATGCTTATCCACTAGTTGTTAAAAGTAGACAGCGAGTGATTTGTGAAAGCTGATTATCAGCTCCAGCTTGCTGTGTTGTTTGGATGGAAAGGTAATGTTTTGTTCCAGGTGGCAGGGACCTAAGCTCAATGGAAACAACCTGCTATCCCTCACCACCTGCCGTCTCTCACTCCCTGTGAGCATAGACGCTACCACAGCTAAGCATTGGTGGTTCAGTGGTAGAATTCTCGCCTGCCACGCGGGAGACCCGGGTCCGATTCCCGGCCAATGCAGAAAGTGTCTTCTGTTGTCCCAGAGGTCGGCTATTTAATGTGACTTGTAGTCCACAGCGATTGAAAGCTCAAGGGCAATAACCTGCTGTTATAAACGTTGTCGTCACTGTGCAGCCCCAAATGATGTGCCCCTCGTAAAAGAGGTTCCTCTTTTTCCGTCTCTTGCGAGGAGCCAGGAAGCATAGCCTTCCTCAAGAGACCCAGGTCTTACACTGATGATGCAGGGCTCCTCCATGGCAAGAGCTGCTAAGTGCTCTGTTAGACTCCTGAAACGGAAGCCTGCTGGTTGTGAATTTCCAGTGAGACTACGTTCTCCTGTGACACCCATGTGCTTGAAGTCGTGAGGGCTTAGGAAAGATGGATGTGTTGTGTGGTGGAAATTCACCTATGAGATTAAAGTCAGGCCACTCAATAGTAAAATTGAATTCAGGGTAGAGTACAACCAAAACACACCTCAGAGAGCTACGAAGTAAGCTCGAAACAAAACAGATTATTCAGTCAAATCATACATATTAATTTTTCAGCAAACAGACTTTGAAAATTGACTGGATTTAAGCAAATAAGTAAATGATCATAAAGCCATCCTACTTCCTTTTATCATATAAGTACAATTTCCAGTTCATCAACATCCCATAATAGTTGTCCACCTGACGTGTGTAAATATTTTTTGAAATGGAAACGTCTTATCTAACTCCCTAACTTCTTCCCAGCTAACTGACCTTGAGGACAGAAAGAGCGGTACCAGTGGTGCGCCGTGATCGTATAGTGGTTAGTACTCTGCGTTGTGGCCGCAGCAACCCCGGTTCGAATCCGGGTCACGGCAAGCATTTTCTGTTAAGATGGATGGATTGGTCCCTGAAGCTGTTCTGTGCCTCCCACATCCAGCCAAGAGAACATGTGGCCGGTCGGCAGATGTAGTGGTGGCCGAGAGGTTAAGGCGATGGACTTGAAATCCATTGGGGTATCCCCGCGTAGGTTCGAACCCTGCCGACTACGGGCAGGCTTGTCTTTGTTTGATTTAGCTTTCTGTGGGGAGATTTGTGCTTTTCCCTTGGCCATCCCTTTGATTACGGCTGTTATAGCGCAAGGGGCAGACCGAGAGCACGTGTCCGGATTGCTCAGTCGGTAGAGCGCCAGACTTTTAATCTAAGCACCCGTGACGTCAACTCAGTGTGCTGGATATGAGAGGCATACAAATTGTCCAGTTCTGTGGGTCCACACATCCAGATACGTGGCAGCTTGGTGTCTCCTTGTTGGGACCGTGTTTTAGTTTTTTTCCTGCTGCGTGCCTAGGTTGCGAGAGGGTCAGGCAGCATTTTTTTTTACGAAAACTGCCTAGAGGACTTCCTAGGAAACCCCTCACTATAGTTGTGGACGAGAGGTTAAGGCGATGGACTAGAAATCCTTTGGGGTTTGAATCCTGCAAACTACGTTTTGATGCGACAACTGTATCCTTCAAGTTTCCAAGTTGTCAGGAGCAGGCCATCTCTTTCTGTCCTTATTGTTTATGACCTTCATCCTGCAGTGCACGTGGAAAATGATCTTTTGGAGGATGGAGCGCTTACGCTTTGCGGGGAAACGGCTGTCACAGCGCAAGGGGCAGACCAAGTGCACGGGCCTGGATATCTCAGTCAGAAGAACATCAGACTTTTAATCTGAGGGTCCAGGATTCAAGTTCCCGCTCGGGTGAAGGGCCAGGGAACCACAGACGCAGAATGTAGCAGGCCGAGAGGTTAAGGCGATGGACTTGAAATCCATTGGGGTATCCCCGCGTAGGTTCGAACCCTGCCGACTACGGGCAGGCTTGTCTTTGTTTGATTTAGCTTTCTGTGGGGAGATTTGTGCTTTTCCCTTGGCCATCCCTTTGATTACGGCTGTTATAGCGCAAGGGGCAGACCGAGAGCACGTGTCCGGATTGATCAGTCGGTAGAGCGCCAGACTTTTAATCTAAGCACCCGTGACGTCAACTCAGTGTGCTGGATATGAGAGGCATACAAATTGTCCAGTTCTGTGGGTCCACACATCCAGATACGTGGCAGCTTGGTGTCTCCTTGTTGGGACCGTGTTTTACTTTTTTTCCTGCGGCGTGCCTAGGTTGCGAGAGGGTCAGGCAGCATTTTTTTTTACGAAAACTGCCTAGAGGACTTCCTAGGAAACCCCTCACTATAGTTGTGGACGAGAGGTTAAGGCGATGGACTAGAAATCCTTTGGGGTTTGAATCCTGCAAACTACGTTTTGATGCGACAACTGTATCCTTCAAGTTTTGGGTTCTTAGGAAAGATGACGGTTTTTTGCCGTTATGAATGTTGTCATCCTTGTGCCTTCCAAGGCCTTTGACTCAAAGGAGTTGGCAAGTCACCATGAAAAAGGCCCACCCTTTCTTGTCAGTGTTTCCAAGTTGTCAGGAGCAGGCCATCTCTTTCTGTCCTTATTGTTTATGACCTTCATCCTGCAGTGCACGTGGAAAATGATCTTTTGGAGGATGGAGCGCTTACGCTTTGCGGGGAAGCGGCTGTCACAGCGCAAGGGGCAGACCAAGTGCACGGGCCTGGATATCTCAGTCAGAAGAACATCAGACTTTTAATCTGAGGGTCCAGGATTCAAGTTCCCGCTCGGGTGAAGGGCCAGGGAACCACAGACGCAGAATGTAGCATGCTTATCCACTAGTTGTTAAAAGTAGACAGCGAGTGATTTGTGAAAGCTGATTATCAGCTCCAGCTTGCTGTGTTGTTTGGATGGAAAGGTAATGTTTTGTTCCAGGTGGCAGGGACCTAAGCTCAATGGAAACAACCTGCTATCCCTCACCACCTGCCGTCTCTCACTCCCTGTGAGCATAGACGCTACCACAGCTAAGCATTGGTGGTTCAGTGGTAGAATTCTCGCCTGCCACGCGGGAGACCGGGGTCCGATTCCCGGCCAATGCAGAAAGTGTCTTCTGTTGTCCCAGAGGTCGGCTATTTAATGTGACTTGTAGTCCACAGCGATTGAAAGCTCAAGGGCAATAACCTGCTGTTATAAACGTTGTCGTCACTGTGCAGCCCCAAATGATGTGCCCCTCGTAAAAGAGGTTCCTCTTTTTCCGTCTCTTGCGAGGAGCCAGGAAGCATAGCCTTCCTCAAGAGACCCAGGTCTTACACTGATGATGCAGGGCTCCTCCATGGCAAGAGCTGCTAAGTGCTCTGTTAGACTCCTGAAACGGAAGCCTGCTGGTTGTGAATTTCCAGTGAGACTACGTTCTCCTGTGACACCCATGTGCTTGAAGTCGTGAGGGCTTAGGAAAGATGGATGTGTTGTGTGGTGGAAATTCACCTATGAGATTAAAGTCAGGCCACTCAATAGTAAAATTGAATTCAGGGTAGGGTACAACCAAAACACACCTCAGAGAGCTACGAAGTAAGCTCGAAACAAAACAGATTATTCAGTCAAATCATACATATTAATTTTTCAGCAAACAGCAAACAGACTTTGAAAATTGACTGGATTTAAGCAAATAAGTAAATGATCATAAAGCCATCCTACTTCCTTTTATCATATAAGTACAATTTCCAGTTCATCAACATCCCATAATAGTTGTCCACCTGACGTGTGTAAATATTTTTTGAAATGGAAACGTCTTATCTAACTCCCTAACTTCTTCCCAGCTAACTGACCTTGAGGACAGAAAGAGCGGTACCAGTGGTGCGCCGTGATCGTATAGTGGTTAGTACTCTGCGTTGTGGCCGCAGCAACCCCGGTTCGAATCCGGGTCACGGCAAGCATTTTCTGTTAAGATGGATGGATTGGTCCCTGAAGCTGTTCTGTGCCTCCCACATCCAGCCAAGAGAACATGTGGCCGGTCGGCAGATGTAGTCGTGGCCGAGAGGTTAAGGCGATGGACTTGAAATCCATTGGGGTATCCCCGCGTAGGTTCGAACCCTGCCGACTACGGGCAGGCTTGTCTTTGTTTGATTTAGCTTTCTGTGGGGAGATTTGTGCTTTTCCCTTGGCCATCCCTTTGATTACGGCTGTTATAGCGCAAGGGGCAGACCGAGAGCACGTGTCCGGATTGCTCAGTCGGTAGAGCGCCAGACTTTTAATCTAAGCACCCGTGACGTCAACTCAGTGTGCTGGATATGAGAGGCATACAAATTGTCCAGTTCTGTGGGTCCACACATCCAGATACGTGGCAGCTTGGTGTCTCCTTGTTGGGACCGTGTTTTAGTTTTTTTCCTGCTGCGTGCCTAGGTTGCGAGAGGGTCAGGCAGCATTTTTTTTTACGAAAACTGCCTAGAGGACTTCCTAGGAAACCCCTCACTATAGTTGTGGACGAGAGGTTAAGGCGATGGACTAGAAATCCTTTGGGGTTTGAATCCTGCAAACTACGTTTTGATGCGACAACTGTATCCTTCAAGTTTTGGGTTCTTAGGAAAGATGACGGTTTTTTGCCGTTATGCGGGGAAACGGCTGTCACAGCGCAAGGGGCAGACCAAGTGCACGGGCCTGGATATCTCAGTCAGAAGAACATCAGACTTTTAATCTGAGGGTCCAGGATTCAAGTTCCCGCTCGGGTGAAGGGCCAGGGAACCACAGACGCAGAATGTAGCATGCTTATCCACTAGTTGTTAAAAGTAGACAGCGAGTGATTTGTGAAAGCTGATTATCAGCTCCAGCTTGCTGTGTTGTTTGGATGGAAAGGTAATGTTTTGTTCCAGGTGGCAGGGACCTAAGCTCAATGGAAACAACCTGCTATCCCTCACCACCTGCCGTCTCTCACTCCCTGTGAGCATAGACGCTACCACAGCTAAGCATTGGTGGTTCAGTGGTAGAATTCTCGCCTGCCACGCGAGAGACCCGGGTCCGATTCCCGGCCAATGCAGAAAGTGTCTTCTGTTGTCCCAGAGGTCGGCTATTTAATGTGACTTGTAGTCCACAGCGATTGAAAGCTCAAGGGCAATAACCTGCTGTTATAAACGTTGTCGTCACTGTGCAGCCCCAAATGATGTGCCCCTCGTAAAAGAGGTTCCTCTTTTTCCGTCTCTTGCGAGGAGCCAGGAAGCATAGCCTTCCTCAAGAGACCCAGGTCTTACACTGATGATGCAGGGCTCCTCCATGGCAAGAGCTGCTAAGTGCTCTGTTAGACTCCTGAAACGGAAGCCTGCTGGTTGTGAATTTCCAGTGAGACTACGTTCTCCTGTGACACCCATGTGCTTGAAGTCGTGAGGGCTTAGGAAAGATGGATGTGTTGTGTGGTGGAAATTCACCTATGAGATTAAAGTCAGGCCACTCAATAGTAAAATTGAATTCAGGGTAGGGTACAACCAAAACACACCTCAGAGAGCTACGAAGTAAGCTCGAAACAAAACAGATTATTCAGTCAAATCATACATATTAATTTTTCAGCAAACAGCAAACAGACTTTGAAAATTGACTGGATTTAAGCAAATAAGTAAATGATCATAAAGCCATCCTACTTCCTTTTATCATATAAGTACAATTTCCAGTTCATCAACATCCCATAATAGTTGTCCACCTGACGTGTGTAAATATTTTTTGAAATGGAAACGTCTTATCTAACTCCCTAACTTCTTCCCAGCTAACTGACCTTGAGGACAGAAAGAGCGGTACCAGTGGTGCGCCGTGATCGTATAGTGGTTAGTACTCTGCGTTGTGGCCGCAGCAACCCCGGTTCGAATCCGGGTCACGGCAAGCATTTTCTGTTAAGATGGATGGATTGGTGCCTGAAGCTGTTCTGTGCCTCCCACATCCAGCCAAGAGAACATGTGGCCGGTCGGCAGATGTAGTCGTGGCCGAGAGGTTAAGGCGATGGACTTGAAATCCATTGGGGTATCCCCGCGTAGGTTCGAACCCTGCCGACTACGGGCAGGCTTGTCTTTGTTTGATTTAGCTTTCTGTGGGGAGATTTGTGCTTTTCCCTTGGCCATCCCTTTGATTACGGCTGTTATAGCGCAAGGGGCAGACCGAGAGCACGTGTCCGGATTGCTCAGTCGGTAGAGCGCCAGACTTTTAATCTAAGCACCCGTGACGTCAACTCAGTGTGCTGGATATGAGAGGCATACAAATTGTCCAGTTCTGTGGGTCCACACATCCAGATACGTGGCAGCTTGGTGTCTCCTTGTTGGGACCGTGTTTTAGTTTTTTTCCTGCTGCGTGCCTAGGTTGCGAGAGGGTCAGGCAGCATTTTTTTTTACGAAAACTGCCTAGAGGACTTCCTAGGAAACCCCTCACTATAGTTGTGGACGAGAGGTTAAGGCGATGGACTAGAAATCCTTTGGGGTTTGAATCCTGCAAACTACGTTTTGATGCGACAACTGTATCCTTCAAGTTTTGGGTTCTTAGGAAAGATGACGGTTTTTTGCCGTTATGCGGGGAAACGGCTGTCACAGCGCAAGGGGCAGACCAAGTGCACGGGCCTGTATATCTCAGTCAGAAGAACATCAGACTTTTAATCTGAGGGTCCAGGATTCAAGTTCCCGCTCGGGTGAAGGGCCAGGGAACCACAGACGCAGAATGTAGCATGCTTATCCACTAGTTGTTAAAAGTAGACAGCGAGTGATTTGTGAAAGCTGATTATCAGCTCCAGCTTGCTGTGTTGTTTGGATGGAAAGGTAATGTTTTGTTCCAGGTGGCAGGGACCTAAGCTCAATGGAAACAACCTGCTATCCCTCACCACCTGCCGTCTCTCACTCCCTGTGAGCATAGACGCTACCACAGCTAAGCATTGGTGGTTCAGTGGTAGAATTCTCGCCTGCCACGCGGGAGACCCGGGTCCGATTCCCGGCCAATGCAGAAAGTGTCTTCTGTTGTCCCAGAGGTCGGCTATTTAATGTGACTTGTAGTCCACAGCGATTGAAAGCTCAAGGGCAATAACCTGCTGTTATAAACGTTGTCGTCACTGTGCAGCCCCAAATGATGTGCCCCTCGTAAAAGAGGTTCCTCTTTTTCCGTCTCTTGCGAGGAGCCAGGAAGCATAGCCTTCCTCAAGAGACCCAGGTCTTACACTGATGATGCAGGGCTCCTCCATGGCAAGAGCTGCTAAGTGCTCTGTTAGACTCCTGAAACGGAAGCCTGCTGGTTGTGAATTTCCAGTGAGACTACGTTCTCCTGTGACACCCATGTGCTTGAAGTCGTGAGGGCTTAGGAAAGATGGATGTGTTGTGTGGTGGAAATTCACCTATGAGATTAAAGTCAGGCCACTCAATAGTAAAATTGAATTCAGGGTAGAGTACAACCAAAACACACCTCAGAGAGCTACGAAGTAAGCTCGAAACAAAACAGATTATTCAGTCAAATCATACATATTAATTTTTCAGCAAACAGACTTTGAAAATTGACTGGATTTAAGCAAATAAGTAAATGATCATAAAGCCATCCTACTTCCTTTTATCATATAAGTACAATTTCCAGTTCATCAACATCCCATAATAGTTGTCCACCTGACGTGTGTAAATATTTTTTGAAATGGAAACGTCTTATCTAACTCCCTAACTTCTTCCCAGCTAACTGACCTTGAGGACAGAAAGAGCGGTACCAGTGGTGCGCCGTGATCGTATAGTGGTTACTACTCTGCGTTGTGGCCGCAGCAACCCCGGTTCGAATCTGGGTCACGGCAAGCATTTTCTGTTAAGATGGATGGATTGGTCCCTGAAGCTGTTCTGTGCCTCCCACATGCAGCCAAGAGAACATGTGGCCGGTCGGCAGATGTAGTCGTGGCCGAGAGGTTAAGGCGATGGACTTGAAATCCATTGGGGTATCCCCGCGTAGGTTCAAACCCTGCCGACTACGGCCAGGCTTGTCTTTGTTTGATTTAGCTTTCTGTGGGGAGATTTGTGCTTTTCCCTTGGCCATCCCTTTGATTACGGCTGTTATAGCGCAAGGGGCAGACCGAGAGCACGTGTCCGGATTGCTCAGTCGGTAGAGCGCCAGACTTTTAATCTAAGCACCCGTGACGTCAACTCAGTGTGCTGGATATGAGAGGCATACAAATTGTCCAGTTCTGTGGGTCCACACATCCAGATACGTGGCAGCTTGGTGTCTCCTTGTTGGGACCGTGTTTTAGTTTTTTTCCTGCTGCGTGCCTAGGTTGCGAGAGGGTCAGGCAGCATTTTTTTTTACGAAAACTGCCTAGAGGACTTCCTAGGAAACCCCTCACTATAGTTGTGGACGAGAGGTTAAGGCGATGGACTAGAAATCCTTTGGGGTTTGAATCCTGCAAACTACGTTTTGATGCGACAACTGTATCCTTCAAGTTTTGGGTTCTTAGGAAAGATGACGGTTTTTTGCCGTTATGAATGTTGTCATCCTTGTGTCTTCCAAGGCCTTTGACTCAAAGGAGTTGGCAAGTCACCATGAAAAAGGCCCACCCTTTCTTGTCAGTGTTTCCAAGTTGTCAGGAGCAGGCCATCTCTTTCTGTCCTTATTGTTTATGACCTTCATCCTGCAGTGCACGTGGAAAATGATCTTTTGGAGGATGGAGCGCTTACGCTTTGCGGGGAAACGGCTGTCACAGCGCAAGGGGCAGACCAAGTGCACGGGCCTGGATATCTCAGTCAGAAGAACATCAGACTTTTAATCTGAGGGTCCAGGATTCAAGTTCCCGCTCGGGTGAAGGGCCAGGGAACCACAGACGCAGAATGTAGCATGCTTATCCACTAGTTGTTAAAAGTAGACAGCGAGTGATTTGTGAAAGCTGATTATCAGCTCCAGCTTGCTGTGTTGTTTGGATGGAAAGGTAATGTTTTGTTCCAGGTGGCAGGGACCTAAGCTCAATGGAAACAACCTGCTATCCCTCACCACCTGCCGTCTCTCACTCCCTGTGAGCATAGACGCTACCACAGCTAAGCATTGGTGGTTCAGTGGTAGAATTCTCGCCTGCCACGCGGGAGACCCGGGTCCGATTCCCGGCCAATGCAGAAAGTGTCTTCTGTTGTCCCAGAGGTCGGCTATTTAATGTGACTTGTAGTCCACAGCGATTGAAAGCTCAAGGGCAATAACCTGCTGTTATAAACGTTGTCGTCACTGTGCAGCCCCAAATGATGTGCCCCTCGTAAAAGAGGTTCCTCTTTTTCCGTCTCTTGCGAGGAGCCAGGAAGCATAGCCTTCATCAAGAGACCCAGGTCTTACACTGATGATGCAGGGCTCCTCCATGGCAAGAGCTGCTAAGTGCTCTGTTAGACTCCTGAAACGGAAGCCTGCTGGTTGTGAATTTCCAGTGAGACTACGTTCTCCTGTGACACCCATGTGCTTGAAGTCGTGAGGGCTTAGGAAAGATGGATGTGTTGTGTGGTGGAAATTCACCTATGAGATTAAAGTCAGGCCACTCAATAGTAAAATTGAATTCAGGGTAGGGTACAACCAAAACACACCTCAGAGAGCTACGAAGTAAGCTCGAAACAAAACAGATTATTCAGTCAAATCATACATATTAATTTTTCAGCAAACAGACTTTGAAAATTGACTGGATTTAAGCAAATAAGTAAATGATCATAAAGCCATCCTACTTCCTTTTATCATATAAGTACAATTTCCAGTTCATCAACATCCCATAATAGTTGTCCACCTGACGTGTGTAAATATTTTTTGAAATGGAAACGTCTTATCTAACTCCCTAACTTCTTCCCAGCTAACTGACCTTGAGGACAGAAAGAGCGGTACCAGTGGTGCGCCGTGATCGTATAGTGGTTACTACTCTGCGTTGTGGCCGCAGCAACCCCGGTTCGAATCTGGGTCACGGCAAGCATTTTCTGTTAAGATGGATGGATTGGTCCCTGAAGCTGTTCTGTGCCTCCCACATGCAGCCAAGAGAACATGTGGCCGGTCGGCAGATGTAGTCGTGGCCGAGAGGTTAAGGCGATGGACTTGAAATCCATTGGGGTATCCCCGCGTAGGTTCGAACCCTGCCGACTACGGGCAGGCTTGTCTTTGTTTGATTTAGCTTTCTGTGGGGAGATTTGTGCTTTTCCCTTGGCCATCCCTTTGATTACGGCTGTTATAGCGCAAGGGGCAGACCGAGAGCACGTGTCCGGATTGCTCAGTCGGTAGAGCGCCAGCCTTTTAATCTAAGCACCCGTGACGTCAACTCAGTGTGCTGGATATGAGAGGCATACAAATTGTCCAGTTCTGTGGGTCCACACATCCAGATACGTGGCAGCTTGGTGTCTCCTTGTTGGGACCGTGTTTTAGTTTTTTTCCTGCTGCGTGCCTAGGTTGCGAGAGGGTCAGGCAGCATTTTTTTTTACGAAAACTGCCTAGAGGACTTCCTAGGAAACCCCTCACTATAGTTGTGGACGAGAGGTTAAGGCGATGGACTAGAAATCCTTTGGGGTTTGAATCCTGCAAACTACGTTTTGATGCGACAACTGTATCCTTCAAGTTTTGGGTTCTTAGGAAAGATGACGGTTTTTTGCCGTTATGAATGTTGTCATCCTTGTGTCTTCCAAGGCCTTTGACTCAAAGGAGTTGGCAAGTCACCATGAAAAAGGCCCACCCTTTCTTGTCAGTGTTTCCAAGTTGTCAGGAGCAGGCCATCTCTTTCTGTCCTTATTGTTTATGACCTTCATCCTGCAGTGCACGTGGAAAAT
Source organism: Zacco platypus (assembly GCA_038088235.1). NCBI lineage: Eukaryota > Metazoa > Chordata > Actinopteri > Cypriniformes > Xenocyprididae > Zacco > Zacco platypus. Next base: position 20,268,801 of record CM076081.1, on the reverse strand, counting down.
GATCTTTTGGAGGATGGAGCGCTTACGCTTTGCGGGGAAACGGCTGTCACAGCGCAAGGGGCAGACCAAGTGCACGGGCCTGGATATCTCAGTCAGAAGAACATCAGACTTTTAATCTGAGGGTCCAGGATTCAAGTTCCCGCTCGGGTGAAGGGCCAGGGAACCACAGACGCAGAATGTAGCATGCTTATCCACTAGTTGTTAAAAGTAGACAGCGAGTGATTTGTGAAAGCTGATTATCAGCTCCAGCTTGCTGTGTTGTTTGGATGGAAAGGTAATGTTTTGTTCCAGGTGGCAGGGACCTAAGCTCAATGGAAACAACCTGCTATCCCTCACCACCTGCCGTCTCTCACTCCCTGTGAGCATAGACGCTACCACAGCTAAGCATTGGTGGTTCAGTGGTAGAATTCTCGCCTGCCACGCGGGAGACCCGGGTCCGATTCCCGGCCAATGCAGAAAGTGTCTTCTGTTGTCCCAGAGGTCGGCTATTTAATGTGACTTGTAGTCCACAGCGATTGAAAGCTCAAGGGCAATAACCTGCTGTTATAAACGTTGTCGTCACTGTGCAGCCCCAAATGATGTGCCCCTCGTAAAAGAGGTTCCTCTTTTTCCGTCTCTTGCGAGGAGCCAGGAAGCATAGCCTTCATCAAGAGACCCAGGTCTTACACTGATGATGCAGGGCTCCTCCATGGCAAGAGCTGCTAAGTGCTCTGTTAGACTCCTGAAACGGAAGCCTGCTGGTTGTGAATTTCCAGTGAGACTACGTTCTCCTGTGACACCCATGTGCTTGAAGTCGTGAGGGCTTAGGAAAGATGGATGTGTTGTGTGGTGGAAATTCACCTATGAGATTAAAGTCAGGCCACTCAATAGTAAAATTGAATTCAGGGTAGGGTACAACCAAAACACACCTCAGAGAGCTACGAAGTAAGCTCGAAACAAAACAGATTATTCAGTCAAATCATACATATTAATTTTTCAGCAAACAGCAAACAGACTTTGAAAATTGACTGGATTTAAGCAAATAAGTAAATGATCATAAAGCCATCCTACTTCCTTTTGTCATATAAGTACAATTTCCAGTTCATCAACATCCCATAATAGTTGTCCACCTGACGTGTGTAAATATTTTTTGAAATGGAAACGTCTTATCTAACTCCCTAACTTCTTCCCAGCTAACTGACCTTGAGGACAGAAAGAGCGGTACCAGTGGTGCGCCGTGATCGTATAGTGGTTAGTACTCTGCGTTGTGGCCGCAGCAACCCAGGTTCGAATCCGGGTCACGGCAAGCATTTTCTGTTAAGATGGATGGATTGGTCCCTGAAGCTGTTCTGTGCCTCCCACATCCAGCCAAGAGAACATGTGGCCGGTCGGTACATGTAGTCGTGGCCGAGAGGTTAAGGCGATGGACTTGAAATCCATTGGGGTATCCCCACGTAGGTTCGAACCCTGCCGACTACGGGCAGGCTTGTCTTTGTTTGATTTAGCTTTCTGTGGGGAGATTTGTGCTTTTCCCTTGGCCATCCCTTTGATTACGGCTGTTATAGCGCAAGGGGCAGACCGAGAGCACGTGTCCGGATTGCTCAGTCGGTAGAGCGCCAGACTTTTAATCTAAGCACCCGTGACGTCAACTCAGTGTGCTGGATATGAGAGGCATACAAATTGTCCAGTTCTGTGGGTCCACACATCCAGATACGTGGCAGCTTGGTGTCTCCTTGTTGGGACCGTGTTTTAGTTTTTTTCCTGCTGCGTGCCTAGGTTGCGAGAGGGTCAGGCAGCATTTTTTTTTACGAAAACTGCCTAGAGGACTTCCTAGGAAACCCCTCACTATAGTTGTGGACGAGAGGTTAAGGCGATGGACTAGAAATCCTTTGGGGTTTGAATCCTGCAAACTACGTTTTGATGCGACAACTGTATCCTTCAAGTTTTGGGTTCTTAGGAAAGATGACGGTTTTTTGCCGTTATGAATGTTGTCATCCTTGTGCCTTCCAAGGCCTTTGACTCAAAGGAGTTGGCAAGTCACCATGAAAAAGGCCCACCCTTTCTTGTCAGTGTTTCCAAGTTGTCAGGAGCAGGCCATCTCTTTCTGTCCTTATTGTTTATGACCTTCATCCTGCAGTGCACGTGGAAAATGATCTTTTGGAGGATGGAGCGCTTACGCTTTGCGGGGAAACGGCTGTCACAGCGCAAGGGGCAGACCAAGTGCACGGGCCTGGATATCTCAGTCAGAAGAACATCAGACTTTTAATCTGAGGGTCCAGGATTCAAGTTCCCGCTCGGGTGAAGGGCCAGGGAACCACAGACGCAGAATGTAGCATGCTTATCCACTAGTTGTTAAAAGTAGACAGCGAGTGATTTGTGAAAGCTGATTATCAGCTCCAGCTTGCTGTGTTGTTTGGATGGAAAGGTAATGTTTTGTTCCAGGTGGCAGGGACCTAAGCTCAATGGAAACAACCTGCTATCCCTCACCACCTGCCGTCTCTCACTCCCTGTGAGCATAGACGCTACCACAGCTAAGCATTGGTGGTTCAGTGGTAGAATTCTCGCCTGCCACGCGGGAGACCCGGGTCCGATTCCCGGCCAATGCAGAAAGTGTCTTCTGTTGTCCCAGAGGTCGGCTATTTAATGTGACTTGTAGTCCACAGCGATTGAAAGCTCAAGGGCAATAACCTGCTGTTATAAACGTTGTCGTCACTGTGCAGCCCCAAATGATGTGCCCCTCGTAAAAGAGGTTCCTCTTTTTCCGTCTCTTGCGAGGAGCCAGGAAGCATAGCCTTCCTCAAGAGACCCAGGTCTTACACTGATGATGCAGGGCTCCTCCATGGCAAGAGCTGCTAAGTGCTCTGTTAGACTCCTGAAACGGAAGCCTGCTGGTTGTGAATTTCCAGTGAGACTACGTTCTCCTGTGACACCCATGTGCTTGAAGTCGTGAGGGCTTAGGAAAGATGGATGTGTTGTGTGGTGGAAATTCACCTATGAGATTAAAGTCAGGCCACTCAATAGTAAAATTGAATTCAGGGTAGAGTACAACCAAAACACACCTCAGAGAGCTACGAAGTAAGCTCGAAACAAAACAGATTATTCAGTCAAATCATACATATTAATTTTTCAGCAAACAGACTTTGAAAATTGACTGGATTTAAGCAAATAAGTAAATGATCATAAAGCCATCCTACTTCCTTTTATCATATAAGTACAATTTCCAGTTCATCAACATCCCATAATAGTTGTCCACCTGACGTGTGTAAATATTTTTTGAAATGGAAACGTCTTATCTAACTCCCTAACTTCTTCCCAGCTAACTGACCTTGAGGACAGAAAGAGCGGTACCAGTGGTGCGCCGTGATCGTATAGTGGTTACTACTCTGCGTTGTGGCCGCAGCAACCCCGGTTCGAATCTGGGTCACGGCAAGCATTTTCTGTTAAGATGGATGGATTGGTCCCTGAAGCTGTTCTGTGCCTCCCACATGCAGCCAAGAGAACATGTGGCCGGTCGGCAGATGTAGTCGTGGCCGAGAGGTTAAGGCGATGGACTTGAAATCCATTGGGGTATCCCCGCGTAGGTTCGAACCCTGCCGACTACGGGCAGGCTTGTCTTTGTTTGATTTAGCTTTCTGTGGGGAGATTTGTGCTTTTCCCTTGGCCATCCCTTTGATTACGGCTGTTATAGCGCAAGGGGCAGACCGAGAGCACGTGTCCGGATTGCTCAGTCGGTAGAGCGCCAGACTTTTAATCTAAGCACCCGTGACGTCAACTCAGTGTGCTGGATATGAGAGGCATACAAATTGTCCAGTTCTGTGGGTCCACACATCCAGATACGTGGCAGCTTGGTGTCTCCTTGTTGGGACCGTGTTTTAGTTTTTTTCCTGCTGCGTGCCTAGGTTGCGAGAAGGTCAGGCAGCATTTTTTTTTACGAAAACTGCCTAGAGGACTTCCTAGGAAACCCCTCACTATAGTTGTGGACGAGAGGTTAAGGCGATGGACTAGAAATCCTTTGGGGTTTGAATCCTGCAAACTACGTTTTGATGCGACAACTGTATCCTTCAAGTTTTGGGTTCTTAGGAAAGATGACGGTTTTTTGCCGTTATGAATGTTGTCATCCTTGTGCCTTCCAAGGCCTTTGACTCAAAGGAGTTGGCAAGTCACCATGAAAAAGGCCCACCCTTTCTTGTCAGTGTTTCCAAGTTGTCAGGAGCAGGCCATCTCTTTCTGTCCTTATTGTTTATGACCTTCATCCTGCAGTGCACGTGGAAAATGATCTTTTGGAGGATGGAGCGCTTACGCTTTGCGGGGAAACGGCTGTCACAGCGCAAGGGGCAGACCAAGTGCACGGGCCTGGATATCTCAGTCAGAAGAACATCAGACTTTTAATCTGAGGGTCCAGGATTCAAGTTCCCGCTCGGGTGAAGGGCCAGGGAACCACAGACGCAGAATGTAGCATGCTTATCCACTAGTTGTTAAAAGTAGACAGCGAGTGATTTGTGAAAGCTGATTATCAGCTCCAGCTTGCTGTGTTGTTTGGATGGAAAGGTAATGTTTTGTTCCAGGTGGCAGGGACCTAAGCTCAATGGAAACAACCTGCTATCCCTCACCACCTGCCGTCTCTCACTCCCTGTGAGCATAGACACTACCACAGCTAAGCATTGGTGGTTCAGTGGTAGAATTCTCGCCTGCCACGCGGGAGACCCGGGTCCGATTCCCGGCCAATGCAGAAAGTGTCTTCTGTTGTCCCAGAGGTCGGCTATTTAATGTGACTTGTAGTCCACAGCGATTGAAAGCTCAAGGGCAATAACCTGCTGTTATAAACGTTGTCGTCACTGTGCAGCCCCAAATGATGTGCCCCTCGTAAAAGAGGTTCCTCTTTTTCCGTCTCTTGCGAGGAGCCAGGAAGCATAGCCTTCCTCAAGAGACCCAGGTCTTACACTGATGATGCAGGGCTCCTCCATGGCAAGAGCTGCTAAGTGCTCTGTTAGACTCCTGAAACGGAAGCCTGCTGGTTGTGAATTTCCAGTGAGACTACGTTCTCCTGTGACACCCATGTGCTTGAAGTCGTGAGGGCTTAGGAAAGATGGATGTGTTGTGTGGTGGAAATTCACCTATGAGATTAAAGTCAGGCCACTCAATAGTAAAATTGAATTCAGGGTAGAGTACAACCAAAACACACCTCAGAGAGCTACGAAGTAAGCTCGAAACAAAACAGATTATTCAGTCAAATCATACATATTAATTTTTCAGCAAACAGCAAACAGACTTTGAAAATTGACTGGATTTAAGCAAATAAGTAAATGATCATAAAGCCATCCTACTTCCTTTTATCATATAAGTACAATTTCCAGTTCATCAACATCCCATAATAGTTGTCCACCTGACGTGTGTAAATATTTTTTGAAATGGAAACGTCTTATCTAACTCCCTAACTTCTTCCCAGCTAACTGACCTTGAGGACAGAAAGAGCGGTACCAGTGGTGCGCCGTGATCGTATAGTGGTTAGTACTCTGCGTTGTGGCCGCAGCAACCCCGGTTCGAATCCGGGTCACGGCAAGCATTTTCTGTTAAGATGGATGGATTGGTCCCTGAAGCTGTTCTGTGCCTCCCACATCCAGCCAAGAGAACATGTGGCCGGTCGGCAGATGTAGTCGTGGCCGAGAGGTTAAGGCGATGGACTTGAAATCCATTGGGGTATCCCCGCGTAGGTTCGAACCCTGCCGACTACGGGCAGGCTTGTCTTTGTTTGATTTAGCTTTCTGTGGGGAGATTTGTGCTTTTCCCTTGGCCATCCCTTTGATTACGGCTGTTATAGCGCAAGGGGCAGACCGAGAGCACGTGTCCGGATTGATCAGTCGGTAGAGCGCCAGACTTTTAATCTAAGCACCCGTGACGTCAACTCAGTGTGCTGGATATGAGAGGCATACAAATTGTCCAGTTCTGTGGGTCCACACATCCAGATACGTGGCAGCTTGGTGTCTCCTTGTTGGGACCGTGTTTTACTTTTTTTCCTGCGGCGTGCCTAGGTTGCGAGAGGGTCAGGCAGCATTTTTTTTTACGAAAACTGCCTAGAGGACTTCCTAGGAAACCCCTCACTATAGTTGTGGACGAGAGGTTAAGGCGATGGACTAGAAATCCTTTGGGGTTTGAATCCTGCAAACTACGTTTTGATGCGACAACTGTATCCTTCAAGTTTTGGGTTCTTAGGAAAGATGACGGTTTTTTGCCGTTATGAATGTTGTCATCCTTGTGCCTTCCAAGGCCTTTGACTCAAAGGAGTTGGCAAGTCACCATGAAAAAGGCCCACCCTTTCTTGTCAGTGTTTCCAAGTTGTCAGGAGCAGGCCATCTCTTTCTGTCCTTATTGTTTATGACCTTCATCCTGCAGTGCACGTGGAAAATGATCTTTTGGAGGATGGAGCGCTTACGCTTTGCGGGGAAGCGGCTGTCACAGCGCAAGGGGCAGACCAAGTGCACGGGCCTGGATATCTCAGTCAGAAGAACATCAGACTTTTAATCTGAGGGTCCAGGATTCAAGTTCCCGCTCGGGTGAAGGGCCAGGGAACCACAGACGCAGAATGTAGCATGCTTATCCACTAGTTGTTAAAAGTAGACAGCGAGTGATTTGTGAAAGCTGATTATCAGCTCCAGCTTGCTGTGTTGTTTGGATGGAAAGGTAATGTTTTGTTCCAGGTGGCAGGGACCTAAGCTCAATGGAAACAACCTGCTATCCCTCACCACCTGCCGTCTCTCACTCCCTGTGAGCATAGACGCTACCACAGCTAAGCATTGGTGGTTCAGTGGTAGAATTCTCGCCTGCCACGCGGGAGACCCGGGTCCGATTCCCGGCCAATGCAGAAAGTGTCTTCTGTTGTCCCAGAGGTCGGCTATTTAATGTGACTTGTAGTCCACAGCGATTGAAAGCTCAAGGGCAATAACCTGCTGTTATAAACGTTGTCGTCACTGTGCAGCCCCAAATGATGTGCCCCTCGTAAAAGAGGTTCCTCTTTTTCCGTCTCTTGCGAGGAGCCAGGAAGCATAGCCTTCCTCAAGAGACCCAGGTCTTACACTGATGATGCAGGGCTCCTCCATGGCAAGAGCTGCTAAGTGCTCTGTTAGACTCCTGAAACGGAAGCCTGCTGGTTGTGAATTTCCAGTGAGACTACGTTCTCCTGTGACACCCATGTGCTTGAAGTCGTGAGGGCTTAGGAAAGATGGATGTGTTGTGTGGTGGAAATTCACCTATGAGATTAAAGTCAGGCCACTCAATAGTAAAATTGAATTCAGGGTAGGGTACAACCAAAACACACCTCAGAGAGCTACGAAGTAAGCTCGAAACAAAACAGATTATTCAGTCAAATCATACATATTAATTTTTCAGCAAACAGCAAACAGACTTTGAAAATTGACTGGATTTAAGCAAATAAGTAAATGATCATAAAGCCATCCTACTTCCTTTTATCATATAAGTACAATTTCCAGTTCATCAACATCCCATAATAGTTGTCCACCTGACGTGTGTAAATATTTTTTGAAATGGAAACGTCTTATCTAACTCCCTAACTTCTTCCCAGCTAACTGACCTTGAGGACAGAAAGAGCGGTACCAGTGGTGCGCCGTGATCGTATAGTGGTTAGTACTCTGCGTTGTGGCCGCAGCAACCCAGGTTCGAATCCGGGTCACGGCAAGCATTTTCTGTTAAGATGGATGGATTGGTCCCTGAAGCTGTTCTGTGCCTCCCACATCCAGCCAAGAGAACATGTGGCCGGTCGGTAGATGTAGTCGTGGCCGAGAGGTTAAGGCGATGGACTTGAAATCCATTGGGGTATCCCCACGTAGGTTCGAACCCTGCCGACTACGGGCAGGCTTGTCTTTGTTTGATTTAGCTTTCTGTGGGGAGATTTGTGCTTTTCCCTTGGCCATCCCTTTGATTACGGCTGTTATAGCGCAAGGGGCAGACCGAGAGCACGTGTCCGGATTGCTCAGTCGGTAGAGCGCCAGACTTTTAATCTAAGCACCCGTGACGTCAACTCAGTGTGCTGGATATGAGAGGCATACAAATTGTCCAGTTCTGTGGGTCCACACATCCAGATACGTGGCAGCTTGGTGTCTCCTTGTTGGGACCGTGTTTTAGTTTTTTTCCTGCTGCGTGCCTAGGTTGCGAGAGGGTCAGGCAGCATTTTTTTTTACGAAAACTGCCTAGAGGACTTCCTAGGAAACCCCTCACTATAGTTGTGGACGAGAGGTTAAGGCGATGGACTTGAAATCCATTGGGGTATCCCCGCGTAGGTTCGAACCCTGCCGACTACGGGCAGGCTTGTCTTTGTTTGATTTAGCTTTCTGTGGGGAGATTTGTGCTTTTCCCTTGGCCATCCCTTTGATTACGGCTGTTATAGCGCAAGGGGCAGACCGAGAGCACGTGTCCGGATTGCTCAGTCGGTAGAGCGCCAGACTTTTAATCTAAGCACCCGTGACGTCAACTCAGTGTGCTGGATATGAGAGGCATACAAATTGTCCAGTTCTGTGGGTCCACACATCCAGATACGTGGCAGCTTGGTGTCTCCTTGTTGGGACCGTGTTTTAGTTTTTTTCCTGCTGCGTGCCTAGGTTGCGAGAGGGTCAGGCAGCATTTTTTTTTACGAAAACTGCCTAGAGGACTTCCTAGGAAACCCCTCACTATAGTTGTGGACGAGAGGTTAAGGCGATGGACTAGAAATCCTTTGGGGTTTGAATCCTGCAAACTACGTTTTGATGCGACAACTGTATCCTTCAAGTTTCCAAGTTGTCAGGAGCAGGCCATCTCTTTCTGTCCTTATTGTTTATGACCTTCATCCTGCAGTGCACGTGGAAAATGATCTTTTGGAGGATGGAGCGCTTACGCTTTGCGGGGAAACGGCTGTCACAGCGCAAGGGGCAGACCAAGTGCACGGGCCTGGATATCTCAGTCAGAAGAACATCAGACTTTTAATCTGAGGGTCCAGGATTCAAGTTCCCGCTCGGGTGAAGGGCCAGGGAACCACAGACGCAGAATGTAGCATGCTTATCCACTAGTTGTTAAAAGTAGACAGCGAGTGATTTGTGAAAGCTGATTATCAGCTCCAGCTTGCTGTGTTGTTTGGATGGAAAGGTAATGTTTTGTTCCAGGTGGCAGGGACCTAAGCTCAATGGAAACAACCTGCTATCCCTCACCACCTGCCGTCTCTCACTCCCTGTGAGCATAGACGCTACCACAGCTAAGCATTGGTGGTTCAGTGGTAGAATTCTCGCCTGCCACGCGGGAGACCCGGGTCCGATTCCCGGCCAATGCAGAAAGTGTCTTCTGTTGTCCCAGAGGTCGGCTATTTAATGTGACTTGTAGTCCACAGCGATTGAAAGCTCAAGGGCAATAACCTGCTGTTATAAACGTTGTCGTCACTGTGCAGCCCCAAATGATGTGCCCCTCGTAAAAGAGGTTCCTCTTTTTCCGTCTCTTGCGAGGAGCCAGGAAGCATAGCCTTCCTCAAGAGACCCAGGTCTTACACTGATGATGCAGGGCTCCTCCATGGCAAGAGCTGCTAAGTGCTCTGTTAGACTCCTGAAACGGAAGCCTGCTGGTTGTGAATTTCCAGTGAGACTACGTTCTCCTGTGACACCCATGTGCTTGAAGTCGTGAGGGCTTAGGAAAGATGGATGTGTTGTGTGGTGGAAATTCACCTATGAGATTAAAGTCAGGCCACTCAATAGTAAAATTGAATTCAGGGTAGAGTACAACCAAAACACACCTCAGAGAGCTACGAAGTAAGCTCGAAACAAAACAGATTATTCAGTCAAATCATACATATTAATTTTTCAGCAAACAGACTTTGAAAATTGACTGGATTTAAGCAAATAAGTAAATGATCATAAAGCCATCCTACTTCCTTTTATCATATAAGTACAATTTCCAGTTCATCAACATCCCATAATAGTTGTCCACCTGACGTGTGTAAATATTTTTTGAAATGGAAACGTCTTATCTAACTCCCTAACTTCTTCCCAGCTAACTGACCTTGAGGACAGAAAGAGCGGTACCAGTGGTGCGCCGTGATCGTATAGTGGTTAGTACTCTGCGTTGTGGCCGCAGCAACCCCGGTTCGAATCCGGGTCACGGCAAGCATTTTCTGTTAAGATGGATGGATTGGTCCCTGAAGCTGTTCTGTGCCTCCCACATCCAGCCAAGAGAACATGTGGCCGGTCGGCAGATGTAGTGGTGGCCGAGAGGTTAAGGCGATGGACTTGAAATCCATTGGGGTATCCCCGCGTAGGTTCGAACCCTGCCGACTACGGGCAGGCTTGTCTTTGTTTGATTTAGCTTTCTGTGGGGAGATTTGTGCTTTTCCCTTGGCCATCCCTTTGATTACGGCTGTTATAGCGCAAGGGGCAGACCGAGAGCACGTGTCCGGATTGCTCAGTCGGTAGAGCGCCAGACTTTTAATCTAAGCACCCGTGACGTCAACTCAGTGTGCTGGATATGAGAGGCATACAAATTGTCCAGTTCTGTGGGTCCACACATCCAGATACGTGGCAGCTTGGTGTCTCCTTGTTGGGACCGTGTTTTAGTTTTTTTCCTGCTGCGTGCCTAGGTTGCGAGAGGGTCAGGCAGCATTTTTTTTTACGAAAACTGCCTAGAGGACTTCCTAGGAAACCCCTCACTATAGTTGTGGACGAGAGGTTAAGGCGATGGACTAGAAATCCTTTGGGGTTTGAATCCTGCAAACTACGTTTTGATGCGACAACTGTATCCTTCAAGTTTCCAAGTTGTCAGGAGCAGGCCATCTCTTTCTGTCCTTATTGTTTATGACCTTCATCCTGCAGTGCACGTGGAAAATGATCTTTTGGAGGATGGAGCGCTTACGCTTTGCGGGGAAACGGCTGTCACAGCGCAAGGGGCAGACCAAGTGCACGGGCCTGGATATCTCAGTCAGAAGAACATCAGACTTTTAATCTGAGGGTCCAGGATTCAAGTTCCCGCTCGGGTGAAGGGCCAGGGAACCACAGACGCAGAATGTAGCAGGCCGAGAGGTTAAGGCGATGGACTTGAAATCCATTGGGGTATCCCCGCGTAGGTTCGAACCCTGCCGACTACGGGCAGGCTTGTCTTTGTTTGATTTAGCTTTCTGTGGGGAGATTTGTGCTTTTCCCTTGGCCATCCCTTTGATTACGGCTGTTATAGCGCAAGGGGCAGACCGAGAGCACGTGTCCGGATTGATCAGTCGGTAGAGCGCCAGACTTTTAATCTAAGCACCCGTGACGTCAACTCAGTGTGCTGGATATGAGAGGCATACAAATTGTCCAGTTCTGTGGGTCCACACATCCAGATACGTGGCAGCTTGGTGTCTCCTTGTTGGGACCGTGTTTTACTTTTTTTCCTGCGGCGTGCCTAGGTTGCGAGAGGGTCAGGCAGCATTTTTTTTTACGAAAACTGCCTAGAGGACTTCCTAGGAAACCCCTCACTATAGTTGTGGACGAGAGGTTAAGGCGATGGACTAGAAATCCTTTGGGGTTTGAATCCTGCAAACTACGTTTTGATGCGACAACTGTATCCTTCAAGTTTTGGGTTCTTAGGAAAGATGACGGTTTTTTGCCGTTATGAATGTTGTCATCCTTGTGCCTTCCAAGGCCTTTGACTCAAAGGAGTTGGCAAGTCACCATGAAAAAGGCCCACCCTTTCTTGTCAGTGTTTCCAAGTTGTCAGGAGCAGGCCATCTCTTTCTGTCCTTATTGTTTATGACCTTCATCCTGCAGTGCACGTGGAAAATGATCTTTTGGAGGATGGAGCGCTTACGCTTTGCGGGGAAGCGGCTGTCACAGCGCAAGGGGCAGACCAAGTGCACGGGCCTGGATATCTCAGTCAGAAGAACATCAGACTTTTAATCTGAGGGTCCAGGATTCAAGTTCCCGCTCGGGTGAAGGGCCAGGGAACCACAGACGCAGAATGTAGCATGCTTATCCACTAGTTGTTAAAAGTAGACAGCGAGTGATTTGTGAAAGCTGATTATCAGCTCCAGCTTGCTGTGTTGTTTGGATGGAAAGGTAATGTTTTGTTCCAGGTGGCAGGGACCTAAGCTCAATGGAAACAACCTGCTATCCCTCACCACCTGCCGTCTCTCACTCCCTGTGAGCATAGACGCTACCACAGCTAAGCATTGGTGGTTCAGTGGTAGAATTCTCGCCTGCCACGCGGGAGACCGGGGTCCGATTCCCGGCCAATGCAGAAAGTGTCTTCTGTTGTCCCAGAGGTCGGCTATTTAATGTGACTTGTAGTCCACAGCGATTGAAAGCTCAAGGGCAATAACCTGCTGTTATAAACGTTGTCGTCACTGTGCAGCCCCAAATGATGTGCCCCTCGTAAAAGAGGTTCCTCTTTTTCCGTCTCTTGCGAGGAGCCAGGAAGCATAGCCTTCCTCAAGAGACCCAGGTCTTACACTGATGATGCAGGGCTCCTCCATGGCAAGAGCTGCTAAGTGCTCTGTTAGACTCCTGAAACGGAAGCCTGCTGGTTGTGAATTTCCAGTGAGACTACGTTCTCCTGTGACACCCATGTGCTTGAAGTCGTGAGGGCTTAGGAAAGATGGATGTGTTGTGTGGTGGAAATTCACCTATGAGATTAAAGTCAGGCCACTCAATAGTAAAATTGAATTCAGGGTAGGGTACAACCAAAACACACCTCAGAGAGCTACGAAGTAAGCTCGAAACAAAACAGATTATTCAGTCAAATCATACATATTAATTTTTCAGCAAACAGACTTTGAAAATTGACTGGATTTAAGCAAATAAGTAAATGATCATAAAGCCATCCTACTTCCTTTTATCATATAAGTACAATTTCCAGTTCATCAACATCCCATAATAGTTGTCCACCTGACGTGTGTAAATATTTTTTGAAATGGAAACGTCTTATCTAACTCCCTAACTTCTTCCCAGCTAACTGACCTTGAGGACAGAAAGAGCGGTACCAGTGGTGCGCCGTGATCGTATAGTGGTTAGTACTCTGCGTTGTGGCCGCAGCAACCCCGGTTCGAATCCGGGTCACGGCAAGCATTTTCTGTTAAGATGGATGGATTGGTCCCTGAAGCTGTTCTGTGCCTCCCACATCCAGCCAAGAGAACATGTGGCCGGTCGGCAGATGTAGTCGTGGCCGAGAGGTTAAGGCGATGGACTTGAAATCCATTGGGGTATCCCCGCGTAGGTTCGAACCCTGCCGACTACGGGCAGGCTTGTCTTTGTTTGATTTAGCTTTCTGTGGGGAGATTTGTGCTTTTCCCTTGGCCATCCCTTTGATTACGGCTGTTATAGCGCAAGGGGCAGACCGAGAGCACGTGTCCGGATTGATCAGTCGGTAGAGCGCCAGACTTTTAATCTAAGCACCCGTGACGTCAACTCAGTGTGCTGGATATGAGAGGCATACAAATTGTCCAGTTCTGTGGGTCCACACATCCAGATACGTGGCAGCTTGGTGTCTCCTTGTTGGGACCGTGTTTTACTTTTTTTCCTGCTGCGTGCCTAGGTTGCGAGAGGGTCAGGCAGCATTTTTTTTTACGAAAACTGCCTAGAGGACTTCCTAGGAAACCCCTCACTATAGTTGTGGACGAGAGGTTAAGGCGATGGACTAGAAATCCTTTGGGGTTTGAATCCTGCAAACTACGTTTTGATGCGACAACTGTATCCTTCAAGTTTTGGGTTCTTAGGAAAGATGACGGTTTTTTGCCGTTATGCGGGGAAACGGCTGTCACAGCGCAAGGGGCAGACCAAGTGCACGGGCCTGGATATCTCAGTCAGAAGAACATCAGACTTTTAATCTGAGGGTCCAGGATTCAAGTTCCCGCTCGGGTGAAGGGCCAGGGAACCACAGACGCAGAATGTAGCATGCTTATCCACTAGTTGTTAAAAGTAGACAGCGAGTGATTTGTGAAAGCTGATTATCAGCTCCAGCTTGCTGTGTTGTTTGGATGGAAAGGTAATGTTTTGTTCCAGGTGGCAGGGACCTAAGCTCAATGGAAACAACCTGCTATCCCTCACCACCTGCCGTCTCTCACTCCCTGTGAGCATAGACGCTACCACAGCTAAGCATTGGTGGTTCAGTGGTAGAATTCTCGCCTGCCACGCGAGAGACCCGGGTCCGATTCCCGGCCAATGCAGAAAGTGTCTTCTGTTGTCCCAGAGGTCGGCTATTTAATGTGACTTGTAGTCCACAGCGATTGAAAGCTCAAGGGCAATAACCTGCTGTTATAAACGTTGTCGTCACTGTGCAGCCCCAAATGATGTGCCCCTCGTAAAAGAGGTTCCTCTTTTTCCGTCTCTTGCGAGGAGCCAGGAAGCATAGCCTTCCTCAAGAGACCCAGGTCTTACACTGATGATGCAGGGCTCCTCCATGGCAAGAGCTGCTAAGTGCTCTGTTAGACTCCTGAAACGGAAGCCTGCTGGTTGTGAATTTCCAGTGAGACTACGTTCTCCTGTGACACCCATGTGCTTGAAGTCGTGAGGGCTTAGGAAAGATGGATGTGTTGTGTGGTGGAAATTCACCTATGAGATTAAAGTCAGGCCACTCAATAGTAAAATTGAATTCAGGGTAGGGTACAACCAAAACACACCTCAGAGAGCTACGAAGTAAGCTCGAAACAAAACAGATTATTCAGTCAAATCATACATATTAATTTTTCAGCAAACAGCAAACAGACTTTGAAAATTGACTGGATTTAAGCAAATAAGTAAATGATCATAAAGCCATCCTACTTCCTTTTATCATATAAGTACAATTTCCAGTTCATCAACATCCCATAATAGTTGTCCACCTGACGTGTGTAAATATTTTTTGAAATGGAAACGTCTTATCTAACTCCCTAACTTCTTCCCAGCTAACTGACCTTGAGGACAGAAAGAGCGGTACCAGTGGTGCGCCGTGATCGTATAGTGGTTAGTACTCTGCGTTGTGGCCGCAGCAACCCCGGTTCGAATCCGGGTCACGGCAAGCATTTTCTGTTAAGATGGATGGATTGGTCCCTGAAGCTGTTCTGTGCCTCCCACATGCAGCCAAGAGAACATGTGGCCGGTCGGCAGATGTAGTCGTGGCCGAGAGGTTAAGGCGATGGACTTGAAATCCATTGGGGTATCCCCGCTTAGGTTCGAACCCTGCCGACTACGGGCAGGCTTGTCTTTGTTTGATTTAGCTTTCTGTGGGGAGATTTGTGCTTTTCCCTTGGCCATCTCTTTGATTACGGCTGTTATAGCGCAAGGGGCAGACCGAGAGCACGTGTCCGGATTGCTCAGTCGGTAGAGCGCCAGACTTTTAATCTAAGCACCCGTGACGTCAACTCAGTGTGCTGGATATGAGAGGCATACAAATTGTCCAGTTCTGTGGGTCCACACATCCAGATACGTGGCAGCTTGGTGTCTCCTTGTTGGGACCGTGTTTTAGTTTTTTTCCTGCTGCGTGCCTAGGTTGCGAGAGGGTCAGGCAGCATTTTTTTTTACGAAAACTGCCTAGAGGACTTCCTAGGAAACCCCTCACTATAGTTGTGGACGAGAGGTTAAGGCGATGGACTAGAAATCCTTTGGGGTTTGAATCCTGCAAACTACGTTTTGATGCGACAACTGTATCCTTCAAGTTTTGGGTTCTTAGGAAAGATGACGTTTTTTTGCCGTTATGAATGTTGTCATCCTTGTGCCTTCCAAGGCCTTTGACTCAAAGGAGTTGGCAAGTCACCATGAAAAAGGCCCACCCTTTCTTGTCAGTGTTTCCAAGTTGTCAGGAGCAGGCCATCTCTTTCTGTCCTTATTGTTTATGACCTTCATCCTGCAGTGCACGTGGAAAATGATCTTTTGGAGGATGGAGCGCTTACGCTTTGCGGGGAAGCGGCTGTCACAGCGCAAGGGGCAGACCAAGTGCACGGGCCTGGATATCTCAGTCAGAAGAACATCAGACTTTTAATCTGAGGGTCCAGGATTCAAGTTCCCGCTCGGGTGAAGGGCCAGGGAACCACAGACGCAGAATGTAGCATGCTTATCCACTAGTTGTTAAAAGTAGACAGCGAGTGATTTGTGAAAGCTGATTATCAGCTCCAGCTTGCTGTGTTGTTTGGATGGAAAGGTAATGTTTTGTTCCAGGTGGCAGGGACCTAAGCTCAATGGAAACAACCTGCTATCCCTCACCACCTGCCGTCTCTCACTCCCTGTGAGCATAGACGCTACCACAGCTAAGCATTGGTGGTTCAGTGGTAGAATTCTCGCCTGCCACGCGGGAGACCCGGGTCCGATTCCCGGCCAATGCAGAAAGTGTCTTCTGTTGTCCCAGAGGTCGGCTATTTAATGTGACTTGTAGTCCACAGCGATTGAAAGCTCAAGGGCAATAACCTGCTGTTATAAACGTTGTCGTCACTGTGCAGCCCCAAATGATGTGCCCCTCGTAAAAGAGGTTCCTCTTTTTCCGTCTCTTGCGAGGAGCCAGGAAGCATAGCCTTCCTCAAGAGACCCAGGTCTTACACTGATGATGCAGGGCTCCTCCATGGCAAGAGCTGCTAAGTGCTCTGTTAGACTCCTGAAACGGAAGCCTGCTGGTTGTGAATTTCCAGTGAGACTACGTTCTCCTGTGACACCCATGTGCTTGAAGTCGTGAGGGCTTAGGAAAGATGGATGTGTTGTGTGGTGGAAATTCACCTATGAGATTAAAGTCAGGCCACTCAATAGTAAAATTGAATTCAGGGTAGGGTACAACCAAAACACACCTCAGAGAGCTACGAAGTAAGCTCGAAACAAAACAGATTATTCAGTCAAATCATACATATTAATTTTTCAGCAAACAGCAAACAGACTTTGAAAATTGACTGGATTTAAGCAAATAAGTAAATGATCATAAAGCCATCCTACTTCCTTTTATCATATAAGTACAATTTCCAGTTCATCAACATCCCATAATAGTTGTCCACCTGACGTGTGTAAATATTTTTTGAAATGGAAACGTCTTATCTAACTCCCTAACTTCTTCCCAGCTAACTGACCTTGAGGACAGAAAGAGCGGTACCAGTGGTGCGCCGTGATCGTATAGTGGTTAGTACTCTGCGTTGTGGCCGCAGCAACCCCGGTTCGAATCCGGGTCACGGCAAGCATTTTCTGTTAAGATGGATGGATTGGTCCCTGAAGCTGTTCTGTGCCTCCCACATGCAGCCAAGAGAACATGTGGCCGGTCGGCAGATGTAGTCGTGGCCGAGAGGTTAAGGCGATGGACTTGAAATCCATTGGGGTATCCCCGCTTAGGTTCGAACCCTGCCGACTACGGGCAGGCTTGTCTTTGTTTGATTTAGCTTTCTGTGGGGAGATTTGTGCTTTTCCCTTGGCCATCTCTTTGATTACGGCTGTTATAGCGCAAGGGGCAGACCGAGAGCACGTGTCCGGATTGCTCAGTCGGTAGAGCGCCAGACTTTTAATCTAAGCACCCGTGACGTCAACTCAGTGTGCTGGATATGAGAGGCATACAAATTGTCCAGTTCTGTGGGTCCACACATCCAGATACGTGGCAGCTTGGTGTCTCCTTGTTGGGACCGTGTTTTAGTTTTTTTCCTGCTGCGTGCCTAGGTTGCGAGAGGGTCAGGCAGCATTTTTTTTTACGAAAACTGCCTAGAGGACTTCCTAGGAAACCCCTCACTATAGTTGTGGACGAGAGGTTAAGGCGATGGACTAGAAATCCTTTGGGGTTTGAATCCTGCAAACTACGTTTTGATGCGACAACTGTATCCTTCAAGTTTTGGGTTCTTAGGAAAGATGACGTTTTTTTGCCGTTATGAATGTTGTCATCCTTGTGCCTTCCAAGGCCTTTGACTCAAAGGAGTTGGCAAGTCACCATGAAAAAGGCCCACCCTTTCTTGTCAGTGTTTCCAAGTTGTCAGGAGCAGGCCATCTCTTTCTGTCCTTATTGTTTATGACCTTCATCCTGCAGTGCACGTGGAAAATGATCTTTTGGAGGATGGAGCGCTTACGCTTTGCGGGGAAGCGGCTGTCACAGCGCAAGGGGCAGACCAAGTGCACGGGCCTGGATATCTCAGTCAGAAGAACATCAGACTTTTAATCTGAGGGTCCAGGATTCAAGTTCCCGCTCGGGTGAAGGGCCAGGGAACCACAGACGCAGAATGTAGCATGCTTATCCACTAGTTGTTAAAAGTAGACAGCGAGTGATTTGTGAAAGCTGATTATCAGCTCCAGCTTGCTGTGTTGTTTGGATGGAAAGGTAATGTTTTGTTCCAGGTGGCAGGGACCTAAGCTCAATGGAAACAACCTGCTATCCCTCACCACCTGCCGTCTCTCACTCCCTGTGAGCATAGACGCTACCACAGCTAAGCATTGGTGGTTCAGTGGTAGAATTCTCGCCTGCCACGCGGGAGACCCGGGTCCGATTCCCGGCCAATGCAGAAAGTGTTTTCTGTTGTCCCAGAGGTCGGCTATTTAATGTGACTTGTAGTCCACAGCGATTGAAAGCTCAAGGGCAATAACCTGCTGTTATAAACGTTGTCGTCACTGTGCAGCCCCAAATGATGTGCCCCTCGTAAAAGAGGTTCCTCTTTTTCCGTCTCTTGCGAGGAGCCAGGAAGCATAGCCTTCCTCAAGAGACCCAGGTCTTACACTGATGATGCAGGGCTCCTCCATGGCAAGAGCTGCTAAGTGCTCTGTTAGACTCCTGAAACGGAAGCCTGCTGGTTGTGAATTTCCAGTGAGACTACGTTCTCCTGTGACACCCATGTGCTTGAAGTCGTGAGGGCTTAGGAAAGATGGATGTGTTGTGTGGTGGAAATTCACCTATGAGATTAAAGTCAGGCCACTCAATAGTAAAATTGAATTCAGGGTAGGGTACAACCAAAACACACCTCAGAGAGCTACGAAGTAAGCTCGAAACAAAACAGATTATTCAGTCAAATCATACATATTAATTTTTCAGCAAACAGCAAACAGACTTTGAAAATTGACTGGATTTAAGCAAATAAGTAAATGATCATAAAGCCATCCTACTTCCTTTTATCATATAAGTACAATTTCCAGTTCATCAACATCCCATAATAGTTGTCCACCTGACGTGTGTAAATATTTTTTGAAATGGAAACGTCTTATCTAACTCCCTAACTTCTTCCCAGCTAACTGACCTTGAGGACAGAAAGAGCGGTACCAGTGGTGCGCCGTGATCGTATAGTGGTTAGTACTCTGCGTTGTGGCCGCAGCAACCCCGGTTCGAATCCGGGTCACGGCAAGCATTTTCTGTTAAGATGGATGGATTGGTCCCTGAAGCTGTTCTGTGCCTCCCACATCCAGCCAAGAGAACATGTGGCCGGTCGGCAGATGTAGTCGTGGCCGAGAGGTTAAGGCGATGGACTTGAAATCCATTGGGGTATCCCCGCGTAGGTTCGAACCCTGCCGACTACGGGCAGGCTTGTCTTTGTTTGATTTAGCTTTCTGTGGGGAGATTTGTGCTTTTCCCTTGGCCATCCCTTTGATTACGGCTGTTATAGCGCAAGGGGCAGACCGAGAGCACGTGTCCGGATTGCTCAGTCGGTAGAGCGCCAGACTTTTAATCTAAGCACCCGTGACGTCAACTCAGTGTGCTGGATATGAGAGGCATACAAATTGTCCAGTTCTGTGGGTCCACACATCCAGATACGTGGCAGCTTGGTGTCTCCTTGTTGGGACCGTGTTTTAGTTTTTTTCCTGCTGCGTGCCTAGGTTGCGAGAGGGTCAGGCAGCATTTTTTTTTACGAAAACTGCCTAGAGGACTTCCTAGGAAACCCCTCACTATAGTTGTGGACGAGAGGTTAAGGCGATGGACTAGAAATCCTTTGGGGTTTGAATCCTGCAAACTACGTTTTGATGCGACAACTGTATCCTTCAAGTTTTGGGTTCTTAGGAAAGATGACGGTTTTTTGCCGTTATGCGGGGAAACGGCTGTCACAGCTCAAGGGGCAGACCAAGTGCACGGGCCTGGATATCTCAGTCAGAAGAACATCAGACTTTTAATCTGAGGGTCCAGGATTCAAGTTCCCGCTCGGGTGAAGGGCCAGGGAACCACAGACGCAGAATGTAGCATGCTTATCCACTAGTTGTTAAAAGTAGACAGCGAGTGATTTGTGAAAGCTGATTATCAGCTCCAGCTTGCTGTGTTGTTTGGATGGAAAGGTAATGTTTTGTTCCAGGTGGCAGGGACCTAAGCTCAATGGAAACAACCTGCTATCCCTCACCACCTGCCGTCTCTCACTCCCTGTGAGCATAGACGCTACCACAGCTAAGCATTGGTGGTTCAGTGGTAGAATTCTCGCCTGCCACGCGAGAGACCCGGGTCCGATTCCCGGCCAATGCAGAAAGTGTCTTCTGTTGTCCCAGAGGTCGGCTATTTAATGTGACTTGTAGTCCACAGCGATTGAAAGCTCAAGGGCAATAACCTGCTGTTATAAACGTTGTCGTCACTGTGCAGCCCCAAATGATGTGCCCCTCGTAAAAGAGGTTCCTCTTTTTCCGTCTCTTGCGAGGAGCCAGGAAGCATAGCCTTCCTCAAGAGACCCAGGTCTTACACTGATGATGCAGGGCTCCTCCATGGCAAGAGCTGCTAAGTGCTCTGTTAGACTCCTGAAACGGAAGCCTGCTGGTTGTGAATTTCCAGTGAGACTACGTTCTCCTGTGACACCCATGTGCTTGAAGTCGTGAGGGCTTAGGAAAGATGGATGTGTTGTGTGGTGGAAATTCACCTATGAGATTAAAGTCAGGCCACTCAATAGTAAAATTGAATTCAGGGTAGGGTACAACCAAAACACACCTCAGAGAGCTACGAAGTAAGCTCGAAACAAAACAGATTATTCAGTCAAATCATACATATTAATTTTTCAGCAAACAGCAAACAGACTTTGAAAATTGACTGGATTTAAGCAAATAAGTAAATGATCATAAAGCCATCCTACTTCCTTTTATCATATAAGTACAATTTCCAGTTCATCAACATCCCATAATAGTTGTCCACCTGACGTGTGTAAATATTTTTTGAAATGGAAACGTCTTATCTAACTCCCTAACTTCTTCCCAGCTAACTGACCTTGAGGACAGAAAGAGCGGTACCAGTGGTGCGCCGTGATCGTATAGTGGTTAGTACTCTGCGTTGTGGCCGCAGCAACCCCGGTTCGAATCCGGGTCACGGCAAGCATTTTCTGTTAAGATGGATGGATTGGTGCCTGAAGCTGTTCTGTGCCTCCCACATCCAGCCAAGAGAACATGTGGCCGGTCGGCAGATGTAGTCGTGGCCGAGAGGTTAAGGCGATGGACTTGAAATCCATTGGGGTATCCCCGCGTAGGTTCGAACCCTGCCGACTACGGGCAGGCTTGTCTTTGTTTGATTTAGCTTTCTGTGGGGAGATTTGTGCTTTTCCCTTGGCCATCCCTTTGATTACGGCTGTTATAGCGCAAGGGGCAGACCGAGAGCACGTGTCCGGATTGCTCAGTCGGTAGAGCGCCAGACTTTTAATCTAAGCACCCGTGACGTCAACTCAGTGTGCTGGATATGAGAGGCATACAAATTGTCCAGTTCTGTGGGTCCACACATCCAGATACGTGGCAGCTTGGTGTCTCCTTGTTGGGACCGTGTTTTAGTTTTTTTCCTGCTGCGTGCCTAGGTTGCGAGAGGGTCAGGCAGCATTTTTTTTTACGAAAACTGCCTAGAGGACTTCCTAGGAAACCCCTCACTATAGTTGTGGACGAGAGGTTAAGGCGATGGACTAGAAATCCTTTGGGGTTTGAATCCTGCAAACTACGTTTTGATGCGACAACTGTATCCTTCAAGTTTTGGGTTCTTAGGAAAGATGACGGTTTTTTGCCGTTATGCGGGGAAACGGCTGTCACAGCGCAAGGGGCAGACCAAGTGCACGGGCCTGTATATCTCAGTCAGAAGAACATCAGACTTTTAATCTGAGGGTCCAGGATTCAAGTTCCCGCTCGGGTGAAGGGCCAGGGAACCACAGACGCAGAATGTAGCATGCTTATCCACTAGTTGTTAAAAGTAGACAGCGAGTGATTTGTGAAAGCTGATTATCAGCTCCAGCTTGCTGTGTTGTTTGGATGGAAAGGTAATGTTTTGTTCCAGGTGGCAGGGACCTAAGCTCAATGGAAACAACCTGCTATCCCTCACCACCTGCCGTCTCTCACTCCCTGTGAGCATAGACGCTACCACAGCTAAGCATTGGTGGTTCAGTGGTAGAATTCTCGCCTGCCACGCGGGAGACCCGGGTCCGATTCTCGGCCAATGCAGAAAGTGTCTTCTGTTGTCCCAGAGGTCGGCTATTTAATGTGACTTGTAGTCCACAGCGATTGAAAGCTCAAGGGCAATAACCTGCTGTTATAAACGTTGTCGTCACTGTGCAGCCCCAAATGATGTGCCCCTCGTAAAAGAGGTTCCTCTTTTTCCGTCTCTTGCGAGGAGCCAGGAAGCATAGCCTTCCTCAAGAGACCCAGGTCTTACACTGATGATGCAGGGCTCCTCCATGGCAAGAGCTGCTAAGTGCTCTGTTAGACTCCTGAAACGGAAGCCTGCTGGTTGTGAATTTCCAGTGAGACTACGTTCTCCTGTGACACCCATGTGCTTGAAGTCGTGAGGGCTTAGGAAAGATGGATGTGTTGTGTGGTGGAAATTCACCTATGAGATTAAAGTCAGGCCACTCAATAGTAAAATTGAATTCAGGGTAGGGTACAACCAAAACACACCTCAGAGAGCTACGAAGTAAGCTCGAAACAAAACAGATTATTCAGTCAAATCATACATATTAATTTTTCAGCAAACAGCAAACAGACTTTGAAAATTGACTGGATTTAAGCAAATAAGTAAATGATCATAAAGCCATCCTACTTCCTTTTATCATATAAGTACAATTTCCAGTTCATCAACATCCCATAATAGTTGTCCACCTGACGTGTGTAAATATTTTTTGAAATGGAAACGTCTTATCTAACTCCCTAACTTCTTCCCAGCTAACTGACCTTGAGGACAGAAAGAGCGGTACCAGTGGTGCGCCGTGATCGTATAGTGGTTAGTACTCTGCGTTGTGGCCGCAGCAACCCCGGTTCGAATCCGGGTCACGGCAAGCATTTTCTGTTAAGATGGATGGATTGGTCCCTGAAGCTGTTCTGTGCCTCCCACATCCAGCCAAGAGAACATGTGGCCGGTCGGCAGATGTAGTCGTGGCCGAGAGGTTAAGGCGATGGACTTGAAATCCATTGGGGTATCCCCGCGTAGGTTCGAACCCTGCCGACTACGGGCAGGCTTGTCTTTGTTTGATTTAGCTTTCTGTGGGGAGATTTGTGCTTTTCCCTTGGCCATCCCTTTGATTACGGCTGTTATAGCGCAAGGGGCAGACCGAGAGCACGTGTCCGGATTGCTCAGTCGGTAGAGCGCCAGACTTTTAATCTAAGCACCCGTGACGTCAACTCAGTGTGCTGGATATGAGAGGCATACAAATTGTCCAGTTCTGTGGGTCCACACATCCAGATACGTGGCAGCTTGGTGTCTCCTTGTTGGGACCGTGTTTTAGTTTTTTTCCTGCTGCGTGCCTAGGTTGCGAGAGGGTCAGGCAGCATTTTTTTTTACGAAAACTGCCTAGAGGACTTCCTAGGAAACCCCTCACTATAGTTGTGGACGAGAGGTTAAGGCGATGGACTAGAAATCCTTTGGGGTTTGAATCCTGCAAACTACGTTTTGATGCGACAACTGTATCCTTCAAGTTTTGGGTTCTTAGGAAAGATGACGGTTTTTTGCCGTTATGAATGCTGTCATCCTTGTGCCTTCCAAGGCCTTTGACTCAAAGGAGTTGGCAAGTCACCATGAAAAAGGCCCACCCTTTCTTGTCAGTGTTTCCAAGTTGTCAGGAGCAGGCCATCTCTTTCTGTCCTTATTGTTTATGACCTTCATCCTGCAGTGCACGTGGAAAATGATCTTTTGGAGGATGGAGCGCTTACGCTTTGCGGGGAAGCGGCTGTCACAGCGCAAGGGGCAGACCAAGTGCACGGGCCTGGATATCTCAGTCAGAAGAACATCAGACTTTTAATCTGAGGGTCCAGGATTCAAGTTCCCGCTCGGGTGAAGGGCCAGGGAACCACAGACGCAGAATGTAGCATGCTTATCCACTAGTTGTTAAAAGTAGACAGCGAGTGATTTGTGAAAGCTGATTATCAGCTCCAGCTTGCTGTGTTGTTTGGATGGAAAGGTAATGTTTTGTTCCAGGTGGCAGGGACCTAAGCTCAATGGAAACAACCTGCTATCCCTCACCACCTGCCGTCTCTCACTCCCTGTGAGCATAGACGCTACCACAGCTAAGCATTGGTGGTTCAGTGGTAGAATTCTCGCCTGCCACGCGGGAGACCCGGGTCCGATTCCTGGCCAATGCAGAAAGTGTCTTCTGTTGTCCCAGAGGTCGGCTATTTAATGTGACTTGTAGTCCACAGCGATTGAAAGCTCAAGGGCAATAACCTGCTGTTATAAACGTTGTCGTCACTGTGCAGCCCCAAATGATGTGCCCCTCGTAAAAGAGGTTCCTCTTTTTCCGTCTCTTGCGAGGAGCCAGGAAGCATAGCCTTCCTCAAGAGACCCAGGTCTTACACTGATGATGCAGGGCTCCTCCATGGCAAGAGCTGCTAAGTGCTCTGTTAGACTCCTGAAACGGAAGCCTGCTGGTTGTGAATTTCCAGTGAGACTACGTTCTCCTGTGACACCCATGTGCTTGAAGTCGTGAGGGCTTAGGAAAGATGGATGTGTTGTGTGGTGGAAATTCACCTATGAGATTAAAGTCAGGCCACTCAATAGTAAAATTGAATTCAGGGTAGGGTACAACCAAAACACACCTCAGAGAGCTACGAAGTAAGCTCGAAACAAAACAGATTATTCAGTCAAATCATACATATTAATTTTTCAGCAAACAGCAAACAGACTTTGAAAATTGACTGGATTTAAGCAAATAAGTAAATGATCATAAAGCCATCCTACTTCCTTTTATCATATAAGTACAATTTCCAGTTCATCAACATCCCATAATAGTTGTCCACCTGACGTGTGTAAATATTTTTTGAAATGGAAACGTCTTATCTAACTCCCTAACTTCTTCCCAGCTAACTGACCTTGAGGACAGAAAGAGCGGTACCAGTGGTGCGCCGTGATCGTATAGTGGTTAGTACTCTGCGTTGTGGCCGCAGCAACCCCAGTTCGAATCCGGGTCACGGCAAGCATTTTCTGTTAAGATGGATGGATTGGTCCCTGAAGCTGTTCTGTGCCTCCCACATGCAGCCAAGAGAACATGTGGCCGGTCGGCAGATGTAGTCGTGGCCGAGAGGTTAAGGCGATGGACTTGAAATCCATTGGGGTATCCCCGCTTAGGTTCGAACCCTGCCGACTACGGGCAGGCTTGTCTTTGTTTGATTTAGCTTTCTGTGGGGAGATTTGTGCTTTTCCCTTGGCCATCCCTTTGATTACGGCTGTTATAGCGCAAGGGGCAGACCGAGAGCACGTGTCCGGATTGCTCAGTCGGTAGAGCGCCAGACTTTTAATCTAAGCACCCGTGACGTCAACTCAGTGTGCTGGATATGAGAGGCATACAAATTGTCCAGTTCTGTGGGTCCACACATCCAGATACGTGGCAGCTTGGTGTCTCCTTGTTGGGACCGTGTTTTAGTTTTTTTCCTGCTGCGTGCCTAGGTTGCGAGAGGGTCAGGCAGCATTTTTTTTTACGAAAACTGCCTAGAGGACTTCCTAGGAAACCCCTCACTATAGTTGTGGACGAGAGGTTAAGGCGATGGACTAGAAATCCTTTGGGGTTTGAATCCTGCAAACTACGTTTTGATGCGACAACTGTATCCTTCAAGTTTTGGGTTCTTAGGAAAGATGACGTTTTTTTGCCGTTATGAATGTTGTCATCCTTGTGCCTTCCAAGGCCTTTGACTCAAAGGAGTTGGCAAGTCACCATGAAAAAGGCCCACCCTTTCTTGTCAGTGTTTCCAAGTTGTCAGGAGCAGGCCATCTCTTTCTGTCCTTATTGTTTATGACCTTCATCCTGCAGTGCACGTGGAAAATGATCTTTTGGAGGATGGAGCGCTTACGCTTTGCGGGGAAGCGGCTGTCACAGCGCAAGGGGCAGACCAAGTGCACGGGCCTGGATATCTCAGTCAGAAGAACATCAGACTTTTAATCTGAGGGTCCAGGATTCAAGTTCCCGCTCGGGTGAAGGGCCAGGGAACCACAGACGCAGAATGTAGCATGCTTATCCACTAGTTGTTAAAAGTAGACAGCGAGTGATTTGTGAAAGCTGATTATCAGCTCCAGCTTGCTGTGTTGTTTGGATGGAAAGGTAATGTTTTGTTCCAGGTGGCAGGGACCTAAGCTCAATGGAAACAACCTGCTATCCCTCACCACCTGCCGTCTCTCACTCCCTGTGAGCATAGACGCTACCACAGCTAAGCATTGGTGGTTCAGTGGTAGAATTCTCGCCTGCCACGCGGGAGACCCGGGTCCGATTCCCGGCCAATGCAGAAAGTGTTTTCTGTTGTCCCAGAGGTCGGCTATTTAATGTGACTTGTAGTCCACAGCGATTGAAAGCTCAAGGGCAATAACCTGCTGTTATAAACGTTGTCGTCACTGTGCAGCCCCAAATGATGTGCCCCTCGTAAAAGAGGTTCCTCTTTTTCCGTCTCTTGCGAGGAGCCAGGAAGCATAGCCTTCCTCAAGAGACCCAGGTCTTACACTGATGATGCAGGGCTCCTCCATGGCAAGAGCTGCTAAGTGCTCTGTTAGACTCCTGAAACGGAAGCCTGCTGGTTGTGAATTTCCAGTGAGACTACGTTCTCCTGTGACACCCATGTGCTTGAAGTCGTGAGGGCTTAGGAAAGATGGATGTGTTGTGTGGTGGAAATTCACCTATGAGATTAAAGTCAGGCCACTCAATAGTAAAATTGAATTCAGGGTAGGGTACAACCAAAACACACCTCAGAGAGCTACGAAGTAAGCTCGAAACAAAACAGATTATTCAGTCAAATCATACATATTAATTTTTCAGCAAACAGCAAACAGACTTTGAAAATTGACTGGATTTAAGCAAATAAGTAAATGATCATAAAGCCATCCTACTTCCTTTTATCATATAAGTACAATTTCCAGTTCATCAACATCCCATAATAGTTGTCCACCTGACGTGTGTAAATATTTTTTGAAATGGAAACGTCTTATCTAACTCCCTAACTTCTTCCCAGCTAACTGACCTTGAGGACAGAAAGAGCGGTACCAGTGGTGCGCCGGACCAGTCGGCAGATGTAGTCGTGGCCGGTCGGCAGATGTAGTCGTGGCCGAGAGGTTAAGGCGATGGACTTGAAATCCATTGGGGTATCCCCGCGTAGGTTCGAACCCTGCCGACTACGGGCAGGCTTGTCTTTGTTTGATTTAGCTTTCTGTGGGGAGATTTGTGCTTTTCCCTTGGCCATCCCTTTGATTACGGCTGTTATAGCGCAAGGGGCAGACCGAGAGCACGTGTCCGGATTGCTCAGTCGGTAGAGCGCCAGACTTTTAATCTAAGCACCCGTGACGTCAACTCAGTGTGCTGGATATGAGAGGCATACAAATTGTCCAGTTCTGTGGGTCCACACATCCAGATACGTGGCAGCTTGGTGTCTCCTTGTTGGGACCGTGTTTTAGTTTTTTTCCTGCTGCGTGCCTAGGTTGCGAGAGGGTCAGGCAGCATTTTTTTTTACGAAAACTGCCTAGAGGACTTCCTAGGAAACCCCTCACTATTGCTGTGGACAGAGGACAGAAAGAGCGGTACCAGTGGTGCGCCGTGATCGTATAGTGGTTAGTACTCTGCGTTGTGGCCGCAGCAACCCCAGTTCGAATCCGGGTCACGGCAAGCATTTTCTGTTAAGATGGATGGATTGGTCCCTGAAGCTGTTCTGTGCCTCCCACATGCAGCCAAGAGAACATGTGGCCGGTCGGCAGATGTAGTCGTGGCCGAGAGGTTAAGGCGATGGACTTGAAATCCATTGGGGTATCCCCGCTTAGGTTCGAACCCTGCCGACTACGGGCAGGCTTGTCTTTGTTTGATTTAGCTTTCTGTGGGGAGATTTGTGCTTTTCCCTTGGCCATCCCTTTGATTACGGCTGTTATAGCGCAAGGGGCAGACCGAGAGCACGTGTCCGGATTGCTCAGTCGGTAGAGCGCCAGACTTTTAATCTAAGCACCCGTGACGTCAACTCAGTGTGCTGGATATGAGAGGCATACAAATTGTCCAGTTCTGTGGGTCCACACATCCAGATACGTGGCAGCTTGGTGTCTCCTTGTTGGGACCGTGTTTTAGTTTTTTTCCTGCTGCGTGCCTAGGTTGCGAGAGGGTCAGGCAGCATTTTTTTTTACGAAAACTGCCTAGAGGACTTCCTAGGAAACCCCTCACTATAGTTGTGGACGAGAGGTTAAGGCGATGGACTAGAAATCCTTTGGGGTTTGAATCCTGCAAACTACGTTTTGATGCGACAACTGTATCCTTCAAGTTTTGGGTTCTTAGGAAAGATGACGTTTTTTTGCCGTTATGAATGTTGTCATCCTTGTGCCTTCCAAGGCCTTTGACTCAAAGGAGTTGGCAAGTCACCATGAAAAAGGCCCACCCTTTCTTGTCAGTGTTTCCAAGTTGTCAGGAGCAGGCCATCTCTTTCTGTCCTTATTGTTTATGACCTTCATCCTGCAGTGCACGTGGAAAATGATCTTTTGGAGGATGGAGCGCTTACGCTTTGCGGGGAAGCGGCTGTCACAGCGCAAGGGGCAGACCAAGTGCACGGGCCTGGATATCTCAGTCAGAAGAACATCAGACTTTTAATCTGAGGGTCCAGGATTCAAGTTCCCGCTCGGGTGAAGGGCCAGGGAACCACAGACGCAGAATGTAGCATGCTTATCCACTAGTTGTTAAAAGTAGACAGCGAGTGATTTGTGAAAGCTGATTATCAGCTCCAGCTTGCTGTGTTGTTTGGATGGAAAGGTAATGTTTTGTTCCAGGTGGCAGGGACCTAAGCTCAATGGAAACAACCTGCTATCCCTCACCACCTGCCGTCTCTCACTCCCTGTGAGCATAGACGCTACCACAGCTAAGCATTGGTGGTTCAGTGGTAGAATTCTCGCCTGCCACGCGGGAGACCCGGGTCCGATTCCCGGCCAATGCAGAAAGTGTTTTCTGTTGTCCCAGAGGTCGGCTATTTAATGTGACTTGTAGTCCACAGCGATTGAAAGCTCAAGGGCAATAACCTGCTGTTATAAACGTTGTCGTCACTGTGCAGCCCCAAATGATGTGCCCCTCGTAAAAGAGGTTCCTCTTTTTCCGTCTCTTGCGAGGAGCCAGGAAGCATAGCCTTCCTCAAGAGACCCAGGTCTTACACTGATGATGCAGGGCTCCTCCATGGCAAGAGCTGCTAAGTGCTCTGTTAGACTCCTGAAACGGAAGCCTGCTGGTTGTGAATTTCCAGTGAGACTACGTTCTCCTGTGACACCCATGTGCTTGAAGTCGTGAGGGCTTAGGAAAGATGGATGTGTTGTGTGGTGGAAATTCACCTATGAGATTAAAGTCAGGCCACTCAATAGTAAAATTGAATTCAGGGTAGGGTACAACCAAAACACACCTCAGAGAGCTACGAAGTAAGCTCGAAACAAAACAGATTATTCAGTCAAATCATACATATTAATTTTTCAGCAAACAGCAAACAGACTTTGAAAATTGACTGGATTTAAGCAAATAAGTAAATGATCATAAAGCCATCCTACTTCCTTTTATCATATAAGTACAATTTCCAGTTCATCAACATCCCATAATAGTTGTCCACCTGACGTGTGTAAATATTTTTTGAAATGGAAACGTCTTATCTAACTCCCTAACTTCTTCCCAGCTAACTGACCTTGAGGACAGAAAGAGCGGTACCAGTGGTGCGCCGGACCAGTCGGCAGATGTAGTCGTGGCCGGTCGGCAGATGTAGTCGTGGCCGAGAGGTTAAGGCGATGGACTTGAAATCCATTGGGGTATCCCCGCGTAGGTTCGAACCCTGCCGACTACGGGCAGGCTTGTCTTTGTTTGATTTAGCTTTCTGTGGGGAGATTTGTGCTTTTCCCTTGGCCATCCCTTTGATTACGGCTGTTATAGCGCAAGGGGCAGACCGAGAGCACGTGTCCGGATTGCTCAGTCGGTAGAGCGCCAGACTTTTAATCTAAGCACCCGTGACGTCAACTCAGTGTGCTGGATATGAGAGGCATACAAATTGTCCAGTTCTGTGGGTCCACACATCCAGATACGTGGCAGCTTGGTGTCTCCTTGTTGGGACCGTGTTTTAGTTTTTTTCCTGCTGCGTGCCTAGGTTGCGAGAGGGTCAGGCAGCATTTTTTTTTACGAAAACTGCCTAGAGGACTTCCTAGGAAACCCCTCACTATAGTTGTGGACGAGAGGTTAAGGCGATGGACTAGAAATCCTTTGGGGTTTGAATCCTGCAAACTACGTTTTGATGCGACAACTGTATCCTTCAAGTTTTGGGTTCTTAGGAAAGATGACGGTTTTTTGCCGTTATGAATGTTGTCATCCTTGTGCCTTCCAAGGCCTTTGACTCAAAGGAGTTGGCAAGTCACCATGAAAAAGGCCCACCCTTTCTTGTCAGTGTTTCCAAGTTGTCAGGAGCAGGCCATCTCTTTCTGTCCTTATTGTTTATGACCTTCATCCTGCAGTGCACGTGGAAAATGATCTTTTGGAGGATGGAGCGCTTACGCTTTGCGGGGAAGCGGCTGTCACAGCGCAAGGGGCAGACCAAGTGCACGGGCCTGGATATCTCAGTCAGAAGAACATCAGACTTTTAATCTGAGGGTCCAGGATTCAAGTTCCCGCTCGGGTGAAGGGCCAGGGAACCACAGACGCAGAATGTAGCATGCTTATCCACTAGTTGTTAAAAGTAGACAGCGAGTGATTTGTGAAAGCTGATTATCAGCTCCAGCTTGCTGTGTTGTTTGGATGGAAAGGTAATGTTTTGTTCCAGGTGGCAGGGACCTAAGCTCAATGGAAACAACCTGCTATCCTTCACCACCTGCCGTCTCTCACTCCCTGTGAGCATAGACGCTACCACAGCTAAGCATTGGTGGTTCAGTGGTAGAATTCTCGCCTGCCACGCGGGAGACCCGGGTCCGATTCCCGGCCAATGCAGAAAGTGTTTTCTGTTGTCCCAGAGGTCGGCTATTTAATGTGACTTGTAGTCCACAGCGATTGAAAGCTCAAGGGCAATAACCTGCTGTTATAAACGTTGTCGTCACTGTGCAGCCCCAAATGATGTGCCCCTCGTAAAAGAGGTTCCTCTTTTTCCGTCTCTTGCGAGGAGCCAGGAAGCATAGCCTTCCTCAAGAGACCCAGGTCTTACACTGATGATGCAGGGCTCCTCCATGGCAAGAGCTGCTAAGTGCTCTGTTAGACTCCTGAAACGGAAGCCTGCTGGTTGTGAATTTCCAGTGAGACTACGTTCTCCTGTGACACCCATGTGCTTGAAGTCGTGAGGGCTTAGGAAAGATGGATGTGTTGTGTGGTGGAAATTCACCTATGAGATTAAAGTCAGGCCACTCAATAGTAAAATTGAATTCAGGGTAGGGTACAACCAAAACACACCTCAGAGAGCTACGAAGTAAGCTCGAAACAAAACAGATTATTCAGTCAAATCATACATATTAATTTTTCAGCAAGCAGCAAACAGACTGAAAATTGACTGGATTTAAGCAAATAAGTAAATGATCATAAAGCCATCCTACTTCCTTTTATCATATAAGTACAATTTCCAGTTCATCAACATCCCATAATAGTTGTCCACCTGACGTGTGTAAATATTTTTTGAAATGGAAACGTCTTATCTAACTCCCTAACTTCTTCCCAGCTAACTGACCTTGAGGATAAAAAGAGCGGTACCAGTGGTGCGCCGTGATCGTATAGTGGTTAGTACTCTGCGTTGTGGCCGCAGCAACCCCGGTTCGAATCCGGGTCACGGCAAGCATTTTCTGTTAAGATGGATGGATTGGTCCCTGAAGCTGTTCTGTGCCTCCCACATCCAGCCAAGAGAACATGTGGCCGGTCGGCAGATGTAGTCGTGGCCGAGAGGTTAAGGCGATGGACTTGAAATCCATTGGGGTATCCCCGCGTAGGTTCGAACCCTGCCGACTACGGGCAGGCTTGTCTTTGTTTGATTTAGCTTTCTGTGGGGAGATTTGTGCTTTTCCCTTGGCCATCCCTTTGATTACGGCTGTTATAGCGCAAGGGGCAGACCGAGAGCACGTGTCCGGATTGCTCAGTCGGTAGAGCGCCAGACTTTTAATCTAAGCACCCGTGACGTCAACTCAGTGTGCTGGATATGAGAGGCATACAAATTGTCCAGTTCTGTGGGTCCACACATCCAGATACGTGGCAGCTTGGTGTCTCCTTGTTGGGACCGTGTTTTAGTTTTTTTCCTGCTGCGTGCCTAGGTTGCGAGAGGGTCAGGCAGCATTTTTTTTTACGAAAACTGCCTAGAGGACTTCCTAGGAAACCCCTCACTATAGTTGTGGACGAGAGGTTAAGGCGATGGACTAGAAATCCTTTGGGGTTTGAATCCTGCAAACTACGTTTTGATGCGACAACTGTATCCTTCAAGTTTTGGGTTCTTAGGAAAGATGACGTTTTTTTGCCGTTATGAATGTTGTCATCCTTGTGCCTTCCAAGGCCTTTGACTCAAAGGAGTTGGCAAGTCACCATGAAAAAGGCCCACCCTTTCTTGTCAGTGTTTCCAAGTTGTCAGGAGCAGGCCATCTCTTTCTGTCCTTATTGTTTATGACCTTCATCCTGCAGTGCACGTGGAAAATGATCTTTTGGAGGATGGAGCGCTTACGCTTTGCGGGGAAGCGGCTGTCACAGCGCAAGGGGCAGACCAAGTGCACGGGCCTGGATATCTCAGTCAGAAGAACATCAGACTTTTAATCTGAGGGTCCAGGATTCAAGTTCCCGCTCGGGTGAAGGGCCAGGGAACCACAGACGCAGAATGTAGCATGCTTATCCACTAGTTGTTAAAAGTAGACAGCGAGTGATTTGTGAAAGCTGATTATCAGCTCCAGCTTGCTGTGTTGTTTGGATGGAAAGGTAATGTTTTGTTCCAGGTGGCAGGGACCTAAGCTCAATGGAAACAACCTGCTATCCTTCACCACCTGCCGTCTCTCACTCCCTGTGAGCATAGACGCTACCACAGCTAAGCATTGGTGGTTCAGTGGTAGAATTCTCGCCTGCCACGCGGGAGACCCGGGTCCGATTCCCGGCCAATGCAGAAAGTGTTTTCTGTTGTCCCAGAGGTCGGCTATTTAATGTGACTTGTAGTCCACAGCGATTGAAAGCTCAAGGGCAATAACCTGCTGTTATAAACGTTGTCGTCACTGTGCAGCCCCAAATGATGTGCCCCTCGTAAAAGAGGTTCCTCTTTTTCCGTCTCTTGCGAGGAGCCAGGAAGCATAGCCTTCCTCAAGAGACCCAGGTCTTACACTGATGATGCAGGGCTCCTCCATGGCAAGAGCTGCTAAGTGCTCTGTTAGACTCCTGAAACGGAAGCCTGCTGGTTGTGAATTTCCAGTGAGACTACGTTCTCCTGTGACACCCATGTGCTTGAAGTCGTGAGGGCTTAGGAAAGATGGATGTGTTGTGTGGTGGAAATTCACCTATGAGATTAAAGTCAGGCCACTCAATAGTAAAATTGAATTCAGGGTAGGGTACAACCAAAACACACCTCAGAGAGCTACGAAGTAAGCTCGAAACAAAACAGATTATTCAGTCAAATCATACATATTAATTTTTCAGCAAGCAGCAAACAGACTGAAAATTGACTGGATTTAAGCAAATAAGTAAATGATCATAAAGCCATCCTACTTCCTTTTATCATATAAGTACAATTTCCAGTTCATCAACATCCCATAATAGTTGTCCACCTGACGTGTGTAAATATTTTTTGAAATGGAAACGTCTTATCTAACTCCCTAACTTCTTCCCAGCTAACTGACCTTGAGGATAAAAAGAGCGGTACCAGTGGTGCGCCGTGATCGTATAGTGGTTAGTACTCTGCGTTGTGGCCGCAGCAACCCCGGTTCGAATCCGTGTCACGGCAAGCATTTTCTGTTAAGATGGATGGATTGGTCCCTAAAGCTGTTCTGTGCCTCCCACATCCAGCCAAGAGAACATGTGGCCGGTCGGCAGATGTAGTCGTGGCCGAGAGGTTAAGGCGATGGACTTGAAATCCATTGGGGTATCCCCGCGTAGGTTCGAACCCTGCCGACTACGGGCAGGCTTGTCTTTGTTTGATTTAGCTTTCTGTGGGGAGATTTGTGCTTTTCCCTTGGCCATCCCTTTGATTACGGCTGTTATAGCGCAAGGGGCAGACCGAGAGCACGTGTCCGGATTGCTCAGTCGGTAGAGCGCCAGACTTTTAATCTAAGCACCCGTGACGTCAACTCAGTGTGCTGGATATGAGAGGCATACAAATTGTCCAGTTCTGTGGGTCCACACATCCAGATACGTGGCAGCTTGGTGTCTCCTTGTTGGGACCGTGTTTTAGTTTTTTTCCTGCTGCGTGCCTAGGTTGCGAGAGGGTCAGGCAGCATTTTTTTTTACGAAAACTGCCTAGAGGACTTCCTAGGAAACCCCTCACTATAGTTGTGGACGAGAGGTTAAGGCGATGGACTAGAAATCCTTTGGGGTTTGAATCCTGCAAACTACGTTTTGATGCGACAACTGTATCCTTCAAGTTTTGGGTTCTTAGGAAAGATGACGTTTTTTTGCCGTTATGAATGTTGTCATCCTTGTGCCTTCCAAGGCCTTTGACTCAAAGGAGTTGGCAAGTCACCATGAAAAAGGCCCACCCTTTCTTGTCAGTGTTTCCAAGTTGTCAGGAGCAGGCCATCTCTTTCTGTCCTTATTGTTTATGACCTTCATCCTGCAGTGCACGTGGAAAATGATCTTTTGGAGGATGGAGCGCTTACGCTTTGCGGGGAAGCGGCTGTCACAGCGCAAGGGGCAGACCAAGTGCACGGGCCTGGATATCTCAGTCAGAAGAACATCAGACTTTTAATCTGAGGGTCCAGGATTCAAGTTCCCGCTCGGGTGAAGGGCCAGGGAACCACAGACGCAGAATGTAGCATGCTTATCCACTAGTTGTTAAAAGTAGACAGCGAGTGATTTGTGAAAGCTGATTATCAGCTCCAGCTTGCTGTGTTGTTTGGATGGAAAGGTAATGTTTTGTTCCAGGTGGCAGGGACCTAAGCTCAATGGAAACAACCTGCTATCCCTCACCACCTGCCGTCTCTCACTCCCTGTGAGCATAGACGCTACCACAGCTAAGCATTGGTGGTTCAGTGGTAGAATTCTCGCCTGCCACGCGAGAGACCCGGGTCCGATTCCTGGCCAATGCAGAAAGTGTCTTCTGTTGTCCCAGAGGTCGGCTATTTAATGTGACTTGTAGTCCACAGCGATTGAAAGCTCAAGGGCAATAACCTGCTGTTATAAACGTTGTCGTCACTGTGCAGCCCCAAATGATGTGCCCCTCGTAAAAGAGGTTCCTCTTTTTCCGTCTCTTGCGAGGAGCCAGGAAGCATAGCCTTCCTCAAGAGACCCAGGTCTTACACTGATGATGCAGGGCTCCTCCATGGCAAGAGCTGCTAAGTGCTCTGTTAGACTCCTGAAACGGAAGCCTGCTGGTTGTGAATTTCCAGTGAGACTACGTTCTCCTGTGACACCCATGTGCTTGAAGTCGTGAGGGCTTAGGAAAGATGGATGTGTTGTGTGGTGGAAATTCACCTATGAGATTAAAGTCAGGCCACTCAATAGTAAAATTGAATTCAGGGTAGGGTACAACCAAAACACACCTCAGAGAGCTACGAAGTAAGCTCGAAACAAAACAGATTATTCAGTCAAATCATACATATTAATTTTTCAGCAAGCAGCAAACAGACTTTGAAAATTGACTGGATTTAAGCAAATAAGTAAATGATCATAAAGCCATCCTACTTCCTTTTATCATATAAGTACAATTTCCAGTTCATCAACATCCCATAATAGTTGTCCACCTGACGTGTGTAAATATTTTTTGAAATGGAAACGTCTTATCTAACTCCCTAACTTCTTCCCAGCTAACTGACCTTGAGGATGGAAAGAGCGGTACCAGTGGTGCGCCGTGATCGTATAGTGGTTAGTACTCTGCGTTGTGGCCGCAGCAACCCCGGTTCGAATCCGGGTCACGGCAAGCATTTTCTGTTAAGATGGATGGATTGGTCCCTGAAGCTGTTCTGTGCCTCCCACATCCAGCCAAGAGAACATGTGGCCGGTCGGCAGATGTAGTCGTGGCCGAGAGGTTAAGGCGATGGACTTGAAATCCATTGGGGTATCCCCGCGTAGGTTCGAACCCTGCCGACTACGGGCAGGCTTGTCTTTGTTTGATTTAGCTTTCTGTGGGGATATTTGTGCTTTTCCCTTGGCCATCCCTTTGATTACGGCTGTTATAGCGCAAGGGGCAGACTTAGAGCACGTGTCCGGATTGCTCAGTCGGTAGAGCGCCAGACTTTTAATCTAAGCACCCGTGACGTCAACTCAGTGTGCTGGATATGAGAGGCATACAAATTGTCCAGTTCTGTGGGTCCACACATCCAGATACGTGGCAGCTTGGTGTCTCCTTGTTGGGACCGTGTTTTAGTTTTTTTCCTGCTGCGTGCCTAGGTTGCGAGAGGGTCAGGCAGCATTTTTTTTTACGAAAACTGCCTAGAGGACTTCCTAGGAAACCCCTCACTATAGTTGTGGACGAGAGGTTAAGGCGATGGACTAGAAATCCTTTGGGGTTTGAATCCTGCAAACTACGTTTTGATGCGACAACTGTATCCTTCAAGTTTTGGGTTCTTAGGAAAGATGACGTTTTTTTGCCGTTATGAATGTTGTCATCCTTGTGCCTTCCAAGGCCTTTGACTCAAAGGAGTTGGCAAGTCACCATGAAAAAGGCCCACCCTTTCTTGTCAGTGTTTCCAAGTTGTCAGGAGCAGGCCATCTCTTTCTGTCCTTATTGTTTATGACCTTCATCCTGCAGTGCACGTGGAAAATGATCTTTTGGAGGATGGAGCGCTTACGCTTTGCGGGGAAGCGGCTGTCACAGCGCAAGGGGCAGACCAAGTGCACGGGCCTGGATATCTCAGTCAGAAGAACATCAGACTTTTAATCTGAGGGTCCAGGATTCAAGTTCCCGCTCGGGTGAAGGGCCAGGGAACCACAGACGCAGAATGTAGCATGCTTATCCACTAGTTGTTAAAAGTAGACAGCGAGTGATTTGTGAAAGCTGATTATCAGCTCCAGCTTGCTGTGTTGTTTGGATGGAAAGGTAATGTTTTGTTCCAGGT
This sequence comes from Zacco platypus, assembly GCA_038088235.1. Lineage (NCBI taxonomy): Eukaryota > Metazoa > Chordata > Actinopteri > Cypriniformes > Xenocyprididae > Zacco > Zacco platypus. Next base: position 20,231,385 of record CM076081.1, on the reverse strand, counting down.
GGCAGGGACCTAAGCTCAATGGAAACAACCTGCTATCCCTCACCACCTGCCGTCTCTCACTCCCTGTGAGCATAGACGCTACCACAGCTAAGCATTGGTGGTTCAGTGGTAGAATTCTCGCCTGCCACGCGGGAGACCCGGGTCCGATTCCCGGCCAATGCAGAAAGTGTCTTCTGTTGTCCCAGAGGTCGGCTATTTAATGTGACTTGTAGTCCACAGCGATTGAAAGCTCAAGGGCAATAACCTGCTGTTATAAACGTTGTCGTCACTGTGCAGCCCCAAATGATGTGCCCCTCGTAAAAGAGGTTCCTCTTTTTCCGTCTCTTGCGAGGAGCCAGGAAGCATAGCCTTCCTCAAGAGACCCAGGTCTTACACTGATGATGCAGGGCTCCTCCATGGCAAGAGCTGCTAAGTGCTCTGTTAGACTCCTGAAACGGAAGCCTGCTGGTTGTGAATTTCCAGTGAGACTACGTTCTCCTGTGACACCCATGTGCTTGAAGTCGTGAGGGCTTAGGAAAGATGGATGTGTTGTGTGGTGGAAATTCACCTATGAGATTAAAGTCAGGCCACTCAATAGTAAAATTGAATTCAGGGTAGGGTACAACCAAAACACACCTCAGAGAGCTACGAAGTAAGCTCGAAACAAAACAGATTATTCAGTCAAATCATACATATTAATTTTTCAGCAAACAGCAAACAGACTTTGAAAATTGACTGGATTTAAGCAAATAAGTAAATGATCATAAAGCCATCCTACTTCCTTTTATCATATAAGTACAATTTCCAGTTCATCAACATCCCATAATAGTTGTCCACCTGACGTGTGTAAATATTTTTTGAAATGGAAACGTCTTATCTAACTCCCTAACTTCTTCCCAGCTAACTGACCTTGAGGACAGAAAGAGCGGTACCAGTGGTGCGCCGTGATCGTATAGTGGTTAGTACTCTGCGTTGTGGCCGCAGCAACCCCGGTTCGAATCCGGGTCACGGCAAGCATTTTCTGTTAAGATGGATGGATTGGTCCCTGAAGCTGTTCTGTGCCTCCCACATGCAGCCAAGAGAACATGTGGCCGGTCGGCAGATGTAGTCGTGGCCGAGAGGTTAAGGCGATGGACTTGAAATCCATTGGGGTATCCCCGCGTAGGTTCGAACCCTGCCGACTACGGGCAGGCTTGTCTTTGTTTGATTTAGCTTTCTGTGGGGAGATTTGTGCTTTTCCCTTGGCCATCCCTTTGATTACGGCTGTTATAGCGCAAGGGGCAGACCGAGAGCACGTGTCCGGATTGCTCAGTCGGTAGAGCGCCAGACTTTTAATCTAAGCACCCGTGACGTCAACTCAGTGTGCTGGATATGAGAGGCATACAAATTGTCCAGTTCTGTGGGTCCACACATCCAGATACGTGGCAGCTTGGTGTCTCCTTGTTGGGACCGTGTTTTAGTTTTTTTCCTGCTGCGTGCCTAGGTTGCGAGAGGGTCAGGCAGCATTTTTTTTTACGAAAACTGCCTAGAGGACTTCCTAGGAAACCCCTCACTATAGTTGTGGACGAGAGGTTAAGGCGATGGACTAGAAATCCTTTGGGGTTTGAATCCTGCAAACTACGTTTTGATGCGACAACTGTATCCTTCAAGTTTTGGGTTCTTAGGAAAGATGACGGTTTTTTGCCGTTATGAATGTTGTCATCCTTGTGCCTTCCAAGGCCTTTGACTCAAAGGAGTTGGCAAGTCACCATGAAAAAGGCCCACCCTTTCTTGTCAGTGTTTCCAAGTTGTCAGGAGCAGGCCATCTCTTTCTGTCCTTATTGTTTATGACCTTCATCCTGCAGTGCACGTGGAAAATGATCTTTTGGAGGATGGAGCGCTTACGCTTTGCGGGGAAGCGGCTGTCACAGCGCAAGGGGCAGACCAAGTGCACGGGCCTGGATATCTCAGTCAGAAGAACATCAGACTTTTAATCTGAGGGTCCAGGATTCAAGTTCCCGCTCGGGTGAAGGGCCAGGGAACCACAGACGCAGAATGTAGCATGCTTATCCACTAGTTGTTAAAAGTAGACAGCGAGTGATTTGTGAAAGCTGATTATCAGCTCCAGCTTGCTGTGTTGTTTGGATGGAAAGGTAATGTTTTGTTCCAGGTGGCAGGGACCTAAGCTCAATGGAAACAACCTGCTATCCCTCACCACCTGCCGTCTCTCACTCCCTGTGAGCATAGACACTACCACAGCTAAGCATTGGTGGTTCAGTGGTAGAATTCTCGCCTGCCACGCGGGAGACCCGGGTCCGATTCCTGGCCAATGCAGAAAGTGTCTTCTGTTGTCCCAGAGGTCGGCTATTTAATGTGACTTGTAGTCCACAGCGATTGAAAGCTCAAGGGCAATAACCTGCTGTTATAAACGTTGTCGTCACTGTGCAGCCCCAAATGATGTGCCCCTCGTAAAAGAGGTTCCTCTTTTTCCGTCTCTTGCGAGGAGCCAGGAAGCATAGCCTTCCTCAAGAGACCCAGGTCTTACACTGATGATGCAGGGCTCCTCCATGGCAAGAGCTGCTAAGTGCTCTGTTAGACTCCTGAAACGGAAGCCTGCTGGTTGTGAATTTCCAGTGAGACTACGTTCTCCTGTGACACCCATGTGCTTGAAGTCGTGAGGGCTTAGGAAAGATGGATGTGTTGTGTGGTGGAAATTCACCTATGAGATTAAAGTCAGGCCACTCAATAGTAAAATTGAATTCAGGGTAGGGTACAACCAAAACACACCTCAGAGAGCTACGAAGTAAGCTCGAAACAAAACAGATTATTCAGTCAAATCATACATATTAATTTTTCAGCAAACAGCAAACAGACTTTGAAAATTGACTGGATTTAAGCAAATAAGTAAATGATCATAAAGCCATCCTACTTCCTTTTATCATATAAGTACAATTTCCAGTTCATCAACATCCCATAATAGTTGTCCACCTGACGTGTGTAAATATTTTTTGAAATGGAAACGTCTTATCTAACTCCCTAACTTCTTCCCAGCTAACTGACCTTGAGGACAGAAAGAGCGGTACCAGTGGTGCGCCGTGATCGTATAGTGGTTAGTACTCTGCGTTGTGGCCGCAGCAACCCCGGTTCGAATCCGGGTCACGGCAAGCATTTTCTGTTAAGATGGATGGATTGGTCCCTGAAGCTGTTCTGTGCCTCCCACATGCAGCCAAGAGAACATGTGGCCGGTCGGCAGATGTAGTCGTGGCCGAGAGGTTAAGGCGATGGACTTGAAATCCATTGGGGTATCCCCGCGTAGGTTCGAACCCTGCCGACTACGGGCAGGCTTGTCTTTGTTTGATTTAGCTTTCTGTGGGGAGATTTGTGCTTTTCCCTTGGCCATCCCTTTGATTACGGCTGTTATAGCGCAAGGGGCAGACCGAGAGCACGTGTCTGGATTGCTCAGTCGGTAGAGCGCCAGACTTTTAATCTAAGCACCCGTGACGTCAACTCAGTGTGCTGGATATGAGAGGCATACAAATTGTCCAGTTCTGTGGGTCCACACATCCAGATACGTGGCAGCTTGGTGTCTCCTTGTTGGGACCGTGTTTTAGTTTTTTTCCTGCTGCGTGCCTAGGTTGCGAGAGGGTCAGGCAGCATTTTTTTTTACGAAAACTGCCTAGAGGACTTCCTAGGAAACCCCTCACTATAGTTGTGGACGAGAGGTTAAGGCGATGGACTAGAAATCCTTTGGGGTTTGAATCCTGCAAACTACGTTTTGATGCGACAACTGTATCCTTCAAGTTTTGGGTTCTTAGGAAAGATGACGGTTTTTTGCCGTTATGAATGTTGTCATCCTTGTGCCTTCCAAGGCCTTTGACTCAAAGGAGTTGGCAAGTCACCATGAAAAAGGCCCACCCTTTCTTGTCAGTGTTTCCAAGTTGTCAGGAGCAGGCCATCTCTTTCTGTCCTTATTGTTTATGACCTTCATCCTGCAGTGCACGTGGAAAATGATCTTTTGGAGGATGGAGCGATTACGCTTTGCGGGGAAGCGGCTGTCACAGCGCAAGGGGCAGACCAAGTGCACGGGCCTGGATATCTCAGTCAGAAGAACATCAGACTTTTAATCTGAGGGTCCAGGATTCAAGTTCCCGCTCGGGTGAAGGGCCAGGGAACCACAGACGCAGAATGTAGCATGCTTATCCACTAGTTGTTAAAAGTAGACAGCGAGTGATTTGTGAAAGCTGATTATCAGCTCCAGCTTGCTGTGTTGTTTGGATGGAAAGGTAATGTTTTGTTCCAGGTGGCAGGGACCTAAGCTCAATGGAAACAACCTGCTATCCCTCACCACCTGCCGTCTCTCACTCCCTGTGAGCATAGACGCTACCACAGCTAAGCATTGGTGGTTCAGTGGTAGAATTCTCGCCTGCCACGCGGGAGACCCGGGTCCGATTCCTGGCCAATGCAGAAAGTGTCTTCTGTTGTCCCAGAGGTCGGCTATTTAATGTGACTTGTAGTCCACAGCGATTGAAAGCTCAAGGGCAATAACCTGCTGTTATAAACGTTGTCGTCACTGTGCAGCCCCAAATGATGTGCCCCTCGTAAAAGAGGTTCCTCTTTTTCCGTCTCTTGCGAGGAGCCAGGAAGCATAGCCTTCCTCAAGAGACCCAGGTCTTACACTGATGATGCAGGGCTCCTCCATGGCAAGAGCTGCTAAGTGCTCTGTTAGACTCCTGAAACGGAAGCCTGCTGGTTGTGAATTTCCAGTGAGACTACGTTCTCCTGTGACACCCATGTGCTTGAAGTCGTGAGGGCTTAGGAAAGATGGATGTGTTGTGTGGTGGAAATTCACCTATGAGATTAAAGTCAGGCCACTCAATAGTAAAATTGAATTCAGGGTAGGGTACAACCAAAACACACCTCAGAGAGCTACGAAGTAAGCTCGAAACAAAACAGATTATTCAGTCAAATCATACATATTAATTTTTCAGCAAACAGCAAACAGACTTTGAAAATTGACTGGATTTAAGCAAATAAGTAAATGATCATAAAGCCATCCTACTTCCTTTTATCATATAAGTACAATTTCCAGTTCATCAACATCCCATAATAGTTGTCCACCTGACGTGTGTAAATATTTTTTGAAATGGAAACGTCTTATCTAACTCCCTAACTTCTTCCCAGCTAACTGACCTTGAGGACAGAAAGAGCGGTACCAGTGGTGCGCCGTGATCGTATAGTGGTTAGTACTCTGCGTTGTGGCCGCAGCAACCCCGGTTCGAATCCGGGTCACGGCAAGCATTTTCTGTTAAGATGGATGGATTGGTCCCTGAAGCTGTTCTGTGCCTCCCACATGCAGCCAAGAGAACATGTGGCCGGTCGGCAGATGTAGTCGTGGCCGAGAGGTTAAGGCGATGGACTTGAAATCCATTGGGGTATCCCCGCGTAGGTTTGAACCCTGCCGACTACGGGCAGGCTTGTCTTTGTTTGATTTAGCTTTCTGTGGGGAGATTTGTGCTTTTCCCTTGGCCATCCCTTTGATTACGGCTGTTATAGCGCAAGGGGCAGACCGAGAGCACGTGTCCGGATTGCTCAGTCGGTAGAGCGCCAGACTTTTAATCTAAGCACCCGTGACGTCAACTCAGTGTGCTGGATATGAGAGGCATACAAATTGTCCAGTTCTGTGGGTCCACACATCCAGATACGTGGCAGCTTGGTGTCTCCTTGTTGGGACCGTGTTTTAGTTTTTTTCCTGCTGCGTGCCTAGGTTGCGAGAGGGTCAGGCAGCATTTTTTTTTACGAAAACTGCCTAGAGGACTTCCTAGGAAACCCCTCACTATAGTTGTGGACGAGAGGTTAAGGCGATGGACTAGAAATCCTTTGGGGTTTGAATCCTGCAAACTACGTTTTGATGCGACAACTGTATCCTTCAAGTTTTGGGTTCTTAGGAAAGATGACGGTTTTTTGCCGTTATGAATGTTGTCATCCTTGTGCCTTCCAAGGCCTTTGACTCAAAGGAGTTGGCAAGTCACCATGAAAAAGGCCCACCCTTTCTTGTCAGTGTTTCCAAGTTGTCAGGAGCAGGCCATCTCTTTCTGTCCTTATTGTTTATGACCTTCATCCTGCAGTGCACGTGGAAAATGATCTTTTGGAGGATGGAGCGCTTACGCTTTGCGGGGAAGCGGCTGTCACAGCGCAAGGGGCAGACCAAGTGCACGGGCCTGGATATCTCAGTCAGAAGAACATCAGACTTTTAATCTGAGGGTCCAGGATTCAAGTTCCCGCTCGGGTGAAGGGCCAGGGAACCACAGACGCAGAATGTAGCATGCTTATCCACTAGTTGTTAAAAGTAGACAGCGAGTGATTTGTGAAAGCTGATTATCAGCTCCAGCTTGCTGTGTTGTTTGGATGGAAAGGTAATGTTTTGTTCCAGGTGGCAGGGACCTAAGCTCAATGGAAACAACCTGCTATCCCTCACCACCTGCCGTCTCTCACTCCCTGTGAGCATAGACGCTACCACAGCTAAGCATTGGTGGTTCAGTGGTAGAATTCTCGCCTGCCACGCGGGAGACCCGGGTCCGATTCCTGGCCAATGCAGAAAGTGTCTTCTGTTGTCCCAGAGGTCGGCTATTTAATGTGACTTGTAGTCCACAGCGATTGAAAGCTCAAGGGCAATAACCTGCTGTTATAAACGTTGTCGTCACTGTGCAGCCCCAAATGATGTGCCCCTCGTAAAAGAGGTTCCTCTTTTTCCGTCTCTTGCGAGGAGCCAGGAAGCATAGCCTTCCTCAAGAGACCCAGGTCTTACACTGATGATGCAGGGCTCCTCCATGGCAAGAGCTGCTAAGTGCTCTGTTAGACTCCTGAAACGGAAGCCTGCTGGTTGTGAATTTCCAGTGAGACTACGTTCTCCTGTGACACCCATGTGCTTGAAGTCGTGAGGGCTTAGGAAAGATGGATGTGTTGTGTGGTGGAAATTCACCTATGAGATTAAAGTCAGGCCACTCAATAGTAAAATTGAATTCAGGGTAGGGTACAACCAAAACACACCTCAGAGAGCTACGAAGTAAGCTCGAAACAAAACAGATTATTCAGTCAAATCATACATATTAATTTTTCAGCAAACAGCAAACAGACTTTGAAAATTGACTGGATTTAAGCAAATAAGTAAATGATCATAAAGCCATCCTACTTCCTTTTATCATATAAGTACAATTTCCAGTTCATCAACATCCCATAATAGTTGTCCACCTGACGTGTGTAAATATTTTTTGAAATGGAAACGTCTTATCTAACTCCCTAACTTCTTCCCAGCTAACTGACCTTGAGGACAGAAAGAGCGGTACCAGTGGTGCGCCGTGATCGTATAGTGGTTAGTACTCTGCGTTGTGGCCGCAGCAACCCCGGTTCGAATCCGGGTCACGGCAAGCATTTTCTGTTAAGATGGATGGATTGGTCCCTGAAGCTGTTCTGTGCCTCCCACATGCAGCCAAGAGAACATGTGGCCGGTCGGCAGATGTAGTCGTGGCCGAGAGGTTAAGGCGATGGACTTGAAATCCATTGGGGTATCCCCGCGTAGGTTCGAACCCTGCCGACTACGGGCAGGCTTGTCTTTGTTTGATTTAGCTTTCTGTGGGGAGATTTGTGCTTTTCCCTTGGCCATCCCTTTGATTACGGCTGTTATAGCGCAAGGGGCAGACCGAGAGCACGTGTCCGGATTGCTCAGTCGGTAGAGCGCCAGACTTTTAATCTAAGCACCCGTGACGTCAACTCAGTGTGCTGGATATGAGAGGCATACAAATTGTCCAGTTCTGTGGGTCCACACATCCAGATACGTGGCAGCTTGGTGTCTCCTTGTTGGGACCGTGTTTTAGTTTTTTTCCTGCTGCGTGCCTAGGTTGCGAGAGGGTCAGGCAGCATTTTTTTTTACGAAAACTGCCTAGAGGACTTCCTAGGAAACCCCTCACTATAGTTGTGGACGAGAGGTTAAGGCGATGGACTAGAAATCCTTTGGGGTTTGAATCCTGCAAACTACGTTTTGATGCGACAACTGTATCCTTCAAGTTTTGGGTTCTTAGGAAAGATGACGGTTTTTTGCCGTTATGAATGTTGTCATCCTTGTGCCTTCCAAGGCCTTTGACTCAAAGGAGTTGGCAAGTCACCATGAAAAAGGCCCACCCTTTCTTGTCAGTGTTTCCAAGTTGTCAGGAGCAGGCCATCTCTTTCTGTCCTTATTGTTTATGACCTTCATCCTGCAGTGCACGTGGAAAATGATCTTTTGGAGGATGGAGCGCTTACGCTTTGCGGGGAAGCGGCTGTCACAGCGCAAGGGGCAGACCAAGTGCACGGGCCTGGATATCTCAGTCAGAAGAACATCAGACTTTTAATCTGAGGGTCCAGGATTCAAGTTCCCGCTCGGGTGAAGGGCCAGGGAACCACAGACGCAGAATGTAGCATGCTTATCCACTAGTTGTTAAAAGTAGACAGCGAGTGATTTGTGAAAGCTGATTATCAGCTCCAGCTTGCTGTGTTGTTTGGATGGAAAGGTAATGTTTTGTTCCAGGTGGCAGGGACCTAAGCTCAATGGAAACAACCTGCTATCCCTCACCACCTGCCGTCTCTCACTCCCTGTGAGCATAGACGCTACCACAGCTAAGCATTGGTGGTTCAGTGGTAGAATTCTCGCCTGCCACGCGGGAGACCCGGGTCCGATTCCCGGCCAATGCATTAAAGTGTCTTCTGTTGTCCCAGAGGTCGGCTATTTAATGTGACTTGTAGTCCACAGCGATTGAAAGCTCAAGGGCAATAACCTGCTGTTATAAACGTTGTCGTCACTGTGCAGCCCCAAATGATGTGCCCCTCGTAAAATTTCATTCATTTTATTAATAACTAAATTGTTTCTTCTCCTGTTTGTGGGTGAAATATAAATATTTAAACAATAATAAACTATAATGATTTGTTTTCATTACAGATTTATTCAAACATACATTCAAGCAGTAACTAACGGGTTAAACAAAAATGATAAATATGTAATAGTGCATATATTTAGCTCTTCTCTAGAGTTATTTTTCTAGCTATCTAATGAGTTCATGGATTGCTGTCTTAAGGTAAATGTAACGTTAAGTGACAATGTTTAGCCTACAAGCAGTTTCATTGACGTCTTTCCCCAGTCGAAACACTGATTGAGTGATTACAAAGAGGAGAGTAGATGATCGGTTCACATGCGCTTTCAACGGGCTCCATTGTTCCCCTGGCTCCATCATGGACTTCTGGGCTTTTGGCTGCACCGGGGTCCTCAGTTCCACTGGCCTCTTCTGTCTTCTTTGGTCCTCTGATCCTCCAGCTCTGCCTTGGTCCTCCGAGCCTGTGATGTTGCCCTGGTTCTCCATATCTTCATCTATTTCTTGGTCTCCTGCCCACCTGATTCTGCCTTGGCCTTCTATTTCCTGTCTCCAAACAGGCAAACACCTTTAAAGGCTGTACAAGAGATTGTCAGCCCTGGCGTTATGAGGGGTTATACGTCTGCTAGTCTCACGTAGACAGAACTTCAGACAGACGGTAGAAGGTCTCTATCGCAGCTTTCATTGGTCAAGGACCGCCCAAGAGGATGTTTGACTGACATGTAATGCAATCAATCCCAATTTGTTTTGTTCCGAGTCATGTCGATGTTCCTACAATAACAGAACGATGTGCATCTAATAGATTATTTATTCAAGAACGTTGTGCAAGTTTACTGCAACAATGGAGCCGCATACTTTTGAAAATCCAGCATTTAGTTGATCCTGGTAAGCGATCATTGTCACAGTTGGAAACATGACAGTGGTCTTCTTCTACGAAGGGGTTTGGCGCCACGGCATTTGTTTCCAGGCGGACCGTTGAATTCAACAAACCAGCTGACGACTTCAAAAGTCCTGAAGTGTTTCCAGATAAGTGTGCCATATGCATCAGACGTTCAGCCAACGGTCCATGGGCGTGACGTCTGAGGCTGAGACTATAGGTCTGCTGGTTCTGTTCTAGCCTCCTCTACCAACTCCTCTGATCTTTCTTCCTCCACCTGCTTCTCCTTGAACTCTTCTGCCCAGATATCTTAGCCTTCCTTCCTGGCCAAATTTAGAAAGTATCTCCCCTCCAGTCACTTCGGTGTAATTTTTTCTTTGTTTTGTAAATAAAAGTAAACTACTGCACTTAGATCCACATCTCCTTTTCCTTGCCTGCCCAGCAAACAACCGCAAACTTGTGAGTGCATCAGTAACAGTATGAATACGTAATGGTCATGGATATAATGTTTAAATGTTTGATCATTTTAAAAGGAATATAATGATTTAAACATTTATTATAAGCTACTTACTTGGTCAACGATACAAAACTGCACAAGAAAACAGCGATCACAAAGAACAAACTCCACACTATAAAAAATCTGTACAATCTCCTAAACAAGTTATTATCATAAGTGGGTTTGACTTCATGCAGTGCTGCACAGACCAGCATCTGACTGAATGATGTCATTGAGCACACTCTTTTTAATCACACAGAGGCTGATAGAGAAGCATAGCAGTCAGACAGTGGGAAGGAGAAATATTTAAAGATAGAAGTATATAATTATATAAGTATAACAGCTCAGAAATTATATGAAACTTTATTGTGACGTGCCGTTAAAAACAAAAGCAAGGAAGCTGGATTTAAAGGAAGGCTTAAGATTTTTTTGTGAATATGGACCCAGGACTCAGAAATTGCAGGATGGTGTGTTGGTGCAGGTTAGTACTAAATTTGATGGTGCAGGTTTGGAGGTCCTAAAAGTTTTTGTTTTTTATTTTTTCCATATTTCTTCTTGTAGAGTTTACAGTCTCTCTCTGAACCTTGTGAATCTACAGATGAACCCAGCAACACTGTCTGCTCCCTCCTCTCTTTTAATGATGTGGGAAAGTCTGTGTCTCAGTTGTGTAGGGGATTTTACAGTTAAAGACCCAAAAGACCAGATAAATGAAGACCCGGAGTCAGAGTTTTAAAAAAATAAATTGAAGAAAATTTTAATAAAGAATAGTTTGCAGTTTCATCAGCAGAAGCCAGCTTCAAGTCTCACAAGGAGTTCGTAGGCTGCTCTCTCTCTCCCCTCTCTCTCCTCTCTTGTACATTCACATTTCCAGAACAATTATACTCTAACAGAATCCACCCCTTCAGTTGAAAGAAAAACTGCTATATTTTTGTAGAGAGGACATAGACAAGATGTCTGGCAGAGGTAAAGTAGTGGACATTCATGCATTGTTAGAAATCAATCTTGTGTCATGTAGAAGAATCTCAAAGCAAATTAAAATGAATGTGGACGGAATGTGTGTGTTTGTAAAGTACTCTTATAACATAGGAATTAAGTATGTAATTATTTTTTAAGTAAATATTAAAGTATTTTTCTTTTCTTAGCAACATACATTGAAATGATTCCTACAAATGAACCCAAGATCAGGGAGGAGTTCCTGCAACGAAAGACATGAAACGTGGTCGCACACTTAAACATCTTCCTGAATGCTGAAAATGTATCAGGAATCACTCTGACTAAAATACATTCATGTAGCGAAATAAGAATGAAATTTTACAATACTATAAATACATTTAAATGGAATCTAAATAGAAACTTTTACTTAAACAAAATCTTAACAAACTAAGCGGTTCAGGTTTGAGAAGGTTTGGTCTTAAATGATCCATTCTGCTTTTTAAACCACCCTGATAAAAACATTTTAATTCTTTAGTTTTCACAGAAGCAGATTAAAATGTTCATTGCTGTGATCATAGTGTTATTCATCTTTATTAAAATGAGCTTCATAATCTTATTAATGTGAATGGTCCACAGATAAAGTAAGTTAATATATCTAAATAAACAACATGCCGAGCTTAGCATAAATATATTTAGTTTTGAAATTCTAATTGCTAAACTGAGAAACTGAAGACAAAATAAAGCCTGTATATCAATGCATACATTCCAAAGAGGACATTTAAATAAGGACAATTAAATTTACCCATCTGCACAGGTTACATGCATGAAAATGATTTTTCTTTTTTTTTTTACAATAAAATGTTGCATTTATAGTACTAAATAAATAGATGCATTACAAACAGTACATGACAAACTCATTTTTGATTCAGTTCAATGATTTTGTGTTTTATACAGATTTCAGTCTGTTCACTCTAGATCCAAATACAGCGAATGACAAACTCCAACTGTCTGAGAGGAACTGTGTGATTACTTTCACAAACAAAGTTCAGCAGTATCCTGATCATCCAGACAGATTTCATCATTATCCTCAGGTGTTGTGCAGAGAGAGTGTGTGTGGACGCTGTTACTGGGAGCTTGAGTGGAGTGGGAGATTTTGTGTGGATATCAGTGTCATATAAGAGCATCAGGAGGGGAAGGAGAAATGAGAGTGTGTTTGGATATAATGATAAGTCCTGGTCATTGTCTTGTTTTCCTGGGACAATAATGGTTATATTGCTATAGCGGCTGTAGAATAGGAGTCTATGTGGATCACAGTGCAGGAATTCTGTCCTTCTACAGCATCTACAGAAACGCAATGACCCTCATCCACAGAATCCAGACCACATTCACTCTGCCTCTCTAGTTTGGGGTTATAAATGGGTCAGCAGTAAAACTGTGTGATCTAACACTAGATTTACAGAGAGCTGACTAGTGTTCTCAGTCTCAAATGTTACTTGCCACCAGTGTTGGGGATAACACATTAACACGAGTTACATAAAGTTACTGTTAAAGTAACACATTACTTTTAAATTTACAACAAAATATCTGAGTTACTTTTTCAAATAACTAACGCAAGTTACTTTGTTTTCCCGTTTATTGACTGACAGCTCTCCATATTGAGAGAAATCGGTAGAGGCGATGTGTGCGCAGTGTAAACTGATGGTTTATTCTAGACTAGTTCTAGACTAAATGTGAGCATACGTTTACTCATTTACTTCTTCTCTTGTATCCTGTATTCCAGAATGTGAGCACAGCTGAAAGATTTGTTTGTTTGAGCTGTGGCCTCTACTGTACAGGAGTGAATTTGCATTTCCTTCAGCCTTCAGGCTTATTCATTTCATTTTTGTTGTGAAAGGGTCTTTACATTTGCCAAAAATAGAACTTTTTTTGTTATAAAGTCAAGCAAACAGCCCAGCCCAGATGAAGAAAAGTAATGCAAAAGTAAAGTAATGCATTACTTTCCATAAAAAGTAACTAAGTAGCGCAATTAGTTACTTTTTTAGGGATATTGATATGCATTTAAGGGATATTGTAATGCATTACTTTTAAAAGTAACTTTCCCCAACACTGGTTGCCACTGTGACAGTAGCCCCATGTCTACTTATACACCTGCTCTAAATATTCCTCCATATCCAAAATACAGCCCCCAACAGTTCCCTTATGAACTTGTTTCCCAGATTATCTTTTGTTCAATATCAAATACTTCCTGCATAAACCCCTTCTTTGGCCAGTCTCACTGTTTTTTTAGGTTTATAGAAGACCCAAGTTTTTTATACCTCAAAAGAGAGGATGAAACCCAATACATGATGTTTAATTTGTTGGACCCACATGAGACTTGCTTAGCTAATGTCCTTGCCAACCCTGAGTCAAATGAAATTGAGTTTTGAATGAGTAACTCGCAGAAATGTGCCGACTTAAGTCGCAAACTGTTTAAGATGGTTCAGTCCGATTTGGTGAACTGGTTCATCTAGTTATGAATTTGTCACAGGAACTCCTTATATAACGCCAGCTGAAACTGAAAGAGTGCATTCAGACTGAGGGTGAAAACAGGTGCTGCAAAAATGGTAAAATATAATTTTTTGTTTAACATGAAATCATGTGAACCTATTCTAGTAGACACACTAATAAAGTAGTTCCTCTGAACAAAATGATGAACCTGTAAATGGAGCCTTTTAAAGATAAATAATACTATTTGTTGTTCTATTTAAACTATTGTGATTTTTTGCGCAAAACTTTAAATTCCTTTCATATATATAAATATTGATGTTGTAACACTTTATGCCTAAATACAATTTTTTGTTATTAATTTGTGTTATTGTTCTGAATGTTATTGCTTTATTCCTTATTGTGATTTTTTATGTGTTTAAGCTTTTCATGTTCCACTTTTTTCTTTTTAAATGGTTGTGATGAGAGCAGTGGAGAAAGGAAGGGTTATACTACACAGCAGCTTTAATCACATGACCTGAATCACATTTGTGTCACTCAAAAATTTCCTTGAGTTTCTGCATGCAAAGATTTGATTGACAGAAACTATACGTTTATATCATAAACAGAACTAACAGAACTTTTAAACTTGTCAGCATTAAACTTAATAAATAGTACTTTAATATAATTTTATACATATAGAGTAACTTTAGAATAGTATAGACGTTTATTTTTTTATTGTGCAATATTTGAATGCTGCTGTCCATATTTGATAGAAGGAAGAGTTTTTTAGTTGCACATTTATATGCTGTCATTCTAATTGAGATGGTCATTAATTCAAAGTCTTTATTGTTTGGAAACACAGCTCTGATTAAATGATAAATTACATAATCAGATCATGCATTATAGAATATAATATATATAATATAAAATAAAGAATATTAAAGAGAAAGAGAACTGTTGTAGAATGAAATATTTGAATATGCATGCATATAAAGTACATTAACCTACAGAGGCCCTCATGTCATGCATTAAAGTCTTTCAGGTGCACATGAGTTCAGTTTATGAGTTAAAACCATAAACTATGGATCAATCCCAGATTTGACTATAAAATGTTTGCAGTGAGCTTTGTGAGACTGCTGTACCTAATATAAATTGTGTTGGATTTGTTTGGTTTTGTCAACTAAATCTACTTTGAAACTGTAGCTTCATGCAGCAGTCTTAAACTGTATGCTCTTTATTTTTGTTTTAATAAAAGCGTATTACACTTTGCACCGAGTCCTTGTCTTCACCCCACAAGTCCACACCTGACAAAAGGTGTACCTGAATGGATGCTGTGGATACTTTTTAAAATATAAATAAAATACTTTTTAAATATTAAAAGGGCACATGATTGATTGACTTTTAGTTTTACAAATGAGGACAATCTTTGTAGGATGAACAAAAATGTTTTTGGTAATCATCTTAAAAATAACACTCAAATTGGATAATATTCAGACTTTTAAGGTTGAAGTGGTGGAAAAATTTGTGTGAAAGTGGGACTGTCTTTTTTTAATTTTTTCATTTTAATAAACACTTTATTTGAACATTCCGTGTGCACTATGGTACAGCAAAATTAGAACATAATAATTAAGAATAACACGAAAGTGGGACTGTCATGTCGAGGGAGGAAGATTGGATGATGTCATCAGGGTCTGCCATGCCCAGGCTTTTGGTGAAATAACACCACTGAGCATCAGAAATCCTGCAAAGTTTTTTTTAATATATATATTTTCATTCTTTAAAAAAAATTATGTACATTTATAACACTATACTTTGTATTATATTTCCTTTGGATCAAATTACAGAAAACGAGTTAATGCTGCTGTGAGGGTGTTTCTTAGTCTCTTAGTCTCTTCTGACTGCCGTTATCAATCTCTCTCTATATTTTTCCTCTTTTTGAAAGTTGTGAAAACACTATTGTGGTGTTTCAAATGGGAACGCAAAAACATATTTGTAGTCTCTCATTCACCGCTATAAAAGTTTACCAAACTATGACAACTTCTGCTTCTCAGAAACCCGGAAATGTAAAAAGGGTCAATAATACTAATGTGTCTCTGAGATGATGAATGATAAATCAGTAATTTTACTGGAGTCTCAGAGTGTATTAATGGCAGTTGTATGGTGTAAGTTAATATTTATACTATATTATTGCTAAATTAAAATGCTTGTTCATTCAAAAGCCATTATTGTTGGAAAATGTGACTCATTAAATTATACATCATATAACCAGATCATTATAATTCATAATATAAAAAATAATTATATATTATATCAAACGTGTTGCCTCATTAAATTGATTTAATGTAGTAGGGACTGTTTTGTCTGTTGTTTTGTTGTAGCTTCCCCACTGACAGAGGGCAAATATACAGTACAACACATTAAGAGCCGTTAACAAAAAGCAATGAATGTGTCATGTTTGATGTTTAATTTTATGGAGAATTAGCATTACTCTTTACTTCTTTACCTATTTGAGAAAACAAGCTTTTTTTGACGTCGAGTTATTTTGATCCTCCTCGGCACCCGTCTGACGAGCCTCCGCATCCGCGCACCCGGAAACTGAGCAGGGCAACAAAAGCAGCGCTTTCTTCAAGCAATAAACACCCTCAGGTCTGTTCACAATATGTTTTCAGATAAGACAAAACATTTCAGTAGCATGTTTATAACACAAGTCGACTATTTACCTTCAGTATGTCACTTTTAATGTGTTGGGTGTAGTCCAGCAATGGGGTTTTACTGGAGCTCCTACTGTGAATCAGTCAGGTGGCTATATATATACATACATACACACATATATATATATATATATATATATATATATATATATATATATATATATATATATATATATATATATATATATATATATATATATATTAGTAAGCATTTAGGGCATGTGATTGTTGTGTCTGCTGTGAAAGGGCAGAAGTTAATCTCGTTCAGATTACTGGCATTAGATAAATCCGTTTTAAAATGGATTACAGTAAATGTTTATCTGCTCTCAGACTCAGAATTGTATACAAACGTGAAGTAGATTATTCCGCGTTGATTTTGTGCTTTGTCTCTGTCTAATTTGTAATGCCTAACAAAAAAAAATATATGCATAATATGATGCACATGATCCCATGAGTTGCTGAAAGCTCGTTCTTTCTGTCTGTACTCTCTGTGCTTCACTTGAGAGTCACTGAACATGTTGGACTTGGACAGTTACATCGCGCTTACAATGAATAAATTCCTTTATATATAAACGCATTCAAACATAGTGTCATTAAAACGCAAATTTGCAAGCATACTTTTCATAAAAAGAGGTTACTTGGGTTTGAAATTTTAAAAGATTAGATGTAATGTATCCAAAAAGTGTTGTGAGATTTTGACTTGTGTAAGTAGAATATGTTAGTAGTTAATGTGATGATTGACACCTGTGTGAACTTGAAGAGAAATGACAAAATGTGTCCACTTAAATTCACAAAAATATCTCTTACAAGTCATTGTGCAAGAGTAAAGAAAAATAGTATAATTCTGAGAAAAGACCAGTATTTGTTGCCACTTTAGATCACATAGGAAGTTGGTGAAAGAAGTGCTTCTCTTATGCTGAATGTACGAAAATGATCTTGTGTTATTCTATTTTTAAGTTTAACAGTGGTTATATTGTGCTGTGAACTCCTCCTAAGATCACGAGCTCTGTTGTGATGTTGCTGTATCATGCAATTGTCGGAGTTAATGATAATTCTGCTCTGTAATCTTCAGTGTAAATTGGCTTGGTTACTGGACTAAACTAGTCTGTTTCTACTTGGTTTTTTCAAGTGCATGTTTTAATTAGCTCATTAAGAGCTGTAGAGAGCTGTCTTTCTTCTGTGCTGTGGAGAGTCAGGTGCTGACCGCAGACAGATTAGACAGATTAGAGCAGTGTGCTGAGACACAAACATGACTCTTGAACTGAAGAGCCTGAGACCAGGTGAAGACTAGGGTCTCTTTCTTTCCTTCAGCGGTTTATGTTTCTCTCTAGATATGTTTTACTATTTCCTGAGGGTGTGAATAGAAAAAAGACACTCAAGGTTGTGTGTCAGAGTAATTAAGCAGTTTTTTTTTTTTTTTTTTTTAAAGCTTATCATGTTTTATACACGTTTCTAAGCCCTCTAAATTATCATATGTAGTTGATAGTTCATAATTTTTTTATCAAGTAAAAGGCCTTTCAGTATAAAAAAACATCCCCCTTCAGGTTGCTTGTCTTTGCTGTGAAATCTTTATTTTTTATGAAGTAAACAAAAGAATAAATTTAAGATAAACATTTAAACCAACTTGGGTTTAGTTGATTATCCATAGGCCATGTGTGTATATATATATTATATATATATATATACACATACACACACATATATGTGTGTGTGTATGTATGTATCAGTTTGGGTCTCTGACTAAAATTTAAGCGTTTTTCCTCCTTGAGAATGAGCTCCAAATTCTTATTATATACTATGTGAGCCATAAAAACCTCACATATCAAATATACTTTTTAAGTTTTTTTTTTTTTTCAACTGTATAAAGGTTAAAAAAAACTTATTTTTTCTCCATATGTCAGGGTTTACATGCTTAAGAGAGCTGTTTGTTGAAGAGACTGGCTGGCTGTTTTCTCTGACCTTTTGACATTGTCTTTCTAAATAATTTATATATAGGAATATTGAATGTATATTATCCAGAAAAAACCTGCATCCCATGACTTATGTTCTGGCTTTCTGACACTAACTTTTCTCTTTTTGTGTGTGTTTTGTGAAGCATCATGTCGGATAAAAGTGAGCTGAAAGCTGAGCTTGAGCGAAAGAAACAGCGCTTAGCTCAGATCAGAGAGGAGAAGAAGAGAAAGGAAGAGGAACGCAAGAAAAAAGAGGTACAGAATTTTTACTTGCATTAATATACCAGCATGAGTTCCACTTCATGTGTTTTCATTCACGTAAAAATGCCACTCAATACTACCCAACATGCCAGAGGTCTGCCACTTTGAGATGTGTCTTTAAAATATACAGCTTGTCTTTAGTATACAATAAAGAGGTGTAGTTTACCCAAATATAAAAAGAATATTATCTTAAATAAAGAACTATATATGTAATCAGTATGGTACGAGAGACTGTGCTGTATCGTGAATAAGTCACGGCTGTAGGGTGTTGTTAGGCACGACGCAAAGCGGAGTTACCACACTGTTAAAATGGTTACCACACAATATAAATATTTAAGCCAAAAATATGTATCAGTGCAACTGTCATAAAGTAATAATAAAAGCCTTCCTTCCACAAGAAAAAATTGTCTCTGACCGTGAACAGCTACAGAAGTTACATTATTCCACCATTAGATGGCAGCAAAGACCGTCTTTATTAGTGTGTCAGTCAATAGCGAAGACTTTTACATTGAAAACACGGAACAAGACCCACCTGACAAATGCTTTGACTAGAGCTGTCAGTCACGGAAAACCCCTTAACTGTTTAAAGGACAAAATAATACATCGGACATTTATACAGATTTTTTATTAGACTGACCTGAAGGAAAAAGCTCACTCGATCTCTTTTTCACAATACTCTTTTACATAATATAGTAAAGCTTCAAATGAAAAAATAAATTGAGAACAAACAGTTTACGTTGCTAAGAGTGGTTGCTAAGGGTGTTGTGCAGTGATACACAGAGCTGTTGTATGACACGGTCATCAAAGACATGTTTTATCGTTAATAAAACAGCTATTGACCAATCAGAATCAAGGAACTAACCGTTTTTTATATATATATATATATATATATATATATATATATATATATATATATATATATACATACACACATGCAAACACAAACACACACACATGCACAGTATATATTATAAAATAAAGAAGATATTTTGAAGAACATGGGTAACCAAACAGTTGATGGACCCCATTGACTTCCATACTGTGGGAGGGGGGGGGAAGTCATGTACTGTTTTGTTACAGACATTCTTCAAAATATCTTCTTTTGTGTTCAACAGAAGAAAGAAATTCATACAGGTTTGGAGCAGCTTGAGGGTGAGTGAAGGATGACAGAATTTCAATTTTCATTTTTGGGTGAACTGACGGCAGCTGCAATGACTTTATCAATCAGCGATTGGCTCTTTTACTTAAAAGGCAGGACATATTCCACCATATTGTGCATTGCAGGTTCTCCCTTTCATAACTAATAGTAGTGAACCGTCTTGATAGTCTTTGTATGCCGACCACAGTTTATCTTAAAGGTGCAGTCACATTAGTGAAAATTTGACCCAATTTACAGGCAAATCAAATTCATCCATTGTCAATAGTGTGTGAAGCAATACTTACTAATACTAGGCAGCTTTTTCTCTTTAAAAAATAAAGTCATTCTATATTCATGATTACAGTTGGAAAATTGATACTTTTTATTAGCAAATGCTTAGGGGTGGACATATTATTCACCATTAACACAATTAAATGAATTTAAAAAAATACTTTTACTTCTCTTCTTTTTTTTTTAATCTTTTTTGGTCTGTAATGTCATATATCATCTGTAATGTCATATATCACAGTATATACATTCTTATGGAAACATTTTTAAAAAGTACTGAAAAAATAATGGTCCTTATGAAAACAATTAATGGTAGACCTATCAACATTTTTTTCTTTCATTAAAATCGGTAAAAATAATGGAGTAAAACAGCTTTTTAAATAAATGAATACTATAATGATTTATGCAGAATAGTATTCTGTTGTTATACTATACTGTGTATAACTGTGATAGAAACAATACTCAAACATGTGCACTGGTTGATATATGTCAGTAATATGAAGCATTGTTGTTTAAGTGATGAATCCACCAGAATCTCTGGCACATTATATGAATAGAGTAAAAATTCAGGCAGATTTCTCAGTTGTGGCTAACTAGTTTGGACAGTGTTTGTTTGCAGTTTAATGATAAATTTATACTTCTTATAAATTAAAGAAAAATATTAGTTTGATCGTTTTTCTTACAGTAACTTTAACAGGGTTAAGTGGTTGAGCTTGATGAATGCAGTCAACACTACAATTTGTGTCAAAATTGAGTAAATCCTGTAGGAGGGTTCCTGCGGAAGTAAACGGAGTCAGATTGCTGGTTTTTGTTCTTTGGGAACAACTCATTTTTTATAAAGTGTTGAATTCACTCTGTTTTGTTTGTAAAGAAGGAGGCCGTTCCAAAGCAGGATGATTCAGACCTGGAGAAGAAGCGCAGAGAGGCTGATGCTCTTCTGCAGAGTATGGGCATCACTTCAGACACACCTGCGGGTAGGTCACCCACACACCTGAGTCACGTGCTGGCGGCAGCGACGCAATGACTTTATTTCTTTAGCTCTTTTACTTAAAAGGCAGGACATATTCCACCAGCTTTTATTGTTTAGCATGCTCAAAGTTTAACAAACCTAAATTCAATGCGATTCCATAACACATAGATTGCCCTAAAGATGGCTGCATTTTGCTCCTGGAATTTTGCTGTACAAGGCTACATGTGACTGCACTCTAATATTCCTTATATTCAAATGTCTGTCTTTGCCAGACTTTGTGCACCTCATAAGTTCCTGTGAGTGGTTCCAACAAACGAAGAAACCCAGTTTAGTGTACTTCACTGTTTGTACACAAGGGGGCAGAAGTGCACAGTAGTTTTGATGTGCTGCAATTTCATCAAGCTTTTAACAGATATCTATATCCATTTTTTAATAATTCAGTTTGTAATTAGTTGTTTTAATTATTATTATTATTATTATTTTGTGTACATGCTTACATCCACTAAAAATCACCAAAACACAGTTCATCGAGCAAAAAATGTGACGTTAGAGAAGATCTCTAGTAGTTCTAGTAGCATTTGAGTGCAGATAACACTTGCATTGTGTATGTAAAGCAATAGCATTCAAACATTTGTGACTGAAGATGTTTTGGATGTATGCAGTTGAACGTATGTTTATCTTTTTTCTGTTTCTTTAGTTCCTGCACCCATGTCTCCCACGGCCAAATCTGTGGGCACTCCAAGTGAGGCAGGGAGCCAAGACTCGGGAGAAGGAGCCACTGGACCAAGGTATTATCTCTTTCTCCCTCTCGTATGCATATGGCACTGGAGAGGTTTGTCGCTTTAACATAGCATGAAGGACAAACCGTTAGGGAAAGGGGTTGTTGTATTTTGTGTCTATGTGCAGGTCTGAGCAGGTCAGGAAAGGTTCTGCTGCTTAAATCTGTCATTAGCTGTTTTCAGCTGTAACTTAAAAAAGAATTTACGCCGGAAAACCCCTGAGAAGAGAAGATGTGCTTCTAATGCGGGCTTCTAAGCCATAATCTAAAGGAGAATCGCATCTACAGAGAAGGCTGCCCCAAAATGCACTGCAAAAAGCTCCAATCAATGATAATTGCATCCACCTTTTTCTGACGCGGAAGTCTCGCCCAACTCGTACTGGAATGATGCTTCATATTTCTGGTCTCCGGTGTTTCTAGTCAAATTAGCATATTTTCCGAGCTGATGATGTAATGATAAACCTATGAAAATTACACTTTACACTTTAAAGTGTAGCAATGACTGTCTTTTGTCAACACCTCACTCATCAAAACCTGCTCGAAACACATGAGCGCTCATATCGTAGATGCAGCTCCCGATCGGGATGAAGTTCGTAGGATTTTGTTCGTAGGATTTTGTCCTCATGATTAGAGCGCATATACGGTATTTGGGGAATATTTTAATTTTAGTGCTGCAAGCCATGCTCGTTTTCTCTTTCCAGTCTAGCGTAAAATGCAAGGCATACAGCGCAGACATTCTCTTCAGATTCGCTAGTGCTCAAAACACATCCTTTCCAAGAATTTCTTCAGTTTATTGCTGTTATGTAGCAGCCAACAACATTAACCCTGTGCACTTTTTTATTTTTAGCAATGTTCAAAAAGTTTCTGTTTAGAAACTCTTTTTACTCCGTTTTGACAATGTGTTCCTATGGAGACCAGAATAGGACAGTATCCAATTGGAAGTTGGAATTCCTCATTACTCAAGAAAAAGATGGATAGAGAGCCACAACGATAATGTATTTTTATAGGCCAATTTGAAATTTTGCCGCAAATATTTTTTTTGGCTTTTGGATTACTGTAGAAAATAACTTCTGTGACCAACAAAAGTTCATGATTTTTACATGTTTTGTTCATCGTGATAATCTTCACAATTTAACTTTTTATGAATTTTTAAACCTAAATACTAACAGCAGAAGTAAAAGGCTATAAATGAACTGCACCACAATCACATGAATTCAACGCCAGCACCAATAAGCTTCTGACAACTCTTTCAGTCTTTATTTAATGGCACAATATGTAAGGTTTTTGCAGTAAAATATCCAAAAAACCACTAGGTCAGTGTTATATATTTTGTTCAGTCGAGTACTTAAAATATCCTATATGTTTCCAACTATTTGTAAATCTTGAGAAAATTGTGATTTTAACCAAAGATCCGTGATGTCTGAGTGAGTCACCTGTCAATTGCATCATATCCGTGTTACCTTCGTTTTCCGGTTTTATTTTGTAGAAACCATGGAAACACCGCTTTAATATATTACTTGTTTTATTAGACAAGGGAACATCTGTTTTGATACATTTAAAGACAGAAAACTAATTATTATTATCAAGCTCAACACATTTAGTCTTATTATTTAAATATAGTTTTCTTGTTTTTCCAACTTTTACCATACTTCAGAGAAAAACACTATTTTGTCAAGTAGCTAAGTAATACAGCATTTTCTCCATAATACAATAAGTTTTAAAAATGGACTATTTTAACAATTGCATGGCATTTATTAATATGATATTCTAAAATTGGTCTATCTTACTGCAGTGTGAACAAGTGTCTCTCAGCAGCCGGCGACCGAACGCACAGAGTAACGTTATAACATCATTTTCAACACACAAATGCATTTAACATGATAAATAGAGCTGCGTTACCTCATAGGCTTGACGGCAAAGTCCCGCTGTTCACCAAGTGTGTTGCGTTCGTCTCTCATTAACAATCGCTCCAGCGCTTCGTTCAGCTCCACAACACTCGGCTCTGCTCTGCTTCATACTACAGTAACGTTAATAATCGCATCCGTGTGCATGATTTCTGCCCGAGTCTCATTCCGATTATTTTCCACCGGCTGTGAGGTGAAGACCACATCTCCCAAAACTCGGCATCGTCAAGTTCGTCGTCCCTGAAAGAGTTGCAAAAGCGTGATTATAAACACAATGAGGATGTGAAGGTGACTAGTGGACTAGTAAGAGGACGTCTGTTCAGTGTGACGTTTAATGTCCTCGACAACCTCTTTATAGTCCCATTTACACACTTGTTAGCAACTGTCTTTTTCAAGACAAGTAAAAGATTTAAAAAAAGAAAAAGAAAAATCACAAGGGAGTATTACTGAGGTATTTTGTGTCATAGAACAAAACATTGAAAAATATTCTGAGCTTGTGTGTACCACAGACCTTATTTAACCAGAAACCCATTAAAAACAAACAAACATTGACTTGGAAATGCTAAAATACAACTCGTTTCTGAGTTTTGACCTCCGAAAACAAATCATCCCTCTATTGTTCAAACAGAATAGTAAAAAGTTCAGTCTTATTACATTTTCCAACCCTTTAATGTTTTTTTAATGTCTTTAATGCCTATAATGTTGCTCAGCCTTACATTATATCTCTTAGGTGACAGCTGTGAATTATCACTACCAGATTCTAGATTAGAGTTAAACAAAAAAAAAAAATCTCGTAGTAAAACAATATTGCCTCTTTATTGATATTCAAAAAAGAGGGGAAACTGGAAAATATTCTAGAGCGGGAAAATTAGATCTCTGTTCCCTTGTGAAACTGGCTAGAATCGAACCAGCATTTCCCACAAGCCCAAAGGCTCAACTTTTCTGAGGCCCATGAGCTAAGCACTATGCCATGGCTCTATCTTGTAAAACAATAAGAATATAGAAATGTTAAGGATTTTTAGTTTAGAATAAGACCTGTGGGAGCAGTGTAGAGCTGCCGTGGAGAGGGTTTAACCCCTGATTACAGCAGAAACGCTCACACACGCACAGATGCCCCCGGGGCTCCGTGTCCACTCATATCCCGCACCGCTTCACCACTTCCTACACACATGCAGGTCATGTTACCAACTGCACACACACATTCTCCCTCATCACAGTCATACTCCCACTTAATGCACTCATGACCACACACAGCCTCAGGTTGTGCTTCCGCTGATGTGGGTCAGTTTAGTGTCATGATCTGGAGAATTTTTTTGTTTTTAAATCTTTTAAATCAAAATGAAATAAATATGAACCCTATCTGTTTTCTGAATGCATAATATTGATTCATTCCATTCCATATATACCATCAATGAATACAGTATTTACAATGAATAACCATTCATTGATGCATATTTTTTATTTTATTTTATGTTTTATCTTTTGTTTAATCAAAATGCCATAACTGGACCTTCCAGTTAAAACAACAGACTGGTGACGTATGCAGGATTTCTCCAATTATTGAGGCCCTGTTTCCTCCTGGTATTAAAGGATTAGTTCACTTTCAAATGAAAATTACCCCAAGCTTCACCCTCAAGCCATCCTAGGTGTATATGACTCTTGTGTTTCTGACGAAGACAATCGAAGAAATATTAATAAATATCCTGACGCATCCGAGCTTTATAATGGTTGTAATGCTCTACCAAATGAATATGAACGTGTCTCCATCCACATCCATCCATCATAAACATATTCCATGCGGATCCGGAGGTTTAATAAAGGCCTTCTGAAGTGAAGCAATGCATTTGTGTAGGTAAAATATCCATATTTAACAAGTTATGAAGTAAAATGTGTAGCTTCCGCCTGACCGCCTTCCGTATTCTTCAAAAAGCTTATGCTGTACGTCATACGCCTTCCTAATGATTTAGTCTGCTGTAAAGGAGCTCTAAAAAGAAAATGGTGTCATTATTCAGCTGAAGTCCAGTGTTGATTCAGTTCTATTCGATAACTGTGTAGAGATCATCAATTATTAAATTTGTTAATTTCATCTATAAAGCAGCTGTGGAGAAAAGTTGTGTCATCACCCAACTCTGTATTCAGTTCTCGTCCAATAGTCGTAGTCAAATCAGTTACATTACTGAATATTAAGTGTTTCCAACTAAGCAAGCCAGAGGCAACAGTGGCAAGGAACCCAAACTCCATCAGGTGACAGAATCAAGGAAAAAAAACCTTGGGAGAAATCAGGCTCAGTCGGGGGTCCAGATGTACGAACATGTTGTGATTCAATTCCAGGTTTCATCACAAGTCTGATTCATCACAGTTAGAATATAAAGCAGCTACTGTGTTTACGGTTTTACTCGCATTTGACCTTGACGGACTGAACAGAAGAATTTACTGTTTAACTGGAGAAGGTGGTGGAGCCCCAGAGCCACACCCCACCTATTACATCATCGCCATGGACCAATGGTAGTTCCAAGGCTTTTATCAGCTGGAAGAGACTTTTAACGTTTTAACGTGTAACGTTCGCTTTGGCAAGCTGTTTCAAACTCCAGAAACAAAGTCCAAACTAAATTGGTTTTGGCCTGATTTTATTCAAAATGAAGTCATGCCAGTTCATTTTTCAATTTCACTTGAAGTATATTGGGGCCTTAATGAAGTGCAGAAATCGCAATACAATGCCTTTTTTCTATCAAAAATGGTCAAAGAGAAACATTTGAAACACATCAATCTGTTGTTCTTCTAAGAGACGAAGGCTATTTCATGCACCACTGTCTTAATAGAAAAAAGCAAAGTGGACATCAGAATCTATAGTTTCAGAAACAGAACAGAACACATTATACACCAGCTTCATTGACAACAGTGAAGAGACTTTTCATGAATTGCTATGGAATGTTTTAGAAGTTTTGTTGTTGTTTTTTTTAATCTTTCATCATAATATAAGAACTTTTTGTGCTACTTTCCTTTTTGGCTTGTCACTCCCCAATTTTTACCTGCAATGTAGAGAGGATATCCTGTTTAATTCAGAGGGGAAAAGGTGGCAGATTTAATTTCATGTTGACTTTAGAATGAACCATACTCAGCTCCTAAATGGTATAAGTTTAGTTCCCTGTAGAGACGTCAATTGTGACAAAACCCTGAATCTGCATACATTGTAACTTTAGCTCTGTAAATAATATGCACTACTGTATCAGGTGTCAAATATAACATGCTTTTCATTGCATTTATAGTATTTACTTAAAGGATTAGTTCACCCAGAAATTAAATTTCTGTTTTTAATTGTTCATCCTCATGTTGTTTCACACCCATAAGACCTTCGTTCATTTTCAGAACACAAATTAAGATATTTTTGATGAAATCTGAGAGGTTTCTGGTCTCCCATAGAAAGCAACACAAGTGCCACCTTCAAGATCCAGAAAAGTAGTAAAAACATTGTTAAAATAGTCCATGTGACTTCATAAGTCACACTTCATAACATTAAAGGGGACCTATAATGCCCCTTTTCATAAATTGTAATATCAGTCTCTGGTGTCCTCAGAATGTGTCTGTGAAGTATTAGCTCAAAATATCCCACAGATCATTTATTATAGCTTGTCAAATTTGCGTGAAAAGTATGTGAAGTTCGCGGCTCTATTGTTGCAGTAAACTTGAATAACGGTTTTGAATGATTAATTTATTAGATGAATACCAAAGCGAACTGTGATTGGTTGCATTACATGTCAGTCAAACTTCCTATTGGGCGGTCCTTAGCCAATGAAAGCTGTAATAGAGTCAAGACCTTCTGCTGTCCATCTGAAGGTCTGGCTACACAAGACTAGTTTATCCCTTTAAATGCAAATGAGCTGCTGCTCCCGGCCCCCTTTCCAGAAGAGGGCGGGGCTTTAACAGCTCACGCTTCAGTTGTTCAACAACAACAAAGCTGGAGAATCTCACGCTGCTAAAATGAGGATTGTCAGTAACGGTGTTCAGCCTTACATTGTTCAAACCGGAGCCGGACACTGATGGAGAGACTCAGGAAGACGTTACAACTTTTAGAATGAAACTGGACATTTCTATATGGTTAGTGGGTAAATGTATGTAGTTGCTGTGGAGTTGATTCAACTCATCGACTAGCATGTGCCGTTATGTTAGTCTTCTGTGCAAATCCAGCGTTGAATTGACCCTCATTTGTGAAGCAGTCTGGCGTAAAATGACGGCATGTCAACAACACTCTACTACAACAACTCTTCCTCTTCCTCTTCTCTAAAGCAGCCCAACATGACCTCGTCCCCTTTGTTGTGTGTTCTCGGGGGCGGAGTTTATGTAAATTTTAGGGTTAGTGATGTCACTAACCTACGAAGAAGCTCATTGTAGTCTCTACCAGCCGTTTGTTGTAGTCCTTAAAAAGCGATTTCTGTAAAAGAAAATATCTCCCTTTGCATTGAACTTTTAAGTGTCATAACTTTTCAGATGTTGTTTCTGCTCAAACAGCAACATTACACGCTAACTAAAGCTAAAAAAGTGAAATCATAATGAACCACCACGTTAAGGTTGAACCACTGGAGTTTCTGGGCCTTGAAATTTGTTATGATATTGCTGTGTATAGAAAGATCAAAAACCTCTCGGATTTCATCAAAAATATCCTAACCCTTTCGCACGTAAGTTTAAAATATTCTGGCTGAGCGCCCAGCGTGAGTTTTTCAAGGCGACCGTTATTTAGAAAGTCACTTTACTGTGTTCCGAAGATGATTGAAGGTCTTATGGGTGTGGAATGGCATGAGGGTGAGTAATCAATGACAGAATTTTCATTTTTGGTTGAACTAACCCTTTAAAATTCTCAAATAATTGTGATCAGATGATTATGTAATAACTGACATGTCTGGCACTGGAGAAGTGTGGTTTGTCTCATTAGAACAGATGATTTCCTTTAGTAACATAGCATTAACATGGACATCTGCTTCTGATTCTGTGTTTGTTGTGTTTGTCTTGTGTGTAGAAGCTTTTCTGCTAGTTTCTCTTAACTGCTCTGAAGTACTGTAACATTGTGTTTTTAACCACCTTTTATATAACAACCTCTCTCTCTCTGTCTGTAACCCTGTCTCGTGGCTGTGACACTAACAGGACTCTGCACTGGGACTGTGACCCCTCTACTCTTCTGCTTCATTCTGAGCTGGGGTACTGCACACTTTCTGCTCATTTTCCTTCCCTGTTTCAAACCTCTAGAAGAGTCAGTCATGAGTGGTTGTTGGTGGCATATGATCATGAGCAGGGATTCATACTGCAGCATCACAGACTCACTCCACAACAGTACTGTAGATCAATGGAGGAGAGCGAGCCACATGGGTTCAGATGTTTTCAATGCCACACAGATGTGAATGTAAACGTAACCAGTCTGCAAGACTTATAAAAGTGAGCACAGTGATTTCCAGGGGATATTTATGTTTACTGCACATCTGAGATAGATTCTGTGAGTTTGGTGCATGTTTACACTACCAGTCAATAGTTTGTTAATATTTTTAGATTCATAGTAAAGTCATGAAAATGATGAAATGACAGTATGGATAATATATATTGACAAAACAAATGTTAAACAAATCAAAACTGTCTGTATTCTAAAGCAAGCTTTTGAACAGTATTGAAGGAGTTCCCATGTGCACTGTTGGCAACTTTTCCTTCACAAACCGATCCAACGCATCCATTAAAATAAGTCATTTATAAAAATATATATTTGCTTTTGCATTTGAAATTAATTATATTTATGTAGAAAGGTTATTTTAGGTATTTAACTAAAAGCCATTTAAGATCAAAAGATTTTTAAGATCACGAGTAACAAATTTAGTCAAGTGTGTCCGAATTTTTTTTTTTTTTCACATCAGAATGTTTTATGCATTTCTGATCACCTATAAATGTGGTGGGGGTGATTGGATCACAGTGCTTTCTAAAGCCCCTTTCACACAGACCGTTGATCCCAGAAAATTGCAATAAAATTGCAAGAGTGCCTTCTGTGTGAACGCAAACACGTCCGGGATGGGAACCTTGTAACATTGCCAGGATTAGTCCTGGAACTCACCCTGTGTGCACAAAAGGCAGCATCAATGCCGTAAAGGGTGTGTTGTTGGGATGACGCTGAAGTTGAATGGTTCGTAATGCACTAGTTTATGATCGAATCAGAAAAAATGCACAAGCATGGTTTCCCTAGAGAGAAATCGCCGACCATAAGCAAACTCTAGGTTATGGAGACATTACATGTCACATCGATGCCATGTGCCTTTACTGGATGTGTGTGAAAGCACGTGCAGATTTCAGAAAATGGCAGTGTGAATGAACCTCAATTAAACTATACAGAGACACATTATCCATGTATCTCTGTGTGAAGAGGGCTTAAGACTCATTGGACCCCATTTACACCCCATTTAGTGCTGTCCACTGATCAGCTGAGAGGGCTGTTATTAGGTGTACCATTAGGCTTTAAAGGATAAATTTGCAGAATTTCAACAACTTTTGTATTGTTTCATGGGCGCTAGTTGTAAAAATACAGCTGGGCTATTGTTCAAACTATAGATTGAACTTTCACATTTTTGTATTCCTGCTCACAAACAACTGGATCGCCTTTTTCTCTAATATCTATAGCAATGTTGCACCAAGTTTTAAAAAAAATGACTTTCTTCTGCATAGACACCCACATTTATTAAAAGCAAATCTTGCCAGCGGTGAATTACCCCTTTAATTTGCCATCTACTACAGAAAGATGCAGTATGAATGTGAATTTTTAGATGTTTGTGCAGTCAGGGCACACTTTCTCCCTATGATTTGCGTGTTTGTGCGCTTTCCTAGACGTGGCCCTCTGAAGTTGACAATGGCAAAGACGACCCATGTGGATTTCCCACCCAAAGAGGTGGTGTCCTACACCAAGGAGACACAGACGCCCACCATGACAGAGCAGAAAGAGGGTAAGTTGTGATCATACAAATGTAGGAATTCTGACTAATACCATTCACCATATTTCCATGTTATGGACAGTAAACAAAGCAATTTCTGATATTGTTATATAACACACACACAGGTTTGTTTTGCTATCAAAGTGAGGACATTCCATTGGCGTAATGGGTTTTATACTGCACAAACTGTACATTCTCTCCCCCTACACTAACCCTACTCTAAAACCTACCATCACAGAAAACATTCTGCATTTTTACTAAGTCCACACTACTAATATAGCAATAACGACACAGAGGAAAAATATTGTTGGAATCACTTTCAGAATCCTATTTTCCAGCTGATGATCAAATGAATGATAACAGTATTGACAGGCTCAAAAAGATCTGAATCCACTCGACTTTAAAGAGCTTGTACATTTAAAATGGCAGGCAACAAAACTGCAGTATGTGCTTATAATAAACAGAACATCTGTTGGTGTGGATGAATATAGATATTGTTATAGTTTTCATAAAGTGCCCTTATTATGTTATTTTAGAGGCTCCTGATGTTGGAGGTTTGCTACATCAGGTTTACATGCGTTAAAACACTAATTTTCTCATAATATACATTGCATTTATCAATACATATAAATTGCTTTTCTCACAGTGTCTGACACGGTTCGATAAAGGTTTCGGTCTCTCTAAACTCCGCCTTTCAGAGAGCTTTCTCTGCTTTGATTGGTCAGACGGCCCAGTCGGTTGTATTTGTCTGTTGAATTTGCTTTCGCAGCTCAAAAAAAGAGGATGCAGATCAGGGTAAAAACAAGCAACATCACACAACATGACTGATACGTCACTCATAGGAGGCGACTGTGAGTGGCACTGCATTTTCACCCTCGGCTAGAGCACAAGCCTCTGATCTGACAGCTATTCAGATGTGTGTGTGTGCGCTTGTTTTAATGATTTATGAGGACACAAATTTGTATAATGACGTGGGTATTACACTGGTATTACGACATAAACATGTTTTATGAGGACATTTCATGAATCCTCATATTTAAAATAGCTTTAAAAACATACCAAACAATATTTTATTAAAAATGTAAAAATGCAGTGTAGGGGGATAGAATACAGTTTGTACAGTATAAAAACCATTATGCCTGTGGAATGTCCTCACTAAGATAGCAAAACAAACTTGTGTGTGTGTGTGAGAGAGAGAGGGAGAGAGAGAGATCAGAAGTGTGTGACCCTTTTTTGGAAATGATCTGACTGTAGTGAACATGGAGATGAAAGCTGAAGGAAAATTGCAGAGACTCGAGAAATATAAGACGTCACGGCAAGATTGAACACACACACACATCCATTTCCAGAGACAGAGCGAGAGGGGGCACAGGAAATGAGCAGTAGGTTAGTGGAGATATGAGAGTGTGTGTGTCCAAAGGCAGGTCAGGATTTGTGTAATTGCAGTTGTGCCCTTTTATGTGGCAGTTTGTGCATGTCTGTGACCGCCCCACTCTCATGTCAAATACACAAGATCCCTACTCTGGGTGTGTGTGTCTTTGAGATGTTTATTCTGTTGATGTTTGTGCAAGAGATAATGAAAGAACATTTTAATGAAAGCCTTTTTAGGGATCTATTTTTAGGGGAATCATGACTATATCATTATTGGACAATTAAATTGCCACTGGTCTGATTAGTCTGATGATTGAGGCAGATGTTATCACGGCCTATTTTTTTATTATTATTATTATTATTAACACTTTATAATTTTAAGTTGAAGCACAAAAATTATTAACTGTAAATAAAAAAAAATAGAAAAGCAAACTCAAACTGAAATAAAAATAAATCAAACCTAAATAGCAATATTTAAAAAATGAATAAAATAACAATGCACAAAAAATGAAATTACTAAAAATTAAACTACAATTCACATGAAAACTAAAAATATAAAAATAAAAGCTAATGAAAAATACTAATATTATTTAATTAATTAATTACTTGCTTGCTAATGAAATTGTTTATTCACCCAGGACACATTAAATTGATCAAAAGTGACAAAGTATAAAATGGTTTCCACAAACATATGAAGCAGCACAACTTTTTTTTAAACATTGATAATAATAGAAAATGTTTCTTGAGCAGTGAATCGGCATATTAGAATGATTTCTGAAGGATCATGTGACACTGAAGACTGGAGTAATGATGCTGAAAATTCAGCCTTATCAACACAAGATTTTAAAATATATTCAAATAAAAGTTCATTTAAATTGTAATATATTTCATAATATTACTGTGCATTTATTTGATCAAAAATAGACTTGGTGAGCATAAGTGACTTCTTATAAATAAAAACTAAGAAATCTAACCAACCCTAAACTTTTGAACAGTAGAGTATGTAGATAAATATTGCTATTTATTACTTGTTATCTTTATGGATCAGTATTCTTCGTGTTTCTTTAGTGAGACCTTTTTTTATCTTTTGCTGTATTTTACTTCTTCCATTAAACATTTTGAATGTACTTTAGTATATTTGGCTACAATGTCTGTTTGGATGAAAGGACGCTACCTCAAATTGGGAAAAATCATATATTTTTAAGCTATTTCATTGCAAATACATAAAGATCATATCACGATACATATCAAATATCGTCAAAAGTCTGAAAAATATCATTCTTTTCCTTCTGTATCGCTCAGCCTGATCCCACTGCGTTTTAAAAGTGTTAAATAAGACTTATCTGCAGACTGTCCAAAAGCTCTCCCCTCAACACACACACACACACCATCTCTCCTTCCATTCCTGCCACTGTATAATCATTTCATCAACTCTCACACTCTCTTCTGTCTCTCCTCCAGCACATAACAAATCACTCTGGGTGACATTGTGAGGTTTTCCCATCTCTCTCTCTCTCTGATGGAGTGGTTTTGTGGTAAAGAGGAATGTGGGTTGTTGAAGGCTCAGCTCTGTGTAGGTCAGGAGGTGTGTGGCCGTTACTGTGCCCAGCGGGACATAAGGGTGTCAGTGCTGTGTTAGAGTGCTAGATACGAATACATTCACACACATTCAGTGCATTCTGAAAATGATCTGACTTTTGAATGTGTATTGTGCGAGTGAGTTGCATCTCACAATACAAAAGCTGCTGTGCGCTGCTTGAATTGTTGCATTTTTTAATGTTCTGACCTGATATGACTGATGCCTGATAGTTTTAGATCCAGATGCTGTTTTCCAGTGGTGGTGATTCAGTCTGTTTAAAATGGCTTTGTGTACATTAAAAAAAAAAAAGCTGTAAAAGACTATAGATGTGTGGATGATGTAAATCACTTTCATTATCACCCAATCCACACCTCTGCTTGCTGCAGCACCAGGGGTTGTGAAAGTATGAAATTGAATTAAAAGTGATTGTTTTAATTGCCCTTGTGCTCATGGGAGGGTTAATATCCTGTGCCAATCACAAGGAGCCTCTTATATGGAGAGCATGTCTCTTAAAGTGAGGAACCCTCAGCCTAGCTCTTCACAGATCCCAGCATCTCTAAATGAACATTATTGTCCATCATCTCCTAAACACACTTAGTTCATAATTTAGCAGCTATCAGTCAGTGACACAGGAATTGTGACATTGATTATAGGGATAATAAAGCCCCCACATCATCACCCCACACCCCACCCCACATCACTCATTTTCTTTTTCGTTTGTGCTTTGCACAAACTTTTTGAGACAGAACTAACTTGGTAACGAGCTTTCTGTTGGCCAATGTGGAAAACCTGCTTTACCATCTTTAACCCATTGCGAAATTTGCGTAGGGAAATCTTTTGCCCATTCACAAAATTCCCAATCTCATGAAATAACTGGATTTTCCCCGCAAACATTCATTGAACAATGTTAAATGTGACCGAACCTTAAAGGGTTAGTTCACAAAAAAATGTAAATTTCTGTCATTAATTACTCTCCCTCATGTCGTTCCACACCTGGGGCTGGTTGCACCAGCTGAACGTAAAAAAGTCAGGTATAAGCTCTACGCTGGACTTAGTTACGTCCAGCTTTCTGATGAATCTTTACACCTGTTGCACCATCGAAAACTAGGACTAGGCGCAACTACGCTTAGCGTAGACGATGCGCACACACGCTGATATGTTCAACCGCACTGTTGGTTGAGACACGTTCACGTTACTATGGTTACAAATGTGAATTTATTAGCTACAACGAATAGATGAAAAATTACTGTTGGACCGAAAAAAATTAAATTACTGAGATTGTTAAACAAGAAAAATTATTGAGCTATTCAGTAAATATATGCATATTTTGGTATGCAAGCAAAACAATTCAGTAACAAATAAAACAAAGATTTTTATCTGGCAAAAGATAACAGCTGTTTACACGAAGTACAAATTTAGGGAGAAAGTTGTAGGCTAGACCTGTTTACAGAGTAGCCTACACAAATTTTTGGAGCAAGTTATACTTTAATAACACTTTCAAATTTAGCAGATAATCTCAACCCGCCTTTATACCGAGGACAGCTCTGAAAAACATGACGACAGCCCGCTGATCGTGGAGCCTGTATACCAAACGCTCCGTCATCTCAACGTTTTTATTTGTCTTTATTTTCATCATGGAAACAAGTCAAGACTTCTGACTTTACACCTACCTTTGATTAGGCGTAAGATTTAGTCTCAGACGTGCGCTACGCCCAGATGGTGCAACGGGTATTAATTCTACGCTGAAATTAAAACGCATTTTACGTTTAGCTTAGTCTTACGACCGGGTGTATGTCCAGCTGGTGCAACCGGCCCCTGAAGATGAGCGAACATTTTACGGAACACAAATTAAGATACTTTGGTGAAATCCGAAGGTTTCTGAAGCACGCATAGGCATCAAAGGTATTAAACACATCTTTAAAATAGTAACTTTTTTTAACAATTTGAACTGTTGTCATATGCAGTTGACATAGTGAACAAAGTTTAGCATTTCCGTATTCTATGCCAGAATGCCTACTCATTAAAATTTGGCAACATTTTGCGGGCAAAGAAGGTTTAGGGCCCTGTCATACTCTGAGCAATGTCCGAAACTTGTGTTGTGAGCACTTCTTGTGTCTATTTGAATCTTCATGATGAATCGCTTGTTTGTTTTTCCTCACTTGTAAGTCGCTTTGGATAAAAGCATCTGCCAAATGAATAAATGTACAAATGTAAACTTTTTTTTCCAGGGGTAAAGCCCATCACAAACAACCTGTTCATTGAGTTGTGCAGAAGTCCCGTTGTCTTATTCACAGAGCTAAGGTTTGCACAGTCCTCTTTCACAAGCACAAACAAGGAAGTCAGCGTTCGGAGGTCTCTCTATGTCTCCTTTTCTGTGGGCGTCCGACGGAGTCCATGCACCTGCAGAGGACATCAAAGAGCATTAGTCTTGTTCTCGAACAACCTCTGACCCCATGGGGTGCTTGCATTAATACATTGTCCTTTGACAAAGCCTGCCGATTACTGGCCGCTCTCTTTCTCTGTCTGCTTACGCCCTCCCCCCGCAAAAAAAGCTTTTATTTCTTGAGGGATACAAAAGCTATAATTGCTGCAGCTTTGAGATGAGGTGTCGATGGGAAGGGGATCTGCCATCAGGGTGAATTCTGTTAAATGTTTTTCTCTCTTTCTCTCTCTCTTTCTCTCTCTCTCTCTCTCTCTCTCTCTCTCTCTCTCTTCTCCCCTCTGTGGGGTCACCAGGATCACTTGCTTTTCTCCAAATGGGCATTTTTGCTGGCAGGTGCATTACACCCCTTATTTTCAGATTGTCTTTCCGCTGCTAATGCCTGGCAGGTTGATTGCTCGGGTCTGGCTGGCAGAGAAAGGGCCGCGCTGCGTTCGGGCCCCGGACTGAAAGACACTGATTACTGTTTTCCTCCAAGCCTGATTGAGGCCCTTGAAAGGAAAGATTTTAACCTTCTCTCCTCTCTCCTTCCTGAGTACGGGCCCAGCACGGCGAGATGGCCCGTGTCATCAGAACGACTCCATAAACTCATCAGAGCGAAACCCCCTCCCCCCCTCTCTTCAAACCCGGCCTTTCCAGAGAGAGCCATGGACACGTTTCTGATGTAAAATCTGACAGATGACATTATCATTTTGATTATTGGAGGAAAGGGCGATTTCACTCTCTATTGAAACAGGTTTTTCTGGTCATGCAAAACAGCATGCTTTTAACATGGGCGTAACGCAAAACCAACATTTTGATTATCGAATATGACTGTTTTGGGGGAAATTAAAGGAGTAATTTGTCCAAAAATAAAAATTATTTCATTACTTTGTCCTCGTGTCTTTAGGTAAGAATCTTTGAAGAATGAGTGCTATATTCATAGTGTTCTGAGGTCAGAGCTTTGTGTGAGGAATACATTGAAAAGTGATTATATTCCCATTTATTGACTACAGTAGTCATTTTGACTAGAAAAATGGCACCAGTGGTTCTCGTGTGT
The DNA here is from genome assembly GCA_038088235.1 of Zacco platypus. Classification (NCBI taxonomy): domain Eukaryota; kingdom Metazoa; phylum Chordata; class Actinopteri; order Cypriniformes; family Xenocyprididae; genus Zacco; species Zacco platypus. The sequence continues at coordinate 20,194,374 of CM076081.1, read as the reverse complement.
TGTAGCCAAATGGTATTTCCTGCCTTATTTCATTTGAGAGCTGTGGTGGAAGGGAGTATTTTCTGTGAATAATGTATACAGAATTATATTTCATTCTGTTTTCTCACAGACAAGCGTTTCTTATGGCTTACTATAGATTAGGGCTGCATGATTAATAGAAACAAAACAATTGCAAAGGTGTTTTAGATGTGAGGAGCTCATGGCCTATTGTAGTCAGTAGCTATGTTATTATTACAATATTATTATTTTATAATTATTTAAAAAAAAAAAAAAAAACTCCAAACATTGGGTTTAAAAAAGTAAATATTCAACATTTATCAACAAAATACAAGAGGATAAGGACCAAGCAATAATAATAATAAAAAAATAAAACCATCTCGAGATTAAAGTCATAATGTGAGATTAAACTCAGTTTTTCGAAGAAAAAAAAAAAGCACTTTTTTGAACCACAAACAGGTGCTTTCCCTGCACTGCCATTTTAAAGTTTGGGAGCACCAGTGTGATTATTAATATAACTCAGATTGTGTTCATCAGAAAGTAGAAAGTCATTTACACCTAGGATGGCTTGAGGGTGAGTAAATCTTGGAGTAATTTTCATTTTAAAGTGAACTAATCCTTTAGATTTTGAGAATAAAGTTGTTGTGTCTCAAGAAAAAGCCCTTTAAATTTAAAGAAAAAAGTCTAAATAAACTATTATAACCGTTACTCATTAAATTTCGTGAATGAAGAGAAAAAACTTTTACATTTTTTAGAATAAAGTCTGTTTCATTAAATTTCGAGAAAAAAAAAGTCAAAATAAAATGTTGTTAAACACGCATTCAATCACTGTCATGTTCATTGCATAATGATAGAAGACGTTGAGTTGGAACACTTAGTCAACCAATATCTAGGCTATAATTTAATTATAATTTAGGCTTTCTTTCAGTAACAAAGAAATTCTATCAGCTTTAGCTATAACTGAATAATAATTAGCATACAAACTTTAAAGAGAATTTGCAAGCAGCTGGGTCTTTTTATAAGAAAAAAAGTTCAATTTGCACGATGTACTCAGGTGCTTTTGTCCAACATGAAATAACAATTTGACAAGAAAAACAAGACATTCTAAAATGCTTAACGTGAAAAACACTTAACATGGCTTGCGGTGCATGTCCACTGGCGCGGAGAAGAGCGAGCGTTTTCAATTCATTCCTGTATAAGTTGAGCTTCACACATCGAATGCATGTTTATTCTCGTCATTTTATTTCTCGACTTTTTTCTCGAAACAAAAGAGTTTATGGCAAATAGGTTTTTTTTTAAAAAATCTCCAAGTCATGCAGCCTACTACGGAATACTTAAGTGGTATTTATTTTGGTGGTTATATTTGTTAATTACAGAGCTTGAGAGACCTGGCCCCTTTTTTATTTTATTGAAAATGTAATTGGGCTATAATATTCTTCAGATATTCTACCTTTCTGTTTCATGGAGGAAAGAAAGTTATACGAGTTTCAAATGGCATGACGGCAAATAAATGAAGACATTTCATTTGGGGAACTATTCCTTTAACGTCTTTTTAACATGTTCTTTTTTCCCCCTGAGCTTTGCATTTGTTCAGTCATCAGTGGTGAGTATTGTTGGAGATGAGCTGTGTGTGTGGCTTACAGCTGGTCAGGGCAGCAGCTTCATTTAGCTGCTCATGTTTGGGGGTGAATAGCGGTCCCTGGACCCCCTGCTGACTCTCTAATTGCACAAACTTGTGTATCCGGAGAGAGTCTTGACTAAGAGCAGTCAGGCAGAAACCCCTGTGCCATCCCCGTGCCACCACACACACAATTGCAGCAAAACCATCTGCCTAATACACACACACAGCCGTCAGCTGTCTCAGCCACTGGCACCTGCTGCCCTGCGTGTGTGAGTGGGATGCGCGGCTGAATAGTCCCTGTCTCAGTTACGCCGGGAGTCTGTTGGACAGGCTGTAGGTTAAGACCTCTTTGATGGCGAAGACCCCTGTAGATTAGAGAAGAGGACAGACTCTAGGAGTAGATACAGTGTTCAAACACACACACACTAGGTTCTTGAGCATTTGAGCAGACAGTCTGTCAGCAGTCCTAGGAATGTATTGGCTGATTCACTTTGGTTTTTGCACTTATTCAGTTGATATTAATCAGAACCAGTGAAATGAAGCAAGTCCTTCCACAATCCTGATTATTTTATGTTACTGGGCATTCAGGGTGAAATTAACATCTACCACCTGCTAAAATGCTAGTGCTCGAAATACAGTGGTTTAATCTGTGTCCAAAAAAAGTCTTTACAAGTGCTTTCTTAAAGGTATCTTGCACCATAAACATTTTTTAAAAACATTTATTGGTGACACTTTATAGTAGTCGCATTTGTTAATATCAATGTGTTAACTTGCATGAACAAACAATGAAAAAAATATTTTTACTGCATTTATTAACCTTTGTTAATGTTTGGTAATACAAATGTTCATGTTAGTTCACAGTACATCAACAGATACAACTTTTGATGAATTGTTGAATTGTATTAGTAAATGTTGGAATTAATTTTAACTAAGATTAATAATTTTGTGGAAGTATTGTACATTGTTAGTCCATGTTAACTTAAGTAGTTAACAAATGAACCCTTATTGTAAAGCGTTACCCATTTATCACACTCTCTGACCTATAGAATTAAAAACACTACTGTTCCTTTAAGAGGTCATTTACATATGTTAATGGCCCCTGTTATGATTTTTTGACTTCATGCAAAAGTTCACATTACCCTAAGGCCAGGTTGCTGAACACTCAATAGGTGTTGATGATATGTAAATGTGGGTGTGCTGAATTGACATTTTGCTGGCAGTTTGATTGACAGGCGATCTAACCAATCATAACTCAGAATCCACCATTTTGTCTGATAAAAAGCAGTCAGAGGAGTTAGTAGATTAACGTTGGTGAACTTGAACTTGAAAAATTGTTTACTCACGTCTTTCTGTGGTTGAAACAACATTCCTTCTGATGTTCATTCATGTATATTTGATGCTATAAATGAACTAGTATGAAGAGATGATCGGTTCACGAGCCGCTTGAAGGAGCTACAGCGATCTGTCACGACACATTAAAGATACTATATGCTATTTATTGTTTAAACTTCTTTATAAAATTACAATATTTGAAATATGAAACTGTTTCATATGTCTGTCGACGCATTGTCAGTGTCCTCTTTGCTCCGGGATGTATTTTTCACTTCGAGGAGACCATAATGTGTGGCACGAGAGCACATGGCTTGTCGGACATAGCAACAGTAACTGAAGGGGGCGGGTCTTTGTGAAGGGTTAATTGTGGTGTCAAACGTATACAATTTGAAAGAATGCAGTGCTACATTGTGTTGTTTAACACCAACTAGAAACTTCCTCACTTCTAACCTTCTTATATATAAAACCTCATAAATATCCTCATAAGAACTTCAACCAACGGTTTATAAATGTAGTGTACTTACACTCTACAGGGTAAAGTATGAAGAGTGTGAAACATGGATCCTTTAATAACAGTCCTGCAGCTCTGGTGTAAATTATCCTGTTTGTGATCTTACTATTGCAGAGGAAGATGAGGAGGAAGAGGCACCACAACCACAGCCAGAGGTCGAGGTAGAGAAAGAGAAACCAGTCGAGAAACAAGAAGAGGAAGGTAAAGTTTTGAACACACCTCACGCTCATTGTCCTACCAACTCCATTGTAATGTATTACAGATCATTTGATGTGTTTGCATGTTTTATGTTTCCCCGTTTTACTATAATATCCAAACACTGATATTTGTTGACATTTATATTATTCAAGATTGAAGAACAATTCTGTCTTGGTATTTGAAAATGAGCAGTGGTCGTTCCTGAAATCAGATTTTTAGTATAATGTTGGTCTAATTGAAACACAACTGGATGAGAACTTTATGCAAGGAAAAATTCTCTACAGACCACTGAATTATTGACAATTTAATGCACACAATTTAGCGCTCCTGCCTCAAGTTATGGACATGTTTCCACCTAGACCGTGTTAAATTTTAAATAGTTCAGTGGGTCGAAATCAATTTTTCCACTAATGTGCAGTTACCCTGTGTGATATACTTGTGCTTAGACATTTACACAACAGTTAAGTGGAACATTTGTCAAACATTAGAATTCTGATGTATAAATGAATTCATTTAATCCAATTACTCACCTGTCATTGTTTCCTGTCTGTGGTGTGTAGCGCCCCCTCATGAGCTAACCGAGGAGGAGAAGCTACAGATTCTGCACTCAGAGGAGTTCATGGATTTTTTTGATCACAGCACACGCATCATAGAACGTGCCCTGTCCGAACATGTGGATGTTTTCTTCGACTACAGCGGCCGTGACATGGAGGAGAAGGAGGGGTAACAATCAGCCCTACCCACCTTTAATAAATCACAAACTAACTTACATGCACTGTTTAATATGAGATGCTTGTCTGTTTGTTTGTGTATCTAGTGAATTGCAGGCTGGGACGAAACTGTCTCTAAACAGGCAGTTTGTTGATGATCGCTGGTCCAAACAGCGAGTGGTAACCTGTCTGGATTGGTCCCCACAGGTACCTCTTAAATCTCATGTCAAATCTACCTGTATAATTCTATCTGTATAAATCAAGCATGCATGCATACATTACATACAATTAAAATAACACTTGAAATTAGGTGTTGATCAAGTGTTATAATTTATCAGAACGTTGGCAACTGTTATTCTCTGAGAATAATCACATGGTCTAGTATAGGGATCGTTAATCTGTATGGACCAGACACCACGGTTCAAAGCGGAAATGTTTCTCGGATTAATTGCAAAGTTTGATCATCATACAATGAAAGTTAATCATTTGCACGTGTTTTAAATCCTGTCCGTTTAAACGTTCAAGCGATTTTAAACCATTTGTGCACACAAAGACACGAAACAACTTGATTCTGAATGTGTAGCTGTTTTCTGCACACACGTGAACTGAATGAATGCCATTCTCTTCCGCGTCTATTTGTGCCTGCACATAAAACATCAAGATCCAAAATACTGTTACTCATCTGGTTCTCTTTCTCAATTGTTTAGTTCACCTAAGCCATAAGCAACAGTGTTTATGATGATACTCTATGTTTTACAGGAGAACAAAACTTTTCACTATATATTTTTCATATTTATCGCAATGTCATTTTTTTCCAATATCGTACAGCCCTGCTGAGAACATACAACTGATTGGATATAATACGCATTATTGGACATTTACTGTTATGTTGTAACCATGAAGGGATATCTATTAGAATACAGAACCAATTAAAAAAGAAATGTGTATAAGTGGGTGGTTCTTCGCCAGAATACTGCATCAAAAGTTTTTTTTTTATGTAGTCAAAACCTGTAAACATCTGTTCACAGTATCCAGAGTTGCTGGTCGCCTCTTACAACAACAACGAGGAAGCCCCACATGAGCCTGATGGAGTTGCTTTGGTCTGGAACATGAAATACAAGAAGGCCACACCGGAGTATGTCTTCCACTGTCAGGTACACACACACGCATCTCCTGAAAACCATCCCACGTGAACATGCTTGTCATAAACAAACACCTACACACAGCCCTGAGATCTCACGGGTGGGCAGCAGCTGGATTTCCTTCTATCCTCTTCTTCTCTCTCTGTATCTTTCTCTCTCCCTCTCATTCCCCTGCACTGCTTCTATACACTGTGATGCATTCAAACACACACACACTTGTGATAGTTCACCCTAAAATGAAAAATCTTGTCATTCTCATGTCATCACAAACCCATGACTGTTCCATGGAACATAAATGGAGAGGTTTTGAAGATGGTTCACGCTGCTCTTTTTCATACAACAGAAGCATATCTGTTCATGCACGTGTTTAAGTCAGTTTAAGCCAATTTTAATATTTAAAAGATTTTAAAACATTTAGGCGCAAGAAAACACAAAAGAACACGAGAACTTGGTGTTGTACTCATGCATTTCTGATGTATGATGTTAATGTTAATCAAACAGAAGAAAAATAGAAAATCACTTGACTGAAAAACTTTTGTATCCTTAATAAGGTTTAATCTGTTTATATTTTTATGTAATATTTATACATTATATACTATGCAGTATTATTTTATTTTTTTATTACATTTAATTTGTATTTTTGTACCTGAATACTACTGTTAGACCTACCTCACAAACTTTAAGCTTTTTGTGTGTGTGTGTGTGTGTGTGTGCTTTTGCTTGTAATTTGTATATTTCTTGTTTTATTACTCAGTTTAATTGTCTTTAATGTTGGAACTTTATATTTCTGCTGTGCTTTCAAAAGTGGCATAGACAATTGTGAAATTTCAAAACAAATCCTTAACATACTTATTTATTAGAATGAAAGGTTACTTGAGTCAAAAGCAACAAAAACAATCTATTTAAAAATTTTGGCGGGGTAAATAGGAAAAACTAGTGTTGAGCACTCAACTGTGCTATATTTTTACTCTTACAGTGATTACATAGACTTGTGTGACGTACAGACCCAAATTTAAACAGTTGTTCATTGACAATCTTGCGCTCTGCTGTAGACAATTCTGCGTAATCGAACTTCCATGTTTGGTTTTTCTTGCACACAAGCACCAGTGGTGTTCGCCATCCACAGCATCAACCTGGTGTGAAATGTTGTGTTTAAATTGAACTGCAGTGAAGGGGGAAGACTTTCAGTGAACAATGACTTATTTTGAGTCTGTTCCTCACGCAAAACTATCGTATGACTTAAAATATAGTACTTTTATATCCTTTTTAGAGCTTGGCAGTTCGACACTATAAACTGGTATCGTATGGGGAAAAAGCAGCATGTTAACGTTCTCCATAACATCTCCTTTTGTGTTCCATGTAAGGAAAGTCATACTGGCTTAGAGCAGGGGAATTTTCATTTATGAATGAACTACTATTTAAACTCTCTGTAAACACATGCACATTTGTGCACAAACTCAGGTTCTTGTTATTTGCAGAGGTCTGGAAGCATAGAATCAAAATCTGCATGCGCTTTTTGCATTTCACAGTTTCGACTTAGTAGATCTTAAGCTTATGAAACATTCATAACTTAATCATTTTCAACTAAAACCATAATGTATCTAATAATTCTTAGCAACATGTGAATGTACAAATATGTAAACATTTTTAAGGTTGCTGTTAATAACCATGTTATTACTACTGCCACGTTAAAATTTAGAAATTCTTTGAAACTTCAAATTATGCATGAACTAGAGCAAAAATAAAATTACCAATATTTTGAGAAATTTTATTTAAAAATATCATTATATGAAATTTGTAAGAACTTAAAATGATATAAAAATATAAGAATCATAAAATGAAAATTACCAGTGTGATCTCTATTGACTTCAGTTGATTTAAAATTCTCAAACACTCATGAGATCATGAGACTCAACCTCACAGATTTTAATAATTCTGGCCATTATCCCGCATTACAAGCAATACAGAAGCAGATTGTGGTATTTCTTTTGGACGGTTTTATAACTGTGTGGTTGTGTATCTGTTGATTTGTTACTGTATTTTCACTGTTAGTTGTGTGCTTGGCCTGAGGTGATCCGCTGTGGATAGCCTGAGTAGAACCATATGTGCCGCCCACAGGAACGGATACACAGCTCACACACACACACACAGAAATGCGGAAACACTCCACGAGTATTCAAAAACACTCACATCTTCTGTGGTAAACTCCCACAGGAGAGTGTGATAAACATTGATCAACACGCATATATTGAGCTGCTATATAGAACATGTATATATAGCTCATTTGCTTGCTTGACATGTGAGTTTTGTTTTCACACGTCGCTCAAGTAAGTTTGAGCTTCCAATAAAGTTTGTTCTTGCATGGCAAGCAAGCAAAGTTGAGCTTCCTTTGACTGTATTTGATACATTTTTAGAAGAATAAAAGCTTTATAAAATTAAAAAGCCTAAATTAAATCTCTTCATCATATACGCAATATTGTCTATGTATAAGACTTTAATTAAACTGCTTGATTTATATGGATTACTTTTATGTCTTTATGAACTTTTTAAAATTTTGTATCTCTCTCTCTCTCCTGTAGTCTGCGGTCATGTCTGCTGCGTTTGCAAAGTTTCATCCTAACCTGGTTGTCGGTGGCACTTATTCAGGACAAATCGTCCTGTGGGACAACAGAAGTAACAGACGCACTCCTGTCCAGAGGACACCTCTCTCTGCTGCGGCCCACACGGTACATGGCATCACACATCACACAGAAAACTAGGCGAAGCAGTAGCTGCAGTCCGAGAACGTTGAGATATTAAAGGGGACCTATGTGAAGTTTCAACTCAAAATACCTCACAGATAATTTATTATAGCTTGTCAAATTTGCCCCTATTTGGGTGTGAGCAAAAACGCACTGTTTTTGTGTGTGTCCCTTTAAATGCAAATGAGCTGCTGCTCCCAGCCCCCTTTCCAGAAGAGGGCGGAGCTTTAACAGCTCGTGCTTTGATTGCTCAACAACAACAAAGCTGGAGAATCTCACACAGCCAAAATGAGGATTGTCAGTAACAGTGTCCAGCCTTACTTTGTTCAAACTGGAATCGACACTGATGGAGAGACTCAGGAAGAAGTTACAACTTTTTTTCCCCCAAAGTTTATTTAGTTGCTGTGGAGTTGATTCAACTCATTGACTAGCATGTGCCGTCATGTTAAACTTCTGTGTAAATCCAGCGTTGAATTGACCCTCGTTTGTGAAGCAGTCTGGCGTAAAATGACGGCATTAACAACACTCTACTACAACAACTCTTCCTCTTCCTCTTCTCTAAAGCAGCCCAACATGACCTCGTCCCCTTTGTTGTGTGTTTTGGGGTTAGTGATGTCACCAACCCGGGAAGAAGCTCGTTGTAGTCCCTACCAGCTGTTTGCTGTAGTCCTTAAAAAGCAATTTCTGTCAAATTAAACTTTGAGCGTCGTAACTTTGCAGATGTTGTTTCTGCTCAAGCAGCAACATTACACACTAACTAAAGTTAAAAAAGTCAAATCATAATCAACCACCACTTTAAATACTGTGTGGTGTCCTGCTTATTGTTCAAATTTGTTTTATTATTGTTTTTCACCCTATTTTCTGTTTCTCTTTTAGCACCCAGTGTACTGTGTTAATGTGGTTGGCACACAGAATGCTCACAACCTCATTAGCATCTCTACGGATGGAAAGATGTGCTCCTGGAGTCTGGACATGCTGTCTCAACCACAGGTACCCACAATTCTCTCTGCTCTCACATGCCATCAAAAATTCTCAGTACATTGTTTCAGAGTTTGTCTATCAAACTCAAAGAAAGTGACTTGCTTACTCAACCAGCAAAAATAGTGAATGTTGTGTACAAATCTTACTGACAAGTGCCAAGGGAAGTGATTTGTTGGCTTCAGAAGCACTATAAAAGTCCCACAGAGAGCCACAAACTCTTCCCTGCTGCCTTACACACACACAGAGCTGCATTTGGAGTTAGTATACCATTAATTCATCCTTGGGTTTCCAAAAACATTTGCCAAAACCACATTGTCAGATGATAATGATTGGTAAAGTGCTGGCTGAATTTAAATTGCATATTTCTAATCTGTGAGGGAGGTTATTGAAGTGTGTGTGTGTGTGTGTCAACAGGACAGTATGGAGCTGGTGTTTAAGCAGTCTAAATCCGTTGCGGTCACCTCCATGTCCTTTCCTCTGGGTGACGTTAATAACTTTGTGGTGGGAAGTGAGGACGGATCAGTCTACACAGCCTGTCGCCATGGCAGGTAATACACTCACTTACACACAGTGTTCACTGCAGGAGATCTCTGGATCTGTGCATGTAATCTGATTATGCAAGAAACTAATTTTCTTTCTCACAAAATGGCAAATTTTTCTTAGTCCCTGTATTAACATGTCTCAGGTGATCCGAGTATAATGTGATTATATGATTTTTGACATAAAAATGTGTGAGTGTGTGTTTATCTCACAAAAATAAGCAGCACAACTGTTCTCAACATTGATAATAAGGAAATGTTTCTTGAGCATTAAATCTTCATATTATAATAATGAGAGTAATGATGTTGAAAACTCAGCTTTGATATCACAGGAGTAATATATTCGAATAGAATTTAAAATATATTCAAATAAAGTTTTTTTTAAATTGTAATAACATTTCACAATATTAAATTGTTTTTTGTTTTGTTTTTTCAAATAATTGCAGCCTTAGTGAGCATGAGACTTCTTTCAAAAATATTTTAAAATATTACAGACCACAAACTTTTGAACCATAGTGTAGATATAAAATTAATTTTAAGTAAATATTTAATAAATGTACAAGTAATTTTTATTCATTTTTTTTATAATACATTTATGGTGTCTACTATAGACAGACTGTAGAGCTTTTTGAAGCAGAAATATATCTGTTATCTCCCAACACTTTATTGCCCTGAATGGAAGTTCCTGCGCAAGTTTTATTTATATTTCAGAAATATGAAAATCAGCTTGTGTTTATGAATGGGATGTTGTAGATGTGTTTGTGTGTGATGTAATGAGCTGAGAGAGCGAATATTTCCTCTTCATTTGTGATGCTGTGATTATCTTATCCTCTACACACACTCTCGGCGTCTCACACGGCTGTTTACCACTCACAGTAATGAGCTCACACACACTCAGCGGTGTGTGTTAGTAATGTGAAGTGTCACCTGACTGATGGAAACATGCTGAGATGCTGATCATTAACCCTCTGTCATTTTCTGTGTGTGTGAGTAGTCGGGCAGGTATCAGTGAGATGTTTGAGGGACATCATGGTCCAATCACAGGCATCCACTGTCACACAGCGACTGGGCTGGTAGATTTCTCTCATCTCTTCCTGACCTCCTCTTTTGATTGGACCATTAAACTCTGGAGCAACAAGGTAACCGATCATTCAGATCATGACTCATTGTCATTCATGAATCTCTCAGCTGACTGTGCGTTTCTGTTTCTGCTGTAGAATAACAAGCCGCTGTACTCGTTTGAGGATAACTCGGATTATGTTTATGATGTCATGTGGTCTCCGGTGCATCCCGCCCTCTTTGCGTGTGTGGACGGACTCGGGCGCATCGACCTGTGGAACCTCAACAATGACACAGAGGTTAAACAGCTTACATTCCATGAAACATCATTGATACATAAACACACATTTGCAGAACAATATTTCTCCACCACATAGGCTTCTACACTGAGAGACAAGGCTTATTTCTTTTAGTAGTGCTGGGAATTATAAACTATTATATCCAAAACATTTTCAGCCCGTTCACAATTTTTTAGTGTATCTGATATTTTAAGTTTTTTTTTTATTATTATTATTTCAATCAAACAGTGTTGCTAATTGGATTTAAAATGTTTAATGTTTAAAATAAAGCTTTTTTTCATAATATGAAGAGCAATAGTATTGAAAAGCAATATTTATCTGCATATAGTTTTACTAAAACGTTATTATATATGGCAGATGCCACATTGAAACGTTCTTGCATGACAACATAAATAACTTGTTGAATCAGAGTTTTTAATTAATTCACTGAAATGGACATTTTTATCTGATATGTGAAATGATTCAAACTCTAAAGGCATTTTTGCTACTTAAATCAAAGATGTTTTTAACCTTAAATGCTGTCCTTTTTGTCTTTAGCGACCGGGGCTTCATTCAACCTCCTTTTGTTGTTATGACACCAGTATTTAGTATTTGTAAACCTTTCTGTTCTGCAACAAATTTTAAAAAGTATGGAAGCTTGTTTCCACCATGGAATAAAATAATTTTTCTCGCAATTGTTTATATCTCACAATTCTGACTTCTTGCATTTCTAAGTTTATATCTAGTAATTCTGACTTTCTTTCTCGCAATTCTGACTTTTTGTGATTGAGTTTATATCTCGCAATTCTGACTTTTTCTCGCATTTGAGTTCTCACAATTCTGACTTTTTTCTCACAATTGTTTGTTTCGCAATTATGACTTTTTTCTCGTAATTCTGACTTTTCTTGCAATTCTAACTTTTGGTTACACTCTTTGTTGGCAACTCTTTGTTACACTGTAATTATACATTTATATAATGTAATATTAAGGAACTACATCTACTTACTATAGGGTTAGGATTTGGTTTGGGTTGGGTTAGGGTTAGTTGCATGCAATCATGCATAATTTATAGTTATTACTATAGTAATAGCATGCAACATATCTACCAATGACACTGTAAAATAAATTGTTACCTTACTTTTTTCCTTGCAATTCAGATTTTTCTCTCAATTCTGACTTTTTTTCCTCACAATTCTCACTACTTTTTGCAGAATGGGGACATATAAACTCACAATTATGAGTTAACCAAGTCTGAGGAAACAAAATACTTTTGAATTTATATTTTGCAATTCTGAGAAAAAAAGTGTAAATTGTGATATAAAAAGTTGCAATAGCCTTTTTTATTTGTTATTCGGTGGCAGGAACAAGCTTCCATAAAAAAGTATAAATACACTGTTCAAAGTTTGGACTTAGTAATATTTTTTTAAGAAATAATTTTATTCAACAAGGATGCATTAAATTGATCAAAAGCAACAGTAAAGATATTTGTAATGTTACAAAGGATTTCTATAAATAAATGTTGTTCTTTTGAACTTTATTTGGCAAAGAAACCTGACAAAATGTATTGCAGTTTCACATTATATTAAGCAAACAACAAATTACTTTTCAACTATCAGCATGAAAGTAATGAATCCTCTTCTGTTACATATTGCACGACCTCTTTGATTAATAATGTGGATATATGAGATACTAACTGAACAAACGGTATTAAAAAAGTTGAACTAAACAAGCTCAAGTAATGTGTGTGTGTGCGCAGGTGCCCACTGCCAGCATGGCTGTGGAAGGAAGTCCTGCGCTGAACAGATTGCGCTGGTCTCAGTCAGGCAGAGAGATCGCTGTCGGGGACTCAGAGGGACAGATCCATGTTTACGACGTCGGCGAGGTGAGAGAGTTTACTTAAGACACATCACAGACTGACTACACAGCAACACCTTCAGCTCCTGGGTGGGACGTTGAGTGGCTTTCTCCCTCTCTCTCCCGTTCTGTCACTGAGACAGTCGTGTAAAAAGCCCATGCGGAGCTTCTAAAGATGACAAACACACTACAATTACATGTCTGTCAGAGAGGGGCCCTAACAGCACGCCCCTTCAGGGGCCACAGAGGGCCTCTGTCACTCACGAGATGGGATGAAAGCAGATAGAGTAGAAGAATGAGATGGAGGACTGTTAGCCAGGGGTCAGTTCACTCTCAGAATAGCCTGCTGGTCCACCGTGCCGCTTTACGCCTCTTTACAAAACACTAACATATTGCACACAATGTTTTTTCTCTTCTCTCCATAGCAAATCGCTATCCCTCGAAACGACGAATGGACCCGATTTGTGCGGACGCTGGTGGAAATCAACGAGAACCGCGACGATGCGGAGGAGCTGGCCGCCCAACGCCTTTCCGCTTGATCGTCATGGAAACCAGCTCTATTCCGGAGATCTCCGAAAGCTGTAATCATCTCTCTCTTTGGAAATGAAATCATTTCTGTCGGCAAACCTTTGATTCTGCCTTTTGTTTGGAATGAAAATATGAAATATTGACCGTAGGTGCGATTCATAGTGTGAGAGCAGAAGGCCTCCCAGTCACCCCACAACCAGAAGCCTTAACATTTGCATGCAAAAAACTAAACAAATCCATAATGAATGTTTCTGTTTCTATCCAGGTATTTCTGAGCGCGATAAACTCTCAGCTCATTATGCACAGCCAAATATGAACCATTTACACAGATGAATCTCATTAAGCCTGTCTGGCTCATAGTTCAGCCCCAAAATTAAAATTTGCATGAAGCTTTTTTTATAGATGATTTTCATGATAGTTAAGCACATTTTCCCCTCCAAGTCTCAGTTTAAAGAAAAACAAAAAGTTTAGATTTACTGTCTGAAATTTACACTGATGAGTAAAACAAATTTTGTATTACAGGTTTTTTATTGTAATACTGTAAAAATGGGGTGATGGAGTGTGCTTAAATGGTTGATGTCATTTAGTAGCAAATGCTCATTTTCTATAAAATATAGTTGTTTTCTTTTGATTTTGGGGTTGAAATATGAAAAATGAAATATCTTTGAGAGGTTTTGTAAGATTCACCCTAACATCTTTACTGTTCTCACTACTAGTAAACCGTTGTATTCTTTCGAACTAGATGACAGATCTAGAGGTCTAGTTATTGTAGATCGTTTTGGCGGGACGCGTTCAGCATCAGGTATTGAGTTTGCTGGAGATTTCTGCTGTCTAGCTATGGACCAAATGCTGGAGTAATTTGTGACTTTTAACTCTTTCCTCTTTTTTGGCTCTTATATTTTGTTTTTGCTCCTGTCAATGATTGATCTTGTTCCTCTCCACCTCAGCAGAGGCACAATCACGTATTTATTATACATATCATCATATACTAGGTTCATTTTCAGACTATCTGAACTACTCTTTTAGAGATCAAGGTCTTCCTCTTACAGTGCTCCACATCTGTTTGAAACGCTACAGTAACTTTTGCAGAACCTCTTTGAATGTCTTTGTATATCTGAATACTTTTTCTAAGCCAAAACTTTAAGGTAAATCAGGAGATATTTACCAATCAGTTTGAAGTCTTCAGTCTTTCCTGTAGTATTCACGGGCAGAAAGTAGGTTTATGAGGATTTCAAAACGTTGCTTCCAATTGTTTCCAACAGTGTTTCTCATGTTTAAGTGAATGTCCAATAATTTCTGCATTTTGAAATAACAATTGTGATTTATTTCAAATAAATAGCAATACAATAAAATGCATTTAAACAAATTCCTGAAGTTTGTTTATGTCTTTATTTTTGTATGAAATACAACATTTTCATTCCCTGTTAAATTCCATAAAAACATATACAGTATGTACCATGATTACACATTACGTCATGTACTTTGGCCATTATTTGAACTTTTTGCTAACAAAAGATATGATTGACCATTCATATGAAAAAATTCCACATGTTCATTTATTCTCAACCAAGAAGTATATGATATTAGTATAGAGGTGTGTCTCAATAAATTAAAATGTCCTGGAAAAAATTATTTTATTTCAGTAATTCAACTCAAATTGTGAAACGTGTATTTAATAAATTTAATGTACACAGACTTAAGTAGTTTAAATCTTTGGTTCTTTTAATTGTGATGATTTTGGCTCACATTTAACAAAAATCCACCAACTCACTATCTCAACAAATTAGAATATGATGACATGCTAATCAACTCAAAATGCCTGCAAAGGGTTCCTGAGCCTTCAAAATGGTCTCTCAGTTTGGTTCACTAGGCTAGACAATCATGGGTAACACTGCTGATCTAACAGTTGTCCAGAAGACAATCATTGACACCCTTCACAAGGAGGGTAAGCCACAAACATTCATTGCCAAAGAAGCTGGCTGTTCACAGAGTGCTTTATCCAAGCACGTTAACAGAAAGTTGAGTGGAAGATTCACAACCAACCGAGAGAACCGCAGCCTTATGAGGATTGTCAAGCAAAATCGATTCAAGAATTCACAAGGAATGGACTGAGGCTGGGGTCAAGGCATCAAGAGCCACCACACACAGACGTATCAAGGAATTTGGCTACAGTTGTCGCATTCCTCTGGTTAAGCCACTGCTGAACCACAGACAACATCAGAGGCGTCTTACCTGGACTAAGGAGAAGAACTGGACTGTTGCCCAGTGGTCCAAAGTCCTCTTTTCAAATGAGAGCAAGTTTTGTATTTCATTTGGAAACCAAGGTCCTAGAGTCTGGAGGAAGGGTGGAGAAGCTCATAGCTTAAAGTTGATTTAAGTCCAGTGTTAAGTTTCCACAGTCTGTGATGATTTGGGGTGCAATGTCATCTGCTGGTTGTAGTGAAGTGAGCGCCACCTCTCGCTTTGGGGAGGGGAAAGTAACGGGAGTCCGTGAGGAAATAAAAAAAAAAAAAAAAAAAACGATGGCTTACTCGCACAGCACTTCTGTTGCAGGGTGTACTTTATTTACAGTGCCAGTAAACAAGGCAGTCCAAGAAAATAAAGACAAAAACTGTATCCACAATATACAGTGGTTTTGGGGTTTTGCTCGAGGTTCCACAATAACACTCTCACCAACTTGGTTAACCAACCCTGAATGTGGGTCTAGCCTCTCTCTTTTTATGCCAGACTCCACCCCTTTTTGGCATAATTCATTAAGACGTTACTGTTATACGTTGGACATTTTAAATCCTTCACAACACTAATTAAATTAACCTTAAACAATATTTTTCACAGGTAATTCAAATAAATATATTCATCGTCCTCAATGACACAGAAACACAAACTTTCAACACATATTTTACACATAATCTCCCCCCATCACACACAAGACAATGGTTTAGCCAGCTTCCGGTTGCGCTGGGCCAACCGTTACTTGTGCTCTGTTTGTCTGACGCGGCGTTTATCCACCGAAAGCTTGACTAAACCCAGACAAACAAACAATCAAAAGAAGATGAAATACAAGACACAGCAATTTGTGTAAAATGATTGGGTATGAGACTGGGCTAAAGGGTAATGTGTTGTGGAAGAATGTCCGTGAGCCATCGGCCCGGTGTGTGCACCCGCTTTGCCGACGGCAGAAACAGCAGGTAAGGAGAGGGAAATGGAGAGTGAATGGGGTATGTATTCAGGTGTGTGTGTGTGCGTACGTGTCCAGCGGGAAATGTCTACTTTATCACACTGGTGTTGGTCCATTGTGTTTTTTGAAAACCAAAGTCACTGCACCCGTTTACCAAGAAATTTGGAGCGCTTCATGCTTCCTTCTGCCGACCAGCTTTTGAAGATGCTGATTTTATTTTCCTGCAGGATTTGGCAGATTTCTGTCCAGACTGCCAAAAACCTGATACCACCACCTCAGCAGTGCCACAAACTGATCACCTCCATGCCACGCCGAATTGAGGCAGTAATTAAAGCAAAAGGAGCCCCTACCAAGTATTGAGTACATGTAACAGTAAATGAACATACTTTCCAGAAGGCCAACAATTCACTAAAAGTCATCAAAACAATTATCAGTTTCCACAAAAATATTAAGCAGCACAACTGTTTTCAACATTGATATTAATCAGAAATATTTCTTGATCATCAAATCAGCATATTAGAATGATTTCTGAAAGATCGTGTAACGCTGAAGACTGGAGTTATGATGCTGAAAATTCAGCTTTGATCACAGGAATAGATAACAATTTAATATCTATTCACATATATTTACACAGATGCATTTATATTTACCAATTAACCGCAGCCTTTGTGAGCATAAGAGATCTTTTCAAAGACATTCAACAAATCTTACAGACAACGCTTTTGTCTTTTTCACAACACTGAGCACAGTGAAAAGAGGAACAGTCTCTGTCTGGAATACTGCACTACCGATATATAATTTCTCCAAGTTTAAAGTGGATATAATAACTGTACACATCACTGTTAAAACATCTCATTTTTGTGATTGAAAAAATGAAACATAACTTTTGCAATTTAACTGAAAACCAAAGTGAGACAAAAGAGAAAAAAAAATAAATCTAACCCAATCTAATTGGGTGTTTCAGAATTAATGAGAAGACAATGAGAAAGCTGGTCAGAGAGGCCTACAATAACGTCAAAAGAGCAGCAACTCTAGCAAGTACTGGTTGCTATCAACAACTATCTCTTGTAGTCTCCATGTGTCTTTTCTGACTAAAAACAAATATCCAGTTTTCCAAAATCAAGTGGGAAAATGTGTTATGATCTGAGACCAAGATTGAACTTTTTGGTCAAAACTGAAAAAGGCATTTTTGGGCAAGAAAAACACCATAGCCACAGTGAAACCTGGTGGTGGAGCATCAAGCTTTGATGCTGCATCTCTTCAACCGGAGCTGGGGCTTTATGCTGCCTTCATCGGAAATTTGATCATTCCCTCTTCTGAAGTCATGATCATGAACTCATCGCATTCGAGATTCGAAATGGGAGGGCGCTCACGTGCAATTTTTACCTTGTAAATTCCTATTTGCGATAATTCCGAGAGCACGTGAAGGTAGAGGGAATCATGAATAGCTCCAAGTACAGTCGATTTTGGCATAGAACATGGACAGAATGCAAAGCTAACTTCTAGTGTACAACATCTACCAGTACAACATGTCAACATCTACCAGCAAGGACCACACTAACCAGTCAAACTGTGAGAGACACCGTCCTCAACAAAACAAACAAAACAATCTCTGTGCTAAAGGTCACTAGAGTACAGCAGACTGTGGAGATGATCTGAGAGCACGTACTGAGTGAAGAAACAAGAGCTGGGATTGCGTCCAAATGCAATCTCACATCTTTCAGACTGCAATTAGAGGAATCCTGGAAAGCTTTTTCTACAACTGTGAAACCTCTAATTTTACCATAGTGAGACATAGCAGGTCTGTGTTTGTAGCTCCTGGCCCCTCCGCAGAGCTCTCTGTCACCATTTTACTGAAGCAGTCAATCACACCGCTGTACGCTGTCCGGCCCGATCGGTCTGCCACCTGCATGCACGTTTTGATGACATCAGCAGGGGTCACTGGCGAGGCAGCAGGAACAGCTATACAACAAATGTATTACAATGCAAAGTAGCTCTATCATAATACCTGTAGAAGAATCTCCATCCCATCCTGCTATGCAAGATTCAAAAAGAGTGTAAAGCATCTACATAACACTGATGACAATTCAAAATAGGTGAGCTGCAATCCAAAAGTCCTTTTTCTCGAGCCAGAGGGCATCATGACTGATGCATTCATGTTCAGATATTTAGACTTCACCTGGAATGTAACATCTAGGAGACATTATTCAACACAGTGATATTTATGGTTGTGTGTAGCCCGTATACAGTGCATCCAGAAAGTTTTCAGAGCGCTTCACAGCCTTATTTCACAATGAAGTAAATTCATTATTTTCCTCAAAATTCTACAAACAATACCACATAATGACAACGTGAAAGAAGTTTGTTTGAAATCTTTGCAAATTTATTAAAAATAAAAACGAAAAAATCCCTTGTACATAAGTATTCACAACCTTTGCCATGACACTCAAAATTGATTGTTCGCAAAGTCCCGCCCCCTTTAGTTACTGTTGCTATGTCCGACAAACCATGCACTCTCACGCCACACATCATGTTCTCACGCAATGAAAAATGCATCGCAGAGCAAAGAGGACACTGACAACACGTCGACAGACAAGACAGATCAGGTTACTTTTGATATGAAACTAAGTTTCAAATTTCAAATATTGTTTTTTTTATGTTTGAACAATAAATACTGTATAGTGGCTCTTTAATGTGTCGTGACAGATCGCAGTAGCTCCTCCGTTCAAGCGGCTTGTGAACCGATCATCTTCATTTTTAGAATCAATTAAACACGAATGAACATCAGAAGAAATGTTGTTTCAACTGTGGAAAGACGTGTGTACACACAATTTTTCAAGTTCAAGTTCACCAACCAAGGCACCTCTTGTATCCACATATAGAGAACAGTCTGAACTTTAACCATAGCAATTTTTAAGTCTCTAAATCAATCGCCACCAACTGTCCAAATTTTCAGTTATGTTCATAACTTTTGAAATGTAAGAGCTTGAAACTAATTTTTTTCCTCTGATTCCTTGGTTCAAGCTGGTTCGATTGCACCCATTTACATCATTTTCTTTCATGAAAATTTTTCCACCATTTTGAATTTTCATTCTCGGTTGCGTTGATTTTCACATAAATTATCAAAGGCCGTTGTTCTGATTTTGACGAAAATTGACCCAGATCATCTTCAGACCATGACGACAAAAAGTTATGGAATTCAAGTTGATTAGTCAAACCGTTCTCTAATAATGCACGAACGAATTTGCCAGAAGTCGAGCATCTCAAAATGAACATAAGACTATATCTCTGCAACACTTTAGCATATTCTGACCAAACTTGGTGTCTGTTATGACAACCATGACCTGAGGTATCAGGTATCAGAGTTTCGGCGCAGTGGTCAGGAGATATGGAAAAAAGGCACTTGCTTATAACTTGTTATAAAAAAATTGGTCTCTTTAGATTCGGTGCAGCATGTCGAGTCAAAAAATATCCAATTTTCCCATATCAGCCATTTTGGGCATTGGTCGTTTTGAATTTTAATAAAATGCTATATTTTACAAACTTACTGGTGTATTGTTAAGAAAATTGGTATGTGTCTTTGGTACAGTGCCCAGAAGATACTCTAAACGTTTCAGGCAGCGCCACCTTGCAGTTAAAAGTTATAATGAATTTTAAAACAAAAAATGTTAATAACTTTTGATAAAATTGACCTAATGTAAAGAAACAGGTTTTAATAGATTTCATGGGTCATTTTGCCATAGTCAGCCGAACTTCCTGTCTGCCAACCCTGCAGCTCTCTATTATAATGACAATGCACACAAACTGAGTTATTCAAATTTAACTTAATCAGTTAAGTTATATTAAAATTCATATAAATTCCAATTTACTGTGAAATGGTATTGGAATTTGGTTCTTTGCCAGGCTGAAACCAAATATTTAAGTTTGGTGGTGATCTTGTTCAAATCGGCCACTATAAAACCCATTTAAATTGAGCACTAATCTGAATATTGAGGGAACGTTCCCTGATATAGTGGTTGCGCTAGGAAGTTTTGTTTAGTATTGTATGATAAACTTTTTTTTTTTGTACTCTATGTATTACTAATACACACCTGTTGAAATTAACTCTGTCTTTAGTCTCACAGGGAAACTCCAGGCTCGCTTTGGAAATCCCTTTAATGATCTTTGTCGAGAAGTTCCCATATGGTTTCAGTTCTGCTGAATTCTCATATGGACATGTTAATATCGGAAACCTCAAGTCTGCTCATCTGCGAATCCTAATGCAAACCAGCCTGGTGATTCAGAGGAAGACAACACCCAAAACAGACACCAGAGCCACGGCGCTCAACTAAAATCAAACTGCTCCATCTCAACTGTTTTTAAACCATTGTGTTTCAGACAGCATAACTGATCCAGGAACAACACTGAGAGGTTTAATGAGTGTGATTGTAGAATGGCAGTGGAATAAGTCTGTGGTTAGACTCAAAATGAAGCCAAACCATGGCAGTATAATTCAAGCAGAGAGAGAAAGACCACTGGCCACAAACACATACATGCACACACTGAAAAATAATACTGATACCACAAACACACACATACCTCTACCCCCTTACTAAGCTATAGACTGAAATACTTAAGGCCAGAATGATAAAAAGTATGTACTTTATGAAAACTGAGCAAAAACAAAAATATTTAGGGTCCTTTAAAGACTGAATTTGCAGTGATGTATGGGGTTTGGGGTAATCAGAGATGAGCGGGCATTTGAGGTAGACAGTTTGGCCCCTAATTTTTGTCACATCAGGATTAGTAAGTGTTTCTAAATCAGCTACATAAACCCTAAAACAAAGGTCTCTTTAAGGGGTGATGTCACTGTGTCAGAATGACAGAGCGGGCGGAACAAGCGTCCATTCAGAGCAGAAACACAAAGGTCACCCAGGATCAGGGTTGGTGTGAGATGGAGTCTGGCAGGTCCCGACCTTCAGCGACACCCCCTTTTCTCTTCGCGTCTTCCCCTTCAGGGCTTCGCCTCACTGGATCCGTGAGCCCACCTCGCCCCCTCCTCTCCCCAGAGAGAGCATCCCCTCACAGTCCCGCCTGGGGCGTCTCGGCCTCTGACTCGGGACCATCTATCACTGCTCCGGGACCCTAATCAGGGCCAAAGAGGGGCGGGCGTGACACACAGGGTCGAGTTCGACTCTGTAAACATCCGAACGGCTTCCTTAAAAAGGCTGTAAGACTGTCCGTCAAGATCCAAGAGGTAAAGCGGATATCCGCTACTCTAAAAAAAGATCCTATCCGTCATTTGATTCATTAATTACTCCTCTTAACTACCCGAGTGATCTATCAATAGCTCTAATTAGCCTGTTAGCTTAACTGTGGTGGATGGCTAGAGCACAAGGCGGTGCTACAAAAATTGAACTGTGTACTGTAGTATAGTTTTTGTTAATATTTTGAATCAGATTTTATTTCTGGTCATACTTTAGTTGATGGTCTGCTTTAGACATTATTATATTTACATGTAGTTTACTGTAAAACCAATCAGCGAAAGTTGTTTCACTCAAATAATAATGAAAGTTTATTGTACTTAATAGAAAAAAGTTGAGCAAACTTAAAATTTCATTGTAGTAAACTGAACTTAATATGATTGAGTTGAGTTGCAGCAGATTTCTAATTCCCAGGGTGCTTTGCGACAGATTGTATAAATAAATGTTGAAATTAAGTGTTATTTTGTGCGTTTTTGCACATGATTAACAAATAGGGAGAATCTCATTTAATTCCATTCAAATAATTTTCTCCATAAGGGAATGGACTTATAACAATAAATATAGTCGTACAAGGTTGCTAATTGGTGGTGTGCTTTTGTTGAAGTCATTATCCTACATTATTTCTAATTATTATTATTTTTTTTTTTAAATAATCATGGTGAATTGAAACAAGCAAATCGCACCAATTGCACTCTTTAACACCTGCCCATTCCCATTAAACACCACAAATGATGTAATAGAGAGTCCAATTCACATACTATCCATTGTAAATAGTGTTCCATGTCCCCAATTAAGGTACCCGGATGGTTTACTATTTCCTGTGGAAAATTCAAAGTGCAGATCCATACAAATGCTAATGGATAATACTGCCAACAAAGATTTGGCCCAGAACTACAAAAATGAATAGAAAGTGTTAAAAACTACAAACATGGTGGTAACTGAAATATGGCGTGCGTGTATATGAGGACGTTGACGGTGACAAAATGGTTGACAGGCCAGTTTACAGGATGACAGCATGCATGTGACTATGCAACAACACAGACTGTCAAAGACGCAGTTATGATGAGGTAGGTTTGCGTAAATATGCACAAATGTAATGGTTTCTATATGCACAATCAACAACTTTAAATCAATAGTTTTATATTTATCTATCATTTTTGATTTGATTATATCATTCGCACTCTTTTTCTTATTAAAGTCTTTTTTTCATATACCTTTTTCCTTCACATCAAATGTTGTGATTGACCTCACTGCTGGTTGATTTGGTTCATGGCTTATAACTCTTTTCACAGACTTTTAAAAGAAACCTGCATGGAAAAATGAATGGGAAAAGTATTTCTAGAAATAGTGGATGGGCACTTCTGTCAGATGAAAATCGTAAAAAGTAACATTATTTTTCAAGTCTATAGAACAAACTGTGTGACGAGTGCTGAATATTTAGGGTAATTAGAGTTTGTTCACATCACTAACCCTTAAGTATGGACAGTATTAATAGTGATGAAAAAATGACTGGGCATTTTATTCAACAGAAGCATGTTTAATGGTCATGGCAGAAGCGGTCTTGTGCATGCTGCACTTGTAAGTGTGTTGGCAGTTTCTACATGCCATAACAGTGGAGGACACAGGTATACACACTGCTGTCAAACTCAATAGAATCACATTGCAGTCAGTTAGCTGCAGTCCTGCAGGGCATCTTGCCCCAATTATGCCCTGACAGAGGTCACAGCCCCACAGACCTGACCCCCTGAATTCAGCCCTCCTCTCTCTCTCTGCATTATCTGACACACCTACCAGCCTACATGTGCACAATTAGCATTTGATAAAATTAGTCTTTAGTTATGCAACATTCTTGAAAACTGCTGCAAATTAGATGTGGTCAAATGTGAGCATAAAGAAGTCACCAAAACAAGCACTGGTTGACAGATAAGTGTTTTTCAATAGCTGATCGCCCTAACAGTATTTAGAGAGCAGGATGGCTAATACAATACCAAAATATTATAATTATAAGAAATGGAACATACACAAAAATGTGGAAATTAACTTATTAAAATGTAATTTATTGCTATTTATAATTAATTCCACAAATTCAATGTAAATATTGTTTGTTTTATTGTTGGTAAAAATCAAGTCAAATCGGTAACATTTTACAATAAGTAAGTAGTTCAGTAGTAAATATTAGTTAACTACATTAGTTAACATGATCTAATAATGAACTCCACGTCTACTGCGTTTATTAATCTTTATTAATGTTAATTTCAACATTTAATACATTATTAAAATCAAGAGTTGTTTTTGTTAACATTAGTTAATGCACTGAGAAGTTACATGAACAAATTATGAAGAGCTGTATTTTTGTTAACTAAAGTTAACAAAGCTCAAGAAAAACAGAAACAAATGTATTGCTCATGGTTAGTTCATGTTAGTTAATACATTAATGTTTAACTAATGAACCTTACTGTAAAGTGTTCCCGTTGAGTCTCTAATCACAAAAGTAAGTCTCCTCAACAAGCTACATGATTTGAGGTACGACTCATGGCATAAAGTTTTATAAGGATTAGAAAACATGATTAATACATCAGTTCACACTCTAATAACAAAAACTTAACACACACACACACATCTGGTTTACCATCTTTGTGAGGACTCTCCATATGGTTTTTATAGTGTACAAATTGTATATTCTATCCCCCTACACTAACCCTACTCCTAAACCTACCCATCACAG
Organism: Zacco platypus; assembly: GCA_038088235.1. Lineage (NCBI taxonomy): Eukaryota > Metazoa > Chordata > Actinopteri > Cypriniformes > Xenocyprididae > Zacco > Zacco platypus. The sequence continues at coordinate 20,169,737 of CM076081.1, read as the reverse complement.
AAAACCACATTTTACATCTTCACCCCCCCCCCCCCAAAAGTAATATTTTGGACAATGTAATATAAACCTGCACGCACACACACTTGAGAGAGAGAATATGACTTCTTTGTCAGTAGTGGGATTACATTGTCTCCAATGGTGAATTTATGGTAACACTTTACAATAAGGTTCATTAGTTACTAACATGAACTAACCATGAGCAATACATTTGTTACTGGATTTACTAATCTTTGTTTATGTTAGTTAAAGAAAATACAGTTGTTCATGTTGGTTCACCGTGTATTAACTTATGTTAACAAGATTTTAATAATGTATTAGTAAATGTTGAAATTAACATTAATAAATGCTTTAGAAGTGTGGTTCATTATTAGTTCATGTTAACTAATGTAGTTAACTAATGAACCTTATTGTAAAGTGTTACCGGATTTAGCTAAAAAATCATTCACCTGCATGAATAATCACTGGTCACCTCACACCCAACACAACTACAATGCTGCTGCAATAACACCCAACTGGACGTGACATGATTTTGACTTTTTTTGAGAAAATCCGAGGTCTAGATCTATAATTGTGTGTTCCAAAAGTGAAGTGAAACAGGGTGGATCTTCTTAGGATGCAAAAGCACTATAAAAGCACCAAGAAAGTAGTCCATGTTACTTACATTCACTATATTCCAAGTCTTTGGAATAAGTCATACAACATTTGTGTAAAAACACAAAGTATTCACTGATATTCTTCCCCTCGTCGTGACAGGGGACACGTCGTGATCAGATTTTGATTTTCATTGAATAATAACTTAAATTTTAGTGTGTTCCTTGTGAATATAATGCTTGGACATTGATGTAGTATAGTGGTTTTGCATGGTTATTCTGGTGCTACTTCACAAAATCAACAAGGTGCATGGATAAGAACAAAAAAAATTTAAGGCAATATCAGCAACACTTGTAGAGTGGAGAAATTAAATGATCAGAAAGTGGAACTGTGGAAAACTATACTTTTTTTATTTTGCCAAAGCGTTTCGTCACACAGGCCTTCATCATGACTAAAAGACTGCAAATACTTATTTAAACTTATTTAAATACAAACACAGACAATGTTCAAACTTACAACTGACCAACGAGAAGGTTAACATGAGTCTGATGGTGTAATATCCACCAATCACATAATATCAAAGAAAATACAAAGACTCGATTCAAACTTACAATTAACCAATGGTCAAAATGGGCTGTTATTGTGATACTTTTATGGTGTATTTGCATTTTGACGCTTGAAAGTCTTCATTTTGTGCAATCCATAGAAGAATATTTTAAAAGAAAGGTTGTTATATTGGTTACACTTTATGGTAACTCTTTATTTTGCAGTGTCATTGTTACATATGTTACATATATTTACTGTAGTAATAACTAGAAACTATGCATAATTACATGCAATTAACCCTAAACCAAACCCTCATCCTAACCCTATATTAAGTACATGTAGTTAATTGTCATTACTCAATACTTAAATGTATAATTACACTGTAATACTGACACCTTAAAATAAAGTGTAACCCACTTTATTTTAGTGTCATAGTTACATTGTAATTACTAAAATAAGTACTATTAATTAACAACATGTTCTTACTATAGAGTTACAGTTAGGTTTACGGTTTAGTTCAGGGTTAGTTACTTGTAATTGTGCATAAATTACTGGTATTACTATAGTAAGTACATGTAGTAATGTGTAACTATGGCACTGTAAAATAAAGTGTTACTGTAATATTTGCTAAACTGCTCTGTTTGACGTGCTGACCCCCATTTAAACAGAAGGCAAGACAGAGACAGTTGTTTAACCAGAGTATAGTATGAGAGTGAGAGAGAGAGAGAATTGAGAAGGAGCAACACTAAGGCAGAAAGAGGACTACGAAACACCAGAGGAAGCAGTAGATGGCAGTATTGATCTCCATCATTTTTCTAAAGCTTCTCTGTCTCTCTCTGTGAGTGTGTGTGTGTGGATTAGCGGAGTGTAAGGAGGCACTCTCTCTCTGGTTTATCTCTGGGCTGTTGACATCTTAAGAGAAAAGAGTAACACTAACCACTGGCCCATAATCCCCTGGGAGGCATACTGCTTTCTAAAAACACAGGTCTGTCTTTCAGCGGCTTGTGTACAATACTGTGAGAACATCACACTCTGTGGCTGGTGCATAATCTTCAGATTTGTAAAATAACTTATAATTTGTAAAATAACCTAAATTCACTGTGGTCCCTCTTATTGTTTGCAAATCAACAAGTACCATATAAACCTCAAAACTGACTCAGAATCTTTGCTAATAAACTGAGCTGACTCCACAAACAGGCTGATTCTACATTTTCACCTCAGCTCTAATCATATCAGTCACTAAACTCAGTTCTGTCATCAAACTCCAACAAAACAATTTGACTTTAGTGAACCATGATTCCTGATTCAAAAACACTGAGTTTGTCTTTAAGGTATCAAATTACACTAACAGAGCTGACATAATACTGATAGCAACAAATCTCATGGGAGATTTGAGCTGATATGCCAGAATATAATGGATGCATCAAATAATTTCATATTCTTTATTAATACTAGTGTATCAAAATGAAGAGCCAAGAATGGTAATTTTATTTATAGTTGAGGTCTTATCTAACAGAGCTGATGGTAATATAACCAGTAGTAACAGAGAAGATAGTAACAGATATTACAGATACATAATAAAAAAGAGATAACAGAGATGACAGTAACGAAACTGGTGTTAAAACCAAAGCTATTTGATAGCAACAAAGCGATAGTAACAGAGTTAACAGAAATAGAGCTGACAGTAACAGGTGACATTAACTACCCTGAATATAACAGACATGATAGTAACAAAGCTGATTTTAACAGACCTGGCAGTAACAGATTTGACAGCAAAGGGCTGATAGTAACATTCTTTATCTAATTGAGCAGACAGTAACACATGACAGTAATAGGCATTTCAGATACTTAGTGAAAAGGAGGTAAAAGAGTTGATCTTAACAGAGATGACAGGTAACAGACCTGACAGTTGCAAAGCAAACAGTATCATCACTGATAGTAAAAAAGCTTACAGTAACAGCACTGATAGTAACAGAGACAATCGTAACAGACCTGAACACAACAGACATGATAGTAACAAACCTGATTTTAACAGAACTGATGGCAACAGTGATGACAGTAACAGCCTATAGAGTAGCTGAGAGTAACAGCTGTCAGTAACATCTGATACTAACAGCTAACAGACAGTAAAAAAAATGATTTTAACATAGCGGATGCTAACAGAGATGAATGTTACAGCCGGTAGTAATAGAGTTAACAGTCAGGGCAACAGTTATAGAGTTGATAGTAACAGTGTTGACAGAAACAAACCTAAATTTAACAGCCAGGTTAGTGACAGCTAATTTTAACAGACATGATAGTAACAGCTAACAGAGTTGACAGTAACAAACTTAAATATAATAGAAAGGATAGTAACAAAGCTGATAGTGGCAGGTGACAGTAATGGGAATAACAATAACTGGTTTAATAACTGATTTTAGGCCTTCATAACACGGCAATTTCTTGATGCAGTCAAAGCTATTTTTGTACATGAGCTCACCTTCAAAGAATCCACTGGACCTTTGTTTCTGTACACAGGTCTTCACCAGGTCAATGGCGTACACAGCTGTCGCTCCTGTTGCTTCTCAAGACAAATCTGTCAATCAAACCCTGTGCACTCTCCATCAGTATTCAGACACATGCACATACACTCATAGTCAAAATATGAACTCTGAACTACATACTGACACAGAGACAGAGCCACACACACTCAGAGCAGATGCCAATCAAAATATGAACTTCCTGCTGCCACAAACATGCAAATAAGAGTGATCTGCAAGCTAAGTGTAAAAACTGGATGGAATTTCTTACCTTTGTACCATCTCTCGTTCTCTCTCCTTTTGTGGAACATTTAACAAAATCAATATATTACATGTATAGTCCAACTCCTCCCGCCCTCCAAATTATGATGTTTTGCAGAATGTTCATGCTGACCTTTTCCTTACAATATAAGCCATATGGGGTTTTGAATCTGATTATATTATGTCAGAGTCTTCAAAAAGGAAATATTTATAAAGCTACAAAATTAAAAGTTTTACATACACTGTGAAAAAATGTCTAAAGTTATACTTAGAGTTTGAGGTGGTCTGTGCTAATTACAATGATGTTAATTTAACCACAATAGATGTCTCTGTGTGTGTGTGTGTCTGAGAGAGAGAGAGAATGACTGTGTGTGAGTGTGTACTTTATGTGCACTAGCTCTATGTGCAATAAAACTCTTACTGAATGTATGTTTGTGGCAGACAACACTTCGCTCTTTTGATTTGTATCTTTTGTTACCTGCTCAGGAGACACTGTCACGACACACCATTGCCACATTCTTGTATGCGGCTTTGGTAAGAAAGCATCTGTCATGGGCATCAATGGGAATGTAAATGAAGTCATGAGTGCAGCAGCAAGTGACAGTCTCAGGAACATACTTCTGTTGGGTGTGAGCTAGTGCAATGTCTGCTGCTCCAAAACACAAAAAGAAAGGGGGAGTTCTATGTTTTTATTACACAGTACACTACCATTCAAAAGGTTTGAGTCTGAAATAAAAATTAAAGATTTTTTTTTTTTTAATGAATGCTTTTGTTCAGAAATAACACGCTGATCAAATTGATCAAAAGTGACAGTAAAGACATAAAGTTACAAAAGATTTCTATTTCAAATTCTATTTCAAATTCTGTAAATGCTGTTCTTTTGAACTCACCAATAATCAAAGAATCCTAAAAAATCCCAGTTTCAGTTTCCTTTTTTTTTTTTTTTAAAGAAAACTGCATTTAACAAATAAATGCAAGCTTCTGTTCTAAGACATCTTTCAAAAAGATTATTTAAAAAAAAAATCTTATTCCAAACTTTTGAACGGCAGTGTACATTTCATAAATATAGCAAATATTGCTTCATTTTGTTTAATTTATGTTATAATTTATGTTATTTTTTCATTTTACTTTATCTTCTTATATAAATTGCACATTTGGATTTTTTTAAATAAATAAATAATAGCTCATTAAAACTGCTGTAATGGAGGAAGGCGTGTGTGGTTGTGTGTTGAGCCCTCAAGTATGTGTGTTTGGATTATTATACAGTGGCCTCCTTCTATCAGTTTCCTCAATCATAATTAGTAATTCCACTGTGGTTCCGGAAAATTTGAGCAATCCGGATCTGAGGGCTCCAAAGCTTTAAATCAGACACACTCTCTCTCTCTCTCTGTCTGTCTTATTCTCTGATGGTACATACATCTATGGTTACCCACCCCGCAGAGGACAGACCTCACTCACCTCTCGCAATGGAAACCAGAACGAAATGATATGCAGACATCACAGCCTGAACCCGACCAGCCAAGAGCTGGACATAGAGAAAGAGTATGAACTGAGCTTCATTCAGCTTCAGACTATAGTTTGTCAGATTCAGAGAGGACAGAAATCTGTTAAAGTGCTGGACACAGATTACACACTGCTGATTACTAAGTGAGGGCACACAGGCATAGTACTAAGTGGTGGCTCGCATAAGGCATGGTTCACCCCAAAATGAAAATTCTCTCATCATTTAATGACATCATCATGGTATAAAAGGCTCCCGGAGAAAAGAACACTTCTATTGTGGGACTATGATATTGATAATAGTTATTGTAAAGCGCAGCTCCCGATGCTGCCACTAGGAGGAATTATTGTTATAGTTCTCTGCCAGCTGAGTCATTGTATAATTCTGAGAGATCATCAGCTGTGCGCCTACAAGTTTCTTCCTGCCTGTTATTTGAATGTTCGTTGGCGTTTTGGTGTTCAAAGTGATAGCGCATGACCATAAAACTACTATTCATTACATTTTGGAATCAAAACCTCCAGTCTCCTCATTCTTTGTTTCCTGAAAGACACCCAGGAGTGTATACTGCTTATTAGTAGAACCAGAGCCTAGCAGTCTATTTCCCTCTCCAACAACTGGTCCTTCGAGCCTTATGCAGTGTTTATTTCTGGTATCATGGAGTCTGATGAGGACATTGTTGGGGGAACCAAATCAAAACACAGAACACATTGTTGGGGATAAACAGTTTAGGACCCTTGACCAGCTATGTTGAATGAAAGTCCAGGAATCAGAAGTGCAATCAACTGAAGAAAATTTACTAAAGAATAGTTTGAAGTTTCATCAACAGAAGCCAGCTTCAAGTCTCACAAGGAGTTTGTAGGCTGCTCTTCGTACATTCACATTTCCACAACAATTACACTCTAACAGAGTCCACTAACTGCGTCATTACTTCGGTTAAAAAAATTCTGATTGGCTAAGAAAAACAGACAAAATTAATAATCTTCCACACACGGACAGATAGTCAGAAGCATATCTCCTTCCATCATGATGCTGACAATCAGACCCCGAACTTAGGGACAGGATGTCCTGTTAAGTCAGGACAAGGTGTCTGCAGGTCTCAAGCAGAATGCCAGTTGTCCATCAGCACCTCAGCACAACTAAAACCCACAACAGTCCTCCATTGTGACCAGACCCTCAAACTGCTGCCCAATCCTTGGTGAAGATGCTAGGCGAAACGAGAACGGAGACTGACAGAGGGGGAGACCCAGGTGGAGCCGAAGAGACCGGGCAACACTGAAGGTCCTGGAGACCAAGGTGAAGCCAGGACGATGAGCGGTTGAGGTGAAGCCAGGGTGCTGGAGGACTGAGGCAGAGCTGGTGCGACTGAGGACTTAGGGGGAGTCAGAGGTAAGTAGGAGCCTGATGGAGCCAAAGCGGTGGAGGGCTGAGGTACAGACTAAGGCCTGGAAGTCTGTGGTGAAAGTAGAGCGACAACTGACCAAGGTGGAGCAGGAGGGATGAGGAAGCCCAACGGAGCTAGAAGGATGACTGTCCCATGTGAAGCTGAGGGAATGAGGATCCAAGGTGAAGCCAACTGGTCGATGGACTTGAGGTGGAGTGAAGGGCTTGATGGTTCAAAGTTCAATGAACAGTGCAAATCAAACAGGATAACAACTCAAATTAAACTCAAACCCAGAACAGACATAACAAATAAGCTGATTTGCTGCTCAAGAAATATTTCTGATTATTATCAATGTTGAAAACAGTTATATACTGTTATTATATAAATAGATACAGATAGGATTTTTTGATGAATAAAATGTTCAAAAGAACAGCATTTATTTGAAATCTTTTTATTTTAAATTTTAATGTCTTTGCTGTCACTTTTCGTCAATTTAATGCATCCTTTTAAAAATAGGAATCCGTTCCAAGGTGTCTAAAAAGTACATCAGCTCCAGTTTGGATTCAGGCTCTTATGAAGACTTCAGATGCCTGAACACCTGTGAAGAGACGACTCCAACCCCTGCAAGGACTTCAGATGATGCAAACTCTGGATCAACATGCACCAGTGCAAATTTTCCTATATATCCTAACATGTATTCATTTACTTCAATGAGCTCATTGTTTCTGCCTTAAATTAATGCATTGTTTAAATGAATACATTGTTAGCTAAATGCTTGATTTACAAACACCAATCAGGCATAACATTATGACCACTGATAGGTGAAGTGAATAATCTCTTCATCACAGCACCCGTTAGTGGGTGGGATATATTAGACAGCAAGTGAACATTTTGTCTTCAAAGTTGATGTGTTAGAAGGGCCAAATTGTGTTGGCTAGACAACGGGTCAGAGAATCTCCAAAACTGGAGCTCTTGTGGGGTGTTCCCCGGTTTGCAGTGGTCAGTATCTATCAAAAGTGGTCCAAGGAAGGAACAGTGGTGGACCAGCAACAGGGTCGTGGGTGGCCAAGGCTCATTGATGCACGTATGGAGTGATGGCTGGTCCGTGTGATCCAATCCAACAGACGAGCTACTGTAGCTCAAATTGCTCAAGAAGTTAATGCTGGTTCTGATAGAAAGATGTCAGAATATACAGTGCATCGCAGTTTGTTGTGAATGGGGCTGCATACCCGCAGACCAGTCAGGGTGCTCATGCTGACCTCTGTCCACCGCTGAAAGCGCCAACATTGGGCCCATGAGCATGTGCGTCACTTTCCTGGGGAACACATGGCACCAGGATAATTTATGGGAAGAATGTAAGCCAGTGGAGGCATTGTGATGCTTTGGGCAATGTTCTACTGGGAAACCTTGGGTCCTGTCATCCATATGGATGTTACTTTGTCGCATACCATCTACCTAAGCATTGTTGCGGACCATGTACACCCTTTCATGGAAAAGGCTGTGGCCTCTTTCAGCAGTATAATGCGCCCTGCCACAAAGCAAATTTGGTTTAGGAATGGTTTGAGGAGCACAAGGATGAGTTTGAGGTTTTAACTTGCCCTCCAAATTCCCTAGATCTCAATCCAATCGAGCATCTGTGGAATGTGCTGAACAAAGAAACATGAAGGCCCCACCTCGCAACGTACAGGACTTAAAGGATATGTTTCCAACATCTTGTTGCAGATACCACAGCACACCTTCAGGGGTGGAGTCCATGCCTCGACGGGTCAGGGCTATTTTGGCAGTAAAAAGGAGAGCAACACAATATTAGGAATGTGGTCGTGTTGACATGCATTTTCTGGAAAGCTACTTTGAAACGACATGTATGGTGAAGAGAGTTATACAAATACATGTGAAGTCAATTGAAATAATATGCTAAATATGCTGGTGATTTTTATAAGTTATTATAGTGTATTATAGTGTTGTAATATTATAGCTAAAATTAAAACCTACCATTTTAATATCAGCTGGTCTCGATGCGGACTTTGTGTCTGGGTGGGGGGTCAGAAAAGGCAGAAAAACATAAATTTACTAAAGAAAAGAATCCTTCTCCTTTAAGCAAATCATTAAAGCATTTTCTTTTGACTTAGTAATTCAGGTTTTTGTGGTTAGATTTTAAGGGGTCAGACTGGGTATTGACATGTTTAATGCTTTCAGAAAATCATTGAGCTCTGTTGAGGAAGGTGAATAGGGTGAAAGGTTTAACCTTCTATTTCCTTTCATCAAAATTCTCTCCGTCCTGCAGAAGCTGGGTGAGAGAGCAGATTTGGGTGATTATACCAGTGGGATTTACCCTGAGCACTGAAATCTACATACAGCAGTGTGTTTACAGCTGAGGATCACGGGTCTCTCTCTCTCACACACACAGCTGTTTTTACTGTAGGGCAGAATGCTAACGAGGCTGTGCTTTGATCAAAGAAGTCACTGTAATTACCCACCTAGTGAGGCCTGTGTGTGTGATAAAGAGCAGAGAGGATGGCCCATGGGCACCTCCGTCTCTGCCTCCAGACTTTCACACACTCACGACAGATAAAAGCTCTGGTCCAAATCTCAGTGAGTTTCCTTTTAAGGCATCTTCTTTTGGCCAAATTCAATGCACGAAGTTGGCAGGTACGTTGTACTGGCACTTCTATATTTTAATCTGTACCGTACCCTCGCTTTTCAACCAAGAGGAATTTGCTTTAGGAAATTTTTCGCCCTCACACAAAATTTAAGATTGAGTGGATTTCTATTTATGGCTATCTATGGCTGGATTTCACTCTTGAAAAGTCGCAGAACAACAGTAAATGTGTCCACACATTTAATGTGCGGTCACATTAGCAAAATTTCTCTGGAAAATAAGGTCCGTCAACTGTCAATAGTGTATTGATGTCCCAATATTTCAGTTAGGATCCTGCCTAAAGCAGCTACCCACAGTCTGTCTCGTTTCTCCTTCTCTCACATGATCAGACCTCATCTGAGGATCTTCACACAATAACGCAGCAGAAAGCCTTGCCCTGATAAAAGCAGCTATTAAAGACTCTCAGATGTGAGTGTGTATGTTTGTGTGAAGTATGCATTCATGCAGAGCTAGGACGACAAGCCACTACTGCAGGAAATTGGGGATATTTTTTCTTCAATTAGTTGTATGTAATGCTGGATTACAAAAGAGTGCATGTCCCTGCGCTAATTCTGTTTTGGAGAAAGCCTGTGTCATTTTCCCTGTAATAAGCAGGTGATTATGGCATTATAGAGGATGAGAGACCCAGGAGATTAAAGCTTCCTTTAAAACCTACATCATAACAAAAGAGAACTGCTGAAACTCCGAGACCCTAAAAGAAAAATCACAAATGAGAGCTCTTCAGTATTTCAAATGTTTCTGCTAGACAGCATTGAGATTAAATTAAGAACAAAAAGAACCCTCTTGCTTCTCAGAAAAAAATATTACATGACATTAATCTCATGTCACTGATGTTTTATTAACCTCAACAACGTCTCAATGTGTTCTCAGATATCAAAGTCTAAAATTAAAAGTCATTTTGACATTTGAATATGTTGCATAAGTATTTCTTATCAAGTTTTTTGCAACCAAATTATCTAAGCTTTGCTTTACACATTCATTTTATAGCTATGCTGTTTCAAGTATTGATTCATTTATTTTTATCTGCTCTGGAAGATAAATCTGCTACAAAGTGGATAATAAAAGGAATAGCTCACCTAGAAAATCTGTCATAATTTTCCATTTATCCAATTTCAATGTCAAAGGCCACTGTTTTCTATATTGTCACAGTCGGCTGCAGCACATAGCTCACGAAGACAAGGAATTTTGAAAAACATTTAATTAGAAACAACTTACATAACACACACAATGCAAGACAAGAAATTATCTCGAACTGAGGGCTTAAATAGCAAACTAAGGGAGAACTTAGATACACCTGAACAGAATACTAAATCAATTAGTAACCTTGGAAACAAACAGGCAGGGAACAGAGGAGAACAGAAGTAATTAACCAACTAACACCAAACAGAAACAGAACACAATGGAAACTGAATCAAAACAGAACATACATGTGACATATATAATGAATGTGAACAGGGACTGAGATTGTCAAGCTTCTGTTTACACCTGGCCAAAAAAAACCCTGAAAAGTGTACCTGGTGTAAATGCCCTCTGAAATGCATTCGAGACAGATTTTGGAATGATTAAGATTTTTTTGAATGTTTTTGAAAGAAACCTCTTCTGCTCATCAAGGCTACATTTATTTGATCAAAAATACAGTAAAAGTTTTATTTTGAAATTTTATTCAAATTTAAAATAACTTTCCCATTTGAATATATGTTAAAACGTAATTTATTCCAGTGATCAAAGCTGAATTTTCAGCATTATTACTCCAGTCTTCAATGTCACATGATCTTTCAGAAATCATTCTAATATGCTGATTTGCTCAATTATTATCTATTACTGTAGGCGCTCAACTCTCATTCCTCAAGAGAGAGTCAAGATTAGGTGGAGCTTCACACGACCGCATCACAAAGCATGCATTCAACTCCCTTGAGAGCAAAATGCGCTTGAGAGCAAACACTGACTACTATCCCTTGGGTGATAATCAAAAAAGGACAAAGCTTCTTTCCCGCCTCTTTCAGTCAGTCTCGCAAATGCATAATAATGAGCACATACAGCTTCCGTGTGGAGTCATGCGCGTTCCACCTGTACCATTTGTCTTACACGCGCACACACAAACAAACGTCTCCTGAAGACAAAAAGAGTTGATGATGCGTATTCAGGTGCCCACTTTATACACACAGGTGCTTCATGTGACATCATGGACTGCCGTCTGCCAATGGTTTTTTGACATGTGTTTACAAGTGCTTCAGATGTCGGTCACACTGATGGTGTTCCCAATAGCGTCAATCCAAAACACAGTGTTGAGTTCCATTTTCCTGCTTAATTGTCACATCTACACTGTGACAATTATTTTGTGATTTTAACGGTAAAATGCTACGGTGAAAAACAGTTATTTGGTTTACAGAAAGTTTCCATACTATATACAGTGTATAACTGTAATATACTTAGCAGTACATTTAAAGTCATTTTACAGTAAGATACCGTGAAATTTACAGTTTTTGGAAGTGAAAAATGACAAGTCATTTTAAAATTTACAGTGAAAAACCGTAATTTGACATTCCCACAGTTCCCTGTGTGACACTGCACATTTGATGTATTTTCGTACTGATTCTTCTTAGTTTTTCTTAATTTTTTCTAATCAGTTATGTACATTATGTTTTTATGTTACATCTAATGTTGTTAAATTAATGTTTATTACAGTTTTAAAATGCCATGTGTGTTACCATGATGGTGTTTAGTGCTTGTGTGAATGACATTGTGTTCACCTTCTATATATTAGTATTGTCATTCTCAGCTTGTGGAAAAACTGCTTGTGACAAGCTTTGATTCATCTTGTGACTCCCATCACCACTGTGATTGGTGGGTGTCAGTGTATTACAAAGGTACAAAACAGATATTAGTACTTCAATAGGTTGGTAAATTAACATTATCAGTTAATGAAATACCTTTTTTAACTGTAAATTTCACCATTTTATTTTTAGTGTGTAAATTAAACAGTTATGAACCGTAATTAATACAATATAAACCTTTAAATTCTATGGTTTTGAACCATAAAACAGACAACTGTCCTGTAAAACCTAAAACGTTGCTACTGTATTTTTTATGGTAACGTTCTGACAACCACAGCTGCCGTTTTTTTTTTTTTTTACAGTCTAGTCAGTTAAGTTGGGTTTTTTGAGTTTGGTTTCATTACCTCTGTTTTGTCTTTACCTGTGTTTTGTGTTTTGTCATTACCTATGTCTTTGTTTGTCTTGGTTTCTGATTTGTTCATTGATTAGCCACACCTCTTCCTAGTTTACACCTAGTTTAGTCTGTGTGCATATATAGTCCTCAGTTTCAGTTACTTGTTGTCCATTTTCGTCAATATACGGTTTAGTTTTTCCTGTATTCCATAGTGGTTTATTTTGATTAATAAACTTGGCATCTCAGATTCTCATTTCATATTTAATTGTTCGAACCAACCCTAACATTAATATTGTTCTGAAAAGTCAATTTTTTCTTAGATGAAATGAAAGTTCAATGAGCAACATTTATTTGAAATAGAAATCTTTTGTAACATTACAAATGTATTTACTGTCAATTTTGATTAATTTATGGGACATTAATTTACATAATACATTAATTTAATACATTAATTTATTGTATTATTTTTAAAAATACATTAATTTATTGTATTATTATTATTATTATTATTGAGCTTAAGCTTTTTCTTTTTTTTTTTTTTTTAATTGTAATTATTCCAAACTTTTGACCAGTAGTGTAAATGCAAATGTGACCAAATACTTTACTGAAAATAAGTCTTCTTAACCTTTTTGTTCCAGATGTTGTCAAAACAGCTCTTTTTTAAACTTACCAGAATACAGTATAATATTTTTTTGGTTTTATCATATATGTGATGCATACAGCAATAAAATATCTGCTGTGGGTTGTGATGAGCAGACATATATAAGGTCCTTGGCTGATTTTAGTTCCAGACCATCCCTGGGAGGAAGAATAAGATGGGAGAGGAACAACGGTGTTAGAGAGGAAGGCAGGCTTCAGCTCTCCCCGCTGGGAAGCCCAGACTTGCTCCCAGCAGCATGAGCTCATTTTTTCCACAAGCTTTTTACAGTCCTGTAACCTGCATTACTGCTGCGTTATAATGTGTGTTTGCACACACAAACAAGAAAACAAGACTGGACCGGAGCCATAATACACACACACACTGACTACAGGCCGCAGGCCTCATTCCAATTTTTGTCTTTCCTTCCCTCTTTCCCAAATAAATCAACCCCAGCAGCAACTGCTGTTGAAAACGAGCAATAATGTTAAATTTATGAGCTATAAATACAATCGTAATGTTTTTATACCCTTTAGCTTTAATCACAAAGGCTGTTCTGGTCGAGTGTGTTTAATATGCAAGACTAATAGGTGTAAGTAAAATATTGTACATGAAATCTGCCACCACTCGTAACAGACGTACGGAGCCTCAAGCTAAAGCATTATAGATATTATATAAGAAAAACATTTAACAAGAAAATATACTGACATCAGAGTTAATAACTACTTGGCCAGACGGTGGGAACAGTGTGTTATTACCCTTGATTATTTAAGCACCTCTTGCACTGCCGTTCAGACTCTGCTTAACTTGAACCTGGTGGATGGTGTCCTCTGCACAATTTCACTTTATAAAAACAGGTCAGTGGGACTTTTGTGTTTATAACCAACTCACAAACCTTTTAAATGAGCTTCGAAGACACCATCAGTTTGAGTTAAAAATCTGGTGTTTTGGTGATTTTTAGTGGATGTATGAAGTCAGTTCTCCTAAAGTCACATCGCATTTCCTCTCAACATCCACTAACACAGAGTGCAGCACAGTAATACTTTTTGACTTGATCTTTAAAATTTTGAATTTAGTGCAGTAACATTAATACATTTTACATAACTAAATATTTTTTGGGGTCACTGGACTCACTTAGTTTACACACTCCTCTTGTAAAAAAGAAGTGTGCTTAAATGACCCTTCGCTGGAGGTTTGATTGACAGGCGATCTGACCAATCATAACCCCGAATCCGCCATTTTGTCCAACAAAGCAGTTAAGGGAGTTAGTAGATTAACGTTGGTGAACTTGAACTTGATAAATTGTGTGTACTCACGTCTTTCCACACTTGAAACAACATTCCTTCTGATGTCCATTCATGTTTATTTGATGCTATAAATGAACTAGTATGAAGAGATGATCGGTTCACGAGCCGCTTGAAGGAGCTACAGCGATCTGTCACGACACATTAAAGAGACACTATACGCTATTTATTGTTTAAACTTCTTTAAAAAATTAGAATATTTTAAATATGAAACTGTTTCATATCAAAAGTAACCTGCTCTTGTCGGTCGACGTGTTGTCAGTGTCCTCTTTGCTCTGGGATGTATTTTTCACTGCGTGAGAACATGATGTGTGGCGTGAGAGCACATGGCTTGTCGGACATAGCAACAGTAACTAAAGGGGGCGGGACTTTGCAAACAGTCAATTGTTTTGAAAGTGCACTTGTATTGTTGTCAAATGTTAAAAGTGTATTTTAAAAACTATAGTGTCACTTAAGTGTACTCAAAGAGAGTACACTTTCATTTTTAAAAGTGCACTTGTAATACAGTCAAATAAAACTTTTATTTTAAAGTACATTTTAAATCATGTTTTAATCTTTTATCATGATGTAAATGTTACGTGTATCTCTGTTTAGACTGTTGCACATGTGCTCTTTGTCATTTCCCACCACTCGTTTTGATCATCATTAGTTCATTATTATCAGCTGTAAGTAATTAGTCGTGTTTGCTCCCCTGTGTTCCTTGTATTTATACCCTTCAGTTTCTGTTCAGTCTTTGTCAATCGTTATCAGTGTTTAGTGTCTTGTTGTGGATTGTATCTCCTGATTATTTGTCCTGTTTATTATTAAACGTTGTTTCTCTGTATTTCCGCCGTTGTGTGCATCCCATAACCAGCAAGAACCGTAACAGTAAATAGGTAGCTACATTTATCATGATGTGTTGACTAACATACTTATAAGTACTGGACGAGAGTTTTAATGACAATGCTTTTCGATATTACATTTCAAGTTAATACCTTTTAAATGCTTAAATGCTTTCAAAACTTTACAAATTATGTAACTATAAATACATTTAAATACATTAAAAGCAATTTCTAATAGAAAATCTGTGAAAAAATGTGGTAAAAATCAAGTTTTTAATGTTGTTTATATGTCTATGAGGTGTTTTTAATATGCTTTAAGACAAATCATGTGCAAATTCATAAGTCAACACCATTACTGAGTATTTTCTCCTTAAAACTACCGTGTATCAAAGAGAGGAGTCCGAGGAGTCTGGACAGAAGAAGTATATTTTTCTGTTGATATGAAAAATCGTGTAGATTTAGCAATATGGCGGCCGTATTATGTATATTACCATGTTATGATGAACTAAATACCTTTCTCCACTTTCTCTCTGAGTCATTAATGCGTTTGTACACTGATTGTTAAAAGGCAGCTGTCTGACTCTGATATGACGAACGGGAACATGGTTTGTGTAACATTACCAACACATTATTAGCTATTTGATAACATAGTCAAGCAAAAGGCTAATCATATTATACCATTATGTGTCAAAGAGTGATAGCATTGTGCAGCGTTTACCTCAGTAAGTTGACGGTCTCTCTGTTAGCTGGCATGAGCGGGTGGAGGCGGGGCTCATTTGCATATTCATTGTTCGGGTATATTAAATGAAGCAAGGGTGTAGAGTTAAATTCAAGCTATTTTAAGGCATGAAATTTTTTTTCACAGGAAAAAACGTTTAAATATGCGATTTTGGTGATCAAATATGAGTTTTAAGGGATACAATTATTGAGTACAGGGGGACTTTAAAGCAATTTTAGTTTAATTTAATGCTTGTCTGTACATTTGCCAGTACACTTTAACCATATTTCAAAGAAAATAGAAGCAATTATGAAATTACATTTAGGTCTGGTAGTTTCACAGACAGGGCGTAGATTAAGCCAGGAGTAGGTAGTTAAATTAGGACATTGAAGTAGCTATATATTATAAACATGCCTTAGAAAAAAATATGGTGAGCATCTTGAGACAAAACAATGAAACTTACATATTTTAAGACTTATCAGTGCAAGTTTCTTTCAGTTAAGTTAGATGCATTTTAGTCTTAGGTCTTGTCAGGCAATAGAAATTTGCTAGTGCAAATTGAAAGTAATGTTTGGGGATATTTAATTGCATGTTAATTGTAGTTTACATTTATTTTATTTGCAAACTATAATACATATATTTATATAAAATCCCACTTTATAATACTAAAAAGTACAAGTTAAAGTGTTTTTCTGACTCTAACAGGAATAAAATGTGTACAATGCAGAATCCTGTGCATGTGTTTAAAACATTTTGTCGGTCTGAGTCATACAGTTCTTCGTCTTATGGAGATCACAGATGTGAAGACCATGACTGGCAGCTCTGCTGGTGTGTGTGTGTGTGTGTGTGTGTGTGTGTGTGTTCTGTGAGTTTGCGTGTCAATATGTGTGTTTAATGAAAACCACATCAGGTGTAGCCTGATCCTGAGCTTTGAGCCCTGGAGTGGAGGCAGGTGCTTCCGGAGCGCTGGGCTGTGATTCAGGCGGACGGCCCCACAATCAGCCGCGGCAGCCGCAGGAGATGGGGGTGGGGGTGAGGGCCGCTGCCGGAGTCAGTGCTGCTGTCAGAACTGATCAGGTATTACGAGCGCAGAGCCTCTGATCTCCACAACTCAACATGCTATCAGTAACTGCAGCCAGGTCTACTTCAAGACCCGCTGAGTGGACAGAAACTAATCCAGAGGTCCTTGGACAGATACGTGTGTCCAATTGCAGATAAAATATTAAATAAAAGAACACTTAAGTGTAGCTACGTAAAGAGAGTTTACTAGTTTACTTTGATGAATATGTTTCTTTACACTTAAAGCTGCAGTCCGTAAGCTTTGCCTCTTTATCGCCATCTCTGTTTGAAACCTGCAATTGCAGTTATTTGCGGAATTAGCTTTACATGGGTTGTGCATTGCCACGGCTTCTCAGCACGGATGAATGTAATGTTTGCTGTCAGTCACCACACCAGTGGATACTGTACATCAGAATCACAGATTGGAAGTATGACCAAAATAAGAATTTTCACCAGAAAATGTCATCTGAACAAGTGAGTAATGTCTGCCACTTTTGTTCTGACCAACTGAGAAAAAAAGCAATAAATCGTGCTACCATTGGTGATTAAATCTAACGATCGCTTAGCTTGGATCATGTCAAACTGTCCAAATTATTATTACTGTTATACTTTGTTCTCAAATTATTAATGTTAACAACATCAGCATTGCATGACTATGTGTATTTAGTGCGTATTAGCATTACCCGTTTCAATTTCTGTAGCCTGATAAATGCTTCGTGATTTTTTTTGTTTTGTTTTGTTTTTTACATTATCTCTGAGTGGCTTTGTTCCCAAATGTGCAGACAACCATACTCTCTATGAAGCTATCCCACCCAATATCCTGCCCATCATCTTTGATTCCATCATATTCCCCGGATTTCCCTGCTGCACTGGTGTCTCATAGTTCCTAGACTTTGCCTCGCCACTGATCCCCGCAAGCTTGTTGGCTCCACCTCGGGCTCTTTGTACACCAGCGTGGCTCTGTGATGCGAATTGCCTGGCTACACCTCAGGCCTCCAGGCCCAGTTCTCCACCTCAACCTATCAGCCCTTCAGATCTGCCTTGGCTCTGTGCTTCCTCAGGTCCACCATGGTCTGCCATCACTAAGGCTCCACAAAGCTCCCTCGTCCCTCCACCTCCACCTTGCTGTCTCTTCATCCTGGTTTCGCTGTGGACTTCCATGCCTCCAGCTGCCTCTCAATCCTCCACCTTTCCAGCTTCACCGGGATCCTCATTTCCTCTGGTTGCATCAAGGTCCTCACTCCCTCAGGTGTCGCCCCATTCTGCCAGCTCCTGCCTCCTCCTTGGTCACTCAAGCCGACAATGTCACCTCGGTACTCCAGCCCTGCGATGTCGCCCTGGGCTGTCGTCCTTGTAGTTTCGCTTAGGTTCCAACCTTGCTCCGCTCCATCGCCGTTGGTTAAGCACAGACTCCGCCCAGTAGGACATTTAGCTCTCAGCCTTGGCTCCTCCCTCCGCCAGTTCCGCTGTGGCATTCCTCTCTGCTGTCTCCTGCATATCTTTAGTTTCTCCTCGCGCTCCTCTTAAACCCCCTCCCTCCACAGTTGGACTTTTGCATATGGCGTGAGGACATGCCTGGCGGGACGGGGGAGTACTGTTACGATTATGTTCTTAGTTTCATTCCTGTGTGCTTGTTTCCTGTGCTTCAGTTCAGTGTAGTCTTACTTGCATTCTAGTTAGTCTCCTTGGTTACTGATGATTACGTTCAGGTGTCTGTCATTATGTTCCCTGTATATTTATACTCCTTCTCATTCAGTTCATTGTTGGTTCTCGTCTGAGTTAGTGTGTGTTGCAACCTGTTTGCCATTTTTTGGATTGTATCAATAAACGTTTGTGTTGGAATTATTATCTTTATCTTTGTCTGCCTTCCTGTAACCCACTGTGACAATACTAAAGCACATGTAGCACAAGTATTTGATAATAATTTTTAACTGTAGTGTGTTATTAGATATTACATTTAAACTTAATATACTGTATTTTAAATGTACTAAATTACTACATCGTTACAAATGGGTATTTTTTTAAATACATGACACAAGTTTCAATAAAAATAACATGTAAGTATATTTTAGTTTACCATATGCTTGTCAATAAATTTGGCATTTAAACCCCATTTCAAAGACAATAGAATTATGAAATTACTTATAAAGTCCTATGGGTCAAAAAAAGCACTTGAAATTTCAGCTAATTGCATTTAATATAAATATAAACTATAAAACATTTTTATTGATTTGCAATTAGCATGCTGTGAACTGTACGAAAACATTACTTTATATTATTTCCATATTAGGTAATTTTTTTTATTTTTTTTTTAAGTTTTTTTTCACAAAAGTTAAGCACTTTGATCAAGCCACCAACCTTTTGTTTGGCAGCCCCAATGTTTAACAACTACACCAAAATTACACCCTAATTTCAAATTCACAGAGTTCTCATAGCTGGAAGTTTGCAAACTTTGCAGCCACTTACAGTTTCTTGTCAATATTTACGCTATTAAACGGTCTTCCTTCTTGAGTACATTGGCATGCCATTTGGTTGATAAAGGTTCCAAATTCCAAAACAAGCAAGTAAACATCAATATTTCACTCCATTTACACAGACATGCCAATAACATTCTTTTTTTTCTCACTCAAGGACACTGACTAATGTGTGGTCTGTCATTGCCACTAAAGTGCTCATCCCTAAACCATTCCAAAGGATGAAATCGAAGACAGCAAAAATCTAAGAGTATTTTTCACTCAACAGCACGTCTGGTGGCACTAATAGCAGTGGGAAATGAAACGCTCCACACGAATAAACATTTGTTTGCTCTGTAAAATCTTCTCTGAGGGAACAGGGAGGAAAATCAACCACAATCAGTCCTTTGTATCATTGTTCTCAGAGCGATCAGAAGCCTGCTTTATTTTCTCTGAGCTAAAGCTGCTTTTCACTCTTTTTTATTCTGCCTGTGAAAAGACCAAAGTCATTGATTCCGGCTTCTCAACAAAATCAGTACATACTCAGTCTGAACTGGATCGATAATTTTGAACTCTTTTCATAGATTCCATTGATGACAAAAAGTCTACAGAACACTTTCCATGTTCACCTGTCATTCTGTTGAAAGGTGGCGTTTGATGACAGCTCTTTATTCTCGACACAACACCTTCAAATTCTCAATGACTTTAGCAGGAACAAGAAAAAATCATTTGTGTTTCAGATTGCTTGTTACAAAACTTTTCTCAATGCTCTCTTACTTTTGCTGGATCTGGCAAAGTGAACAATGTTTAATTCTCTGAGCATTCACAACCTGTTTTAAATCCACAATGTGATGTGATTAACAGATGAAACAGTTTTAAAGATTAATACTAATTAAAATATCCATTGCAGATTGATTTGATGGTGTAAAGTGTGGCAGTCTGGATGTTAGTTTTTGCATTTGGATTGTGGAGGTCTGGTCTACTCCCCTCCTAAAACACCAGCTGCACCCACTTTTCAACTGAAACGTGGAGGCCGAAGGTCAAGTTCACTCTCAAGAGCATCTCCACATATCCCAATTGTGATGCTTATTTTCATAACCTTTATCACATTAACATAAATTTGCAATATGCAGATTATTTTGCAGTTACTACTTGCTATTGGTTCATATTAGCCAATGACCTTTGTGGCCTTGATGATATCAAATGAAATTTTATTTGTTTTAGAAGTTATTACAATTTGATGAAAGAAACATTTTCACAACATTTGTTTTTTTATGTACAATGAACAATGTTCGCTGATAAAAAATAAATAAATAAAAAAAATGTGTACTGAAAAAGAGATTTAGGCAATCATATGTGACCCCTGCTGGCAAATGAGTCGGCATGTGCACTGCAGGCTAATTTCGAGCTACAGGGAAAACAAGTAAAAAATGTAAATTTTGGTCAAAATTGAAGTTTTCACAAAAATTAGTTCAATAAGCCCTTGTCAAATGATGCCAATGCTCCAAATAGCAATTAAACATGTAAAAGTATCTTTATATGTACGTTTTCTGAGAGGAGTATCTTTCCTTTGATCATGAAAAATGCCGTTTTTTCTCTGCTCGCTTCTCGACTACTCGCGTTTCCTCTCGGCACAAGTTTGATATTGTTGTAAAGCGCAGCATTCCAACTTCGTTAATATTCATAGCGAATTCTCCATGGCATGAGTCTGAACCAATGAAATGTGATCAAACTCATGCTGATGTAAACAAAAGGATCTCTCGCGCTCACACAAATACTCGAACAACGCGCGATCCCAATACATACACATACAAAGAATTATAGAATTTCAAAATATGTCTTGGCGAGTGTTCACGAAGAAATTATGTTGTGTGTTAAGTGAATTTTTGGTTAACTGTTGGGGAAAAACATCGGATAACATTATATTAGATGTGTGGTAGGCTGTCTATTTCATTAATGTTAATCAAACAGTTGTGGAAAACAATGAAAATATATATTTTTCCCCAAAGATATGGGTTTTGACTTGATTCGTGTCAAATTTGGTGGCATTACCAGGGATTTTAACGTTTGGCTGCTTGGTGATTTTGTTGAACCATTGTATTTTTCTCAAATTGACTTTGCTGATTCTATCGTTTTGATGTAACAACAGATGTAAACAGATCATTCATTTTTTGTCGGATTCCAACAAATACACCGTTTTTTTGGGGGAGAATAACAATAGATTTGCTCATTGTGACTCATTTTGCCACATGGGTGACATATATTGACAGTTTGACACAATATCAACAATAGTCCACCAAATTTGACTTCAAGATTCTTGGAAACTGGATAAATAACAGGCAGGAAAAACAGTGGAAGAGCTGGTGTGGTGTGGTTTGAATGTAATGTTGTATGCTGAGAAATACAATGCAAACAAATTGCACAAAACTTACATTTATTATCCACTTCAGTTTTACAGTTCTGCAGAAGGCCAAACAAATACTGATGTGTTTCCTGTTGATATTTTAAAAATTCTCACATATTCTACTGTTATTTAGACCACATTTACACTTCATACCTCTCATATTCAGATATCATTTATCCACTTCATTTAAACCCGGCAACACAAATGCATCTGATTGCATTCATCATGCTTTACTTGCATTTTTTTTATCTTAAAATTCGTCTTCAGCATCTTGCAAGTTGTCACATGCGCTGTATCATAAATGATTGATTTCTGTTGCAGTGGATATCTATCTTCATTTATGAACTGAAACAATAACTGAAAAGTTGAAAAGTTTTCCCCATGAACATCAGTTTGGGGCATGTTGTCACATTGATATCTCATCTGATATCATCAGGCACTCTTTCTTGTTTTAAATCTTGTCATTTTCATTCATGAATTTCAAATTCAAACTTTTTTAATTTGATATGCTAGTTTTTCTGTTTTTGTTGTTTCTTAAAATATTCATTTTTATTATAAATATATTTATGCTAATAAATATAATGTGTTCACATATTTTACATTTATTTTAAAATTAGCATCATTAGTTTCCATTGTGAAAACCTTCCCCATATTTCAGCTCTGCCATATTAAAGGAACTACATTTATGTTCAATTACAGTGGAAATGTTTAATAACATACTCAAAACAGTGGAAATGTTCAACGAAATGTTCAATAAAGAATATCAGGGGCTGTTGTGTGTAGCTCTCACATTGTATTCATATTTATAATTCATGGTGTGAGAAAGACACACATTTCCAGTCACACCTATAAGAGAAAACATTAATTCCAAACAATTTATTTAACAGCTTCACTACATAATTAAGCACAAGTTCAGCTTGATAAGCCCAAATTACTTCATCGCTAAACCAAGCACGTAGCCAGCGCTGGGATGAAATTCAGCTCTTGCTAGCAGTGGTTCCTTTACACATTAAAGCAGTCTTAATTTCAAAGAGCTACTTAATTATTTCATGTGACAAGGGGGGTATTAAAATCATAACTCCATCAATTATGGATTTGATCATTTACGGGCAAGGTTAACTATGCAGTGATGTGTGTTGAGAAAGTGGCTTTTAAAATGGAACTGGGTTAAATTGAACAGCTGTTGAGAGCAATGAACAGTGACAAGAGGGTTCAATGACTACTGCTGCTATTAACTACAGAATTCAACAATACTTAGTTATTTTCTTCAGAGACAACTCATATTATAATACTATAGACACTGTTACCACATAATGCATATTTTAAATCAGGCATGAAAACGGGTCAGGGGTGAAAAAGGTGAGAAGGATATTTCCCTCCAGGGGGGTCCGGGGTCATGCTCCCCCGGAAGAAAAATTTAAATATTCCATATTTTAAAGCATCAATCTGATGCATTTTGAGAGGCTTTTTTGCCAACATGGGGAGAGCTGGAGAAACTTAACTTCAGCCATGAGTCAAAAATTATTATGGCCTCCTAACTAAGCATTATGCAAGCCATTTCATGCCAGCCTGTCACTGGGTGGTAAGGGCACCACAAATGGCTTAATGCATAACCCCCACAAGAGATGGTGGAAATGCTGTAACTTAACTTGTCTACTCTTCCATCATGAATTCAGATTTTAATACATTTTATTGGCAAAGATAACAATTTACATTACAGTGCATAATACTCTCAGAACCAGATCTAATTTTTTCTTCTTTGCCTTTACTTCTTTGGGGGAAGAACCAAGCGCTATGATTGTTAGTCCTCTCTTGTCTTGCGCTGTCATCTCTCCTCTTTTATCCTTCCGGAGCTCCTCCGTGGGATTTGAGACCGGTGGGGTGCGCTGATGATGCTCATTTACACTCACACTACCGGCCTCGCTCTGTTCCCGTGGCTCTCGGCCCTGCCCTTCTTGCCACAGCCGTCATCTCTGAAAACATTTTTATCTTACATTTCATAATGAACTCAGATAAGCTCAGTGCTGACTCGTTTTCTGTCAGTTCTTTTCCTCGATTGAAATGTGTGCAAAGGATTGTAGGTGATTTAAGGATGAAAAGGATGCACTTAATGCATCCTTCAAAATGAGATGAATGAAGGACAGCCTTCCAAGGATTCTTCTGATTGAGACATCCTTCAGCTGCGATTGATGACGTGGCAACCGAGATATGCAGCCTTATTAGGGCTGTAACATCGCATAATCTCTTGAGTAGCTACTTATTTTGTACAAGTACTTACTTTTTGACCACTTAATAGCATGTTCTGTATAGTATGAATGTGTGTAGTATGAATGTAATCCGGATGTACTACATTCACCATGTTGTCATTATCATGTGACCTTCCAGCGTCAGTTACGTTGCAGCAGTGCCATTTACAAATGCTCTTCCGTGGCCACATGGGATAGTAAATTGTCCATCGTATGCACACTTGCGAATTCTCGCCAGAAGTCATTTGGGTACTTTTTGCCTACTCTTTTATGAGTACTGTGAATTTGGACATATTACTTTTCACATACTGTTTTTGCCTACTAAGGAGTATGCGATTTCGGCTTTCTATTGCTGCATCCCAATTTGCCTACTTATAATATGCTCTAAAAGTATGTACTTTTTTGTGAAAACAAAGTATATATTTTTGAGTGTGTAGCAAAAGAGTAGACAGGCTTTGGGACAATTTAGGCAAGAGTAGGCGACTGCAGTGAAGGGACGAGTAATTGTATAATCTTTATTATTTCAATGGTCAATTGTCTCAATATTTTTGTGTTGTGGATTTATTCAAACATACTTTTTGTCAGCATGGTCACAGACAAAAAATACAAACAATTTTTTTTACATATATTCTTCTTGAAGTTAAATTTATAGTTTACAAAGAAATTCTATATTTATATTTATTAAGCACGTTGAGCAAATCCATTCTTCTACTGGTTTATAACATTTACAATGAAACCAGCTGCATTAAAATAAATAAAAAAGAGAGAAAAGTTTCATATCATTGGTCTGTGCATATATTAAAGTAGCAGGCTCCTCACATCTGAACACACACACAAATAGGATACTGACAACGCGTCGACAGATATATGAAACAGTTTTATATCGTAATTTTTTTAAAGAAGTTAAACAAAAAATTGAGTATAGTGTCTCTTAAATGTGTGGTGACAGATCGCTGTAGCTCCTTCAAGCGGCTCGTGAACCGATCATCTCTTCATACTAGTTCATTTATAGCATCAAATAAACATGAATGAACATCAGAAGAAATGTTGTTTCAACCAAGGAAAGACGTGAGTACACACCTTTTTCAAATCCACCTAAGTTATCGTTAACTCTCCTGACTGCTTTGTCAGACAAAATAGCGGATTCGGCGTTACGATTGGTCACATTGCCTGTCAATCAAACTCCCAGTGAAGGGTGCTTCTCCTAATATTTGGAGCAGAGGTGGCTTTTCCCAGGAATCCACTTCACAGATCACAAATCAGTCAACATGTTTTACTCTTCTGGTTCAGCCAGCCCTGTAATACCAGAGGTCATGAACATGCCTTCAGTAAACCACTAATCCAGTACTGTTAGGGAATCAGTCAGGATATTACAGACACAAGCAGTTTCAGTAGATTGTCCGGCACAGCTCAGAATCACTATGGCAGGGATAATGACACGGAATTTCCCAGGGTCAGTCTGCACAGCTATTCCATCCTCCACTCCGTAAAGGTCATGTTTTTTTTTTTTTTTTTATTGAGCTCCCACACCGTCTTCCCCTTTTGGAGGAAATTTTCCCTGTGTATCTAATCTATGAGTCAACTGACATAATGGCCCACTTCATAAAGGTCCAATTTAGTGTTTGACAACATATTACATCTTACCTGATCTCCCTCTCTCTATATCTCTCATAGATGTGGGATAAATTGGGTCAAATTATAGAGAGTAACCCGGTTATTTCTTGTATTTGAGCTTGTCTGTTTTCATATAAATGCCTGATGGTGACTGCAATACTTTTCTGAAGTTTTTCTTCAGTGATTACTTAATTTCATCATCAAAAACCACTCAAATTTGTTTAACACTTCTGCAATAGAATGTGACCTCATTGCTACTGCAATTACTTTCCAAGAAATGCTTATTGGGGTGAGCATTTTTAGAGTATTCACTGTTAGCTTAAATAAACTTTTATAGGTGTTTTACAGGACTGTTAAACATTTCTTCATTGTGACATTTTATTAAATTGAATTTAAAATTGAATTATCCCCTCTATATTCATGTGAACAAATAATGAAATATTAGGTTATAAAATGCCTTAAATTTATGCAAAATTTAAATAAACAAAATCAGCATTATAGTCTTTTTAAATATAAAAAAATAAATGGAGCAAGAGTTTGTTCATATTATTCATATTGGTTATAGTCACAATCTAAAATATCCAATAATAATAATAACAATAAATCCTAAAACAGTTTTGGTTTAACCACAATTTTAGAAAGAGACACGAGTGTTTTGTTTGTGCAAAAAACAATTTGCACTTTATTTACAAAATAATAATCTTAAAAACTCAATAATCTGAGTCACTTAATGATGTCTTTACTAGCTTTCTGGGGCTTGAAAGTGGTAGTTGCATAGACTTTGGAGGGTCAATGGAGGGACAGAAAGCTCTCGGATTTCATCCAAATTATCCTTATTTATGTTCCAAAGATGAACGACATGAGGGCGAATCACCATTTTTGGTTGCGACAGGAAGACATGAAATTTGAGGCAGATTTGTTTTTTGTATACTACAACCATTTTAAAGACAATAAACCTGTGGCTGGTACATTATCAAGGTAACGTTCGAATCCAAATAATAACCTTTGTGTAATAGACAGTAATGTCATACTGAGTAAGGGTGCTGCTGAAACCGTTGTTGGAGTCAAATCTGATTCTGCTGCGATGAGAAAAACAACGCGAGACGTCCTCCAATGGCTTTAGCGAGCGGAAGCACGTGGGTAAACAGGAAGTAGTTTTGGCATTTGGCGGGTTGAACGGAGAAGACGTGCAAAAATGGCGGGTGAGTGTGAAAACGTTCTATTATAACGTCCGTGTTTTATTACCGATGCTGTCATGAAGCATGTGTGTTTATATAATGCTAGAGCTCGAGCGGTGCTGTGTGCTGAGGTGCGCGAGCAGACAGAACAGGGAAACAAGAGTTTTAGCTGCGGCTAAATGCTAATCATCACAAAGAAGAACAGCACATGTTTGTTTGCATGCTTATCTTTTCTTTTTTAAATATCAGATAAATTATCAAACACACGGTCTCACAATATCACATAGATTAAGCAGTGCACAATAGGATGAATAGAGGGTGGAAGCTGCAAGTTAACTCGCTGTATGCAGTCAGTGTAACGAGCATTAGAGGTGTTCATGTCTGTAACTTATCTGAAATCATGTTCTAGTGTATTTCTGACAGAGAGAAGGAAAGAGAGATTTATTCATGGCTGATACTTAGTTACATACAGGCATACTCTTGGGTTCAAAAGTATAAGACCAGTAATGCAAATGCTTCTATTTATCACTTTTTTTGTCATTACTAATTATATGATCAGAATAATAAGTTTAAAGCTCTCAAGGATATAGCTTGGTGATGATCTAAAAAGCTTGATCTAAAGAAAGTCTGTTCAAAGAAGCTCACAGATTTGTTATATTTGATAAGTGAACTTATACATATTTTATTAATCTGTGAGGTGCAACAACAGCCATTATATTGAGTTGAGTTGAATTGATTGTTGTATTGAATTAAATTAAGTTGTTCGGATAGTGATATTTGAACATATTTGTGCGGTTATAATCGACATGTTTTTCTATTCTTTTCTGCAGCTGTGAATGACATGGAGAAGAAGCTTGCGGAGTATAAATGCGACACTAACGAAGCTATATGTCTGAAATTAGGTAAATCATTACTATAAAAAAATAATCTATTGTTGTACAATCATCTTTTGAATTCAGAATACATTTATCCTGCTGAATTATAGAAGTCAACATGAAATTTGCTGTATTTACTCTTTCCTAATTGTGAGCGGTTCATCAGTAGAAGTTATTCCAAATTTTGCTCGTTCTTCATCTGATGCAACTTTCCTTTTCTGCTTCAGATTTGTTTGGATGATGATGATGATGTTAAACAGCTATTTAAGCACTATTTGAACAAACTTCTATTTGATTCAACTGCAATATAATATGTAATGCTCACCTTCCATTCAGTTCCCAATTGATAAAGTCAGTATTTTGTATGATGCAGTGCGGTTCCCAGAGGATGTAGATGATGAAAGCACAACATTTCATCCTGAGTACAGTCATCAGCTGTTTGGAGATGAGTATGTATCACCTTCCATTGCATATCATTTAATTTTTTAATGTGTTAATTCACTAATATAATGTTTCCCTGGCACCGTTATACTTTTCTCAAATGTTTGTGCTTTGTTTTTCCACAGTGAAGTGTCGTTTGGCTACAAAGGTCTTCAGATCCAGCTGTACTACAGTGCAGGGAACCTAAACACCCTGTTCAAAGTCAAGTACACTTCCAGGGTCACAGAGAAGTTTGACTGTGTGGAGGTACAGCTTCTCATACCACTCCTTCATTTCATGTTGTGTATGTTCATCTCATTGACATGCACAGTTTTTGCATGCAGACAGTCCAATGTAATCACATGCTGAACAAAACATGCATACCATGTGCATTCCAACAGGACTCAACCTTAAGCATGTGCTTGAGCGAGTCTATGCAAACCTAAATATTTGATGTTTTGTCATGTATTGAACATTGTTGTTGCAAATTTTGCTACTTTAAATATGGTGAGGCTATAAAGTTGTCCAGTTGACTAATACAGGTGAGTTATTGTCAAAATACTGAGGATGATTTTTAGTAGCCTTGAATTAATTATAACTAGGGGTGTAACGGTACACATTCGTACTGAACCGTTTTGGTACAGGGCTTTAGGTACGGTGCACATGTGTACCGAATGCATTACATTGCAACATTGTAGCCTAACCACAAATAATCGCAATAATCTCTGCGTTTGGTTACTTTCGATAAGAAACGAAGTGTCATCCTTCAAATTCTGTCGACGAAATCACAAAATTTAAACCTACAATGCAATTTT
Source organism: Zacco platypus (assembly GCA_038088235.1). Taxonomy (NCBI): domain Eukaryota; kingdom Metazoa; phylum Chordata; class Actinopteri; order Cypriniformes; family Xenocyprididae; genus Zacco; species Zacco platypus. The sequence goes on along the minus strand of CM076081.1, from coordinate 20,140,567 downwards.
GATGCTTTGTGGCGTGACCGATTGCTTTATAGGCGCCTCAGTTCAAGCGGCAGCGCAGAGTGAACGCGATCATCTCTTCCTCTTTAACGCTAATTACAATATGAACAGGAATGAACATCTGAATGTATGTTGAAAGATACAGTACACCTTACTGAAACGCATCTCGTGTAATCGCTCAATCAGTGTTTCAATGGCGGAAAGACGTCCATAAAACTACTTGTAAACAATGTCATGTAGTTTTTACCTCAGAAAAGCCATTCAGTGTTCACAGCTTGTTAGTTCCCCAGAGAAATGAATTCTTATGCTTATTATATGCACTGTATTACCTGATATTTTCATTATATTTACTTAACCTGTTAGTGATGTCTTGTTTATTTAATGTAATGTTTAAATAAATCTGTCATGAAAATGCCAGCCACTGTGTAAATGATTATATCTCAACAACGAATTGGAGTGAAACAATTGTATTTCCATACAATATGTTATTTGAGTGTTGATTATTATATCTAAAAATAAATAGCGATTGAATTTAGGCTAATAGTTTGTGCTCAGTTAACCTTATATATTATAGTAGCACAATGTTCAAGTAAGGGCTCCCTACATAGTTTATAGCATTAGCAGAGATACTTTTTTTTTGTCCTTAAGAAACTTTTTAATTTAATATATTTAAAGACACAAACACAGTAAATGACTGTTTAATAAAAAAAAAAGCAATATTAAATTAATGTTTAGTTTTCTCTCTACTTGCTGTACCGTTACACCCCTAATTATAACTAATTAATATATTAGAATAATAAGCCAATTATAATAATCGATAATTTTGCATCAAATGCCATTGTTTTCCAGGAAAAGTGTATTTAGGAATTTAATATCCAGCGTATTTTTAATATGGGAGTGGCACAGCCATTTGTAACTTGCACGTATGAGGCTTCCAGTGTCATTCACTTCAGTTATTTTAGCTGTACAAAAACAGTCTGTTATGCTGTTTGATATTGCTAAATGGAATTTATTATCTTAAATCATAAATACATTGGTTTGTAGTGGAAATAGTTTTACCGCACTTTGTTATTCTTCTAGTTATTTACTGATATCGGCTATTGAATTGAAATGAATAATGATTTGTCTTGCACATTCACAGAATATATCTTACGTCATCTGTGATGTAAAATAAGGTGAATAGTTGTCACTGAGTTAATATATAAACATGCAGTATTCATTATGACATAGTGGCATACAGTAGCTCCTGCCAACCCCACAGTATATTATATTCAACTATGTTTAAAGTCACAGTATAACGGAAGTAGCGACCGCTCTTTCCTTCTGTATCAGGATATACCTCAGGTTTATTATAGTTAAATTAAAAACAAACGTTTTTGTCACTTGCATTAAAAATAAGAATTAACTAAAATAAAATATATAAAAAAAACTACCAAAACGTTCAGTTTCCAAGACATTTCTCAATTTATTATCGTTTAACTTGAAGTACTAAAATATCTATCTAAAACTGAAATAAATGTGAATAAAAACTACATAAACATAAAAAAACAAATATATATAGTACTATATATATACTACTTGCATGTTTCAAATGATAAGTAATAATTGAGCTTGGTGAATGATAGACAAACTTTTGGATTTCTTGGGCCAGCCTCAGGATACTGTTTTTTAGTATGCCAGAAGTTGAATATTTAAGGCAGTTCAAGGTTCTTTTTAACCAATGAAGTTCGAAAGACTGTTCCAGTCATCCATGATTTACTCCATAAGGATTAAGAAAAAGAAAAAAAGTTGATTTAAATTGCTTTATTAACTTCTTTTTATGATTGTTTTGTTTTTAAGCCTTTTAAGTCTCCTTGAGGCCTTCTGATTGAGAGCCAAAGCTTTAGAAGGCATGGAATATAGCGCAGACGGTCTCATTTTATTGTCAAGACGAGCCAAGTCAGAATACACCTTTTGTGTTCCTTAGAAGAGAGGAAGTCATACAGTTTTGGAATGACATTACAGCGAGCAAATGATGACAGAATTTTTATTTTTGCAAACTGTTGCTTTCATATCGTTCACCTGTGTTGAGCAGGCCTCAAGTATACGAGTTGCTGGATCTCCCTGTGTCTGTATTCTACCACTGCACACACACTCTTTATAAGCCTGTTAACACAGCATCCCAGACTTTAATTTTGAGCTAATAAAACACTTTACTGAGAGGAAATGTTTAACACACACTGACATATTGTTGTAACGCATCCTACACTCATTCTACAGTATTTGAAGAAGGTTGGTTCAGGCAGTTGAGGCTGGATAAGATCATAACTGTAACATAGCTGTTTTTTTTAGAATTAGACCTAATTATATACTCTGTGCTGACACCATGTGACTTGTGTGTTTAGTGCCATTTCTGAATATCTTTCACCTTTAAGCGTAGTATGTAATTATAGTCGCTAAACATACTTAAGATGTTTATTGTGTAGGGATAGTTGATTTTATTATGTCTTTTCTTTTACAGGGCTCCACCGTTGCTCATATTGGGTTCTTTTTTTCATCTTTTTTCCTCATAGATGCCTCAAAGATGTCTTTGATTAGAAGGGGTTTTTTTTTTCACTGTAATTGGATTCAATGCCGTTGTTGAGCCCCATCGTATAAAGCGACGTATTCTCAAAACGAACCTCAAGTCTCTGAAGAGTCTTGCATCCTTAAGCGCCATTAGTTAATACAGGAACACCACAATGCCACGCTTTTATTTGTGCGATTGAGCAATTTGCCCGAGAAACTATTTTTACAATTTTCTGTCTGCTCTGTTTTTGTCGTCCTCTCTTCGCTCCCATAATGCAGCGGGACAATAGTGAGTGTTACTGAGCTGCAGGTGCACCGATCCCCTTCTGATATTAGCTGATGTCTGAATGAGCAGGAATTAGCGGCGTGTTGCATTAGCCTTTTGTCGTGTGTTTTGTGGCCGTTGTGAATGAAGAGTCCCGCGACACAAGCGCAGCCCATCACGCGGCCAAAGGGCCCTGCTTAGCAACTTTATACAAAGTGTTCTCATGTCAGCCCTGCTGGAAATGGATACAATGCAAACATGGGTTCGCATTCTGCTGGGTAAAAAAATCTCAGAGAGGGTGGAGGAGGGGGGAGGGGCTCTATTGTACGGCCTGGAGCCTGTGAATGGAGAGGGCAAACTCGTTTGATTGAGTTCGCTCACCAGCCTCAGAACACAGGAACCTATTATACATGTCCAGGCTTTTTTTTGTTAAGTCGAGATCAATTCATTAAATTTTATTGCCCGGTGAGAATCTGGGACACATTACGGTGGGGGGAACTTCATCTGATATTCATGGTTTAAGATAAGTAGTAAATGTATTCAATTAAGTGGTCTTTCAGAGGAGGCACGGGAAGAGGGGGGGAGGAGGGGTGGCTGGAAACTCCTCAGCTGACATTGCTAATTGCCTAATGGGGCTCCTTTTTGTGCCACAAAAATATGTATTTTTTTCCTTTAATTCCTTTTTGCGGTGTGCCAATCACAGCTGAAGTATAGCTTAATGACAGAACAATAGGGAATTACTCTGTTAGGGCTCTTTTGTGATTATATGTAAGGCCGAGCGCCGGGGGAATTGACGCATAACTCATAAATGTGCCACTTCAGTTTATATGATTAAATTCAGCTGCTCTCTCTGTATACTAGAAACAGCTGAGTTAACCGCTCTCGCTCTGTGGGAGTTTGAAACGTGCTTTAGATTAAGATGAACGTGCATTACCTCTAGAGATGTACACATTCACTCTCGTGTGCTGATCTTTGCTTTTAAAGGGATGGTTTAGCCCAATATCCAGTCATAATTCGAAACATATAAAAGTGAATGTTTAGCAGAACGTTCACGCTGCTCTCTTCTCCGTACAGTGGAAACTGACAGTGACCATTGGCCTCCTAAAAGGGCAAAAAGCACAATTAAAGTGTCGAGTTGTCCATACTGCTCAGCAAGGATGCATTAATCAAAACTGACAGTAAAACATTTATAATGTCTTTGTATTTCAAATAAATGCTGTTCTTTTGAAGTTTCAATTAATTAATAAAGAGAGAAATATTTAATGGTTTCCACAAAAATATTAAGTGGTGCACCTGCAGCAAATATGCATATTACAGGGTTTCTACATGGTTTGGAAAAGTATGAAAAAAAAAAGACAACAGAGTTTTGAAAAATATTTGTTTTGCTCTTATTCAGTTTTCTTATAAAATTAAGAATTCCTAAGAATAAATATGTCCTACAAGTAGGATGTTTTCATAGCAAAAGTTTAGAGATTGTTAAAGATGACTGAATGAATTAAAGGCCCACATTTTCATTACGCAAAACTATTTGTCTTTACCTTAAGCCAGTCTCTTTTGAACCTCACTGAAAGAATGTGCCTGTACCACTCGAACAGCAACAGATAAAGGAGCAAACGATCATCAAGTTCAGACTGTGCTTTGCTGTTTGGTGATAACACATCAAACCACATTTAAAGAATCCAACTGATGTGTCAAAGGTGCAGATATGCTGGTTCTTCTCAAAGCACGTCACTTTGTGAAAACCAATGAAAATAAGAGAAAATAAAAGTATTACAGATGACTGTGATATATACCAAAAATAATGCTGTATGAACCATTCATGTTAAATATGGTCTGAAAAATCTTCAGGTTTGGAAATTTGAGTTTGGAAAAGTATGGAATTTTGAAATGGAAAAAAAATGTGTGGGAACGCTGATATTAGAATGATTTCTGAAGGATCATGTGACATGGAAGACTGGAGTAATGATGCTGATAAATGTAATTTATTCCTGTGATGGAAAGCTGAATTATTACATTACATATAATGTATTCAATTACATTTACAGTTATTTTAAAATTTAAGGTAGGGTTTTCACGGTACCAAAATTTCAGTTGTCAAATACCAAAATTTAGTGGTCCTTTGTACCAATTTTGGTACCAGAGCAAAAAATGTCCCTTTTTTTCGGGTCCGTTGATTTATCACCGATTCAGTTGTGCATTTAAATACAGTTATCAATCCAGAAACTTTGCATTGTACTTTTCATGTTGCATTGCAGCATGAAAAACTGAACCTGTATTCAGATTGTGAATGGGTCATAAACGGAAAGAAGAAGAGCCTTCCTTTATAATCATTAAGGCTGTCAATCTCTAAAGTGCATACATACATATAAAGCTGTCTTGATTGCATAATGAATTCATTGTGTTTACACTTTGCTGGTTATAATGAAAGGATTCGCGAGTGTACGCCTCACCTTGAACAAAAAAAAAAACCTTGTGCGCTTTCAGAGTTAAGCGGATTCTGACTAACTTACTCACTAGAACCTCTGATTGGCTGTTGCGTTCAAGGGCTCAACAGATATGTTTGTGGGCTACTATGTTTAATTCTTATAAAAACACATGGACACCTTTGCTTTACATAGACTAAATACACACCTTTGCTAAATAGACACATTTGCTTTACATAGAAAGAGCTCAAACAAACATGAATGAGAGTGTTTGAAAGCAGCGTCTATCAGAGTGTACACAGCACTCTACTCAACTTTTTTCTTTTTTCTTTTTGTACCAATAGTACCGGTATGTTTGACAACCCTAATAAGGATATTCCACATTATGTTATAGTTAATTTTTGATCAAATAAATACTGTCTTGGATAGCATTTTGAACTTCTTTCAAAAGAAATCTGTTCATTTAAACACCATTGTTTGCCATATGTACATTGTTTATTTATTTTTTTAATTGAGTAAAATTCAGCGTGAACTTTAGATTCACACGGTTCTTTAATTGTGATTTTTGGAGGTTTAAATATTGACTTTGCTTTATTTCTTATGTTTGAATTGTAACACACTGGTCTCTCTTACATAATGATGAATCCAAACAAATGCTGTTTTCTCATTGCAAATGCTGGTAGTTTTTCATTTGTTGAAATGTTGGTAGTTAGTCATTTAAAGCCTGCTCTCTCTTTCTCTGTTTGTCCTCAGCCAGATGATGTGGAGGGCAAGATCAGAGAGATCATTCCTGCTGGTTTCTGCTGTAACACAGATGACTTCATTTCTCTTTTGGAGAAAGAGGCCAACTTCAAACCCTTTGGCAGCCTGCAACACACCTACAAAGTTCACAATGTGGAGGCAGGGGAGGATCTCACCTACCATATACACAAGGTACAGAGTTTCCCACTGCATGTTGAGTCACTGCTTTGACTGCTGGCAGTGTCATTCGGCATTCAAACTGGAATATGATAGAGTTTCAGGCCATTGTTACAGGTTTGGCAGCGTGGATAATGAATAGTGAAGAGTGTTAAGCTATTGTTTATTTTTTTCTTGCTTACTTTTTTTTATGTTAACAGAAATGTTTAAGAAATGGAGGAAGTTATTAGACTCGAATGAGGGATTATTTGGTGTTTGTTATTATATTACTACAATGTTGTCTAGTGATGCACCGAAATTAAAATTCTGGAACAAAACCAAAACTTCAGGATGCCTCTGGCCCAAAACCGAAAATGTCTCATTTTTTTTAATACTTATTTTAAAAAATATATTTTTTGTTTAATAAATTAATATTAGATTTTTTAAAATTAATTAGATGAATTTTACCGAAACACCGACATTCAAATCTGAAAGTTAAAATAAAGTTTTTTAATAATAAATTACTTAATCAAATTTATTTAATAACACTCAAATTATATAGCTTTCCTGAGGTAAATGTAATGTTACGGGACATTGTTTACAAGCTGTTTTATTGACATCTTTCCACAGTTGAAACACTGAGAGATTACATGAGGCATTATACATTTCAGTAAGTCATTCTATATACTTCAACATACCTTCTGATGTTCATTCATGTTTATTTAGTGCTAAAACTAGTAGTAAAGAATGAGGAAGAGATGATCAGTTTACATGCACTTGATCCATGCTGCCGCTTGAACTGATGTGGCCACAGCGAGTGATCTGTCACGCCGTAACACATAGCGCCAAACTTTTTCTTTGAATTTCGTTATAAAATCTTCAAAGTTGAGACTTTCATATTAAAAGCAACAAAGCTTATTGCAATTATTGGATGGCAGGCATGCTTCAAATGTTTAGAGAAATTTTGTTCAAGCATCAACAGAAAACTGCGTGGACTAAAAGATTGAGATTTAGATTTATGAATTCACATCAATATCGATTAAAATCAAGAGATTTGTTGTCAAACTTGCCCTCCACACAACTGACACGTTTACTGTCGTAGTTAACCACATTATGTGCTCGAAATAGACGCAAACCAGTCAAAATACGCCATTGGAAAAGTGATAATTAAACAGCACTGTTTTGATCAATGATTTCGTCCCTTGCAAAACTATTTTGGTCCAAACATTGTTGGTAGCTGAAATTTTGGTGCATTCCTAATGTTGACTTTCCCGCTACACATTTTAATGAGCTTTTAATTAAAAGTTCTTAAAGTTCTAGCACAATGTCTTGTGAACCCACCATGGATTTTATCTGCTCTTTATGATTTTAGGTGGATATCTCATGTCCAGGGTTCAGAGAGTACCACGAGCGCTTGCAGACATTTCTCATGTGGTTCATTGAGACGGCCAGTTTCATCGATGTGGATGATGATCGTTGGGATTTCTTCCTTGTGTGAGTGTCTAAGATTCACAAATTCTTCATGTTGTATCAGCGTTAAAGTATAATCCCTCATTCCTCAGTTTGCAAACACTTGCAAAAATTGCTTTTACTGTAATGATCTTCCGTCTATCAGACAAGAACATCAACAAAATCCAAATTATCAGAGGGTTAGTTCACCCAAAAATGAAAATGTCATTAATTACCCACCTTCATGTCGTTCTACACCTGTAAGACCTTCGTTCATCTTCAGAACACAAATTAAGATATTTTTGATGAAATCCAGTGGCTCAGTGAGGCCAACAATGTCACTGAACCTCTCAAGATCCAGAAAGCTACTAAAAACATATTTAAAACAGTTCATGTGAGTACAGTGGTTCAACCTTAATATTATAAAGCAACGAGAATACTTTTTGTGAGCCAAAATGAAATAAAAATAATGACTTTTCAACTATCTAGTGATGCCCAATTTCTAAACACTGCTTCGTGACTTTGGAGCTTCGAAGCAGTGTTTTTAAATTGGCCTTTACTAGATACTGTTGAAAAGTCGTTATTTAGTTGTTGTTTTTTTTGTCGCACAAAAAGTTTTCTCATCCCTTTATAATATTATGGTTGAACCACTGTACTCACATGAACTGTTTAAATATGTTTTGAGTACCTTTCTTCTGGATCTTGAGAAGTTCAGTGACATTGCTGGCAATAGAGGCCTCACTGAACCATCAGATTTCATCAAAAATATCTTAATTTGTTTTTTCCGAAAATGAACGAAGGTCTTCGTAGAACCCTTTAACTGTGGTAATTCACCACATCACAGATACTGACATTAGGACATAAAGGTATAGTTCACCCAAGAATTAAAAGTCGCCCTCATGTCGTTCCAAACCTGTATGACCGACTTTCTTCTTGGAACGTAATAGAAGATAATTTGAGAAATATCTCATTGTTTTTTACAATAGAAGTCAAGAGGTAACCAAAATTAGTTAAATAACAGATTTAAGTTGTCGGCAAAAACTTGTGATTAGTGTTCATAACTTTGGCAGGCAAAAAATAGAAATCAAGTGCTCTCACAAAGTCAGCGAGTGCCGAATTAATAGTAAACAGTAACTTTCAGTCTTTCTCACACGTGCGCACATCTAAAGCATCCGAACGGGCCCAGCTACATCTCTCCTCTCTTTGTCAGGTTTGTGGGGCCAATTATCAGACTGCTTTAATTACATTTTCTCCTGCATTGAAGCAAATTGTTGATCTGGCAAGAGTTTCCTTTGTGTTGTGTGTCTCGTTTCTTTGCTCTTGTGTTTCTTTCTTTCTTGAGTCAGGCCAAGAGGCTGAATTGAATGTTGTTGTCTTTTGAAACGGTGAATGAAGTCTCCAGCAGTAGTGAAGGGGAACTCTGCCTGTGTTTTCTTTGCTTTGGCACCTATTAAAACAGACAATGGGCAAATGGACTGGAGTGATGTGAAGAGGCTAGATGCCTGCCTCTATGCTCTAAGTTGCAGTCCACCAATTAAGTGCATAATGCATTCAGTGTCTCCAGCAGGTGCAGCGACAGGCCACTGGCCCTCCACAGCGCGCTCGTGCTGACGGCGGGGGGTTCGGTGCATGGGAGCGTGCCTACGATTGACCTGCCTGCCTTTGTCATCTCTCTCTATCTCTCTGTCTTTCTTGCAGATTCGAGAAGTACAATAAGGATGGAGAGACCCTTTACGCAACGGTTGGCTACATGACAGTGTATAATTACTACGTATACCCAGACAAAACCAGACCACGTGTCAGGTAATTACTAAGGAAGCACGTGCCCACTATCTGCTGCTTTATTCTGTGAAAAAAGGAAAAGAAAATTACACATCTCTCTCTCCCTTGTCCCTAAAACTCCCAAATTACCATCTTGCGTCTCTTGTGTGCCAGCCCCTCACTGGGTATTATAAGACCAACCAATTCAGCATCACCCACCCAAACGCTCGTTTTGAAAACGAGTCTAATGTATTGATTGGCAAGACGTGCTAACGTTTCATTACGTTGGCCACTGATGAATGAACAGATATAACCTTTCGGAGACTGATGATATCATTGCTTACTGTATTTGAGAACATTTTCAGCAGCTAAATTGAGGCAGTCTTTATCTGTAATTCTCAACTGGTGGGTCACGACCCACAATGAGTTCTGATGGGATCGTGGACCGCAGCAGGGGAAAACCCATACAAAATGCAAATAATAAATTGCAGGTAACCATATAATCCTGCACAGAAAATAAATAGTCAAATAACTAGGCTTATCATCTTTTGAAAGGCTGGAGAAAATGCTTCCCGTTTCTGTTGGTTTTGATTTCACAGGTCATGTGTCCAGTCACTCTTCCGCCTAGTAATATGGCAAATATAATGCAATATTTAGCTCAGTGTTATCATACCACACTTCTGCAGTTGTTTTTCATTGCATATTAATACATCTCATGTTTGTTTCTTTTCAGAAATTTTTGATACTTAGAATTATTATTATTTTTTTTATAAAAAGGATTAGTTCACTAAAATTTCCTGATAATTTACTCCCGCCCATGTCATCCAAGATGTTTGTCTTTCTTTCTTTAGTTGGAAAGAAACTAAGGCTTTTGAGGAAAACATTCCAGGATTTTTCTCCATGTAGTGGACTTCACTGGGGTTCAATGGGTTGAAGGTCCAAATTCCAGTTTCAGTGCAGCTTCAAAGATCTCTACATGACGAGACGAGGAATAAAGGTCTTATCTAGAGAAACCATCGGCCATTTTCTAAAGAAATAAAAATTTATATACTACTTAACCACAAGTGCTCGTCTTGCTCTGCGATGCGCCATGCATTACGTAATCACATTGGAAAGGTCACGTGACGTAGGTGGCAGGACCGCGGTAGGGAGAAAAACTCAATCTCATTTTCTTCTCCAACTTCAAAATTGTTGGACAATCGTTGTTTAACTTTTTTTTATAAGGACGTTTGACTTAGTCTTTGAACGTTCGTTGTTTTTTTAGATTAATCGAATTATTTTTAGAAACTAACCAATTGTTTCTCTAGATAAGACCCTTATTCCTCATCTGGGATCATGTAGAGCTCTTTGAGACTGCACTGAAACTGTAATTTGGACTTTCAACCCGTCGAACCCCAGTGAAGTCCAATAAATGGAGAAAAATTCCCTTAAATTCCTCACTGAAGAAAGAAAGACATAAACATCTTGGATGACATGGGGGTGAGTAAATTATCAGGAATTTTTTATTCTGAAGTGAAGTAATTCTTTAAGGAGAGTTTTGGTACTTATGGTGTGATTAACAATTTTGCTACTGTGTTATCAGTAGCTTGATGTTGTTGAATATAAAATGAAGGTCCTAAACCAAAACCTCTAGCCTCTAATGTCAGTTTCAGTAGATTTTGTAAAGCCAGTAGTATAGTGTCCATCTGAAGGGTGCTAGAGTTGTAACAGGGCTCTGTGTTTACAGAACAGTTGCTCAAAGGCTCAAGAGCTCTAACCTTAAATTGGTATTGTGCCTAATCATCGCTTTCTTCTGTGCAGCGTCACTGAAGCTTTTGTATTGTGTGTGTAGCCAGATGCTGATCTTACCACCGTTCCAGGGAGAAGGCCACGGGGCTCAGCTCTTAGAGACAGTCCACCGATACTACTGCACGTCTCCTAAAGTACAGGACATCACAGGTATGAGTGGACACTGAAGCCTAGATTAAACATTTATGAGAGTCCTTTTTTGAACTATTTATTTTCTGCTTTATTACTAGTGTTGTTTGCCAGAGCAAGAATCACTATTGTTCTTTCTTATACTTAAGAGTTAAAGGCCACATTCACACAGTAAAGATTCAGGAGTTCCAACCACATTTAAATACCGGAGTGTGTCCCCTAAATTATTATTTCCTCAATCCCAAAATTGTGATAATTATCACATGATAAAAGGAATAATTTCCGTGTTAATCAGAGTTTTTGTCCTAACCAGCCGTGACGACGATACACAACGATTCTATTTCTGCATGCAAGGTATGACAAAAATCATCTCGGGTTCTGTTTATGTGCTTTATTTAATGTGCGTCTGAGTTTGAATATAATTTTGCATGACCTTTATAGCCATACTAAAAGCGACAATGGATAATACACTTTTTTTTTTTTCAAAAAAAAATCTTGGGAAAAAAAAACCCAATATTAACAAGAACATTTGAACTATGAACATTATGACACAGATAGCTTCATTCACTCACAGTATTTTAATCATGTTAAAATGGTATGTGAAATAGATTGTGCTTTATCCATTTTGATGCAAGTGCCGTGCGCTTGCAGAGAGACTCTGCCAACATGCTCTTCTGATTGGCTGTGATTTTTGATTGATTTTGCGATGTTTCATAGTCATGTCACACCTGGTGTGGACAGACAATTTGCTTGTCTCTGGAATCTTATTACATCAGGTCTGGTTGGGACACGGTGTCGTGTTTAGTATTCTGTTTTTTATTTTTATGCACTATAAAATTCCAGACGGTTGGAATTACCCTTTCATAGTTATCTATCATTAAAGCCATTTTTGATTTAATGCAATTTAAAAAATTAAAAAAAACTCTCTAAGTACTGTCCAGCATTAACCAGAGATATCGGTGTCACTCAGACCGCATGCAGCGTAGGTAGTTTTGTGTGAAAACATGGTTTTACAACCTCTACAAACTTGAGTGCTGAGTGAAATTTTATGAATGAATGTAGGAATGAATGATACTTTGGTCTTGTTTTTAATATAAAGCATTTAGATTTATTTAGATTTTTGGATCAAGGCTCGTACCTCTTTCCATGTGATTTTTGCCCACAGAAGAGAGACACATCTCTAATCCACATTTAAATACGTCATTAACAACTAGTAGTTCATTTCGGTTCTGTGTAAATCCGATTGTCACTGCCTTAAATTACTGAACTCTGTGTGTAAAGAGCAGGATTAAGCACTAAAAGCTGACTTGACAAACAAATTTAGCTGCCTTGTGTACTTAACCAAACATTTGAACAAAAGACTCATGCTAAGTGTTATCTTTTGGCTTGTAACTTTTCCCACACAATGCTAGCCTGGAAGACAATAAAATGTGAAAGAAAATGTGAGTGGTGCAGTATAGCATGGCATAGCATGGCATGTATAGTATAGATTTATAATATCAGATTTTGGCCCAAACAAAATTTATAATTTATCCATTATTATACATTACATTGTTATATGTCTTGCTGAACCATCGCAGACCGTTAGTAGCACAGCTATATTGTTTTTATATATCTATGCTAGATTCACTTCTTTTCACAAATAATATATTTCATGTCTTTTCATTTATTTAACAAGTATCTATGTAAAAAGTGGAATAAAATGAAGTAAGTCTCCATTTTGCTTCAGGGTTCTCATCACACTTTTAGGTTTATTTTGCAGTTATGAACAGCTGACATTAGAAACCATATTGATTGACCAACATTTACATGCATTAATGCAATCAATAATGACAACATGAAAATTCAATACAGTTGATTTCAATTTGTCATGTTGTTTTCTTCATTTTGATCTCGGAGATCCTTTGCAAATGGTATTATCTGACTAAAAACATTAATGTAAAGCCTTGTTTAGCGCATATGTTCGGAAAGCCGACACATATGATCACACAGCCATTCTAATGATATTCTGTGTGTTTGAAAGGGAGAGAGGGCAAAGTGTTGTGAATTTCCTTTCATAAGGCAGTTGTTGCTGTTGAGTTGCTCTACCTTCGGTTTTGGGGAGGTGAAGGGATGTGATGTTAATTGCTGGCAGTTTGCTGCTGAAATGTGCTGGCCACATGCTGCCACTCACTCACTCACTCACCCCCTCAACAAAGACACAATTATTCAGAGAGAGGGAGAACCACACTCCACCAGATCTCTACCCAGCTCGCACTATTTTACCATGTGTATTCGTTTCTCTCTATATGTAGAGAGAGAGGACGAGAATCACGGGCTGTGTAGTATAGCATAATATAAAATATGCAACATTTTTGCTACTTCCTTCTACATTATATTTGCAATAAAGAACACTTATAATATATATAATATTTAATAATTTAAATAAATCATACACTAATTTAAAGGGTTAGTTCACCCAAAAATAAAAAATTCTGTCATTAATTACTCACCCTCATGTCATTCTACACCTGTAAGACCTTTGTTCATCTTCAGAACAGGAATTAGATAATTAAGATATTGAAAATATCAAAAACGGCATTAGAGTTGCTAACTTTGACTCATTTCAGTGAACCGATTAAAACGGATAATAAAATTTGACTTGTGCATCATAAAAAGTGTTCATGAAAGTGTCCAAATGGCATTTCATGAGCATAAAATGTTTTAATAAAAATAAATAAGGGTAAATATTGCTGTTTATTACCGTGTACAGTATATATTTGAACTATAGGGATAGTTCACCCAAAGATGAAAATTCAGTCATTATTTACGCACCCTCATGTCGTTCTACTCCTATAAGACCTTCATTCATCTTCTGGTATTTTTGATGAAAGCCGATGGCTCAGTGAGTCTCTATTGACAGCAACATAATTAACACTTTCAGATGCCCAGAAAACTACTAAAACATATTTAAAACAGCTCATGTGAGTACAGTGGTTCAACCTTATTATTATAAAGCGACGAGAATATTTTTTGTGCGCCAAAAAAACTAAATAACGACAGTAAAATAACAACAATATCTAGTAGGGGTGTGACGAGACCCCTATCCCACGAGACGAGAGGAGACACGAGATTGGGTTCACGAGACGAGATTTTTATAGTATTTTTAAGAAATCCTCGATAATGAAATGTATGAAGGGAAAATAGTCTTTTATTCAACTGAAAATCATAAAATGCAAAAATCTTGGTGCATTTTGAAATCAACTTGTAATGCATGTCATTTTACTTCTATTTTAATGAATTATTTGCAGTAAAACAACATGCAAACCCTGCTAAATGTTTTGCCACAAAAAAAACAATTGTTTTCTGCCCTGCATAATTTCACATGAGAAATCTCACTGAACTTCTTTCTACTGATTGAACATAAATTAAACCGTATAAATAAAATAAACATATAAATAAAAAATTACGGCGCGCCAGGAAAAAACGAGCGCGCCGCACCGCATGCGCGTCGCTTCCATTTTGCGCAAATGAAAATGCGCGCGATATGTGAACGGCCCCTAAGAGTCTGTACAACCTTACGGCATAGTTTTCTTACAATGTTTACATATTGTTTGTGTCTTGTGTGTTATTCTTTCGCCGTTTATTATTTCTACTGGAAAACCAAAATGATCTGAAACGATTTGAAAGTGGCGGGGGCATCTTCAATAATAATTTCACCCTCACACTGATAGCACGACGAGACAACTTTTCACCTCGACGAGAAATCTCGTCACGTTTTAGTCTCGCGAGATCTCGTGGTACGAGATCTCGTCACACCCCTAATATCTAGTGATGGCTAATTTCTAAACACTTGTTTCTAGAGGTCCGGAGCGCCAGTGTCACGTGATTTCAATAAACGAGGCTTCGTTGAATCATAAGTATTTTGAAATTTCAATTTTTCACAAGACTTTGGCAGTTTTATACTCGAACCGAATCACTGATTCGAAACAACAGTTTCTTAAAGCTTCGAAGCAGTGTTTTAAAATCGCCTATCACTAGATATTGTTGACAAGTTAATATTTAGTTTTTTTTGGCTCACAAAAATTATTCTTGTCGCTTTATAATATTAAGGTTGAACCACTGTACTCACATGAACTGAAATGAGATTCAATGAAAATGATTCAAAGTTAGCAACTATAATGCCATTTTTGCTACTGAAATATTAAGACATTTTTAACGCTTTGTGAGGTAGTGAGGGGAATTGTAGTCTGGATTAAATGCATTATAATCCTATTATCTTGTTTCTGATATTTTTTTATTGCCAGCATCTGCTATATATTGTAAACATTAAATACATCGCCCAGTCCTAAACTACATTGTGTCTTTTCTCTCCAGTCTTTTTTTATTCAGAAATAGTCTTTGTTTCTCCTGATTACCAGAGTAAACATGTATTTAGCTTAATTGTCTCCAATGATGTATTCAGCATATGTAATGAGTGTTTTGTGAAGATTGAGTTGTTTGTCTGGCGTCAGTATCTTAATACTGTATTTTAACAAATGAAAATTTTAAAGACTCATGGGCTGATATTTCACAACTGTCTGCTCTACAGCGGAAGATCCGTCTGAAAACTATGTGAAGCTGAGAGATTTTGTGCTGGTGAAGCTCTGCTTAACTCTGCCGTCCTTCTCCAATGAGAAACTCTCTCAGGGGTTCAGTGAAGAGATGGCGTCTGAGGCCAGAGAAAAACTCAAGATCAACAAGGTAACATCCCTTGCAGGTTTATTTACTATATTAATTTTGCCTTTATAGTGATATCAATGTTCAAGAGAAAACATAAGGAGAAGAGGTGGAAATAAGAAGTCACAATCTGTATTCAAACCTGCATCACACATGAGCTCCACAGCTCAGTTTGTTATGCATAACATTTAATAACTTAATGCAATTTGGCTATTAAATTTTCTTGGACCATCTCTGGAGCATGAACATCTAGATATTTAAATAGCACATCAGTTTTAAAAAATCTAATAAAATGGTTTGATTAATTTCAATCAATCTGTTTTTTTTTGTTGTTTTTTTTTTTCACTGTTCAGTGACTGTTTTAGTGAAATGGGTTTCTAAAACTGTTGGGAACATCTCTAAAAATGTTCCTGCATGACATTTTATCAGCTTTAAAATGTTTTAGTAAAAAATATATTTAATTAGATAGCACTGTTTATTACTATACATTGTTATATTGGTGCATATCAATTAAATTAATTTATTGTCATTCTTTCTTAGATTAATTTATTGGGAAAACATGCACATAAAACTTTTTTTTACACTATATTTTACTTGTATTTTGAATCCACTTGCCCAACAGTAGTTGTATGGTTGAAAACAAATAAATAAATAAAAAACAAGCTAATAAGGGCTAGTAATTATACGATTAATACTAGAAAAGAGTTTGTGCATTTATACACAGAAGTGATGGCTTTTTGTCCTGATGGGTTTTCAACTTGTAATGCTCCTAACGGTAGTAGTGAACATCCGTTTCTTCTGAGGGCTGTGGGCCATTAGCAGGTAGTGAGTGGGAGTGGGCCTAACAGTGACCCCTGTGGGATTCCTCTCTCTCTTGCCACTCTGGTCACTCTTTAACTGCTCCAATTATGACCCAGCATCTCCTTTTATGTCTCACACTCCCCTCTGTTTGTGTTGTTTTTGAGTGATTATCTCAGGGTGGTGCCTGTGGCATGGCCAGGTAAAATGCTTGGCTCTCCTTACTACCCTAGTGGGAACTGCATGAGGTATGGTGGACCTCTTGGAGTCATGGTTACAGATTCTCTGCTCTGAGAGTAGCACGGGAATCCCAGAGCAAGTTGCTTTTAACTCAGAGAAGTGGACACCATTAAAGATTCAGTGCGTAATTGCTGTGGCTGGTACATTTTGTACAGTTTTAGAGCTGCTGCTCTTTACTGTTACAAAACAGCAATATTCTCTAGTGATAGTTAGCATATGGATGTTTGACATTACATATTATTAGGGCTGTCAACGGTTATATTGGTAATTGAGTAATCGGTCGATTATTTTGATGATGAATCCAGTAATCGGATACTTTTTGCTGTAATAAAAATAGACCTAAGGTGAACAGTAGCCTTTAAAATGACTTCAAATGCATATAATAACAATGAGGCAAAATAAACTGGTTCAAATAAACTATCAAATGCAATTAATCATATGGTTTTATTAAACTGCTAAAAAAACAACAAACCATTGTGGAAACCATTACAGAAGTTCTAATGGTTTGAAAATACCATTATAAACATTACAAACCATCAAGCGTTAACCATTAAAACATCACCAAATGGTTTTAGTAGCAGTGTTGCCAAGTTTGCGGCTTTCCTGCAGAATTGCTTTTAAACTGCTGCATACTGATTTTTTCCCCCTGCAGTTTAAAGATTGACACATAATTGTAATTCACTGAAATGTATGTATTGAAATATTTTGCAATGGAAGCTTCCTTTTCATCTTTAATTGATTAGAAACATAATCTATTCTTTGCCCTCAAGTATAAAAAAGACTTCAAGAAAAACTTATGGAAGTTTCACACACAGCTCAGTATACATGATTATAACTCTTGTATGAGGGTTCTTGGCCATTTTTCTAAAATCTGACATTCTTCATTTGATTCAGGTTTTGTATTTTGCATTTCTGTATGTCAGGCTATCTGGATGGCATCTGCACTTACAGTTTTGATCATAGACTGTAAAAAAAAATATGGATGACACATCTTCACTCTTCCATTGTAGAGAAAGGAAGCCATCAATGTCCAAATATGGTGCTGAAATCATGGAACCTGAGTGCGCAGTAGAGAGTGTGAAGTGTGGAGGCCCCGCCCACACTCCTGCAGAATTGGTTTACTACAATTTACTGCAGAACAACACATTATGTCAGTGTGAAATAAACAGTTATGAAAATGTAGAAATAAAGCTGTTTTTATAGCATCAAATAACTAAAACCAAACTTGTTTAAAAAAACTAACACTTGAGGTTACTTCAGCAAGTTCAAACTATATGTAGTTTGATTAAAAACTACATAAAACGACAGAAACCGTCTTTGGACAAAATTTATTTGAAGTGTAATTTGATTTAGTCGGTCTGAAGTCCCATTAGATTACATGGAGAGGGTGGGGTTACTGAGCTATACTGCATCCAGCCACCTGGGGGCGATCGAAACGTTTTGCCTTCACTTTTCAGGACTTGCACGGCACACTTGGTTTTGACACATTTCTTTTATAGTTGTGCTAGATCTCTCGTTTCTCTCTGTGCTCTCTTTATTTTCACATAATAAAATCATTTCAAATCAGATCAATATTTCATGTCCATGTATTTATTTATTGGTGAAAACGTTATAATTGGATGACTAATGTATGGTCACTTGGTCATTATCAAAATAAACCCTCAGCTTTGTATCCTAAATTTGTGTTTATTTAGCAAAAATGATGGGCCTACTGAATTCTACCCACAGGAATTACATTGGTGTGGCATAACTAAACTTTCAGAGTAGTTCCACCTCTAAAGTACTATATTGACAGCGTTTACAGCTTAAATAAATCATTTTCACGAGAGAATTCATGCAAGAGCTTTAAAGAAAATCTGAATCTCACAGGACTGCAGTTGAAATTATTGCCACAGATGCTGTCCCCAAACTTTAAAGGTATGCTAGAATGAGTGTTAAATAATACAAACCTTTACAATATACTTCTTGTTTACTTTCTTCCTTTCAGAAACATGCACGGCGTGTTTATGAAATTCTGCGTCTCAGAAACACAGACATGAGCGACGAAGAGAAAGCCAGAGAATTCCGCTTGGAGGTGAAAAAAAGACTCTATGGACCCTACAGAGTAAGTGTATTTGTGTGTGTTTGTTATCTGCTCATGTCGTTTGTAGATCCCTCCGTCTTTGTCTATGCTGATGGACTGCTTTTAAGAAGCAAAATAACTGCATTCTGCCATAGCACACGAAGTACGTTACCCATTAGGCGTAACTGCTACAACTCCCATGCAATGATTAGTCAGTCATAAAGTGCAGAGAATGTAGCCTGACCTTCATGTACTGAACGTGGATTTGAAGAAACAACAAAACAAGTGAAGTCTTGCCAAAATAAACCCTGACTCCGACTGCCAAGATTGGCCTGCTTGTGTAACTTTCTCCAAACCGCACAGCTCAAACTACAACATGTGAAATGAAGCATTTCTTCACTTCAAAGAGAGCTGCACATTTCTAGCCCAGTTTATATTAGTGTGCTGTGTAAAAATGAACAGAAACAAAACTCTTTCAGTGCTGCCATTCTGATATTCTGCAGTCTTTGTCTGGCATAATTTATTCATTGAGTGGTGTGAATAGTTTGCACCGTTTTCTGTGTGATCCTCTCACGCGGTGTTAAGAGCGAGAGGGACCCGAGGCCTCAGTCTGGGTTTGTTTGAGGGTATAATGGCTCACACCGGGCGGCAGCCGCAGCCTCCACATCCACACCACGAGCTCCATTCACAACAAGTGTCATTATTACAGATTTGCATCTGATTTAAGCGGAGCCATTTAGCAGGGAGAATGCAGCACCCAGTCACCTGCACACAGACTCCCTGTCTAATCTGCTCTCTCTGCATGAAGACACGCTGCAGTTGTGTAGGATTGGAGCTGTGCCTCTGAGCAATATCACTAAATTCTTTTGACCCCAGTAGTTATCTTTCTGCAGGCTTGTGTATGTTATAGTTATAATTTGGAGCAGTTTAACGCAGTATTTTAATATCTTAACTAATTTTTAACCTCAATTTTATTGCATTTTCTGCACTGATTATGGGAGAAAAAAATAATGATGCATTATCAAATTGGACAAAATATTTAAAGAAATGCACTAATGTTCAAATGTTAGTGTTAGTAAGAATTTTTTTCAGTACTTTAATTCAGCAAGGATGCATTCAGTTCATCAAAAGTTTTTAAATAAAATATTTCTATTTCAAATTAATGCTGTTCTTTTGAACTTAAAGGAAAAAAGTACATCCGTTTTCAACTGATAGCAATAAGAAATATTGCAATAATTCTGCAGTTAGAGAATTGAATTACAAATATTATTACTCATTTTTGTTCATATTAATATTTCTTCCTTCTGTGGAACACAAAAGGAAATATTTTCACCATAATAATAATAAATACATTATGCAACCACAAATGCGATTTGAGGAGCAGTATTTTCAGTGAACATGAATTAAAATTTTGTATTGATTGTCATACAAAACTATCACCCTCAGGATTTTCTGTATATGACATTCTTTTATGATATCTTTATTTATTTATTTATTTATTGGAGCCTAAAGGGGAAGTATAATGTAATATTAGTCTCTGGTGTCCTCAAAATATCCCACATATCATTTATTATACCTTGTCAAATTTGCCCCTATTTGGGTGTGAGCAAAAACTCGCCGTTTTTCTGTGTCCATTTAAATGCAAATGAGCTGCTGCTCCCGGCCCCCTTTCCAGAAAAGCTTTAACAGCTCGCGCTTCGGTTGCTCAACCACAAAAGTTGGAGAATCTCACGTAAGATAAAATGAGGATTGTCAGTAACAGTGTTCAGCCTTACATTGTTCAAACCGGAGTCGGACACTGATAGAGAGACACAGGAAGAATTATAACTTTTAGAAAGAAACTGGACATTTCGAAATGGTTAGTGGATAAATTTATGTAGTTGCTGTGGAGTTGATTCAACTCTTCGACTAGCATGTGCCGTCATGTTAAACTTCTGTGCAAAACCAGCGTTGAATTAACCCTCGTTTGTGAAGCAGTCCGGTGTAAAATGATGACATGACAACAACACTCTACTACAGCAACTCTTCCTCTTCTCTAAAGCAGCCCAACATGACCTTGCCTCCTTTGTTGCGTGTTCTCGGGGCGGGGTTTATGTACATTTTTGGGGTTAGTGATGTCACAAACCCGGGAAGAAGCTCGTTTTAGTCCTTAAAAAGTGATTTCTGTAAAAGAACATATCTGTCTTTGCATTGAACTTTGAGCGCCGTAACTTTGCAGATGTTGTTTTTATGCTCAAACAGCAACATTACACGCTCACTAAAGTTAAAAAAAAAAAAGTGAAATCATAATCAAGGACCCCTATAACATGTTCTGGTTACTGTATGTGTTCATTGTATGAAAAAGAGCAATGTGAACACTCTTAAATATTTTTTGTGTGTGTGTGTGTTCCACAATAGAATGTCAGATGGTTTGGAACTTTCCAATTCTCAGGAGGTTTTTAAAAAAAATCTGTGACCAAAGATTCTGTGCAGTGGTCTTTATCTTTTCATCTTACTTAAATTGTAACTCGATTAGCTGTTTCTTTTCGCTGCATGTGTCTTGATTTTTTTTGGAGGTTGTTGAGGCATTAGTTGATATGTTGCAGATAATGTGAGTTGATATGAAATGTGCTTTGGTGCTGAAGCTCCAGCAGTGGTAATCTGTTGGATCAGAACCGCTCTCATCATGACACTGTCCAGGACAGAAACTCTGACAGCTGTATAACCGCACAAACACCAGACAAAGAGACTGAGCCAAAGAATGAGTGAAAAACATGAGGCTGGGAAGGAAATAGATCAGGATCTGCAGACCATATGCCTCTCTCTCTTCTGGAGGTCTCTTTACTTTGAATGTGTTGCAGATTTTCTTGTCCTTAGAACATCTTTTCTATGCGTGTATGTAGGTAGGGATTTATGGGCTAGCTCACTGATAATGAACTTTGCCCAACATTTCAGTGCATGCTTATCTGAATTCTTTAGGTCTAATGGCATGAATTTTGTTTTTTAAATTCTAAGAAGTTCGTAAAGAGTTAGTTCACCCAAAAATGAAAAATTCTGTCATTAATTACTCACCTTTGTTCTACACCCGTAAGACCTTCGTTTATCGTCTTATCGGATCAAAAAATGTATCCAATGCAATTGAGCGCACAAGTTTTTTTATGTGCATTTTTAGAATTTATGCACATCTTGGTGTTTCCATCCATCGTTTTTTTTTTTTAATGCGATATCCCAAAATTTGCATAAAAATAGGTGGGTGAAAACATGGCTACTGTCTTCCTCCCTTGAGTCCTCCCTCTGCCAATACCTACTTTTAAAGTATTAAAGCTGCTGTCATTTAATTTGATAGATGAACTTGCACATCAATGTTTGTCATTTCAAATGTAATAAGATTTTACTGTTTTAGTTTAAATTTTTTTTTAAATTTGATATTACTTTAGTCATAAATATAGATAGGATAGGATAGATCCTATTTCATGTTCATACAGATAATATTCCATAGCTAAAAAGTCACATCATGCATAATCTTGACCAATCATTGTTTACACCATCGATCTTTTGTTTCACTTCCCAGTTTAATAGTTATATACTGTTATATATAGCTAGTGTTATGTTGCAATGCTTAGTATTTGCAACAACCCAATAAATTCATTTAACTTCTTAAGTTCAGATATTGAAAACAAGTTTGAGATTGTCCTAACTTTAAGAGATTATTCACAACATTCTTTTCTGGAAGTTTGGTATTCAGAATACTCTTAAATGGTTAGTTCAACCGAAAATGAAAATTACTCATCCTTAATTACTCATCCTCATGTTGTTCTACACCCGGAAGACCTTCGTTCATCTTCAGAACACAAAGTAAGATATTTTTGATGAAATCTGAATTCTTACCCCTCCATAGACAGAAATTTAATTGCTACTTTCAAGGCCCTGAAAGGTAGTAAAGACACTGTTAAAATAGTCCATGTGACTACACTTCAACCTTAATTTTATGAAGCAATGAGAATACGCAAAAAGACAACAAAAATAATGAATTTATTCAGCAATTTCTTCTCTTCCCTGTCATTCTCCTACACTGTTGACGTTTGTAGATGCAGTGCAGTGCTTACGGTTTTACGTCCGAACACTGGCTCAGTGTTGGCCGACGTTGTACACGTGAGCACCATGGCACATGCATGTGATGTTGACGCAGGAGCCGGCCAATAATGAGTCTGCGTTTGATATACATGGTCTACAACGTCAACAGCGTAGTTGTCAAGTCGAGTCACCTTTACTTATATAGTGCTTTTTACAATGCAAATTGTGGCAAAGCAGCTTTACAGTAATAATTGGCAAATAATTTTTGACTGCACAGCAGCTCCCAAAGAAAATGGTGCCAAAGAAAAGTCTCTTTTGCAATGACCTTTTGTGTCTTGCCCTCCTTGTGCAAGGTGTCAATGGTCGTCTTTTGGACAACTGTCAAGTCAGCAGTCTTCCCCATGATTGTGTAGCCTACAGAACTAGACTGAGAGACCATTTAAAGGCCTTTGCAGGTGTTTTGAGTTCATTAGCTGATTAGAGTGTGGCACCCGGTGTCTTCAATATTGAATCTTCTAAAAAAAAAAATTATATTCTAATTTTCTCAGATACTGAATTTGGGATTTTCCTTAGTTGTCAGTTATAATCATCAAAATTAAAAGAAACAAACATTTGAAATATATCAGTCTGTGTGTAATGAATGAACATAATATACAAGTTTCACTTTTTGAATGGAATTAGTGAAATCAACTTTTTGATGATATTCTAATTATATGACCAGCACCTGCATATAGTTGTCTTTACTACCTTTCGGGCCTTTAAAGTAGCAATTACATTGCTGTCTTAAGAGGGGCCAGAGCTCTTAAATTTCATCAATAATATCTTAATTTGTGTTCTGAAGAGGAACGCAGGTTTTATGGGTGTAGAACGACATGAGGGTGAGTAATAAATGACATTATTTAAATTTTTTGGGTCAACTAACCCTTTAAATACAAAGATAAGAACATTGTTGAGAAATAATATAAAATAATAAAGTTTGAAAATAAGAAAGTTGAACAATTAAGAAGAATGTTATTCTTGAATGTTTCATGAACCTTTTGACATCCTTAGCAGGAACACGTGACATTTACACACTGCACTGCTTTAGCGCCTACTAAAGGAATTACACAATAGAGCTGTTCAGTCGCGATATCAGCTTTTAGGCCAACCCGGAAGGCTAATTGACCATGGCTTCTCTCTGGAATTTCCCATGGGTTTTCAATAGTGCATTTTTGAGTCATGAGTAAAATAAGGTCTGTGTGGTAACTCTACCATTTTTTTGTTTCATGCAACACAAATTAAACACAATCAAACCTCCAATGTCAAAATTGTAAGCTAATTTTGTTTTGTTGTTAGTTGCTATATAGGAACTACAGTGGTTGTCTGATTTGTAAAACTCAGATCCTTTTGGAAGATGTTCTTCTCTTAGCAACTTATTTTTTTCTAAAATGTACTCAGAAAAGCGCTATATAAATGGAATAATTATTATTAAAAACTGTAGATTTACAGGGAAATCAACTGACTAATGGCTTACTTGTACTTCACAGCTTAATTAGCAGCAACAACCACATTTACATTTATTCATTTGGCAGACATTTTTATCCAAAGCAACTTACAAGTGAGGAATACAACTAGCGATTCATCATGAAGAGGCAAATAGACACAGGAAGTGCTCACAACACAATACAAGTTTCAGACATTGCTCAGTGTAGCATAAGCTAGAATAGGGAGGGATTAGAGGAAAGGATAAGACAGTTTTTTTTTGTTTGTTTGTTTTTTTTTAAATTATGTTTTATTAACAAAGTTCTGGAGGAACACATTCAAATGATCTAACTAATCTTTGCATCACACCAACCAGTTGTCATCAATGAGCTATCAACACATCTACCCAATCAGCATGAACGGAGACCTATATATTGACGCAGTCGACTCACCTATGTTTTTGGACAGTTTGCAGCATCCCACCACCACCCCGTCTCCTCACACTTGCCTGGTTTCTTCCTAAACCACAATACGGGGGGAGTACTCTGGGTTCTGGCCAAATGCAGAGCTCGGAGCCCACTCCTCGGACAGTACGCCAAATATACGTACTAATTACTCTGATTATTTTTAAGTGTGAACTCGGGAAAGAATGGGGTTAAGTGCTCACGAAAGAGATAAATTTTCATCTGTCTTTTGAATATTGCCAGGGATTCTGCATTCCTGATGAAGGTAGAAAGATCATTCCACCAGCAAGGAACAGTGGACGAGAATATTCTGGAGAGTGATTTTGTGCCTCTCTGTGATACTACCACGAGCTTTCGCTCCTTTAGTGATTGCATGCTTCTGGTAGGGACATAGACTCGAATAAGTGAGTGGAGGTAGGAGGGTGCAGGGCCTGTGGTGGATCTGTAGGCAAACGTCAACGCCTTGAACTTGATGCGAGCAGCAAGGAGTAGCCAGTGCTGAGAGATGAAGAGAGACGTGAAGTGGGCTCGTTTGGGCTCATTGAAGACAAGACGTGCTGCAGTGCTCTGGATCATTTGTAGAGGTCTGAGTGTGCATGACAGCAGTACAGCCAGAAGAGCATTGCAGTAATCAAGCCTAGAAATGATCAGGGCTTGGACGAGAAGTTGTGAAGTTGTGTGCATTCTCAGTTAGAAAATTTTCTAATTGAACTCCTGATTTTTCTGATGTTGTGTAGTGCAAATCTGCATGACCGAGCTGTCTTTGTAATGTGGTCTTTGAAGGTCAGTTGGTCATCAAAGATTACTCCAAAATTTCTGGCCGAGTTTGATAATTGCTAATATACCTAGCTGGATGGTGAAATCGTGCTGTAGAGTCAGATTGGCAGGGAAGACGAGAAGCTCCGTCTTTGCCAGGTGCAGCTGCAGATGATGTTCTCCCATCCATGTTGAGATGTCCACCAGACAGCTTGAGATCAGTGTAGCTACTGTGGAATCATCTGGTTGGAAGGACATGTAGAGCTGTGTGTCATCAGCATAGCAATGGTAGGATACGTCTGTGTGTGGTGTCTCTTGATGCCTTGACCCCAGCCTCAGTTCATTCCTTGAAGTTCACCCAAATATTTGAATCGATTTTGCTTGATAATCCTCAAGGCTGTGGTTCTCTCGGTTGATTAGCTGATTGGCATGTCACCATATTCTAATTTGTTGAGATAGTGAGTTGGTGGGTTTTTGTTAAATGTGAACCAAAATCTTCCCAATTAAAAGAACCAAAGACTTAAACTACTTCAGTCTGTGTGTATTAAATAAATTCAATGCACAAGTTTCACAATTTGAGTTGAATTACTGAAATAATTGAACTTTTCCACTACATTCTAATTTGAGATGCACCTGTATATTGTGTGTGTGCGCTTTCTTCTGAAGTGCCATAGCCTTTCAAGAACATTACAGACTCAATTTCTGTTCACGGCTCTTTTATTTCACCCTTCTTTGTTTTTCTACATGAAGTTTAGCTGTGATGTAATCACATTTGCCCTGGGGTTTCTATTCAATGGCAGTTTTTGGACTGGATCGGGTGAGCTGGTTTACGTCTTATTTTCTCCTCCTCTGTACTGACACCTGTGTATTTTCTCCCAATGTGTGTAGAAAAACCAGCGTGAGCTGTCTAAGATGCAGAAATGTTTGAGGCCAGAGGAGTTGGCGTCCCACATCAGCCAGATGGACACAAGACTGCAGCACGAGGAACTGGAGAAAAGCTACCAGGATTTGCTGGCGGATTATCGGCGAGTCCTGGAGCGACTGGCTCAGGCTTGAGCATGGGGAGACTTCTGCATCGTTCTGGAAAGACTGGCCGACACACACACACACACACACACACACTGTTATGTTGCATTGTACCCAATGTTAATGTTAATAAGGGAGTAAACATGAAATATCTGTATTTGTTACTTGTGTGATAGACAGATGATGGGCAGTTTTTCACATAATGAGATGAGTGCTTTGGTCTACTGTGGAGAGGAACTCTGAAGATTTTTGAGTTAATTTTTTTTCCATCAAATATTTTCCTTAATGTAAAAAAATGTAGATTGTGAAGCACTTCCTTAAAGAACAAATGAAATGTTTTGTATATTGCTCAAATGTATGATTTGCCATCTCTTTGGTGATGTCTAAAATAAAAAGATCTTCATTTTACTTAACAATGTTTGATTTATTGTGTAAAACTTGCATAATACAGTATGTGTTTGAAGTGTGTAAAAGTAATAAAATAAACTTATTTAGCAAGGATGCATTAAATTGGGGGGAAAAAAACCTTGAGCTTTCTTTTAATTTATAAAAAATGTATCATATACAAACATGAATGTAAACCTTTTCATTTGGTCATAATAACATGAAATAACATTTTCTTTTTTGCATCCAATCATAATTTATTAAATATGTAAAATAAATATATTTTACAAATATAAATATATACAACAGCAGTTGTTATGCATGTGTAATTTATTTCAGTGTCCAAGATCTTTCAGAAATTATTCTAATGATTTTATGCAGATTTGATACTAAGTTAATATCGATGTTAGAAACAGTTGTGCTGCCTAATATATTTTTTTAACCTTGGATTATTTTTTCAGGATTCTTTGAGGAAGAAAAAGTTAAAAATAACAGCATTTATTCAAAATAGAAATCTTTTCTAGTCTTTAATATCACTTTTTATCAATTTCACACATCCATGCTGAATAAAAGTATTAATTTCTTTAAAAAAAAAAAAATTACTGACCCCCAAATTTTGTGCTGTGTGAATGTGATTGAGAAATGTGCATGGTAAAAGTTCATCCGAAATTGCGTTAAATCTGGTTGTTTTAACCAAGATTATGCTGCAAGATTTTTTTTTCCAACTTCATTTAAGTTCCCTGTTATAGGCTATCCTATAATTGTGCAAATTCCCTGTTTATTCCCATTAATTCCATGGAAAATTTTCAGCCTTGAAAATTCAGGGATTTTTGCAAAATAATATTTCACAATATTACTGTTTTTACTGTATTTTTAATCAAACAAACGCAGCTTTGATGAGCAAAAAGACTTTAAAAAACTAATGGTAATGTACTTTAATATTTGGGAAGTTGACATGAAATGAAATATTTTAGTTGAGATTTTTATTTGACACCTGAAATATGTCCAAAAGAACTGATATGGAGCCAAACTGAATCAAGATTTGAATCGAATAGAACTGTAATATCTGTTGATTTCAAATGATCTTAAGACTACTTAATTTGTGAACTGTTAACCTCATGAACAAATGAAGATTTCCTGCGTCAAGGTAAACCTGAGTGTCTGCAGCTCCATATGAAGTGAAGACAGTCACATATTAGCTGAGATTTGAAGATTAGCCGGTCATACACTAAGAAGAGTCAGAGATGGCATTACTGCACAACGATACAGAATTTAAACCTCTGATCATTCACTCATTTCAAGTCAAATTAATTTACAAGCAGAAATGTGTTGTAAAATTTGCTCCCTCCCTTTTGCAGCTAATGCATCTTCTGATTGCATTTAGCATTGAGTGCTTCGCTAATGACTGTTACGCTGAAACCCTTCCTGTCCTCACGCCGACCACTCATGCTGATTCCATGGATGAATTACCATCTCTTCCCTTTTACTCAACGCAGTTAAAAAATTAAGGTCTGGAGGTTAATTTTCATTTGTCATCCTCTCCAAATGTGAGAAGTTGAGCCCAGAACTCTTGACCATGTCAGATATTAATTGTATCCTCTCATGTTCCTCTGGCTCCTGAGTTCATATCAAGGCCTCTTGTCTAAATCCAAATAGAGGAGAATAATTAATGTGGCTGGAGTATCTGGAGTGTTAAAGAGGATTTCCTCTGAAGATTTTGACAGTAGATATTTATGTTGGAACTCATAATGATGCTTTGGGATTTTGTGAAAGATTCCACCCAGATAACTGCTAACATTTGAGGAGCTTGAATTCCAAGTCTTCTAAATGTATGTATATGCTTTTCACCAGATTAAATAACAATTAAAAATTACCTGGATCTAATTGACCAGAACGTCTGGATGTTTTTGCAGCAGAATTTTGCGGGCAGATAAGGTCCGTTGTCGAAAGTATAGTGAAGTATGAAGCACAACTCACACAGAAGTCGCTTCCAAACAAAGTAGCTTTCTGTTAGTCAGCACACCAAAATTAAAACCTTTTTGCCTTCACGAATTCCTGATTGTACAGTTGTACCTAAAGGGCATAGGCGGAGTTTCACTTTTGTGCTTGGGGGGGCACCTACCAGGCCAGCAGACCACGAGCTCAGATTTTTTTTTTTATATCATATTTATATATCATAAATTCTACATATAAAATACATTTACAATGAACAATGACTTTATACAAAGAATAGCTAATAGAACAGACTCTTTATAGTTGCTGTTTTGTTTTGCATCGGCAGTGATAGGGTTAACACGGGGAGTTCAGAAGTGCGGCGAGAAAAAGCGAGTGTGTTAGACGGGTGCGCTTGTTACAGTGTGTTCTTCTTCGTTCCGATTAAAGTTCATAAACAGAGCCTCCCTTGACCTGTCATAGAACTACTTCAGACATTACAATATCTTACCTAATGCAGAAGAAGCCGCCTCTTTTTCCGAGATGCGTAGATGTCCACTATCTTCTCTTCTGATAGATTTGCAGTCAAATCGATAGTTGAAGTAGAATTAGAAAACTCCACACTTTTAGTAGTGGATTTATTAAAAAAACGACGAATTTTGTTTATTCAGCGCGTAAAACAGAACGAGAAGAGCGTCCACTCACTTACCGCGATACCTTGAGATTCGCAAATCACGGGAGAATGTAATAAAGCTACAGTAATAAAAAATTAAATACAGTAATTAATAATTAATTAGCCATATCTTACTCATTCTATACACAGAACTAATAAGATAAGACAAATAAAACGAGAAAATATGAATTCTGTAATAAAAAAAAAATATTCAAAGCACAAGGCAGGCATTAATTGGCTCTGGTCTGGGGGGGCATTGCCAAACTCCGCCTATGCTAAAGGGACATGGTGGTGGAAAAAATATGGGATAGGAGGAAAAACATTTTTTAAAGCTTTTGCATTTTCTCACAGTCAGTGCTTAGTTCAGTGAAGTTTAAGTGAAAGACACGTAAAAAAGGATATTACATGAAAGTACAGAGCCCCTAAGGGAACATGGTGGTGGAAAAAAATATGAGATGGGAGGAAAAATAAGTTGCTTTAACGTTCTCTCGCAAACGTTTTTTGTTCGTCTAAGAGACGTTGCATTTGGTCAAAAAACCTTTGCGTTTTAAAAACTTCTGTTCTTTTAGAGTGAATACAAAGTTTCTCGGGGGAACGCAAAACTTTTGCTAGGGAACACAAAAGCATTGCCAAATTTTCCTACTTTATAATTTTTTTCTTCTTCACCATGTCCCTTTAGGGCTCCAAACAAATACAAGCACGAAGCACCACGCAGAAGTCAATTGCTAGGACACGTGTTTTGCAAGAGAACACAACAGGATTTGCGAGCGAACGCAAATGTTTTGCGAGCAAACAAAGTTTCTTGGGGGAAAAAAAAAGCTTTGAAAAATATTTTTCTCCCATCCCATAACTTTTTCCACCACCATGTCCATTTAGGGGCTCTGTACGATCACGCAAATTACGAGTGAAATGACTGGTTTTCACCCACAAAATTTCAGTAGGCAACAGTAAATGTGACTGCATCGTTAGACTGATCTACCCATGTCAACCAGTTAAAGGGTTAGTTCACCCAAAAATGAAATTTCTGTCATTAATTACTCACGCTTATGTCGTTCCACACCTGTAAGACCTTCATTCACGTGTGTCATGCTGACGGAGGAGCCGGACGATAATAAGTCAGCGTTCTGATATAGAACCTGGAAGCGCTGAACATAAACAACATATGAGAATGACACAAAAGAGAAGATATTGTTGAATAAAGTATTTATTTTTGTTTTGTTTTTACACACGAAAGTATTTTCATCGCTTCATAAAGTAAAGCTCAAACCACTGCAGTAAGGTCGAATATTTTAACGATGTCTTTAGTACCTCTCTGGACCTTGAAAGCGGTGGTTGAAAGTGCTTTCTATGTATGAATCATATATCTCTCAGATTTCATTAAAAATATCTTGTGTTCAAAAGTATCTTGGTGAGTAATTAATGACAGAAATTACACTTTTGGGTGAACTAACCCTTTAAGACCATCTTGGACTTTAAACTGACCCAAGCTGATCTAAGCAGGTTTTTTCTTTCGGAATGTTGGAATCACAGCAATTTCTTACTTGCTCTTATGTGCTTGATACTTATTTAACCCACAGATATTTATTTCTACTAGCCTGCTTGTCATATTTCAAGTGTGTGTTGTAAAATACACCACTAGAGTTCTTAGATTAGTACACAGTCCGTCACGCTCACAGGTGAAATGTCTTAAGGCTGCTGATGGTCTATGTATGTGTGTTTTGGGAAAATAACTGTGTTCTTGGAGGCATCACTCTGAGAGCTGTGTAAACCGTAATATGTGCTTGTATTGCAGGGTTTCCCCGACTGCAGTCACTCAAACCGCTGAGCCCCTGAGAACCGAACACAGACATCAGAGTTAACGCGCACTACAGACAGAGCCTTTTGTGTTTTATTGTAGAGGATCCATCATCATCACCGTCAGAATGGCTGTCAGTCAGTGATCTGAGTTCAGTGCTGGGTGTAGGAAAGGTTAGATTACAGGAATCGTACTGTCTGCACCTCTTTTTTGAGATTAGCAGGGTTTAGCTTTCGTGATCCCTGCTTCCCGGATATATATTTCCACAATATTTCATTATTGTGGAAAATGAAAGGTTCTTAGGAGAACCAATATGGTTCCTCTATGGCATTGCTGTGAGGAAAAAAAAAATCATTTAAAGTTCGTATCACACCAAGCCGACGTCAAAGAACTAGCGGCAACAAAAGCCAGCCATGTTGTCGCCTCTCGTCGGCTGCGTCACGGCCAAAAAGGACTAAAGGCGACTGTCAACACGTGCGTTCTGCGCCTGCATGTAAATAAATATATCAGCAGCTATCAATAGTCTCTTTTCATCATTCAAAAAGGGAAACTTTGGACTGAAGGTATACAAACCGTAAACAAAGCAGCGCTTGCTTACAATTTTGAATATCAACCATGCTGATCACTTTCTTCAGTCCACTCGGCTCATGTTATTATGAAAATATTTGAGCTTTCGAATGCTCAGGTAAGATGACGCAAAATTATAATAACAGCCTTCTGTCTGTACCATCTTGCTTTCATCGCATTTTTATTCTCATGCACTGACTCATTCGCTAAACTGAACAGCCAATCAGAGTTCTCTCTCTCACTGACTGCCTGACGCCGATTCAACATGCTGAATCGGCTCAAATAACCCAGACGCCATCTGACTTGCAGAACATACCGAAAAAAAACGACCGATGCTCAAAAATGGCCCAGCATTGCCTGATGGCCAAGCGTCAAATAGCAGAAGTATGAAGTGAGAAGAAGTGAGAAGTTTCTGGCCCTCCATTGAAAATCCATTTGCCCAAAACTTTGATATCATGAAGAAATCAGGAAAGTACTCCAAGCAGTTCATTCTGGAGAGACATGATCGCTGTATATATTAGGAACAGATTGAGCTAGGCTTTTTTTCACATATAAACATTGACCAATGGACCTACACTGAGCACATCAAATATGATAAATGGAATCTAAATCATTCTTGCTTGAGAAAAGAATTCATTGGTTCTTTTGCGTCAAGCAAGCATGTTTGAGCTTCTGTTACCATATTTGATGTGCTCTATGTATGCATTGATCAATGTTTATTAATTGTAGTTTATTAATGAGATGAAAATCTGTTCATCATATAAAGTGATCATTTCTCTTCACAAGACTTGTATTAAACCACTTGATTCATATGGATTGCTTTTACAATGTGTTTATGAACTTTTTTGTTGTTTTTCAAAGACTTATGGCGAAAAGTCTTATGGATGTGGAACAACATGAGGGTGAGCAATTTTTGACAGAATTTTCATTACCACAGGAAATCAATTCAAATTGTTTCTCAGTTTGTAAAATTAACAAAAATCAAATAATGCACTTACAATGGCCAGCATAAACATTTACAATATGCAGTTATTACATAGTTTCAGATCTATTAAAGTCCTCAATAATTTTATCCCTTAAAACTCCTCTTTGATCACCACAATAACATATTTAAACGTTTTTACCTCTGAAAAAAAAATTTCTTCATGCCTTAAAATAGCTTGAATGTAACTCTACACCCTTGCCTTATTTAATATATGCCTCCACTCACTCGCGTCAGCTCAGAGATCCACTTGGTCAACTTACTGAGGTAAACGCTGCACAATGCTATCGCTCTTTACAAAATCGGACACATAACGGTATAATATGATTAGCCTTTTGTTTGAATACATTATTAAACAGCAAATGATATGTTGCTAATGTTACACAAACCATGTTCCTGTTCGTCATCAGAGTCAGACAGATGCCTTCTAACAATCAGTGTATAAACGCATTAATAACTCAGAGAGAAAGTGGAGAAAGGCATATAGTTCATCGTAATATACATCATACACCTGCCATATTGCTAAATCTACACAATTTTTCTTATCAAAAGGAAAAATATACTGGGATACGGCTTCCCTTGAGACTCTTCTGCTAGTTTTCTGTTAATGATATGCTAAAGCTCGCAACACGTTGACGTGATTGGTTACAAGGTAGTTTGTGACGTCACAGACACCAGCTATTTCAAACTGTATTTTTGAAACTGTCTTTAGATCACTGCAGTTTTAAGGAGAAAATACTCTACAATAGTGCTGACATATAAATTTGCACATGGTTTGTCTTAAAGTATATTAAAAACACCACATAGACATATAGACGTGGACTTTAAACATCGCATGTGCTAGCATGAGATCTTGTGACACAACTCACCAGCCTTGTCATGTACAGAACAACAAAGAAAGTAAACCTAGCAACTTTCATTTTTTCACCAAAACGAGACGTGGAAAGGATGTGAGTTCAATATCCTTACATTGCTGTATATATAGAGTGACCTCCACACCTAGGAACTACAGTGGTAACACATAACCAGAAGTTATTCTACTTAGACAAGTAGTTCTGCTTCCAAATAATGACTTAGACAGCTATGACTTTTTTATGACAGTTTTAGTGAAGGATTCATGTAAGTGTTTTAAGGGGAAAAAACCCTCTAAACACTCTGGGGCGCTTGTCTGCTAGGCTTTAATTGTAAAAGTAGTACAATGTTTCCATTTCGTTTATACAAACTGCAAATATAGAACCGGAATATTCCTGTAGGAAGGTGTTTTGTGCAGTAGAGTTCTGGATACTGTATGTTCCAGTGACAGCAGTGTTTCCCTCTGTAATTATGATGGACTGGAAGTTTCAATCTGGGTTTTTGGATCTCCGGTTACGCTCGTTGGCACGTCAACTCCGCGCCTCTCGTTACCTGGTGGCGCCTCCGTATCCCTGGCCTGAGACAGCGAGGAGTGGTTGGAACTCATCCCAGTCGTCCGCAGCAGCCTTACAAACCCGATACCTCTCCTTCGGAATCCCAGCGTCTCAGTCCCAGAATTCCCAGGGGGCGGGAGAGACAGACATGCTGTATCCCCCCCTTCCTTATCGTGTTCCCAGACCATTGTCTCCCTGTGCGCCTTCTCATGCCTGAGGGACAGCAGTTCTCCTCAAACTCACTTTTCCAGACCGCTCTCTTTCTGCCTTAATTGAGACCTTCTTTAGATACCCTTTGACATGCTGACAAGCCAAACCCAAACACGGTTAAAGAAACCAGGTTTGACATCTTTTAATTGCGTGTGCCAACAGAAGACTGATTGCGGTGGGGAGGATCAGGTGGGCAGGTTGGGTTGTAAACCTGAGCGCTCTGATGTGTTTGTGTGTGTGTAACAGAGCAAGGATCTCTAGGGTCTTGTGGCAAATCGTCACGCTGTGTAAACACACACAAACACACGCTCCTCACTCTACCTCGTACAGGTGTTTCTCCCGCTTGAGATTCACTTAAGAACCTGACGGTTTTTATTATAGCTGGAATTTCAAAGCCAAGTCCATCCTTGAGATGATATATAACCTCATGCAGGATCAATGTAAAAAAGGTCTTTATTGAAGCATTTCAATAGAATTCAGTTACATATCTTTTTATTTGTGGTGTTTGCTGAGACAAGCACCGTGTTACTATTGCTCATACTTGCAGATTTGAACAAACCCCTAGTCCTACTAACCTTCATATATCAAACTTTGTGGAACTTTTCTAAGGGGCTGTTTACGCAACATTAAACAAAATTAAAAATGAAAAACTTTTGCTTGGCGGACGTTAAATTGGGTGAGGGAAATTTATGAAAGACATAAGAAGGTAGGGCCTGTACCATATCTAGTGGACTTGATGGCAAGCTGTTTTGACTCAGAAGAGTCAAACTCCCTAGAACACCCGAGCTACTGCCTAGCAATGGACGAAAACACCCTCTGAACATCTTAAGACCGCCATAGCCTACACCACATGACTTTTGCCCAGATTTTTGCCCCAAATTGAGTTGTTGAAGTCATAGCCTGTCTGCAGATTTTAGGAAATCTAGTCTTCTAGTATTCCAAAATCTTCTTAGATTTTAAAAATAATGTAGTATATTCCTGGCTTTAGAAACTCATATTTTCCTCAGAAAATGAAGAAATGTAGTTATTATACTGTGACGAGCAGGGCGGGTGAGAGCCGTGAGGGAACGGCGTGAGGCCGGTGACGTGATTGCTAATGAGCGTCAGCTGCTTGGTGCACCGGTCTCGTATCTCTTCACGGAGGAGCTCCGGAAGCATAAAAGAGGAGTGACGACAGTGAAGGACGAGAGAGGACCAGGCCTGGATTTTATGTTGTGTTTTTATGTTCGTGTTTTACTTTCGTTTCGTTGTTTGTTTATTTATTTTGATAATTAAAGTTACGTTGAATGTTCGCCGGTTCCCGCCTCCTTCTTCCCGTACTTAAGAACTGTGTTACATATACATACACTAGAAAAATTGTTTCGTTTTGGGCGATTACTTCATCGCCCAGTTTTATATGCAACGGTTGTTGTTTGGATTTTGAGATAAGGTTGCACTTATAAAGGCCCAATGAAGTGCCTTGGAACACGTAGCTTTATTCACTGTGTTGAAGTAATTTCAAATGTAACTGGAAGACAGTGTGGGATATATCTAGAAGCTCCTCCCTTTTTTTCAAAATAGCCAATAGCGTTTCTCCTAGATCACAGCTCTGGAAAAACGTTGAGCTCATAAAACCCAATTATCCTCATAATTTCTAACTGTTTCTCCTCCATATTGTTTAGCTGCATGATTAATCGTAAAAAGATTGCGATCTCGATTCAAGCACCAATGCGATCTTATTTTATTAATGACAACGATTCACCCGCTTCTTTTAATCCTGTGGCAAACTCATACAGGAACATTCAAATATGTGTTCGTGCTGCCAGAGCAGTTTTGAACCACACATTAGTTATTTCTGTTAAATATTCAAATGATCACAGAAGTACTGAGATATAAGTTTTAAGTATAAAGACTGATGTCTACTTTAGCGACCAAAATAGAGCAAATTACCTTTTGAAAAGAACTTTGAACGTAAAACATTACATTCAGGATGACTTTAAAGCCCCCATAAAATCAAAATGAACAATTCTCTTTTTATGGAATAGTGCAGTGTTTATGACAAATGATTTATCCGTGCACATACAACTTCCCGTCCCTTTTGCAGCGACACCTCTTCCCTCATAACGTGTTTACTGGCGTGATGGCGGGGCAACCTGTCAATCACATGAGGTCGCAGCAATAGCAAATGATCCAATGATTCCAATGATTTCTGATGGACAAAATCAAGTTCCATTATTTTCGCCACAATGTTGGGAAGAAAAGCTTATCACAAGTTCCATTTCATACAGACTTTAAAAACGAAGTATGGAATTTTCACTGGAATTAAACCGATGAATCGTTCCTAATGTGATCTAAGACATGCATTTACGTAATAGATTTGGAGGTGTTACAGAGTCCATATTATTTGAAGTGTTTTCAATAGTTTTGAGAAGGCTTTGCTTGTCCTAAAATTGAATTGTGTAGCTGAGGCAAAGTCAAACAGAACTAGAATACTAAGTGTGATTTTGATTCGTTTGGTTTTTACAATTAGCCTAATATGTATTGAAACAGACTGGTGCAGCAGTAATACTGTAAGAAAGCACTTGTTCGCTGTGC
Source organism: Zacco platypus (assembly GCA_038088235.1). Classification (NCBI taxonomy): domain Eukaryota; kingdom Metazoa; phylum Chordata; class Actinopteri; order Cypriniformes; family Xenocyprididae; genus Zacco; species Zacco platypus. The sequence continues at coordinate 20,103,230 of CM076081.1, read as the reverse complement.
ATCTGGTTATAATGACTGACGTTGATTGAACAGTTCCAGTCCTCTGCTTGTTATTTTTTGTCACTCATGATGTATGTAGGTAGAGCTGAGACCATAAACAGTCCATCCTGAATCGTGGCTCGATATCTGCTCAGGTCTGGAGCCCTAAAGCCCCTTCCTGCCAGTGCGGCGTATCAAAACATTTAAACTTTTTTGTCGAACTCGTCTGATGAGCTCATTTGTTACATCGTTCCCCCCTCCCCTCGCTCGTTCGCTTGTTTAACGTTTTGTTTTTTTTAATTGATTCTAACAAATGCTAATGGGCAGATGTCATTAGGCTGAACGAGCCGTGCTGAGTGACCTTCGCTCATGGCGACTGAGGGCTTTTGTTTCTCCTTCAAAGAAAGTGAACATGTCACAGTTTCTTGGTTCAGACAGTCAGAAAGTGGAAGAGAGAAGGATTTCTATTTGAGCTCCTCAGGAGGGGGCTGTCTCGCTGCACACAGCACAATTCAAACAGCCGCACAATGCCCATGTGCTGAAACAAAACCAGTTTCACTTTAACACCAATTAAGTCGGGAGGGCGATTTTTTAAAACGATAAATTCATAGCCAAGATTCACTCACCATGCAGCAAATCTACATTTGCATAAGTGACTTTCTTTCTGAAAAAAATAAATAAAAAAAGAAACATTCTAAGGAAACTGGAGCTGCTTGGAGAGATTGTTTGTAACTGGTGCAAAGGAATAAATCAGGTCTCGCTGCGGTTCAGAGCGGAGACATTAATCTCTTGAATCTAACGAGCGGCGGGTGCGGAGGACGTCTGGCGTACTGCAATTAAAAGAGAGCTGGAGTCTGTGTGGTAAGATCAGGGGCCAGTTGCATACACTTAGCCACTATGTTAAGACTGTGTCTTGAGAACTAGTTTGACCAACTAGCAGTTAGTTAAGAGGTAATCAGTCTTGTCTGTTTTATGTGACTGACTTTAAAAAGTAGCAGTATTGAAGAAAAAATAATGACTAAATCTTAAGACTATAGCCACACACACACACACAGATGAGGGGTTGGACAGAAGCAGCCAACTGAAGATGGAAAGATAGAGAGAGAGAGATAGTATCAGGGCAGACAGACAGGAAGTCTGTGATGTTCTGAGGTGATGGATCTGTTCTGAGTCTGACTCTTCCGCTAATTCAGTTTAAACCACAACACACAACTTAAATACTCTTATGCAGTTCTGTGTGTACCAGCAAACCCTAATTTAACTCATCATGTTATCATTCACTGACAGTGGCAGCACAGTACAGTGACATGGTTGCTAAAGTGTTTGTTTTTCATATAGTTATGTATTGAAGTAGCCTATTGGGGAGGCGTCAGCATAAAACGTTGACCATTCTTATTTTTTCAGAATATTGCAGCATTTATTCATCTTTAAACAAAACTTCCCCTCTTCTCTTTGACGACGTGTTTACTGGCGCAACGGCGGGACATGATATCGACCAATAGCAAACCACAACCATCCAACAATCCAATCAGTTCCTGATCGACTAAGTCAAGTCCCGCCCTTCTTTCTTGTTTGAAAAGCATTTTAGCTGCGTCCGTAGACTGTACTACATTTGAATTTGAAAGCTTACTTTGCGACTGTTAAAAATGTATTTTCTATATGAATGTAATCCGGATATACTACATTCACCATGTTGTTGTTATCATGTGACTGACTAGCGTCAGTACGTCGCTTCAGCTCCATTCATAAATCCTCTCCCGTGGCCTCATGGGATAGTAAAGTGTCCATCGAATGCGCGCTTCAGAGTCTCACCGGAAGTATAGGTCATCCGGGGACTTATCGCCTACTGTTTTTCGAATAATAGACCTTATGCGCCTGAGAAACACGCACACAGCCATCTTTAGAATTTTGTCTTTGAACTTCCGTTTTTGCGGTAACCATGTATATTTCGATGGCATCGCTGTCAAAGTTGTAAAAGTAATTAGTTGGTGAAATGTACTTATTGTTGTGTTAACAAAAGTTATTATGAGCATTGAAATGTTTAAAGCAGATGTCTTAAAAATGTCAGTAGACTGCAAAGTTTTCAAATAAGTTAGATGGAAATACAAACCGGAAGTCAGGAGACAACGAGCGCGGCGCTGAAAAGGGGCGTAAGTGAATGAGGTGGATACATTTTTAAACATGTGACTTCTAATGACATTTATGAAAAACTCTTGTTCCTATAATATGTTCATTCTGTCAGTTAAAAGCCATTTACATTATAGTTGACTCATCTTGTCTGAATGTTTGTGGTTTTATTGTGTTCACTTGTTGGCCAACAGCTATTAAAAAATATGATAGTGGTAATTTTAGTTTGGAGGACATAATTTAATGCCAAGAGTTCCAGGTAATAATAAAAAAAAAAGTAAATATAAGAGCGCTTTGACTATTGAACTATATATTAAAACCAAAACACAGTAAAAAAAAAAAAAAACCTTTAGAAAATTAAAATTGACTAAGCCAACTGTATAGTGCTAGACTTCATGTATTTGTACACTCACTGTAAACGATTTTCTTTGTGAGCTTTTGTTGCAACTTTACACACGACTGTCAGCCTGCGTAGAGAGGTTTAAGACTCCAGAGACACCAACAGCTTCAAATACCTGTTTGCTGCTCAACTTTGGCTTTTTTTAATAGCTGCCCTTTTTATATAATTATTTTTTGACTGAAACTTCCCATAATGAGCCTTTATCTGACTGGGTTCTTCTGTGCTCCAAATAACTCTTTTAACTGTTCGACAAGTTCCATTCAGTTTTCACAAAACATTAGTTGTTTTGCCTTTTGCCAAACATTGTGCCATGTCATGCTTTTCATGTTCAGAAAGATCTTTCTTCCTCCTATATTGCATGAGAACTGTGACTTGCTCAATAATGTGGAACAAATTCTTTAATAAGGGTTACAATTTACCTAAAAAGACCTGGCAAACTATTTAACAAACCTCTCTAAGATTGATACCAGTTATCTAAAAAGATATGAGAAATAAAACAATCACTCACTTGAAAAACTAAAATCTGAATGCTTATTGTACTAAAATCATACACTCTAAAAAATACTGGGTTAAAAACAACCCAAGTTGGGTTTTAAAATGGACAAACTCAGCGCTTGGGTTGTTTTAACCCTGCGGTTGGGTTAAATGTTTGCCCATCAGTTTTATTCAACCCAACTCCAACTATTGTTTAAAAATTACTATATGGCTGGCTCAAAATAAACCCAAAATGGGTTGGAATATCAGACATAATTAGAGGCAACAATAATAATCAAAAGGTGAACATATATTAAGCATTTATTGTTTAATTATTATTCATTAAACTTATTAATCAATGTTCATTTATTAAACATATTAATACATGTTAATTTCCAACATACTTTGGGTACATTTTAAGCAAGCAATACAGTAATTTTTAAACAATAGTTGAGTTAAATAAAACTACCCAGAAGTTTGGGTTTCCTTTTGCTTGGTTAAAACAACCCAATTGCTGAGTTTGTCTATTTTCAACCCAACTTGGGTTGTTTTTAACCCAGTATTTTTTAAAAGGGGGTCTGTCACTTGCATAATAATTTGGAACACGCTCTAATAGTTTTGCATTTATAGCTATTGATTTACCTTTAAATCATAAATAATCATCTCTCCCAGTAAGTAGCTGCAGGCTTTAACATTTCTGTTTCACCCATTCTGTAGCAAAGTCATGCTGTGGTGGAGGTTATCCTGCCTGAAGACAGATTACAGATCTGCCTCGTCTCCTTCAGGGGCCCGTGGGTCACGACCCTGATTACACTTTGATTTCTGAGGAGAGGATGTGTTTGCAGAAGCCATGTATTTGTTTAACGGCTACTTCGTAGTGCTAAAACAATACAGGTAAGTCCATATCATGATAATATATTATATTGTATTGTATTAGATTTAATAGAATTGTATTATATTGAGTATTATTGAGTATACAAAATAATGTAATGTATTTCAGTATTATACATTAATACTATCTTTGCAGAATTGGGATACTTGTGATTCATAACTTTCTACATGTTGGTTAATGAATATATATATATATATATAGACACTGCCGTTTAAAAGTCTCTAATGCTCACCAAGGCTACATTTATGTGATAAAAAGAAAAAAGTAATTGTGGCAAGCAGGACGAGGCCGAGGGCCGTGATTGCTAATGAGCATCACCTGCGCGCCATCCTCCAGAAGTCATTCTAATATGAGGATTTGCTGCTCAATAAACATTTATTATTATTATCAATGTTGAAAACAGTTGTGTATAATTTTTCTTCAGGATTATTTTATGAATAGAAAGAAAGTTCAAAAGAATAGTATTTATTGGAAATAGAATCTTTTCTAACATTAAAAATGTCTTTATTGTCATTTCTGATCAATTTAATGCATCCTTGCTGAATAAAAGTATTAATTTTCAAAAATAAAAAACTCTTACTGACCCAAAATTTTTGAACCGTAGTGATAAAGTTTACAGAAGCTTTTTATTTCCGATAAATTATACTCTTTTGAACTTTCTATTCATTAAATAATCCTGAAAAAAATGTACACAACTGTTTTCAACATTGATAATCAGAGAAGTGTCATTTGATCAGCATATTAGAATGATTTCTGAAAGATCATGTGACACTGAAGACTGGAGTAATGATGCTGAAAATTCAGCTTTGATCACAATAAATTACATTATAAAAAATATTCAAATAGTAAACATTTACTTTAAATTGTAATAATATTTCACAATATTACTGCATTACTTTTTTGTATATTGTATTTTAAATCAAATTAATGCATATGAATCTTTTAAAAACATTAAAAATCTTACCGATTCCAACCGGCAGTGTATGTTTGAGCACACTGAATTTGTTTCTCGTAACCTCAGGAACTTATGCTTAAATGTGTGAGATTTGGCAGATTAATATAAATGAACACATATGAATTTCTTTACTGCTACTTAATTAATGATTGAAATAAATCTATTATAATACACTCTCGGAAAAAAAGCTGTCACTGGGATGGTGCCCTTTACCATTTAGGTGCTAATATGTACATTTAAAGTAATAATATGTATAATATATAATATAATATAATACTCTTTAGGTACAAAGGTGTACTTTTTGAAAGGGTACCGCCCCAGTGAAAGCTTTTGTACCTTTTTTCTCTGAGAGTATATGCTGGAGCAAATAGTGGAGCTTATTTGGCACTGATGAAGGGTTGAACCCAAAAACATTTTGCTACATATTGCACCTTTTGCACTTTATTTGTGGCCTCCGATGATACATTTGTGTATATATATATATATTTTGCTGTGTGCTGATCTTCATTTTTCAATATTATTTGAAAAGCACCTCATGAAGCTGATGAAGTGAATGAGTGTGCAGAGCTGAGATCTAGACCAAGCCCAAGATTTGTTAAACTTTGTTTTGTCACTATATCATTTACATACTTCTATTTTTGTTATTTCATAGTTTTAATGACTATTATGTGGGAAATAGTAATAATAAACAATGAGTAGGTGTCCAAACTTTTGACTGCTTTTGCTACAAAATCACATGGGTTTTTGGGTTTATAGTTATTTTTTGGTCTGGATTTTCATTACCTCGAGTTGCCAACAGCATGTACTGTATATTTTATACTGTCACCTAGCAGGATGTTTGTGAAAACCAGTAATCGCATCATGTAGCAATTTCTGGTGTCTCCTTTTGAGGTTTTTTAAATATTTATTTTGTGGGCTAATTATAGGTTTCGAAGCATTGTTTATTGGGTATTTTTTTAGTTTTCACTGAGAATTTTTGGGGTTTTAGGCAGCGTGATCTTACTAAGGGAATAGGAATGTTGCCAATGCCGCGAGGAGACAAGCTGAAGTTTCCCAGATGCAGAGAGTTAATTAGCCTTGAGTATTCCCATGATGCCGAGTGTGTGAGAAACCAGACTAGTACAAAACTATAGTACACTCCTGCACCTCAACCTTTTGGACATGCCTTACAGGCCCGCCGCTGTTTACATAATGCAAACACTCCCAGTGCAAACACCTCTTTGCTATTTGCTTTACAACTCATCAGGGAGTTATTTCAGAGAGTGAGAAACTGTCATGCTATAATAGGGTTATTCCAGAAAGATGGTTTTGATGGTTTGTGAAAAGAAAAGTGAAATAAATGCCATGGGAACCTGTTCTCTATGTTAGCCTGTGTGTCTATTCTGTGGGAGTTTCATGTTGGAGTGTTTTTTTTTTTTTAATTGACATTTGTCAGACTTTTTTTTTTTTTTTTTTACATTTAAATCTCTCTCTGTCCACCTCGGGCCTTTTTCCACCATCCTTCCTCTCCAAACCCGTAGCCATTTGCCGTTTTTCTGAAGAACTGTACTGTAATTACATGTCTACGCTCTGGCATACACGCTCTCTCCCACACACCTCTGCCAATCTCCCTGCTGGGCTTTTGTGTTCTGCACAAATCCTGCTGTATGAACAGAACTTTATTTACAGGCCATGGAAGACTCCATCTATCCATCCTGTGCTGTTTGGCTGTAGAGAGCAGTATAGTCCCTCTGATTCCTGATCCTGCTGTTTAGAGCGGCATCCTGCATCCGTACTCTACTCAACACATTCACAATGACAGTATGCGCATTTGTATGCATGGAAAACATGAATAGCCTTCCATTTTCAATGTGACGATTGAATGGAAAGCGATATCAACAGTGATTTTAAAGATATCTTATGTTGAATACTATATAGTACTATATAGACTATCTTATATGTACAAATGCATAGATTAACCAGATGATCTTGCCAAAATGTGCTATAGACCTTATCCTCCAGAGAAACGTGCACAAAGCCATCTTTAGAAATTTGTATTTGAACTTACATTTTGTGATAGCTCTGTATATTTATATGGCATCGCTGTCAAAGAGTAATTAGCTGGTTAATTTACTTATTGTAGAGTTAAAAGACTAAGCGTTTGCGCACATACAAATTCAAATGCGCAAACCTATAGACTAAACACGTAAATGAACGGCAAGAATGTGTTCGGTTTTAGGTTGGAAAGGTGTTAACACAACTTAAGCAGCCCCTAAGTTTAATGGAAGTGATTCAATCAAAGACCTACTTTAGCTTGATAATAACATTTTCTTAGAGCTGCTGTAAAGCCAAAACAATCTCTGTCCATTAACTTTCCTGTTATCACTGTGAAGCAGCTTTGAAACTATCTGTATTGTGAAAAGCGCTATATAAATGAAGAAGACTTGACTTGACTTAAAGAAAGTTACCACGAGCATGAGAAAGTTACCTTTAAAAGTAATGCAATACAATATTGCATTACTCCCTAAGAAAGTAACTAATTGGATTACTTAGTTACTTTTTATGAAAAGTAATGTGTTACATTACTTTTGCGTTACTTTTGCTCACCTGGCTTGCTTGTTTGTATTTCAATAACTGCAATAACAACAAAAAAGTTCTATTTTTGGCAAATGTAAAGGCCCTTTCACACCAAAAGTGAAATGAATAAACCTCGGGGTGAAGGAAATGCAAATGTACTCCTGTACAGCAGAGGGAGCAGCTCAAACAAACCTTTCATCTGTATTACCATTCTGGATTAAAGAAGAATAGGATACAGGAGAAGGAAGTTCAACACTCTCACTTCTAAATATAATATAAAGTAATTTGAATTAGATCATGCAAGGTCAGCAGCAAAGACATTGGTTCATAAAGTGAGATTAAATACATAAAGTATATTTGTGTAATTTAATATAGTTAAATTTATAATTAAAAAATTATTACAGGTTTGTGTAAAATTGTGAGTTTGTATTAATTTTGTGGAATACCGAATGTTTTCGTGCAAGTGAGATGAGTAAATGCTTACGTTTAGTCTAGGACAACAATAACCATCATGTTCACATAGAGACACAACACCTCTGCACTTTATTTCTCTCGACATGAGGACAGGAGAGCTGTCAGTCAATAAATGTGAAGACAAAGCAACTTGCGTTACTTATTTGAAAAAGTAACTTAGATATTTTGTTGTAAATTGAAAAAGTAATGCGTTACTTTACTAGTTACTTGAAAAAGTAATCTAATTACATAACCCCAATTACTTGTAATACATTACCCCCAACACTGTTCACACCAGATGTCAGCAGACCGGGAAGATTTTATACAGAACAATTCATTCATAAGTCCGTAGGATCTTACCTTCATTCTGAGCAAATACAAACCTGAAGACGGAAGACGATGAGTGCAGTGCTGAAAAGGGGCGGAGCTACATAAAGTCTATAGTCTACAATTAGAGCACGCCGTGTAAGATACAGTATCCCACAATGCAATGTACTCCATTTGACTTTCTATTTTCCATGTCATTTTTTAAATGTTTTTGTACAGTACCGAATCTGATCAAGGTGTGGATTTTTTTAAAGATGAATTAATGCTTTTATTGGACAAGGAGGCAGTAAGTTGATCAAACTTCAAAAGCGACAGTTCTGTTTGCTGTTCTTACGAACGTTCTGTTCATCAACAACCCTGAAAAAGCATATGGATACAAGATATGAAAACAAAGATATGAAGCTGCACGACTGTTTTGAACATTGATAATATTAAGAAATGTTTCTTGAAATCAGCATATTAGAATGATTTCTGAAAGATCACGTGACACTGAAGACTGGAGTAATGATGCTGAAAATTCAGCTTTGATCACAGGAATAAATTACATTTGAAAACATATACAGACAGCAACAACAATATTTCACATTTGAACTCTTCACTGTATTTTTTGATCAAATAAATGCAGCATTGGGGAGACTTATTTAAGAAATATATCAAATATATTGATGAGGTCATGTGATGCCAATGTAGCATATTACGGTTTGAAACCTTCATTGTTGCATAACACATACTGAAGTTTCAGACTGATGAGGATTCTTCAGCGTAACATCACTTCAGCTAAAGAGCTCCAAAATTACATCATCAGCATGAATCCAAGTTGTGTTGTGAGGGTTATTGCTGTGGGAACCATGTTTCTTTGGTCTCCTAGCAACAGTTCCATCAGTTTAGCACTAGAGAAATGCGATATTCACCCTTATTTGTGCATTAAGGCATTGTTTGGAAAAAGCTCTTTTGAAAAATGTTATCAAAGTAGGAAGATAATTCTCAGACCTGATTCATGCATATTTATGGGATTTTTTTTTAAAGCTGATGCACCTTGCCTAAAAATGACTTTAATGAGTGCCTCTCATCTTAGAAGGTGTCATTGTTGAGGCCCTTTGGGCTGTTTTGGTTTGGTTTATTTAAAACAGGAAGGACAACACAGTACAGGAAGTGATCTGAGCCCCTGTGTTCCGGTGGCTTGTGTTCGTGCTGTGACTGTGGTACCATTTCCTCTCTCTCTCTCTCTCTCTCCGGGCTCTGGCTTCTGTCCAGACCTTAGCGCTCTGATGGCAGGTCAAAGCAGAGCTGACCTGCTCTCTGTGCGAATGTTGTTATTATTGGTGCGCCGTGCCCTCTGGGCAGCCTGTCGTCCCAAGGAGGGGAGGAAATGCAGAGGGCCGCAAGATCTCAGAGCTGGCGAGCAGCTGTGCTGGTCCGGTGGTCTCCTCCTTTCTACACGCCTCTCGAGGGACAGACCTGCTCCAGTCGAATCAGAGGGGAAGCGGTCTAATCCTTAAAACATCTCGTTCTGCTTTGTGCTCGAAGAAAGTTTGCCATATGTTGCTATTTCGATTAGCAACTAAGAATAATCGTAATTTTTAAAGCCAATTCACACTGCACCGACAGACGGCAAGAGACACGTTTGAGTGGTTTTCTCAGATAAGCAGGTTCCCTCTGGTAGCCTCTCTTAGTGTTGGTCGGCACTTGTTTTTGCAGGTTGTCATTGGCCGGTGTCTGTCTGAATTCACTTTTAAAGGTGGTGTTGTGAAACTCCAGTGGAACCAGGGCTTGACATTTATGTTTTTGCTCAGACACTGTGACTAGTGGTTTTCCAAAGTTACTAGCCACTCAGCATTTTCACTGGCCACAGTTTTGACATTGATACGGGGGAAAACTGCCATATAGATATTTTTAATATTTAGTACAGAGAGGGGTTTAATGTACACGCACTTTGGGTGTGAGCACAAAATCTGCAGGAAAGTCAAAATTCAAGCACTGGAACACCAACAATATTCATCTGGAGCAAATAAAATTAGTGAGGGAAGGCGATTATGTGCGTGAACTTTTCATATATTTTCAGCGTTTCATATATTTCAGTATCGATATACAGAAAAACAATATTTTTGACACTGTGTTGCACTTAGTTTATTATTTCTGATGCCTTTTTAAAAGACTGCAATTGCAGAATGTATATATTGCATATAAAATTCAACCCGCCAAAGTGTCTAGTAGGAGTGACTGCGTTCCACTCAACTGCTGTTAGAGGGTTAGTTCACCTGATAATGAAAATAGTGTCAGTAATTCCTCACCCTCATGTCGTTCCAAACCCGTAAGACTTGAATTCATCTTCGGAACACAAGTTAAGATATTTTTTCTCCATAGACAGCTATAACTACCACTTTGACGCTTCAAAAAGTTCTTAAAGAGATTGTAATACTAATCCTTATGAATTGAGTGGTTTGGTCCATATTTTCTGAAGAGACTCGATCGCTTTATATGATGAACAGATTTAATTTAGGCTTTTATTCACATATAAACATTGATCAGCGAACATAAACAGAACCTCCTGTGGAAGCTCAAACGTGCTGCGTAACACGAGAATGAACCTCATTGTTCTTACAAACATGCTTGAGCTTCCGTTTACCACAACTGATGTGTGAGTTGATGAAAGTTGATGAATGTTTATATGTGAATAAAAGCCTCAATTCAATCTGTTCATCATATAAAGAGATCGAGTCTCTTCAGAATATTTGAACTGAACCACTGAATTCATGTTGATTAGTTTTATGATCTCTTTATGAACTTTTCGGAGAGTCAAACTTTCGGTTATGTAGCTGACAGAAATATCACAGATTTCATTAAAAATCTTAATTAAATCTTAATTTGTGTTCCGAAGATCAACAAAAGTCGTACGGGTTTGGAACGACATGATTTCCCTGAATGGGATGTAGATATGAGAAACAGCTCTGATTTAGCCTTAAACTTTAAGTGCTGCAGAGACTGCGTTCCTCGTCACCTCAGACAGGTGTTTGAAGGGTATTATACAGCAGAAGGATGTTTGCTGTTTAGATGCCCTCACATGTATTCATTTGGAGTAACATGCTCGCAGGTGTGAGTGTCATTTCAAGATCATTTATGCTCCTACTGTGATCACATGTTCAGAAAACCATGGGAAAAGAAATCGTCCAATTGATGTATTTTACCACATCATTTGCATGTTCTCCAACCTTTAATATTTCTTCGTTATATATTCTAATTTTGCCCGCTTGTCTGTTCAGTGTCCTTGTTGTCTGATGAGGACTGTTGATTTCCACTGAAACTGAGATTGTATTCAGTTGGAAGCATCTGTATCGTACGATCTCGATCTGTTCTATTCCTGGCAGGGTGGGAGGAGCGTTCTCCGCTGTGTAAATAGGCTTGCAAATTGTGCATGCCCTTTGACTGAGACTGTAATTGCATGCGTCTTGGAGTATTTTGCTTGGCGGACGGGTGGGTCAGCCCTTGAACCAGTCCTGCTCTGGTGGGGGGTTTTGAACACCTCAAAAATCTTCTTCATCTTGGTTTGGTCCAGTGAAGGCTTTGACGAGTTTGTCACTGACATAATACCTGTCTACTAAAATGGCCGTCTTGACAACTTGATCTTCATGTCATATAAACATCTAGAAGGATAAGCTCAAATAATGCTTTGCACATGGCACCAAGGTTTTTCCAGTATTGTTTGATGGCAGTGGGAGCTCAAACCTTAGCACTTTCTGAATGGCTCTCATCAGTGGCCTCAGCCTTTGACATTCTCAGCTCAGCTACTTTTTACTGCTGTGGTGCCCATCTCAATCCATTCGTCTGGGTTATTTAACATGATCGGACCTGAGCCATGCGCAGAATTTAGATGCTAATCTTTCAGCTTTACGATGAAATGTTGTTGTTTTTTTTTGAGAATGTTTGGAAATATCAAGTTTAGGAAAACCTTTCTTTAGATCTCCTTTGCCATATCCTTTTGAATTTGACAGGCTTGCTAGACTGAAAATGGTTGGCCCAATTAAGTGGCCTATTCACAGGAAACAGCCACAAGCAATTTGAAAAGGTTACTGTTGATATTCTAATCATATTCTCCAGTCTCGGGCCCAAAGAATCAGGGCCTAAGCTACCACATCGGGGAACCACTATAGGGGGATGTGCAAACCCCAAAATTGAATATTTTGCTTATATTATATTTGTTATATTCAATGCCCGGATGACAAAAAAAATATATATATTGCTGTTTGGATTAAATAGACAAATGCTTATTAATCTGTGACTTTATCATTATTGCAGTGATTATTATGTTTCAAGCATTTCTAGACGCACAGAATTTGACGTCCTCTGAGGCGCAGCAGTAAGTTAGCCTCGCAGAACTGGCTTTTAACTCGATCGATGCGGGTTCGAATTTACTCAAATTTACTTTCAATAAAAATGAAAACAATGTTCTAAAAGTGGAAATAAACTGCGAATGAGGGATTAATAATATCAAAAGTGTTTATTGGGTAGGGGAAGGTGTAGGGAGGGATTTTATTCTCCCAATAAGACATCATCCATTCAGTTTAATTTTAATAAATGTAATCATTTACACTCTACGATATTATTGCATCCTGTTGATGTACAAAAACACTGAGGTGCATAGAATCTCCCAATATAGTATAAATAGCATCTAATTAGGCTACTATTTACTCTTATTACAAAGAACTGATACTTTTACATGGTGTAAATAGAATCTATCACTATTTTCACCTTGTGTAAATTGCATCCATCGCTATGAAAATATGCTACGCATAATTTAATGTGTTTTGGGGGAAAAACACAATGATATGGTAAAATGTTATATTGTGAATAGTTATTTTAATACAAAATAACTATTCTTCTTTACAGTGAAGCAGCATCATTACTCCAGTCTTCAGTGTCACATGATCCTTCGAAAATCATTCTAACATGATGATTTGATGCTCAAGAAACATTTCTGATTATTATCTATGTTGAAAACAGTTTCATATTTTTGTGGAAGCACTGATTTATATTTTTGATAATCTTTTGAAAAGAGTTAAATGTATATGAAATAATGTGACTATAGTTAGTGTCTGACTTTTCAGTAGAGACTCAAATGGCATCACCAAGCGTCATGTACACATTCAAATGCACAAACCTATAGACTAAACATAAATGAACGGCAAGAATGCATTAAAGGTCTTCGGTTTTCAGTCGGAAAGGTGTCATTTAAGCAGCTCCTAAGTTAACAATTTCTACAACGGAAGTCAAAATCCGTTAAAAAAACTACTACAGCTCATTAATATTTTCTTTCTACTTTCTACTTTCTTTTCTGCTGCTGTAAAGCCAAAATAATCTCTGTCCATTAATTTTACTATTATGACTGTGAAGCTGCTTTGAAACTATCTGTGTTGTGAAAAGCGCTATATAAATGAAGATGACTTGACTTGACATCACTAAGTATGTTCTTACATGACGATTTTTTTCCCAGTTTACTCTTATTAAGTATCCATAACATCATCAACATCTAGAAATGACTTAAAATGTTACTGTCCTTTCATTTCAGAGCAAATACTTGTTTTGTGAATATAATCAGAGCAGTGCGTGTAGGTGTGGTCAATGGAAAGGCGACCGCGATTGTGTAAGTGTTCTGCAGATACGCCATCCACCCCACCCTGTCTGATGGTGTAACTCTACGAAATGGTCTGTGAAGATGATGTTTGTTCTGGAGCAAAAACAGAAAAAACACACAAAAGAATAAAGAGAGAGAGAGGGAGCAACATGTGGTTTTCTCTCTGCTCTCTCTACACTGACTCTTGCAGACCACTTACTAACCTCTCAATTGACTCCACACTGAGAGGAATCACGATTTCAATCCTGTCCTTTGTGTATGAGGAGAAAGATTTATTTTAACAATGTCCATCCTATCTGAAGCTTATTTCAAGATGAAAGCTAGCCTAGTTCTCCATGTTATGTGAGGTAGAAGGCTAAACACCATCAACTCTGAACTCTTTCAAGTCACGTCTATGTGAGTAACGCAATTACTGCATCCTGTAATACAGTAAAAACCATGAGTCAAGTGCTCTGGACTACAAACGATTCCTCATCTCGAATTTCTATCTGGATCTTGATATATACAGTACACACACACACACACATGCATTAAAAGTAATTTTCCAATGCTTTCTTTGTTAGGGCTGACTGATGGTTACTTGAAACTTTAGGCTCCTGAGTTTGATAGGACACACGCACTGTTTATAATAGATCTTTGGCTTATCCGGCATGCTTGACATTAAGGATCTGATTTATTAAAGTATTTTTAATGAGAAAAACTGTTCAGCTGGACAAAACACAACCAATGCTTCTGCTTTTAAAGGAATAATGAAAATGAAAATTATGTCATCTTTTATTTTCGGTGTGCCGTTACAAACCTATAAGACTTTCTTTCTTCAGTGGAACACAAACAAAGATGGTGAAGGTGATCTTTTTCATTCAGTCAAGGTGATATACATTACCGGTCAAAAGTTTGGAAACATTTCAATTTTTAATGTTTTCGAAAGAAGTCTCTTATGCACGTGATTTATTTGATCAAAAATACAGAAAAAACAGTAATATTGTGAAATATTAGTACAATTTAAAATAAAGGTTTTCTATTTGAATATGCTATAAAATATAATTTATTTCTGTGATGCAAAGCTAAATTTTCAGCATTATTACTCCAGTGATCCTTCAGAAATTATTCTAATGTGTTTATGTATTATGAATGTTGGAAACAGTTGTGCTGCTTAATGTTTTTTTTATAACCTGTGATACTTTTTTCAGGACTCATATGCATCACTTCGCTTCAGAAGGCCTTTATTAACCCCCCGGACCCGTGTGGAGTACATTTATGATGGATGGATGTGGATGGAGACACTTTCTTCAGCTCATACTCGTTTGGTAGCTCTCACAGCCATTATAAAGCTCAGATGCATCAGGATATTTATTAATATATCTCCGATTATCAGAAAGAAGAAAGTCACACACCTAGGATGGCTTGAGGGTGAGTAAAGCTTGGCGTAATTTTAATTTTAAAGTGAACTAATCCTAACTAGCCCATTAAAAGAGGTTTATCACTCACTCCCAAAGTTGAACATGTTTTTGGAAATAGTATTGGTGGGGCTTTTCTTACTGTTTTGATTCTAGAACATCTTACTGGCAAATAAGACTGGTTTGGTCTTTTTTGCCAGACAATGGTCTACTGAACGAGGGAGACTATCTAGATAGATGTGGGTCACGGCCCTTGTCAGTAGTGTAGTAACAGCTGCACAATCAAGGATTCAGTCTTTCCTCCGCCAGGACGGAAGAGGTTCATCACGTCTTTCTAGATATTGATGAGGTGGTTGCGTGTTCAGCCACAACGGAGTGACCTGATTGGTTGAGATGGTGGGCCGCACAGGTGCTGGTAATCACAGAGGTTTTAAAAGACACACTCAGCACTGTCTGGAGGACTGCATACACACACACACGCACACACAAGCACATCAGATGTAGATATACATGTGCCCTCATCAGTAGGTCTGCATACACACACATTTTATGTTCTGCTAATCAGTGAAGATGCACGGATAAGATTTACTGTATTAGTTTTAGATTTACCCCCAATGACCTGTTGACCTCAGGGCACCTTTACCTTTGATTTAGGACAATTTAGATGCTCAGAGGTTGCTCTTTCAAAACTCAGTAGACTTAAAGGGACAATGCGGCCAAAAATTCTTTTTTTTGTTGAAAATAAAAGAAAGTATTTTGAATGTGTGAATGTTATGTTTGTCTTGGGGTTTTTGTCCATACAATGGAAGGTAATGTACACCAAAACTGTTTGGCTACAAACAGTCTCCAGAAGCTTGCTCTGTTGAACATAAAAGAGGATATTTTGAGAAAAGTCTACTTTGTTTTTGTTGTTGTTTTTGTTGTTTTTTGTCCATATAATATACATACTAGTAAAAATAGTAATCTTACTAGTAAAAGGATTGGTAACACTTTTGTATGGGGAACAATTATCACTCTTAACTAGTTGCTTATTATCTTGCATATTAGTACTTATAAAGCTCAAATTAATGCTTTAATTCTGCATGACATATTCTACATCCCTAAATCCTACCCAATACCTAAACTTAAACACTACAACAACTACATTACTAACTATTAATAAGCAGTAAATTAAAAGTTTATTGAGGCAAAAGTCGTAGTTAATAGTAAACATGTGTTCCATATACCAAAGTGTTACCTAAAGATAATTTAAAAGAATATAGTTATTATGCAAGCGGAATACAATGTTTATGGAAACTTAATTACATATGAATTGCAATTACATGTAACCAATTGAAAACAAATTGTAGTTTATAAATTTCACCCATTTTAGTGGTACATCTTTATGTAGTATACATTTACTATATTGTGTATATAGTTTATATTTCATAATTACTTCTATTGTCTTTGAAATATAGTGCTGAATGTACTTGAATGAATGACAATGTATGGTAAACTAAAACATACATTAATTTTGTTTAAATTTTGCACATAATTAAATATATTTAAAAAAAATATCAGCATAATTTTTAATGATGAAATTGCAATTTAGAACATTTACTCTATATAAAATTATATTCAGGTACTTTACATGTGCAGTAAAATATGATAGTCAATGCATCAAAATAAGATATAGCAGAAGATATAGCATGATTTAAAATGTATTTTAAAGGGTTAGTTCACCTAAAAATGATAATTCTGTCATTAATTCCTCACTCTCATGTCGTTCTACACCCGTAAGACTTTTGTTCATCTTCAGAACACAAATTAAGATATTTTGGATGAAATCCGATGGTTCAGTGAGTCTCTATTGCCAGCAACATAATTAACACTTTCAATGAGCAGAAAGCTACTAAAAACATTTAAATCACTTCATGTGAGTACAGTGGTTCAACCTTAATATTATAAAGCGACAAGAATACTTTTTGTGCGGCAAAAATATAAATAATGACTTTTCAACAATATCTAGTGATCTTCGATTTCAAAACACTGCTTTGAAGCTTTTGGAATCTTTAGATTTGAATCAGTGGTTCAGATCGTGTATCAAACTGCCAAAGTCTTGTGAACTGTTAAAATTGCGAATCGCTTATGATGTAACGAAACCTCGTTTACTGAAATCACGTGACTTTGGCGCTCGGAACCACTGATTCGAAACAAAAGATTTGTAAAGCTTCAAAGCAGTGTTTTGAAATCGGCTATCACTAGATATTGTTGAAAAGTCGTTTTTTTGTTTTTTGGTGCACAAAAAGTATTCTTGTCGCTTTATAATATTAAGGTTGAACCACTGTATTGACATGAACTGTTTTAAATATGTTTTAGTAGCTTTCTGGGCATCTGAAAGTGTTAATTATGTTGCTGGCAATAGAGACTCACTGAGCCATCGGCTTTCATCAAAAATATATTAATTTGTGTTCAGAAGATGAACGAAGGTCAACGACATGAGGGTGAGGAATTAATGACAGAATTTTCATTTTTGGGTGAACTAACCCTTTGAAGTAACCCTTTATTTGATATTATTACAAAGTGCGCCTTCTAAAAGTGTACAAAAGTGTGTTAAGAAATCATGAAAAACTCTGAATACATTTAAGTGGCCTTTTATTTGATTAATATTATTACTTTATTTGCAAGTACATTTTTTTTTTACAAAAAAATATACTTTTAAGATTACACTACAAGTGCACATTCAAAACAATTAAGTGCATTTGAAAATGTTTGGTTACCATCATTCTTCACAATATCTTCTTTTATGTTCCACTGAAGAAAGAAAGACGTCCAGGTTTGGAATGCATGAGGGTGAGTAAATGATGACAGAAGTTTCATTTTGGGGTGACCTATTTCTTTAAATCATATTCCAAGTCAAAAGTTTCAACCTTTAGATCTATGATATTTTACTGTGAAAGTTGTCAGGTCTTGTGTGTGTGTGTGTGTGTGTGTGTGTGTGTGTGTGTAGATCCATGATAACTGCATGATTTGTTTGCAAAAGAATAAAAGACTTGAAGATTGTGTGAGAGAAAGTGTGTGTTCAGGTATCTGACTGTGAATGAAGGCTTCTCTCTGCAGAGAACTGTGTGAGTGTGAGAAAGAAAGAGGGCTCTCTATTGGAGACCCTGCTGAGGCTTGTGGAAGAATATGCCTGTGTGTGTGAGTGATTGTATATTCAGTGGCCCACTGATGGCTTTTGAAATGTATGCGAGTGTGTTTTCGGACCCATGCTGTTCTCTGCCAGGAGATGTCTGCGTAGAAGAGCGTTTGTATGTGTGCGTCTTCCCCGCTGGGCGCAGTGTGTTGAGAGTGGCTGTAGTGCTGTTCTCTGATTGGTGGGTGATGAAGATGATGAGGAGAAGGACAGTGTTGAACACCACAGTGCCGCACGGCAGAGCTCCGCAGGACCCTCTGGGCTCTCCGCTCCGGGCCTGATTGGCCCATGAGATCACGGGGCCCCCTGCACACTCTTACATACACACCAGAGCATCTGGACCCACAGACCGCTGTTGATTACTGGAGCAGTGATCAGCCAGTCCAGCTGCAGTGTGTGTGTGTGATTTTAAACGGGCAGAAACACATTTAACCACCTCCTCATGACTGAGCATCTTCATATGAGGTGGCCTGATTACGTTGACCACACTGCCATCTCAGCATACAGAAATGCACTAGTCAGTCTCGAGTCTAATGACTCACTCAGTACGGAAGAGTACAGAAGTCTGATTTTTAAGTACAGTGAAGGTTTAAGTTTGCTACATCTGGACGGGACAGCTCACCCAAATTTACAAGTCTGGTCATTATTTACTCCACCCCCATGTTGTTTCAAACCTGCATAATTTTTCTTTAAAGGCATCCTATTATGCTTTTTCACTTTTACTTTTTACTTTTAAAATATATTTCACTACAGATTACAAAATACATGCTTTAAAAGTCATTTGTAACGTATTTCGTTGGATTACCCAAGTTTTGTAACTTAATCTAAATACTTTAGAATACTTTTGGAATACTATGTAACACACACAAAAAAGGTAATTGCAAATTTTTATCTCACAAGACTTTTTTTCTCAGAATTGCTTGATATAAAGTTTTGATTGAGAGTTATAAAGTCGCAATATTGAGAAAAGTCAGAATTATGAGATATAAACTCGCAATATTGAGAAAAGTCAGAATTATGAGATGCAAACTCACAATTGCCAGGAAAAAAGTCGAATAGTGAGATAAAAAGTTGCAATTACCTTTTTCACAATTACAAGGGACTCCCAAACAACTCTGTCAAAACATGAAAATACGTGGATCTGCCAGTAATGACAGGACCGTAAAGATTCAATATGTATGTAAGAGTATGTAAACATATGTTGTATGAAATAGCTTATTCAGGACAGTACTAGATAACAATAACATTTTTATGATCCCTCTTATTTTGTTAAAATTAATTAATGTTGCATATTCTGCAAGGGTATGAAACTTCTGAACAGAAATGAAACCGTTTTTCAGACTGTCAGAGCCGGAGAATCACCAATTGCTGTTTACATTAATTGCCCGTTACAGTTTACATTAATGTTTAAGTGACATTCTTTTTGAATTTTGATCAAATTCAAAAGTAATCATTTTGGTAATCTAAAATACTTTTCAGATGTAACTGTAACTTGAGTTACAGCATAAAAAAGATGTGTAAGCTTCCAAAGCTCAAAGTCCACTCCAAACGGAAGTCATTTTTTTTAACAGAACCTACTTTCTCAGAACTAAAATAAACGACTCGTTTGCACTGCAACATGTTTTTTCCAGGCTTTGTGAAGTCACAATGTCGCTCATTTAAATAATCCCCGCCCACGGAATATGCAAAAAAAGTATGCTAGGCCTAGTTGAGCTGCCGCTATGTCAAAGCAGCTTTTTTCCACCCCGTTTCCAAAACTCATTTGTTTGACCTTCCTAACGCTGATGAAATGTATTTTAAATACTGCTCCTGAACATTCTAACTCCAACATTTATCTGTGTGCTGCACATTATAACAGAGAACAGCTTCCAGAACCTAAGTGAAAACAATGCAGGCTATGCACAAATGCTTCTCCTGAAATGGAGCCGTTTCCACTTGTCATGACAATCTGTTGTTTGTGGTTCATAACTTTATAGTCTTATCATTTGCATTTTATACAAATATCATGATTAAATGGTGTATACCATCGTATGTAAAATGTATAAGAAAAATACAAAAACAAACAAAAAAACCTACCACTCTGAAACCACTCCGTGCTTGCAAAGTCCATGCATGAAGTCCGTTCTGGACGATCCTCTTATTTGTTAACATTCCTAAATCTGAATCAGGCTTGAATTAGTTTGAAAGCATCTGAGTCAAGCTCGCTGTTATGGTAAGGTACGTGACATTTCCCGAGCACATGCTAAGCAGTGCCAATCACAACACACTGGGCCAGCTAACCAATCATAGCACATTTGTTATTTCGGAAGGAGGGGTTTCACCAAAATAGGACCTAAACGGCATGTTTGAGCCAGACTGGGGAGAGAGGTGCTGTAATAATGTAAAATATGTGAAAAATAATGTGTATTTTCAATGAAAGCATATTCTAGTACACCCCATAAACAAAATCAAGACTTCGTAAAAGGGCATTCCTTTAAGAAGATGTTTTTATTGTAGAGTGGCCATATTGTTTCTGGGTTCCAAAAATGTCAAAAACCACCATAAAAATAGTGCATACGACTCTGTAATCCAAGTCCTGAGCTGCGGTCATACTAGAACACATCTTTTTCAAAAACATGATTCAACATCCAAAATGTCAAAATAGGCAATTTATCCCACTTTACCGCGACCTTGCAGTTTTAAATTCTTTGTTAAGTTTTCATTCTTTTAATTCAGCTAAGAGGTAACGTCATGACAAATCAATTTTCTTTTGATCACACATCTTCATGTTATACAAGGGCAGATTCACCAAACTTAAAGTTTGGAACACAGTGAAATTTGAATGAGCTTGCATGTGAATGGAAATCAATGGAATAAAAAGTGTGGTAATTAGTTCACCCAAAATTGAAAAGTCTTGTCATAAATGTCATTCCAAACCCATTAGACTTTCGTTCATCTTCGAAACACACATGAAGATGTTTTTAACAAAATTGAGAGATTTCTGTCCCTTGTAAGACCATTCTAAGTCCAAAACTTTCATAAATTTCATAAACATCATAAAAGTAATCCACATGAATTGAACAGTTTAATTCAAGTCTTCTGAAAGACATGGTCACTCACAGTGGTTAGTGGCCATGCTCTTGGTGTACATGCCAAGCTAGTCTTGTGTAACCAGACTTTTGACTCTCTGGTCTGGTCTACTTTTCAGTAGAAAAAAGGCCACTGTGGCAAACAGCACGGGGCCGAGAGCCGTGGGAACGGAGTACCACACTGGTCTCGAGTCCCACGGAAGAGCTCCGGAAGGATAAAAGGAGGAGTGACAACAGTGAAGGAGGAGAGAGGAACAGGCCTGGAACATTTATGTTGTTTTGTTTTAGTTTATGTGGTTTTAAGTTCACTGGTACCTGTCTCCTTCTTCCCTGAACACAAACCGTCTAACTGGAATAAAAACATTGACAGATCACAGTTTGATCCAATATACTGCTGTTTAGGGGAAATAGTTCATAGCACAGTTATTAAAAAGTAATATTTTACTTGTTCATTATGCATGTTAAATAAGTTATGTTAGCATGTGTTATGATAGCTGTCGATTTGAACTCAAATAGATAAGATTACTGCTGCCTTCACATGCTATAGGAAATTTGATAATTCTCACTTCTGAAATCGTGATTACGAGCTTATTGCATTCAAGTTTCGACATGAGAGGGCGTTCATATGCAATTTTTTTTACCTTGGAAACTTGTATTTATTATAACTTCAAGAGCATGCGAAGGCAGCATAATTGGTTCCAGTGCTACAACTCTGGTAGTTGGAGCAACTTATTTATTTATTTATTTATTTTTGAGTAATAATCTTAAAAATTTGTTTTTGCTATAAGTTATTAAGTTTCTCTTACTCAGCTTGTTGGTTGAATGTAAATTCACTTGTCAAGATGTCATAACTCAAAATAATTGATGCAAACTGTTAATTTTTTTTTTTGAGCCAACACATTATTTTTTAATGAAGGAAAGTGAAGGAGAGTGGAGGAACTCATTCAATAAATTCTGTAGTATTCCACAAAATACAGTAAAAATACAAATAAAAAAGTAGTGGAATAAGAAATTTAGATTTTTTTTTAGGAAATGAATATTATTTCAAAACAAATAATACTGATTATTTTTAAAAAAAAAATCTAGTTTAGTTACTATTAATTCTATTAACCGAATCTAGAGAGCTTTGTCAAATCCAGTCACCTTGTAAACCCAAACTTGCTTCCAGAACTGTTAAACACTGGAAAAAAGAGTCTGGGAAGCTGTGTAATGTCTCCCAAATGAGATTTTAGCTTGCTGGATTAAGAAAATTCTTGCCATTTTTATTGTGCAGTATGTATCAGTGGGGTGGTCAGTGGATGAGCTGTATGAAACCAAGACTTGTACAGTATATGTCCAAATAAAAAGGCAAAACGCCTGAAAAGTAATGGGTAGTTTATTCAACACACTAATTTGAAATGGGTTGATTTTGATGTGCAGTGAAGATCAGCAACTAGACCATATAATACTGTATGTCAGGTTCCTTATTTTGGGCCAGCTCTTATCTACTTCTCTTTGCCCTGAGCATGTCTTTGGAGGATTGAAAGCTTCAGTGGCAGTGTGTGATTCATGTGTGGAGAGGGGGCGTCAACGGTCTGTCTGTCCCCAGGGTGGAGATCCGGTCCTGGGGCTGAGGATTGTAGACAGAGGGGCTGACGGCCTGTGAGCCTGGAAGGCTCAGCGCTCTAAATGAGAGTATTGTAAGAGTCAACCTGCTCTCATCTTCATGTACAATCTCTTTTTTTCCCTTCTCTCTCAGCACATTACTAGCCCAGACTATGTGACGACAACCATTGTGTCCGTGCCGACACACACACACAGACTCACATGTTGAGTATAGAGGCTGCAGTGAGATTTCAGAGACCAAAAACCTGGGAATCCCCTGCCCCAGACTCACACACACACAACATTTCCATGCTTTATGGGGACATTCCATAGACATAATGATTTTTATCCTGTACAAACTGTATATTCTAGCCTCTAAACCTAACGCTAAACCTACCGATCACAGAAAACTTTCTGCATTTTTACATTTTCAAAAAACATATCACTTAGTATGATTTAATAACAGTTTCTTCAGATATTGCCATCGTTGTGTGGACATTTTGTCCCCATAACATAAAGTTTACCAGGACCACACACACATCTCACTGTTGTTTATCAGTCTCTCTATGAATGTAATAAAATGCTGTTTGTATATTTTGTTTGAGCTTAGTTAGTTAGCTCTAAGTTAAAGGGATAGTTCACCCAAAAATACATTTGACAATTATGCATGATTTACTCACCCTCAAACCATCCTATAATTATCTTCTTTCAGACAAACACAATCAGATTTATATTAAAAATATCTTCAAGCTTTATAATGGTAGTGAAGGGGGCTCAAGATTTTAAAGCCCAAAAAAGTGCATCCATCCATCATAAAAGTAATCCATACGGCTCCAGGAGGTTAATCTGGGCCTTCTGAAGTGAATTGATGGCTTTTTCTAAGAAAAATATCCATATGTAAAACTTTATTAACTGTAATAACTAGCTTCCGACAGACAACCGCATGCGTCGATTTGTGGCGGAAGTGTAACCCCTGGTCCAATGCATGACGTAATGACGAACGTGGAAGGATAGAGCAAAACAAAACACTGGTCACGAATTAGAAGTCTAAATTTTAAAGAGAAATGTCGGGGGATTTCGATATAAAAGAAGAGGAGCTTGAGTTTGTTGCACAGCCCTATTTGTTTGAACTGCGAGAGGTGTCTAAGTATACGATACTCCTACATCCTGCATCATGCATCGGGTCAAAGGTCACTCTTCTGCTGGAACTTAACTCGGGTATGGCCGTTGCCGGAAGCCAGTTGTTATACTTTATAAAGTTTTAAATATGGATATTTTTCTTACAAAAATGCATCGCTTCGCTTCAGAAGGCCTTTATTAACCCCCTGGAGCCGTATGGATGATTTTTATGATGAGTAGAATTTTCTGGGCTTCAAAATCTCAAGCCCCTTTCACTCCCATTATAAAACTTGGAAAAGCAAGGATATTTTTAAATATGTCTCCGACTGTGTTCATCTGAACGAAAATAGTCTAGACAGTCTGTGGCACTAATTGTCCAACGATTGTCAAACTGGGAGGATGTTTGGGAAATATGTTGAATTTTGGGGGGGATTTTTTTTTTTTTTTTTTTTGGTGTAGAAAACATAACTTCATTGTCTGCCAGATTGTAGTTTGATTATTTACAATTTATGTTAAGGTGTTGTTGTTAATTTCACAAATAAGTAATTAGTAATATTATTGAACAACACGAACACTATATGGTTAGGGTTTGTTTTGGGGTTAGATGCTTGTAATTGTGTAAAATTAATACTATGACTATAGTAAGTACATGTATAATAAGGACACTGTAAATTAAAATGTTACATTAAATTAAAGCCTGCCTCTCCTTAAGTATGAGAATTGAGCTATTATTGCTTGGGAAAAGTTACAGTACAACCCTTTGTTTGGAGCATTTTTAATCTGGAATCCAAAATAGCAACAGAAAGTGTCCTTAACCAAATGTTTGATTGCTGCTTTCATGCACATTACACTTACCCACGATTCATAAAATGAATGGTTAACACCAGATATGTTGGATCCATCTCTATATTGTTCTTCGGCTGCCCCAATATAAAAGTCTCATTGTGGAGCTTTTGCTTCCATAATGACCCTCTGTGACAAAGACAGAATCTGATGTAGTTACATATTCATGGAAGCCGTTCACATTCTCTGAGACGCCGGCGCAGGCGATCACACACACGCATGGCTGAGTCCATTTGCTCAAATGGTGAGATAATTGTACTGAAGCCATTAGCATCTCAATATCAGTAGCACACTTCTCACATGTAGAGAGAGGGAGCGGACACAGTGCACCTCATACATGGACACGGCCCTTAATGGAGGCTGTTTAATGGACCTCATTCTCCACACACTCGAGTTGTGATTGTGACACTTCTCTGCCAAGATTTGCGTCTCTTTATAGATTAGTTAAAAGACTTCCCTGGGAAGTTACTTTTTATTAATTCATTTATTAATTAAATTAATTTATTATTTAATCCACATCGAATTACTTATTCTGTCTCTTCTAGAAAAGTCAAGTCAAATGTATGTGTATCACCTTTCACAATACAAATTGTTTCATCTGCTTTACAGAAAATCATAATGTTAATGTTTACACTATCTTAATACCTTCATGCCTTGTAGTCACATTAGAGCTGCACAATTAATCTTAAAGATCTAAAGATCGATTCAAGCACCCATGCGATCTTATTTTATTAAATTAATGACAACAATTCGCTTGCGTCTTTCAAACCTTTAACAAAATTATACCGGAACATTCAAATATGTGTTTGTGCTGCCAGAGAGCAGTTTTGAACAACACATTAGTTATTTCTGTTACAAATATTCAAATTATGGCAGAAATACTAAGTAATCAGTCTTAATATCCTAACTTTAAACTTATGTCTATGATAGCGATCAAAATAGTGAAATCCAACTTTTGAAACTCACTTGCCGCGTCAAATAACGGTTGTATCATTACATCAATACGCCACTAAGTGGCAACAAGTGACTGTTAAAAAAAATGTATTTGACATTGAATCATTCATTCAAAATATTTGTTCAAAAATTCATAATGAAACAAGTATTTATTAATGAGTCACTGAATTCATTCAAAACCATTTTTAAAATAATTCATTCAAACCTTTTCCAGCAGTCTAGCAATTTTATTATATTTTGTCAGAACCTCTTGTAAAATGCATGTTGTTTTGTTTGGTTGTATATTCATCCTACGAGGAGAATCGGGATCTCTATTTTAAACCAAGAAATCGTGATTCTCATTTTAGCCAGAATCGTGCAGCTCTAAATCACGTCAGAAGTGGGTTCACAAAAAAGTGGGTTTACAGAAAAAGTTTACATTTTGTGATGATATACACCATTGGATTTAATAAATACATGAGTGTACTGTATATGGGTATAATGTTACAGTAGTTGTAAATTGGAGTTATTCATTTGTCATTTGGTGATATTGGATTATTTGATGTTTAACCTGTGTAACCTGGTTTTGTTCCATTTATAACAATTTGATGTAGTCAAGTCACCTTTACTTATATAGCGCTTTTTACAACGCAAATTGTGGCAAAGCAACTTTACAGTAATAATTGGTAAATAATTTTTGGCTGCACAGCAGCTCCCAAAGAAAATGGTGTCATTGTCCAGCTTATTCTGTATATTTGTATTGATTCATGCTGTTGCAAAGATCAATAGTTATTAGTCTGGTTAATTTATGTATATCAGCACTGGAGAAAACAGTGATGTAATCGTCCAGCTCAGCTCAGCTCAGTTCGCATACAACAGCGCCAATCCAGGCATACCAAAAACATGCTGAATATCAAGCAAGTGTCCCCAACTAAGCAAGCCAAAGGCAACAGCGGCAAGGAACCAAAACTCCAACAAAATGGAGGAAAAAAAAACCTTGGGAGAAACCAGGCTTAATCGGGGGGGCCAGTTCTCCAACAGTGAACACTTGCCCGATATTCAGGCAGAGTTACAGGTCATAAGCCCGATTTGGGATTGCAACAAACAGTCAAAATATTTAATCCAGTTCCATCTAGTTTAAGATCGTTTTCATCACGCCGGTATGGGACGGTTTGTTGGGGATCTGTGCCACTGTCTGATGTGTCAGCAAGGTCCTCACAAGGGATGAACTAGTTCACACAGTCTCCGCCGACACCTCAGGGCCACGCTACTGCCGCGCACAGGCGCAGGTTCCCCACCCGACCCAGCGATTGATTTTGATTTTGATATTCTAGGTATTAACAACTGGCCAGAATTCTGAGATCGTAATAGATGCAAAGGACTATAATGCATTAAGAGCTCACTCAGGTACTGGGGAGCTAAGACATTTAGTGCTTTGTAAGTAATTAGCAAGATTTTAAAATCTATACGATGTTTAATAGGGAGCCAGTGCAGTGTTGACAGAACACAGTGTTGACGAGCCTAATTTGGTGATGTGTATAGATGACAGGCTTAAAAATTTCAATCATATTACCAACACCTAAGCAGCTTAACCAAGGAAATAATTGTAAGTCATGGCATAATACTTACATAACACATTGCACATAGTACAAGATATATTTAGTCCCCTAGGGTGCAAGCCAAAAACAACTGTGTCAAGGAATATTTATATATTAGAGAATTCAATTACACTTTATTTTGATGGTCCCCCTTTAGACAGTCTGTTCACTATAAGAAAAGTTTCACTTACATGTCAACTAACTCTCATTAGAGTATTAGTTGTATATTAGTAAACTGTTAGGGGTAGGGTTAGTAGAATAAGTTGACATACTTGCAAATTTATGTCCGTCAAAATAAAGTGTTTGCAGATATTAAGCAGACAGTCTACTAATACTCTAATGAGAGTTAATCAGTGCTTGACATTAACTTTTTGCTCACTTTTTTGTGGCTAGTGGTTTTCCAAAGTTACAAGCTACTTAGCAATGGCCACAATTTTGACATTGATACCATGGGGAAAAAACTACCATATAGATATTTTAATATTATCTCATAATTTGGCAGTAGGTATATTAGGCTGCTGTCACTTTAAGACCTGACACACGGATCAATTATACTGTTACACATGCGTTTTCTTACACAACCGTTTGCATTCACTTGAAACATAACTGACTGTGTTTACGTGAATACTCACCAAGACGTCATTTTGACATTACTTTGTGTGTATTTGACAGTTTAAGCGGAATAAGCAGTGAAAAGAACTCATTTAGTACCGTGAGGCGGCTTTATGTCCACGCACTTTGTGAGCACAAAATCTATGGAATGAGTAAAATTATGTGCAATACGTGTAATCCCATGCCATAATTCAAGCACTGTAACACCAACAATATTAATTTGTAGCAAATGAAATGAGTGAGTGAGGGGAGGTGGGTTTGTGTGTAAACTCGCTGTCGGAGAGATGAGAGAGAGAAAGTGTAGCTGGTATCATGGATCTATTCTGTGGAAAATGAGTATTGAAAGCGTTTCAGGTATTCAGTATTGATATGTATCGAAAAATCAATATTTTTTTACAATTCTACGTTGCATTTAGTTTATTATTTCAGATGCCTTTTAAAACACTGTTGAAAAATGTATATATTATGTATAAAATTCAATACCCCAAAGTGGCTAGTAGGTGTAACTCCGTTACACGCCATTGCTGAAATACACCTGCATTTGGCGGGTTGGCGAGCGTTAATGTCAAGCCCTGATTGACATGTAGTTGCAATATTACTTATAGTGTACAGAATGTTTAAATGGGACCATCAAAATAAATTGTTACCGAGAATTCTATTTGAATTGATGGAGAAGAACATATAACCAGTGTAGTCGAGTGCCAGTAAAGTATGGGAGATTGTGGAAGTCTGCTGTATCTGGCATAACCCAGCACTCAGAACCAGACTGCAAGATGAGGAATTGCACTTGTATTCAGAAGACATTTTGGGATGTGTTTTCAGTATTAACTGATTTGCAAAATTATTTTATTCAATAAGGTTCTAAAACAACTCAAACAGCAAATACACATCAGCAATCATCAGTCATTCGTAGTGACTTCCACACTATCTTTCAGTTCTATGTCACTTTTCGCTTTATTTTCCTCTTTTCTCTTCCATCCAGGTTGGCATGACAACAGATGAAACCAATGGCTTTATTTGGCGATCTGGCAATCACACAATTCCCATCAGCCCCCTCCGCTCTAGCCAGGCTATCCGAAATCAATCTGAACCTCCCCAAACAATGTTGCAATGTCACCGTACACCTGACAGGTATTGAGGTATTCAGCTCATGTCCTGTATCACGCTGGGACCCCCCTTCCCTCTCCATCCCATTACTCACCCATTCAGAGCAGTCAAAGCCCAGAGCTCAAGCAGGCAAAACTGTTATGATCCTCCAGGTTTGGGCTCAGATAAAGCACAGTTGAGGGAACACACTGAAGTCTGTGTTTGGCTGGTATACACACACAGAGCCATTAGGAGACCTCAGTTGACATGAGATAGGGAGGTCTTGTATAGAGACTGTACAACACTGAAAAACTTCATTGATGCCCCGTCTCACTAATGAAAGAGACAAATTACACACAGACTGGTGTAATGACTGGTCTGAGATGGGAAAGTGTGGTTTTATATTACTGGAATGATTAAAGGTATTGTTGTTCAAAGCGCTAAAAGTCACATGGTCCTTTGTGTTGATTCACTCTGGAGATGTTTGACAGCTGGATGCCGTCATACATTTTCACAAACTGTTGCTCTGAAATTTGTCCATAGAGGCCATGACTTCATTAATCTGCGGTCGCAGTTAATTGGTTGCCCATTACTTAACAAACACAGTAATTTACAGTGTACCAATTGTGGAGACAGTTGCTTCACAGCTACCTGGAATAAAGTCTCACTTTGTTTCTCTCCATTCCCCAGAGTCAGTCTACTTCATGTTGAGTTTATAATGTATATTCAGCATTCCCAGCAAAATCATGTTTTTCTTTTCTTTTTTTAAGGTACACTGTCTAACTTTTTTTTTGTCAAAATCAACACAATTTAAATAATGAGTCAATACATCATCAATACTTCTTCCAAAACGTGCTTTTGTCTTTCCCTGAAGCGAATTATAAGTGTGGATGCCAAACAGAGGAGAGTTAGCAAACAGAGAACGTGACAGAGCTAAACAATAATCAAGATTAGCTTGGCTTTTCAGAGATGGCGAGAACTGAGGGGTTTGAAATGTTGTAAAAGTGATGCGGAGATGATTTTTTTATTACTCAACAAGTGACTAAGGTGTTTTACTGAACAGATAAATTACCGTATGTAGCTCTCTAACAGTTCATTGCAAAGCATTATTTATTGTGAAGGGTCGGTTCATTATGGTTTTTGATCAATTTAATTTCAAGGACGTATTGTGTCTATTAATGGGTAAAACTACATAACGTCTTCAGCTTGTCAGCTTGAGATCATATCCATCTAAACTGGTTATATCTCTTAAACCTAGTGAATGTTCTATGAGGAGTAGGATAACCATATTCATCAGCAGAGCCGAAGCACAACCAAAACAATGTTCTTCCACTAAATGAGGGGAGTTTTGTTTTTTTTTACCACTAGAGGGCCTAACTTTACATAGTGAACCTTTAATGTAGAAATAACATCGGTTTGTTTTTTGCCAACTACAATGTGCAATTAAAGCATGAAGTGATACTACCAGGATTCAGTTATCTATTCAAATTATAAGCAAGTGAATTCTTAATTACCATGACAGTTAAAATAGGGTTAGTAGTAAGAAAAAAAACTTGGTACTGGTCACTGAAAAGCACATATTTAGGATTGGAGTTAATAGTTTTAGAATCAGCCACTAAAAATCGATATTGGTTGACTGTTAACGTGAATGTTAGAGAGGCATGTCTCTCAAAAGGTCAGCACTTTGCACTGGTGCTTTAGGCATAAGGTTGGAAAATATGTTTTCTTAAATGGCCAGCAGTAACCTTTTCAAATGAAATGATAAAAATAATCTTTGTGATATATATTTAGGCATAAATGGCACTGCTACCATGTGACGGTTAGGTTAAAATCTAAAAAGTCTTCTTTTCAGCATCCTGCTGATCTCTCACTTGGTGACCATGTTTTTCCTGATCAGGTAAGACTTCAGTATGCGATATAAATGTGACAGCAAATAATCAGCTGCTTGTGCTGGAAATAATTTAGTTTTTGGTTTTCCTGTTGCTGACTGGGGCTTTATTGTACCGCTAAATGTTTAGATCTGTAGATTAAATCATGTCCCAAAGGACAATTAACCAGAAATTTACCCAAATTGCAGCTAATTTTATGTTTTTCTCTATTTTTTTTTTCAGTCTGTTTATCTTTTACTCTCTTTCTCAAAAACTCCTTCCTTTTTAATCACCCAGAATGTTGTTGTTGTTGTTTTTGTATGCAGTTTTCCTCCTCAGGAGGGAGATGTTATCGATGGCGAGAGTGAGTACACTGAAAAAAGCGGAAACCTGCGGTTGTTAAATTGCTATTTCTACCTGATTTAACCCATAAAAATTTGTTTTGTTGGTATAAATTAATCTATTTAGCAATGTTAAATAATATTTTTCACTTGAATAGAAGCAGTTAATTTAGATTTAGTTAATTTAGAATTTAGTTACCAGTACCATTTTTAGGTTAGCAATTTTTTCAGTGTATTTGTTGCATAAAGTCTCAGTCCGTTTATAGACGGGTGATCAGTTGAGTGCTTCTACTTGACATTCTTTTATAAATTAATAGAAATTTTCATTACACTGTAAAAAAGAATTGTTGGTTTAACTTTAAAAAAGCAAGTTGCCTCGTTGCCTTAAAATTTTAAGTTCATTGAGGTTAAAAATTTGAGTCAATACAATGAAGGTGATTGGTTTAATCAACAGAAATTCAAAATATTATGTTATCTGAACCACGTTAATTAAGTTGATTTGACCAAAGAAAAAATGTTGGTGTAACAAATGATGAAAATATTTTTTTTAGTGTACAGATTATCAGCATAACAAGTATTTGGGAAAATCCCATATTTTCAGTGTGGTCTCAAACTTTTTTCTCCCTACTGCATGCAGACTTTTGATATCCTTTGATGGGCCCAGTTTTATGCTTTGTTTTTCTTTTTTTGCATGAGTGGTAGTTCCAGGAAAAACAGCAGACTGAGAAAGAGGAATGTTTGTTGTTTGCTCAGGCAGCTGTTTAGTAACTCCCGTCTCGTTTCATTTCACCCCTCTCGTTATTCTGTCCTTCCTTCCCTACGTTTCTAAATTCCCACTGACCCCATGCGCGCTCCATCAGCCTGCGAGCCGGGCCAGTGTCACTGACCGAGAGAAATGGAGAAAGAAGCAGGAGTGGAGGGAGAGAGGGACATGTGAGCGGTGTGACTCTGCCGAGTGTTAATAGTTATTGATCCGCTGTGTTTTTAATGTGTGGCGTGGGCCGACTGCCACAGCGAAGCGGGGGAGGCAGACGCGCTCACGGGCAAGCTAACACACAGAGAGCGAATGTAATAGAAATCTCGCTCCCCTGTTTTTTGCGCCATGTCCCTCCCCTCGCTTCCATCTCTCTATCTCAGGCTGTAGATTGATCTTCCTCTTCCTGCTGTTTGGGGCTCTGTCATTACCCTCTCTGTCATTAGAGTGGAGTCAGCAGCCAGGCCGCCCTGCCCGCATCACTCTACACAGACAGCTCGACTCATCCCTCACACTAACTCTACATTTATAACCGCAGCTGACACACACACACACACACACACACACACACACACACATGCATCCAGACCAATGGATCTTGAACCCCTCACTTGGGCTCCAGGGGTCTGAGGGTTTTACCAGCACACTGACAGCTCTGTGATTTTCAAAATACAGATGAACTAAAACACACCTATTGATTTTTTTCCCCCCAACATTTACATTTTGCACACTTGTTTCAATATATTCACCAACCTTGCTGCCCTGAAAGCCTATATAGGACAGCCAAATGTACCATACTATTAGCATGTTTTTTTGTTTAACAAGATATTTTTTTTATTGGCATTACCATGATATTTATTTCAGAGAATACAATATAAATTCTTTGAATATGATGCACTCTTGTTGTCACCTTAGGGAGATATTTTGTTCATTAAAGTGATATTGATATCTGTCCTTACATAATTAACATTTTTAATTTTAATAAAACCACACAGATATCTGGTATTTTTAAACCTTGCTGACAAAACTAAATAATTTTTACATCATATATTTAAATAATACTGTCTTTGTTTAGGATGTAGATACAGTGTTATTGTTTTACATGGATTTAACAACCATCCAGTGTTCTTGTCATATCTGGGACTGTAAACTTATATATATATAAACATTTATCAGTTCATCTAATTTGCTCATATTTAGATTAGATTTAAATTGTTGATATACTAATATATACTGCTATTTCCTATATATTTAAGCAAGATTCTCATTCATTACAGACCACTGGACATCTCTTTCCAACACTCTATAAAAATAACTGTAGAAAAACTCATTTACTTATTTATTTAAATTTACACAGTAAAATACCGTTTTCCATTTAAACAGTACTATACCATAAAAATGATGCATTCTGGGTGATATTTATGGTACTATATAGGATACTATATCAAAAATGACATGTAATATTACGTAGAATGCACTGTAATATACAGACATAATATACTGTAAAACAATACATTCTCTGTAATATTTGTCGTTCAATGCATTCTGGGTAATATTTGTCACAAACAACAAATAATATTACTCTTAATGCATTGTTTTTACGGTATATTACTTTTTCAACAGAAAACAGTATTTTACTGTTTGAATTTGTTTGTTTGTTTACAGCTGCCCTTTCTGCAACTTTAACTGTTCTGATATTTTAATATTGGCCTCTCATTCACTTTTTTTATTGCAGGATTTCCCAAACTTTGAATGAAAATATTTACTTGCAGCATCTCCTGAGATTTTAAGATGATATTTAAATCATATTACAACACATTTGCATATTCACGGTTCTCTAACGTGGGTTAATGGTCACATGACATGCAGATAAAAAGTAAAATATTTGATCTTTTATTTAGTAAGTGTTTTGTTTTGGTTTGTTTTTGTTTTATAAATATATTTATTCATTTCAATTACACGTTTTAATGTTTCAATTAATTATTAGCCCCCCTGCAGTTCCCTTTTGAACCCTCAGTCTTATAATAAAGACATGAAGTGTGGCATTACAGTATGTTTAGCAAATGTGAAAATGCCGCATTAATACTGCATTCAATAAGATCTACCATCCTATCAAATGTTACATTGTTTGTACCTTTTACATTATGCACTGTATGATTGATTTCTAACTTGAATGCTCTTTGATCCCAATGAACTGTATTAGTTTATTGTAATTATTCACAAGTCATCTGTAAGGAAATGTCATAAACCTGTGTAAACACTGAATACCTACACAATAAGCTTTTTTATTATGAACAATACATACAGAAATATAGGCTACTGTGTTTTTATCTTAGTGCTTCTGCACATAAAATTTGAAGCGCCAGTAAATCAAGCGTTTGATTATTACTCTGTTTATTTATTCATAACGTTTGCAGGTGTTTTGTGCTGTTCTTTTGTTATGCTTATGGAGGTCTTTATTAAGCTGACAGATGCAATGCAAATGAAGTTATTACTTCAGTTTAAATTATGATAATTGTTGTTTTTGTCATTATTGTTGGTGTTAGCGACTGAAGGACAGGGGTATATCTGTCTGTTTGTTTCTTTTTGATGGAGATGTTAAACGTTTCAGAGAACAAGCTCTGGATCTGAGGAACCAATTACCATGCTGACAACTGGTCAGCCATTACTGCTCCAGGTTTCACTGAGAGACGGGGACGAATAAGCTCAAGAAAGAGTTAAATCATGTTAACCTCATCCCGTTGTTACTGATGAAACGATGGGAATCAGTAATCCATCGACTGATGGTTGAGCTCCCAGTGGCCTCGATTTCTCCAGATGTCTGTGGACCCCCACACAGGGGGTCAGACCTCGTACATGTGGGAGCAGTTTAGGGATGAAGAGAGAGGTAAGAAGATACCTGAGGAAACCATCCAGGTGCCGTCCAGCGACGGAAATCTCGAGGACTAGTCACATACGACGTTACTTGTTGAAACACGAGGGTTCAACAGATCTCAGTCTCAGTCTGTGTACATTTCCGCTTTGGAAGAGTAAATATTTGAATACTTTCACCGTCTCCCTTTCCACTTTGCCCCCCGTAAAAAGCAAATTTCATTGCAGAACTATTAAACTGGAATCGCAGGTTATGAATATGAATTACTCGGCATTTACATGTATCATTTGTGAAGTGACGCAGAATGAATTCTCTTCATAGAGAGAGCGAGGGAGAGAAATTACAGGCTGAGCTCTTTCTTCGAGAAGAGTCCTGAATATCCTTTAGCATTGTGAGGAAATGTTTAATCTGACTCCCGCTGGGAAACAGAAGCCTAATGCAGTATCTCAGTGCCTCTGCTGTCTGCCGGCAGAATGGTGGAGACATTTTAATGCATTTCAGAGTTCTTCTCGAGGTACGAGATGATGGACGGAGGAACCTTATATTTGCGAACACCCAGGGTTTAATGCACTCAGCGCCGCTCGCCGCCTTGTCTTCCACCCAACAAAACATGTTCCGTGGAATAAAAGAAAAAGCAAAGCACAAAATTATTCTCCCTGCCTTCTATCAAGCTCCTGCATTCAGCAGCGCGTCTGAAGGGCGCGTCAGTCCGCCTGCCTCTCTCAGAGAGGTAATTATCCTTTTTCCTGTCACAGGGCTCCAAATGATCTCTAACCACTGGGGAGCTTTTTTAGGGGCTCAGCTTTGTCAATAGGAAGTCGAAAGAGCTTTAATTTTCAGACAGCTGCACATGTACTTTCATCTCTGCATTATTCCCCTATAGCGGTCATCTATCCGAGCGCGCGCGCCCTTTTGTTTGTGACGTGGGGCCGCGCGCGCGTGTATACGGCCTCCCGGCATTAACATATTTATTTATAGACTTGCACTTTTCTTACAGTCATTTTTGTGTAACAATTTTCACACTCGACATTGTCTGTGTAATTTCCCTTTCAGTGTCTCTCTGTTTTCTCCTCTCTTTCCTTCCCTTTCAGAAAGAGCCATGAATGGATGGAAAATTATCACAATTACTCACATAATTGAGCCGTCTTTGTGGCAAGTGCAGCTCGAGGAGCCCTTTTTCCATCAGCCAAAATGGTTTCATTATAGGGGTTTTCATATTCCCTGACACAGGGCACGGAGGGGGGAGGCGTGCGGCGAGGGGCTGAGGAGCGCTGTAGTGCGCGGAGAAGTCGCTGGGGGAGAAGGCTGGATCATTAAGGTCACAGTGGGGATAATTATCTTGACTATGGAAAGAGCATCCAGCACCTTTTTCTCTTCCCCACCACAAAAGCACCGTCCCTGGCCTTTCGGCACAAAGAACTTTGAAATAAATGGAGCTTCCACCTACAACTTATTCACAAAGAGAGAGAGACTTGTATCAACATGACAATTTTCCATTATTAAGACTAATGGCGGGCTGCCTTAGCAGATCAAGGGGAGAGGGGAACGTGTTCAGGTGTGCTGGAGTACTGACCTCTCCCCCGTCTTTGTTTGGGACTTAACTCCGAACAAAACCCAAAGAGAAGGAGAGCGTGGCTCTCCAGCCGCCCGCTGCCCCCTCCGCCGCGCCTCATTATTTCATTAGAGAATTTGCATGTTTCCCCTCTTTATGGGGCCATTAATTGGACAATGGGGAAGTGCGTTTGCGATGGTGTAATCAAACCATGTTTCAATATGTGTACGAGAGCAACCTAAATAAAGGGCGAGCATGTGTAGATCCAGCTGTTTAAAATCACCCACAGGCCTCGGCTGCTCCAAATGATTCTGTTTTGCCAGGCTATGACTTTTATTGATTTTAATTTGCTGCTTAGTTTGAAGATTTGATGACTGCCTGTCTCGAGCTCAGAGAGACACAACAAGCAAACATACCACAAGTGACAATTCCACTGCCATTTCTGTTCTTGATGCATTAAGTAACCATCTATTGGGGCGGATTTTTCTATTTCTCCCAGTAGCACCTAACTCAGGTAATTGGTCATTTTTGGAGGGCAATTTTGGGGCAGGTGGGGGGATGCTGGGCAGACTGTTCTGACCCCTGCTGCTGTAGTAATGATGGAGGTTGTTGGCTGGTCTCTCTCGCGCGCACAGAGCAGCTGTGTGTCGCGCCGTACGGTCTCCGCTCGCCCTCACCTGCGGCCCAGGTGAGTGATGGGTGTAGATTAGCAGGTAGCAGAAGATTCCGGGCTGATTCCATCCAATCGCCCACAAAACTGTTGCTGAATCGTAGCCGTGTGTTTTGGTAATCATGTGACATTCACACCTGTCATTTACTGCTAGATTTCATATTTTAGGGAATGAAAAGGCCCCAATCTTTCAATAAATGAAGCATGCTCAGAAAACCAGACTAGTGGGTGGATTTAACACAGCAATTTATTCATTTTTTTCAGCAAACATGACATGATATAATTTAGCGTAATATTATTTGTTCTAATACAGTGTTATAATACTGTACTGTCAATTAAATAATATATAACAGGAAATACAAAACAGCAGTGGCCTGCAGAGAGAGCTGGAGAGAACACATTGTGTTTCATCTACTGGTGTGATCAACTGGCCAGACATTTTCGTTTGTATGTTCTCCCAACGCAGAACAGGTGAAGAGACCCATCAGCTGAAGCTGAAAAACAAAATCAGTAGATTAAAGGACTGAAAACAATATTATGAATCCATGATCTGAAAACACAGAGAATGAATTGGGATTGCGCTCTAATAATCGACTAAACATTAGTCGATTAGAAGAGGCTTGGTCGAGCAAGATTTAATTAGCTGGTTAGTCGCAGAAAAAAAAAATCTCCACAGGAAGTGGCGTAGTCCATGAGGGACAGAAATTCAAACATTTGCATATCATTCATCAATCTCAAATATGCCTTGAAACATGTAAGTAGTAGCAACTTTGTAAAGTCTGTTCGCTCTAATGTTAGTCTGGTCCTAGATCAATGTGCGCTATTATTAGGCACGTATCCAAGTGTTTGTGTGGAGAGTGCGCTTCTTGCATGACATGGAGGCGCCGATGCGATCACTTTTGAATTTTAAAATACTCTGTCATTTTAGTCATACAGATAAGAGTAATACAAACTTTAAAGGGTCTTTTATTTCTGTCAACTCACGATAACAGCAAAATATTGTGCATTTGTAAAATTATGAAAACAATCAGGATGCGCTTTCTGTCGTCTCGGTCTCAGTGAACTTGAGCACAAAATGAATCAAAACTCAATGTATACTTGCTTCACAAACACGAGAAATGTCTACTTTTAAAAGAACCAATTCAAATGGAAAATATCTATTCTCAAATTATGTGATACGTATGAAACATGCACTGCTGCGGAGATGACGAGTCAGCGTCGTTGTGTGGCAGAAAACACAGAAAACAATAAATTATTAAAATGTTTAGACAGTCGCCTTCTGTTTTTTTCATGACACACTCATAATCATTACTTTTGCCAGTGCGCTGTGGCTATGTTTAATATATATAGGCAATTAAAAGCTGGTTATTATGATTTATGGCTTATTAATGTAAACACGCAATTAGTCAGCTAATGGCTTAAATGAAGGACCATTAGTCCAATAGAAAAATATTTTGCCGGGGACAGCCCTAGTATGAATAGAATATAATCTATAATCTACATATAGAAAGTATGGACTTGTTGCAGGTGGAGC
The DNA here is from genome assembly GCA_038088235.1 of Zacco platypus. Lineage (NCBI taxonomy): Eukaryota > Metazoa > Chordata > Actinopteri > Cypriniformes > Xenocyprididae > Zacco > Zacco platypus. The sequence goes on along the minus strand of CM076081.1, from coordinate 20,064,432 downwards.
TGGGGATGTGGAGGGATTCAAATGCAGGACTATCTTACAGCAAACACTCAACCAGATTATTTAAATGTTGAGCAAGCAAGCTCATCGACTTCAGGATCAGCAGAGGCCAATCAGCTTGTGCCATGAGGTAATGATGTGATTGCTTGCAGATTGCCCAGCGCCTTATAGAATTTGACTGTACTAGATATTTAATCTCAAGATTTTTAAAATTCTTTTCTGAACTGATCTCCAAAGAGCTACATCTCCAGGTTCAAGGATTCCTTGACCGTTGTGACAAAAAAAGATGGTTAAGAGCACAAAAATGCCAAAGACTATGCATTACAAAAATGTATAAATCTTGAAACAGAAAACGCATGATACAAAAATACCTGAATGTCAATCTAAAGCTTTGTAAAATTTTGAAAATATAAGAGGAGTTTGATTTACAAAATATTTTACTAAATCACAATTCAGGAAAAAAATGGAACATGAATGATTAAAGTGTGTCTAATTCTCTCAAAAAGCTTCTTGTCTTCAGTCTTTGACATTCTAATGGAAACAAAACATTACAAACTCACCAGCTGCATTATTTTAACATCACACTTAACCGTTCCATACTGATTGACACAGTAATCTGTGGTTACACCTCAGAGTGTCCTCTCTCTCTCACACACACACACACACATGTTGCTCTCAGTCTCAACAAATACTCTCACAGTGTCTCTTTGTCCATTGGAATTCAGTGGAGCAGCAAATTGAAGGTGCTGCCTGCTTAAAACCCTCCATGAGAAACCCAGAAAACCCACAGCTGTTTTATCATCAGGATTGATCAGATACTCTGAAATTGCATCATTACTTCTGATCGAATTTGGCGCTGTGTGTCTTTGCTGCTGGCAGGGAAGAACAGAGGTGAATTCATATTAGCGGGTATGTGTCGCTTTGTAAATAAGGTGTAATTGTAAGTCCCGGGGTAAAAACTGGACCGATATACATCCCCAAACACAGAGCATAGATGCATCCAGTTGAGATGTCAATGTTAATGCTGTCTTAATAACGTTTTAAACAGCTCCACTTCAGACTCCACAAACATGTGATGGAGGAAAACTAAATTGAGTCTAGGGCTTTTTTACACTGTCGTTTTCAGTATAAATATGTGTGTGTTTTACTAATATGCTAATGGGATCACATTCCATTTCATAAGTGCTCTGTCTCTTTAATTTGAAATACCCCTCCATCATAATGTAGGGTCTGTCAGTAGGATGCACTTTCACATGAGACTGAATTAGAGCTTAAGTAGTGCACTACAACTTATTTATGTCTGTATACGTTATGCCAAATATAGTTTGTCAAGTTTGAAAGCTGTAATGTAAATGAATTTAACTCACATTTTGATCTGAAAATGTACTTGACACTATTTAAAGCTCTAGAAACCAGAACATGTTATTAACAGATACTAACACAAAAGCACTGTGCTCTTCTGACACTAAAATGCATATTAATATACAGTTACATATTCAGTGATATCATATTCATGTTACACTAGAATGAATAGAACTATGAATTTCATTGTTATTCATTTCCGGATTCATTGTGATGTTGTCTTACAATCTGTTAACCATTTTTTAAATAATTAGACATCTGTCCGGACTTGGGGTTTGGTTCTCAGGAACACTTTATCAACAGGACATCTAACGGGTCACACTAACCAGAGAGCTGGTAGGAAAGCTTCATACTGAAACAATTAAAAAAGAAGTCTGTGCCACCAAAAACAGAAACTAATCAAGGCCTTTTAAATTTGCTCCGGACGCACATTTGGAAGTCCCTTTTTCAGACCCTCCTGAATGGACGGATGAGACCGTAAACACAATTGTGTCTTTTTGAAGCAGTTTGTCAGCTCATGTCTGTGTCTGAAACACACACACACACACACACACACACACACTGAGCTGGCCTGGTGCACTAAATCAGGCCAGCATAGCAGGTGTTTGACTCTCATTCTTGATGATCCTCTTCTCTGGAAAGTGCTCTAACTCGTCTCTCGCGTGCTGCTTTATTTGAGTTGCGTCTAAACAAAAAACTGCTGTGGTTTCATCCTGACATGGTTGGCTGTTAGAATGTGCTGTATAATTATTATGGGACTGACCACATGGATACTGTCATGTGATGTCAATAATAGTTCATTAATAAACACCAACGTTTTGCTGTGGTCCTTTAATTAAAACCACTCTTGAAACAGGCCCTAAATAGCATTTAGAATAGCAGAACCTTTTGGTGATGAGTAGATTTTTCTTTTTCTTTTTTAAGATTGTTAGAGAAAAAAGCATCCATGTTTCTAAAGTGAGATCTTTTTCATATATAGTTTTATTACCATTTGCAACGATGATTCATTCTGTCTTTACTTTAAAGATGTGGAGTGGTGCTCATATTGCTCATCCTAAAATGTTAAAGATCATACTCGACAAAATAATAACAACGACAACATCATTGCATTATTATAAATGATTGCTAATACAAGAGCAAATCATTTTTCTAATTAAATAATTGTACACGTTTGGGAATTTACGTAATTGTTCTACATGAAATTTGTTGTCCTTATGCCATAGCATTTTATTTGGGGTTTTCTCATAATTTCAGATTAATCGAAGACAATAAACACGTGTAACTTGCTCGGCGTGATCTGAATGATGATAATTATCGGTTGTAATACCGTCATTATTTTCGCTATTGTTGAAGTATCCCCGTGGTAGATTGCAAATGTCATTTGAAATACAAATTGCTTTAAATTGGACAATTTTGAGGACGGTGGTTGTCTAACAGGTATTGTTCAAGTGTGGTCGTCAGTCCTTGTCATCTGGGCATGGTGTTGGTGCCAATGACATTTTTGTCCAATGTTCTGGACTTTTGCTCAAGGCTGTTCTGTTTTTAATGTATTTTATCATGACGGAATGTAAGTGAATTCATGTGGAGATTATGGCCATTTCAAGGAAGTCTGGGGGAAAGACAACCGCAGAGACTGGGAAAGAGAGATGAAATGAAAGGAGGATGTGGAGGTGTGATCCGTGTTCAACGGGGAGTCGCACACAAACGGTACGACCGCGTCTCGTTCTCTTCTGCTTCTTGGGAAATAAGCATTTTCTTTTTCTCTTAAACCGTTTCTACTTGCATTTTGTACATTGCCTTGAAAACGGATATATTTTCAGCTTGCCGTATTATCGAACATCTGAGCTGTTTTATTGAATGGTGTCGTTTTGCTTATGAAAAATATTTCTGAAAAAGCTACACGTGTGGGAAAAATCAGTTCGCGTCACTCCAGTCTCTACATGCGTCGCCAGTTTTACACCAATGCATCTTAATGTCACAGTTATCCAAACCGTACCTCGAGCAAGTCTCCAAAATGCTGCTTGTTCTGTGAAAAGGTTTGACAGATAAATGAGTAACATTATTTAAATAATGAAATGTAAGATGAGAGAGGCCCATGTTCATTTTAATGGCAGGAAATGGTCTATAACTGTCGCAACGATTTCCCTGTGAGGTGGTAAAATAATTAATTATCAAAAATAATTAATATTGATACGATTATTTGGATTTTTAACGTAGTGGTTTTTAATTTTGCTTCCTTGATATCAGGTAAGGAGTTAATAACTACAACAGTACGAAATGTATACACATTTTTTTACGGCCCCGAAATTAGACACTTTTGAGTTAATTCGAATCTTAATCCGAATTGGAATTATGTGGTGTTGTTGTCATGTTGTAGCTGGCGTAATAGAATAGTGTAAACTTCCAATAAAGGTGGGAACAATATATGTCCTTGGTGTAGAGGCGCTATTTGTTGATTTGTTGTCATTCTTTGGATATTTTTTGACTGTTTTTTAAGCATATTGGGCCTGTCACGTGTGGATTAATCGCATTTAATGTTCAACCACGTCTTAAAACAAAAAACTATTTTTAAAAAAAAAAATAACCAATAATATAAACCAACACACTGCAATATCAACCAAATTTAGATCTGAAAGGAATAGCAGGAGCTGTTATCAACAACGACCTGTTTCTCTGATCCTCACGCGCAATAATTCAACCCACGCGCGCATGCGAGTGATGCGAATCTGCAAGTGTTAAATACACAGCTAATTATGCGTATGAAAATTAAACAACAGTGTTATGCTAATTTAGCTGGTTTCAGCTGTGTCTTTAAGCACTCGAGACTAGCATTTTAACCAAATGAATCATCATCTTTGCTCGGAGACGCACATTTATACCTGTACTTAATCACATTTGTTAGGTGTCCAATTTTTTTTTTTTTGTTCACGATGCCTTGACAAGCGAAAATTTAGGGCCAAGTTAAATTTGTTCACCATATCGACCTTTTATATGTAATACCATTTTGTTTGTTGTTTGTGCATTGATGATTATAATAATAATACGCATCATCATGACATTATTGACAAATGAGAACAAATTGTTACTAAAAGAAAATGTTTGTTCGGATCTGTTTATGATTGGTTTTAATGTGTAGTATTATTTTGTGTTAATTTGTTAATTTGTCCTTAATAGGCCTTGAGTAACTCAAGACCAAATATCAAAATGATGTGATATTTTACAGGAATGTGTTTGAGCCCTCCATGCACACACGGCCTACGTGTCTTGGTCCATTCCCTAAATTTCTACATTAGCATTGCACAATAGAGTCACAGGTTGGTCTTATTTCTTGAGTTTATCAGGTCCGTCGGACCCGACCCTCGGATTACCAATCCGCGTCGCTCTTGGAGGGAGTGGACCAATCAGAGAGCACCTTGGATAAATATTCATGATTCCCTGATTCAAACCTTTGAGCGAGTTTGTGTGGATCCACAGCATCGTACCTAGACTTTTCACAGAGACAAACTACATTTTCTTATGAATGGAAAGTGAAAAAATCAGTTGAGCTTAAATTGGGATCCATCCTTCAACTCAGATCATAGAAGAAAACAAAAAAGCAGGGAGAGAGAGAGAGAGCGAGAGACATGACCATGTCTACAATACCAGAGAGTCTAAACAGCCCAGTCTCAGGAAAGAGCGTGTTCATGGAATTTGGGCCACCAAGTCAGCAAATGTCGCCTTCATCTATGACCCACGGACATTATTCAATGCACTGTTTACACTCCTCCGGACACCCGCAGCACGACAGCGCATACAGCCCGGCTCCGTCCTTCCCCAGATCTCTGCCTTATCCATACGTCAACTCGGTCGGTAGCCATTCCTCCAGTCCGTACCTCAGCACCGTGCAGACTTACCCAAACAACTCGGCTTTGGCGCAGACCAGATTGGAGGACCCAGGTAAGAAATGCCGCATGCGTGTCTTTCGGTCTTCGCCGGTCGCTGCATTTGTCGACGCACTGCAAGAATGTTGGACTGGAGTAGCCCAGATGTGTGCTGTTATTAGGCTTGGTAATTATTTATTGCGTAATGCTATAAACAATGTATGCAATTAAGGCTAATTATACCTAAAGTGCCGCCTGTAAAACTTGTGCACAGTGATGTGAGCCGCACTGCATGAACAGTCTGTGAGACAGTTTCCTTTCTTTCTCCCTCCCAGCACCAGAGTCAGAGAAAAACACCGTGGTGGAAGGCGGAGAGGTTCGTTTCAACGGGAAAGGCAAAAAGATCCGCAAACCCCGAACCATCTACTCCAGTCTCCAGCTGCAGGCTCTGAACAGGAGGTTCCAGCAAACTCAGTATCTGGCTCTGCCGGAGAGAGCCGAGCTCGCCGCGTCACTGGGGCTCACGCAAACACAGGCATGTGTTCAGCTTTTACGCGTTTTCATTGAAAGAATGTGACTTTGTGAACACGAACGACACATGTAGCGATTCAAAAATAAATGTTAAGGTTGTTTTTGTTCTTTTTTATATCGTGTAGTTCTCTTTTCTCTTCATACACGGGTCTGTAGTAAGTGCTGATTGAGGGAAATATTTTGAAACGTAAAAGTAATGACGTCCCTTCATTTGCGGACAATTGAAGGTCTTCGGGAATTCGATTCGATTACACACGATTAGAACAGAAACTCGGGTTGTCGCTCGCTCTGTTTGATTTTGCCTCTCTTTTTTCTAGGTGAAGATCTGGTTTCAGAATAAACGCTCCAAGTTTAAGAAACTGATGAAGCAGGGCGGAGGAACAATAGACACAAACGCTTTGGCTAACGGGCGCGGACTGTCCACCGGATCTCCATCCGTAGCGCCTGTCTGGAACTCAACCGCCACCGTCAAAACATCCACACCGACCTCTTATATTCCCAGTTACACCTCATGGTATCCCACAGCACACCAGGACACTATGCAGCAGCCACAACTCATGTGAACCAGGACTGCTAAAACAACCCCGCCCCTCTATCCACCAACGGCCCGGTTCAGGGGACCCGACACAGGCCAGTCACTCTGCGGCCTTCCACACACCGGCACTCCGCAGCCCAGACCAGATGTGATCCGGGGACACTCTCAAAACAGACAACTGCTGGACTGAACGAGAGTCGTCCGCGCCGGAGAGGAAACGAGTCTCTTTTTGAATTGAAGGGAATGCCGGGAAAGTGGGTCAAATCAAAAGCTGCTGCTCTCCCCATTTCCGTCACATTTTGTTGTGTAAAAAATCACGAAACTGTACCCTAGTCAGAAATGTATTTCATTTTCTTCAAATTTGTAGTTTTCCATAAGAAATTTGGAATTACCGGTTTGTCCCTCCACAACACTGGCTGTGAGATCAACATTCATTTCACACCAAACTGCGCATTTTCCATTCGTTGGGCTCATACAGGCTTCGCCATGGCGCGGTGAATGTGTAAAAAACTGGGATAAATCACACCGTGAGCAAGTATGATTTTCCCCATTTTAAAGGGAACAAAGAATTCTTTAAACAAAGTTATTTTGTATGTATGGCGTTTTGTGTTTATTTAAATATAACTTATTTAGATTTTTTTTAATCTGTTTGTATGTTTTATTTAAAACAAATGTTCTTTAAATTATGATGTGAGGCTGCACTGTAAAACAGAAACACTTCCCTCGGATTTGAACCCAATTTGTAAAGCCGAGTGTTTTTTTTTTCTTTTTTTTTTCTTGGATCGTACAAAGAGGAGATAAACGCGTCGATCATCACCGTCACATGGGAAGTGTTGACAGCTCTAATGTACAGAAATAGTCGTTTTCGTTGTGTGCTGAATAATTTGTGCAAAAGGATCTAAACATGATTGTGTTTATTAAAATTCATGTGTTTTTCCATTTCACATTGAAAAATAGTTTTATAGCTTACCGGTCACATTAATTTATTGTTTTGTTTCATGGAGTCTTGTATAATGTGTAAACTCGAACAGTAAAAATCTGTTTATGAAAGAAGCTACAGAATGTCATCGCAACGTTTATTGTTCTGTTAAAAATGAATGAAACTGATGACGCAAATGAATTAGTAGCCTATATGAAAAATCAAACTTTTGTACTGAAAATCTCAATATTTAGCCAATTTATTTTAATATCCAAAAGGATTTGTTGCACACAAACAAACACAATAAAACGCTTTTTTTTTCAAATTAATAGTATTAAGCCATTCAGACCGAATAGATATTAGCGTAAACCTGTACAAAAACCTAGTTTTTCTAGCAGAATTTGTGCCTCAAAACATTTCATTGCAATCTGAACCAGCGATTAATCATGCGGTGGTTTCTGTAACACAGTAATTCCTCCGACAATAAGGGCACTTGTTTCTTTTCACTTTCGTTTAGCCGCTATAAGCTCTTTTCTGCTCTTGTGTGGTTGCTTTTGATGGCCGTGTGTTAAGTGAATAATCGGGCAGGTGCCGCTCAGAGGGGCAGATGAAGAAAGGCCGGGTCTGGAGGGGGGGAAACGCGGATAGGTAAAGAATGACATGTTCAAAGTGTCTTTTGTTTGGGGCTGATGGTTTAACTGCGCATTTTAAGAAAATTCTGATGCAGATAGATGCCGGCAAGTAACAAAACGGAGGATATTTCCATTAATATATTTTGCTCTTTCTTGGATCTTTCGGTTCTAACCCGTAGACGTGACTTTGTAATTTGCTTGTTTATTATTATTATTATTATTATTATTATTGATTAAATGACGAATTTACGATTTTAACTAAATTAGATAATAGTCTAATAGTCTACAGAAAGAGCGAAAAAATCATATATTACAAAATACTAAGAATTAATTTACCTTTGCATCTGCTGTTTGAGTATTAGGAGTTGTTATATTGCAGTAGGTTCTCGGGGTGCAGCAATTATTGTGACAAATTTTGACACTCTTCATGTGTGGTCTTTAAAAATGGCCTGGTCAAAGCAGGAAATGGCCCCGCGCGCTCTGATCACGAGCTCACTTCTCTCTGACTCCATTAATAGCTTTAAGACTTATTCAATTTGATAACTCTCCAAGTAATTATATATATATATATATATATATATATATATATATATATATATATATATATATATATATATAGTTATAGTTATAGTTATTATATTAATTCCGTCACTTTGGAATTATAAGGTTCTCTCTGGTATTTTTGTCAAAATTATTCTGTGAAAACAATTATATTATGTAATGTTTTTTTTTTAAGTTGTGTACATTTTGGGACTATTGTTAGAAATCAAAAAGGGTCTATCCACAAAGGATTATATAAAAATTGAAGCTTAATATCTCAGAACTGCTCAGAATGCACACTGAACCTTATAGTTCCAATGTGGCGATTTGTAGTTATCGTTGTTTATACAGTTTAGTAGCTATTATTATTCTTTACAGTCTCTGTCGTGGAATCAGCGCATAAATCATAGCCTAGTGTTTATTAATCCGTCTTATTTTCAAACTAAACTGGACTCATCCATTTTTTTCTACCCAAGACGTCCTCTCGGGGATTTCCAGCTGCCTAGCTAAATTTTCAGAATACGGATTAATAATGTCTAACCCTCTAGTTGAAAATTAATGATTCAATTAATGGTGAAAGTTATTTATTGACTAATACTGATATGAATTATTGGAAAACAACAACAAAACTTGTGACGTGTGTTGCAAAAATACAAATTTAAAATATGTCTTTTCTTTTTTTTTTTTTTTTTAAACACATCCAAAACACAACTCATGGGAAGGAATAAAAGAAGTAGTCTCTTTCTCCGACATGCAGCTGTGGAGCAGAGAGGGTCAGCGTTATTTCACTCTATTCTCCTCTTGATTACGCGCCGGGCCCATCAAACCAGACATAATTACAGTCATTCCCTCCTTACTTATTCTAATGCAGCTTCCCATCTACGGGATAATTATGAGCAATTTTTTTCGCACGTGGAATCTTTTGTTAACAAAAGAGATAGCGCACTGAAAGAAAATTTGCTGTGCGATGGGGGAAAAAAAGAAAAGGAAAAAAAGAGAGTGAAATAGGTGCGCAGCGGTAGTTATAAGTAAGGCTGGCAAATTGCTTGCAGGTGTATACCGAGAGATTCGTCAATGGGAAGAGGGATCAAAATGAGCAAAAGCACAATGTCGGAGTGATGAAGGCAGAGGTGAAATTATAGAACAAGGGCTGCTTTATTTTCTACTGGATTCTATAGACGAACTATCTCGCAATTTCAGACAGACTCTATTAATGATTCAAAGCAGCAAATGGTGTACTTGCTATATTTTGTTTTCTCTAGACAACCGAATGAGCCAGCAACACATTCCCAGCCGCCAAATTCGTTCAAATGAACCAACTCGCGAAGTGACAACGTTTTTATTAATGTTACTGTTTGCTATTTCCACGTCTTAAATGCTCCAGTCCTGCTACATAACAAGTTAAAATAATATTTTGAATGCAAGGTAATCCATTTCAAGTATCCCTCACAATGCGCATAGTAGCCTAATGTATGCAAATTCTCCCAAAACAAGTAAATGAAATAAGCCGAAAGCGCGCCTTTCTTACCTTAAAGTTCAATAAAGCAGAATTCAAAGATCTGCGGCGTCTATAGCAGCCGTGTAATCTCGCTCTCGAGAGACCCAGCATGATGTGAAAAGAGCATCCAGCAGTCATGGCATGGGTTCGGCTGTTTGGGTCCCAGAATGTGGCTCCTCTAGCTGGGCTCAGAGCTGACAGACGCTCTCCGAGCAGGAATGAAAAATCCTGCTTTATTTTCCCTCTTTATAGCTGATGGAAAAAATTGCTGATTATTAGCATAAATGTTTACTCCTCATTACGCTGATGACATTGTGCACTCGAGATCTTGGTAATCTTTGGGAAAATTATGAGTAATTTTTAAAAATTTAAAGCAGCAGTTACCATGCAATTCAGGCTAATTTTGCGTAGGCTCCAAACGGATATAATTATCGCGGAGTCAAGATGTTATGCTAAAAACTATGCATTGATATTACCATTTATTATGTACATACAACTTTGACAATGTTGATGCTTGAAATAGCTGGAAATTGTCTTGCGCAAAAATTACAGTCCATATTAGGACATCTAAAATTGCGAAGAATTATATAGTAATTGCAGGCTTTCAGATCGGGGAGCCAGAATGCTCAACTGGAGCAATTGTGGATAAAATTACAGATCAGAGTATAAATTAGGGATGGGGTATGGCATTTTTCAAGTTGTCTACAGGATTCCGGAAGTGTCTAAAACCACATCGTTGCTAATCTTTCAGAGAGAAAGGCATGCAGACAGAGCATGTGCTTGCAGACAGCTCCAATACAACTTTACATTCGTTTGCATTTGCAAGGTGTGACACTTGTCCATGTCGAACCTCCCGAGTTGAGAGACCTAATCAGTGTTAACGCGGACTATTTTCGCCAGATATACCGAGACAGCAAAAATACAGGCTGACAGTTCGAGGGGCAAAACCAGTTGGTGCATGTGGTTAAGCGTCGTTTGGATGATCTGGTGTGGTGCGCTGGAATTCATTGTTCTTGATCGCGTTAAGCTTGTCTCAAGGGAACTGTTCTGCTTTATTGAGACGAGTCTCGGGCCTGTATCCGAAAGGCGCTCTTGGTTAAACATGGCATTCCCGTTTCCTGTCGTGTTTATTCTGCTGAACGGGATCTCTGCGGGGCACATTTCAATACGGGCGTAGTCTAAGCCCGGGGCGACACTATAACATCTTGTAATGTGGCAATCACTGACAGGATACATCCTCATTACATCTATCTCCTTTGCAGCTTTAACCCTCAAATAAACAAATTAATGCAACACGAAAAGCGACCAGCGATATCGATATATTATTTCAAAAAGAGCAATGATGCCAAGTGCAGCGGTTTAATCATGCATCGTTTAATTTGAGAAGTAAACTAGCTGTGACACTTGTTATACATACTTAATAAAAGGACAACTTCGTTATAACAGCGTCTAAAATGTTTCGAGTTATCAGTCATTTAATTTAAAGTGAAAATTAATTTATCGCTGTATGTTGTTGCGAAACAAAAATGAATTTGAGCGATTGTACCGTTCAGTTTGAGTGCGTTATTTTTTTTTATAATGTGCTTGCTCCATTTTGAGCATGTTGCATCACTCACGGAATCGGCATTAAATGCGTTTTACTTTGTTATATTGCATGAGAAATTCACGCAGGCTACAAGCAACCCTATTACAAAGGCCTTGTGTTGTGTGCGGGGTGGTACAAGTTGTGAGAAATGTTTCCATGTTGTTTAGCTCGGGGCATTTCTGCATGCTTTCTTGGCTGCGCTGACTTCATAAAAAGTCTGGAGCGCAGAGCTCTGACTCCAGAGAGTCTGAACCCAGCCGAACGCCTTCATGCCGGGGCGTGTTCGCGCGCTCTTTCCCAGCCCGAGGCTCTGTACGCGTCTCGCTTCCGTCGTTGTCTTTAAGTTTTATGTCTCCAAAAAATTAAAGAACGTCAGACCGTGCTCACGCTATTTTGAACCCGAAAAAAGTTGCATAAACTCACTTGACGCACACCTGTCACGTTAGTCAACAAAAGGTGATTGTGTGTGAAACTTTTACAAGACGTTGCATCGCGTCTCCAGCCAGACTTATTAGACACTCAACTGGCGCCGAAGAAAAAAAAGGGCGGCGTGAACAGATCAACGAAAAAATAAAAATAAAACCAAACATTCGAAATCCCCAAAGAATGGATACATATACAATGCGTTCACAAGAAACATTTTATTTAAATAAGTCTGAATCATTATAGTGGCAGAAATGTTCATTCGGATTTCAAAATAAATAAAACAAAGTACTCCAGAGAAAATATCCTTTTACATGTGAACATGGCTTTAGGACAATCAGTAGTGTTTTCATTAGTGTTTTGTCCGTGTTATTTCAAACAGAGAGAACCCTATGTGATATTCTATACGAATGACAACATTATTAAATAGACGCAGAGAGGGACACCAAATTCCCCACTTACCTTACGTAGCCTACTGAATATAAATCTAACATAAAGTCTAAACTCAAAGACAGGCGCATGAAACACATTTACGGTGGGAAAGGACAGTTAAGTTATTTTCAAAAGGCACCAAACAGCTTCAGGTTGTGCTACATGTGCTGCGATATTCTCTCCAATAATGTCCACGTGAGTTCTCTAGGCTTTGGATCACAGTAGTTCACTGAACAACTGGTTTTAATCCATTGATGTACCACCACCCATAGAACAAAATAAATAAATACAAAAATAATTGTATATGTTTCATTCTTTAGTGTCTGCTTGTTGACGATCCTGCATGAAGAGAAACAGTGTTACGCCCAAAACGCACTGGCAATGATCAACGTCTCACCATTCAGACTGGAAAACAAGTCATTTGTTGCAAGTGCACAAAATGAATTCCCCAGTTTTTTTTGTTTGTTTTGAGTCAGTCGAGTCAAAATATGGTCCCGGCGCTAACAGTTGTGTTGTGGTGATGTGGTGGCTGTAGATGGGCCGCAGAGTTCGTGGATGAGTACCAGGGGTAGTTCGTCAGAAAGGAAGGGGTAGTTGTGTTCGGGGGGCTGCTGCTCTGGGACAAACCCCCCGTGTTTACAGTGTTCATTCTCTGGTTGTGCGCGAAGTCCCAGGCCGTGTTGAGAGGCGGCGAGTGGTGAGGTGGAGACTCGCTGGAGGCCACATGCTGCTCGGGAGGAATTTCTCCGCTCTTCCACAACTTCTTGAACTTCGAACGACGGTTTTGGAACCAGATTTTTACCTGAAAAACAAACAAACAATTCAGTGTCTTGAGTAGCATTCAAACGACGCTGCTGAATCATGTTTTACAAAAAATAAATATCGTTTTCATAATCATTTTGTTATAAAATCAACCCTAACAATTTAAATAATCACACGCTTTCGCTTTAATGTTAATTCTAGTAGTTTTATAATTATTTATTATTGAATCAGAGATCAATGACGCTTTATTTCACAATCGTGTTTGTTCTTTTCCTTCGATGTGGGAAGCATCAGTACCTGTGTTTGCGTGAGGCCCAGAGAAGCGGCTAGTTCGGCTCTTTCCGGCAAGGCCAGATACTGAGTCTTCTGAAACCTCCTCTGCAGGGCCGCCAGCTGGAAACTCGAGTAAATAGTTCGCGGTTTCCTGACTTTCTTTGGCTTTCCATTCACCATTCGAATTTCGGGTTCACTTTCTTCTTTTTCTGGGAGAGAAAACAAATACAAAGCGCCTGAAGGAACTGTTTTACCTCACGGAAACGAATCTTTCGAATACAATAATGTTTTAGGTTTCATATTAGCATATATAGCTAATTACAATAACACACGGAATTAAAAGCAGCTCTACAAAATAATGATTTATACGTTGTAAATAGCACTGCGGCTACTCAATAAGTAAATAATAACTTTAGCATTTTGATGTAAATCACAACGCTTACAGGTGAGCAATAACAAGAGAGAAAGATGTACCAGCATCCGCAGGAGTTGGTGAGGAGCAGGAGCCGTACGTGCCGTAGGGGCCAAAAGAGTTGCCGAAGCCCAGCTCATATGATTTGGTGTTGTACTGAACGCCGTTCATGCTGTTGTTCTGGTATTGGTAAGAGCTGATCTGGTCGTATGGAGAGCCAGCGCACTGTCCGGCCTGCTGGTTATTATTATAGTAGCTGCTGTCGGTAGCGGTGGAGACCGGAAGAGTCGGTGATTCCTGGGATTTGTGCAGACTGTGATAACTGCTGGAGGTAATCTGGTTTGAATGCATATCTGTACTGAGGCTATCAAAAACTCCAGTTATGTTTTTCATAACGCAAAAAAAATACCTAAATGCACGTCCAACGAAAGAACAAACCCATAAAACTCTTCTAAAGCACAAAACTTAATACGTTTTCTGAGTTAAGTTGCATTCCACTTTGGAAGAAAACAAACGCAGACGCGACGCAAAGCAGAACTGTGATTGTCTGTCAGCAGAGATGCGGGAGGACGGACATTTATCGCGCGTCATGGGGGAGGATGAACTTGTGCGCGTGAGGCAGCCAATGAATGCGGGATACACACAGCTCACATATGCATACACATGAAATGTGTGTATCCCGTGTGGTGATGGTTAGCGGCTACACTTTATACTGCATTTTGCAATAACCTTTTTGAAAAACACTGACAGCGTTTTTATTCGGAACGCTTAACGAATCACGCGTTATCAAATTAAACGCTCATGAAAACTTATTGATTCTTATCACTTATGAGCTTCTTCTGGAAATCTCTATAGACTATAACGTTTGTTGATTTATTAATAAAAGGTTTAACCAACACGGTGGCACAATGTGCTGCGTTTGAATTATACGCTTCGGCAACTTTTACAAATGATAGCATTAAAACCAGCATCAGCCTATGTCTGAAGAGCAAATACAATGGAAGTGAACGTTTTGCAATGTTCTTATTAAAACAGAGAGGTGATTTCAGCCCCGCAGACTTGAGTTCTTACACCGCACCGAGGAGCCACTCTGCGCGCCATCCTGACCTGCTGCGACACCTGTCGGTGAAAATATCACTTTTTCTGCATGTTTTTACCGCTGTGGTCCTGTTAAACCGTATTCTAATTCTATTCTTATTCTGTACTAACCTAATTCTTATTTAAGGTATTTAAGTATCTGACTAAATAAAGTTTCCAGCTCATACAGAAGAAGCAAAGTAAGGGGGTGCAATAAAGGTCAGTCCAAAACCACAAAAGTCTGGCCTATTGAGGTTGTCGATTGTTGCAGAAAAAAACTGAAAGAACAAATACAACAGAGGAAATTACTCACTGCTCTTGACTAAAGAACTTTTGCATTTAATTTAGGCTATAAATTATGCAGTGCAGATCGTTTGGTAGCTTTAGTAAATTTCTGTAGTATTTCTGTTAAACAGAAGGGAAGGACAGGTAAATATGACATAATTATGAGGATTGTTCTAAGTTCACTTAAATTAAAAGTTGTTCTATTTTTGAAGTAATAAATGTAAAATAAAAAAATGATAGGTTTCAATTACACTGCAATGTTGTGATGTATTATAATGTATTCATGTTTAAAATGGAAGAAAAAAAATCAAATTCATGGAGACATCAGTAGCAGTATTAATATCAGTGCTACTGGCCTTCATTCATAAAAAGATGCCATTAAACAAGTATTTAACGTATACTGCCTTTATGTTGTTTCTTTATGTTGCTTTAATTTGGAGATTAACTGTGAAATTACATATTATAAATTATATAGTGAAATTATTCATTATAAAATATAATACGTGTTTTTCTAATTGCGATTAATCACAGAAAAATGTATATATATATATATGTGTGTGTGTGTGTGTGTGTGTGTGTGTATGTATAACCTAGGCCATTATATAGACAAATAGCCATGGGAGAAAAATCTATTTGCATATAATGGCTCGTCAAGACCTCTCCCCACATGATCTTCATCCTCTTCTTCCTCTCGGACTCTCTCCTTCACCACAGTCACCGTTATCTCTTTAGGAAGGAAAGAGCAGGGCAGTGAGGGCCCCTCTTGATCGTAAATGTCCCTGACGCGCAGCTTCCACCTCCATGTGGCTATTGTGCACTACTGCAGTGCTGGAAACAGGATGAACCTAGTTATTGGCCCACTCAATATCCTCGTTATTCGTTTATTACTCTCGTTACTCTGTCTTCATGCCTCCACTGACCCTGCAGCGCATGCGCTAAGCAGGGCTGGGTAGGTTACTTTTAAAATGTATTTCACTACAGATTACAAAATACATGCTTTAAAAAGTCATTCGAAACGTATTTCGTTACATTACTCAAGTTTAGTAACTTAATCTAAATACTTTAGAATACTTTGGAATACTAATAAGTGTGGAACAAACACAAAAAAGGTAATTGCAAGTTTTATCTCACAATTATGACGTTTTCCCTCAGAATTGCATGATATAAAGTTGCAATTGCAAGTTATAAAGTCAGAATTATGAGAGATAAACTCGCAATATTGAGAAAAGTCAAAGTTCTGAGATATAAACTGAAAATTTTGAGAAAAGTCAGAATTATGAGATATAAACTCGCAATTTTGAGAAAAGTCAGAATTATGAGATATAAACTCGCAATATTGAGAAAAGTCAGAATTATGAGATATAAACTCGCAATATTGAGAAAAGTCAGAATTATGAGATATAAACTCACAATATTGAGAAAAGTCAGAATTATGAGATATAAACTCACATACTAAATTCACAATTGCAAGAAAAAAAGTCAGTATTGCAAGTTTATATATCCCAATTCTGACTTTATAACTTGCAATTGTGAGTTTAAATCTCGCAATTCTGAGACAAAGAAGTCAGAATTGTGAAATGCAAACTCACAAATGTGAGGGGAAAAAACAAATTGTGAGAAAAAGTTGCAGTGACCTTTTTTACAATTATAAAGTCACTCACAAACAACTATCACAAAACATGAAAACAGTCGTGGATCATCCAGGTCATGACAGGACAGTTAAGTTAAGAGTTGGGCAATTTTTTTTTTAAATTCAGTCATTGTGTCTTGTTCAGGACTTAAATAAAAAAATAATAACACAATTTTTATGATCCCCCTTAAAAGTATTAAAATGTTGGTGAAACTTAACTTCGCTTTTTCAGACTGTCAGAGTCAGAGAATCACCAATTGCTGTTTAAATGACATTAAAATTCAAAGTAATCACTTTGGTAATTAAAATACTTCTCAGATGTAACTGTAATCTGATTACCACCCATTTAAGTGTAACTGTAATGAAATACAGTTACTAAATTTTTTTTATTTTAAATACGTAACTAAGTTACTTGTATTTCGTTACTCCCCAACCCTGGCACTAAGACCCACATATGAATTTCTGAAAATATAAATTAAACATTGAACGAAGCATTGTGTGGCTACATAAGTGTAAAAGTTATAGATTCTTCAGCTCAAAATAATTGAATAAAAATGATTTAATTAATTTAACAGGTTTAATAAGTTGCAGTTATAGACCAAGTAAAGTTATAATACAGGGTATTTCATGTGCCGTTAACTTTACACAAGTAAAAAAAAAAACAGTGTTCGACGGCGTTCAAGACAAAGCAAATTTATTTATGGCACATTTCCTACACATTGAAAAGCATATTGAAAGCTCTTTCCGTGTTGAATGAAATAAAATAAAAAATAATCCTACAAGGGATTAAAATAATAAGTAGGCCTTGCCTAAATAAAATGACATAAATGAAAATCAAATTTCTCTTTCACACATGCACATATTTTATAATTTATCATCTTAGCTAATAGAATATGCAATTATAAATATCTTTTAACCGGCAGTTGAACACGTCCAAAGCAGGTCAAAATCCCTTTCTCTTTGAATGCCATTGTGAGAATTAAAAATTCAATAATAATAATTCTGACAGGCAGTTGTGCTTCTGATGAACAGTATGAAGCACTCTGATGTGATGTGATTATTTGTCTTGCTTTATTTTTTTGTTTATTTACTACTTTATTTATTTATTTATTTTTTGCCCTGCTTTATGCTTACGTTTGAATTACTCATGATGACACGCTAACAGGTGTCATTTTTGGCAAAAAGGTAATTAAAATACCAACAGCATTTCTATGTAATTCCTTGACAATGTTCTTATGTTATTGAGCATCAATCAAAAAAAAAAAAAAAAAAAAATTAGCAACAGCACCTCTACCGACAGTGAACGGTATCACATCCAGTTTAACGACCACTAGAGGAATATATCCCACTAATCCTACGTTTGACTAACGGCTCATGAATATGAATTAGATTACTTGACGTTCGCCTGTTTGATTGGCTGAAAGGCAGAATTTGGTAAGCAGTAAATCATCTACGGAATTATCGGATCCTACAATTGCAAAGACTAAGCTCATTAATAATATTATTACTTATCCTACGTCACGTGCCTAGACGTTGCTACAAATCAAGGAACCTCAGTATTACCTATTTAAAATTCGTGACATTTTACGATTCAGAAATCCACTTGGACCATGGCAGCAGTTACTGCAGCGAGCCGACAGGTGGCTCTGCTCTCCGCGCAATAAAAAGCAGTGCGCTTCCTTCCCGTTTGTAGGTGACTTTCTTCATACAGTATATGACAACATATGCCTTGCATAGACAAATATGCATATAGTATAATCTATTATTACATGTTATACTGCATTCAGTTTGATATTCATCGTCAAATTTATTGTTTTGTGAAGCCTGTTATATTGTGTAGGCAATAGCATTAAAAGTGGAAGATGTTTGAAGTGCTCTTCAGTGCTGAGGGTCATCGCGTTCATTGTAGGCCAAGTATTATGCAAATATGAGATATGAATAGTCCACATATTATTCAAGAACACAAATATAACCAGTCTTCTTAAAAGAATACAAAGTCAAGCCACCTTTTTTATAGTGCTTTGTTCATATGATTTTTAGTGTGGAATTTAATAACCTAACCTTTTCTTTGTTGCTATGACAAAGTAAAACCTGTAACCAGAAAACAAGGATTGAAACAAATTAACAGCTATAAAATTATAAGCTTTTATAAACACTGAAAAAATGGCCCCATTCACGTCCATTGTAAATGCCTCACTGTAACCTCAACTTTGGCTTTGAAGAAAAACAGGGATAAGTCAAAATGAATTTTTGAGTAATCTACATTGAGCCAAAATGCTGTCAATTGAGCTTAACTTGTTATGAAACCCAGAATATTCCTATATGTTTGCTTATACAGATGAATTAAGGGTTCATACTGCTAAAGAGCAAGCATATTTTTTCCAGTCTGCTGATATGCCTTTTTGTCTTTGCAAGGACCTTTTAGTTGGTTGGTATAGTTATCTATCAGCCTAAAATTGTCTGTGGTGTCTCTTGACTCATATCTGAGAGTGCTCTCTTTTCAGAAATGCTGAAGGCAGCATCTGTATCAGCAATGATAAAAGTTGGAAATGAGCCAGTGGTTTGATGCGTCTTCTCACAAGGTGATTCCAGCATAAACAGCAGTGTCATCATGGTCTCTTTTGTCTTTGTCAATATGGGTGAATATCACAGTTATTTGTTTGCTTGTTTGGTGATGGGCAAAAATATGAGATGGGAGGGAAAATTGTATTTCAGTGCTTTTGTGTTCTCTCACAAACATTTTGTGTTCCCCAGAGAAACTTCAAATTCGCTCGCAAAAGCATTGAAATATATTCACATGTTGTTTACTCCAACCTCATATTATTTCCATCACAAAAGGTTTGTGAGTGAATACAAAGCTTCTTGGGAGAACACAAATGTTTTGTGAGGGACTGCAAATTTCTCGTGGGAATGCAAGAGTTTTGCAAGGAAATGCAAAACTCATCCCATCTCTCTTTTTTTACCATGTCTCATGGATGGGACTCCATACACTGTAATATATATATATATATAGCTGCAAGCAGCAATGATGGGCCCAAGCCCTGGTGTCTTTAGGGAGACGACAGGCAATATGCATTTAAACTGGGTGAATATAAAAGGATTACATCAAGATATGAGACTCTTTCTGTTTTCCTTTTTTGACATTAGTTTAATGGCAACACCGTTTCAGATATCCAATGTCCGTTCACAATTTAGTATCTTCAGTGTCTTGGCATCATATTGAAAAAGTTTGGTGTGAATCATATAAACTCACTAGGAGTAGTTTAAAATTCAGAGACTGAGTTTTTTTTTCAATCCACATTCAAACCAAAATAGCCGACATCCTGTTGGTTGGAGCTCATGACTGTAAACTAGAAAGTTGTCCGCCTCAATGAGAACAATATATGTACCGAGTTTGGTGACTGTAGGTAAAACTACCCCCCCACACACACACACTTTTGTCCAAAAAGGCTCTCCACCGCGCCCATTTCAAAGGCTTTGTCCATGTCTACTGGCTGACAGTTCTGATGTGTGTATCGAGTTTCATGCAATTTGAAGTACGCTAAGATCAGAAACACCTGAAAAATGGTAAAGTATAAAGGATATATTGCCATGGCAACAGTGTTTAAGATATCAAGAAACCTTTCCCAAGTTTACATCTGTCATGTGCTGACATAATTCTGATGAAGTTTGAAGCGAACCAGCTAAAAAAAAAGAGGGCGATTTCAAAGCATTTTGAAAGTGACACACTTCCTCCTGCCAGTTGGTGGCACTACAACTTTGACTCACAATAATCACACCCAAGCGATCGGCCTCCTTCAAAGAACACACAGCTGAAGTTTCGTCAAAATCAATCAGTGAATGCAGAAGTTATCACACTTCCTGTTTCCATTTATTCGCAGCATTGCCATGGCCACAGTGTTTAAGATATCAAGAATCCTTTCACAAGTCTACATCTGCCCTGTTTTGACATTAAACTGTTTGAAGCAAATCGGGTAAAAACAAGAGGGTGATTTCAAAGCATTTTTGAAAGTGACACATTTCTTGCTGCCAGTTGGTGACGCAATGACTCTGACTCACAATAGACACATCCATGTGATCAGCCTCGTACAACAAACACACAGCTTCATCAGAATCAGTCAATGTATACAGAAGTTATAGCACACTTCCTGTTTCCCCTTTTCACCATAAATTAATTTAAACACAATGGCCAAACTGTTCAAGGTATCAAAAATCTAGATTTTATGCCAATCTAGCATCCTCAGTGTCTTGACCTCATGCTGACAGATTGGTGACGATTGGATGAATTCCCTAGGAGGAGCATATCAAATTCCAGAGCATGTGTTTTCCAAACAACTCGAAATAGCTGACTTTCTGTTGGGCGGAGCAGATGACATAGAGTGCAGAGGTTGTACGGCCTGATGAGATCTATATGTGTATCGAGTTATATGTACTAGTATGTATCAAAGATTTCAGATAGCGATCAAGGGAGCGTTATAGAGCCCCATTGTCACGCCCATGTACCAGGTTTGGCCCAGCCCTAATGGCTGTGGATTCTGGCCTGTGTGCAATTTTCAAGACTTTGAGTATGTAAAGAGGCCCCAAACCCCCCAAAACCCTGAAGAAATATAAGAAGAGCCAAGAAGAAGAAGAATCCTTACAAAAACAAACTTTGCCTTTTCAGAGCTTGGGCCCTAAAAAATTAAGTCAGTAAATATACAGTATAAATAAATATACAGTATAAGCAAATATACAGATTTTCCATGTTGTTTTTAACTGGTGTTTTACCTGTATTTTGTATTACACAATGCATTATGTTGTGTTTTATGGTTAATGGAAATTATCAATGTCAATGTCCTGGCAGAAAATGTTATTGTTTTTTTTTTTTTTTACCACAAATTATATGACAATTCATAGATTTTACTTGCAAAAACCATAAAGTTGATAGTATCTTACAGCACAATTACATATAATGTGATATTAAACCATTTACCCTAAATAGTAATGTAGCATAGCATTAGTCAATTTACTAATTATTGCTGTAACATTTTTACAGTCTTTTTTTATTATAAAAAATTACAAACCTTATTTCACAGTGATCATTATGAAGACCCTCAGTATGGTGATGTTCACCATTAATATATGAATCTCTTTATTACAGTTTTAACAGAGATGTAATGAAGCACATTTGAAGACTGGTTTACAGTTGTCAGCACATTTCCCAGCATTGAGATGTAGTCATCAAATACTCAGCTGCTATCAAAATCACAGCAGCTGAATTGTTGTCATTCATATATGTAAAGCAAATGCATTACAGGAACTTGGTTTCATGTGTGTTTTGACAAGATCGCTTCTTGTTTGATGTGTATTTTCCAGGTTTCCTAGCTTTAGAAAGTTTAACAAGTTGTAGAATGAGAACAAACCATTAAGCGAGAGACTGATCAGAGTCTGTTTGCCAGGACAGACAGAATGTGTGATGTGTTTTGTGAGATGAGCAAATATTCAAACAGAGGCTTATGGGTGGAGATCAGTGTGCTCATATGCAAATTAAAATGAAGTCCAGTTTCAACAAGCATGACTTCACGTTCTATAATTTACATCAACATTTGCTCATGTTTTTGACTTGGCAGACACTTGTTATGGTTTCCTGTGATTAACTGGTGGAACATAAGGCTAAACAGAGATCATGGGTTCAGTTCATAAAAAGCATGCATACTCATAATGCCTGCAACAGACTGTGCGAATTCCACAATCCTATAAGACCATCACACATGGATCTAATAAACTTGGGTCCCACATGTATGTAGACTGTACGATGATGACACCTATAACACAGGTTAGAATTCAGCTATATAAGAAACAGAAAGAAAAGAATTTAATTATTCAAATAATTACAATTCTAATAAAAGGCTGAAAGTATTAAACAAAAAGCTGATTAAAATCATTGCAGTTTAAAATAATAAATTCATAAAAATGACTAAACGCTTAAGTGACATATTCAGTCTAAACTGAGACTGCGCGTGACGTCATGGAGACGAGGCGCGGCAGCGGTGAAGGAAACAACAACGATCAATCTGAGGCAAATATCTAAATAATCCTTTCTAATATTTGAATAATATGATGTATATTATATTGAAGACCTATTATTTAACTAAACTGGGTTATTTTTAGAACGTGATTGTTGATATTGCGGCCTATGATTCCTGATTGAGAACCGCTGTGAAATCCGAGTGTAAAAGAATATGAAACCCCCGGATTTGGTGAGTTTCCAACTAATATTGTTCAATTTACTGAAAACTGAATGTCATGTTTGTTTATTGAAGTTCTGAAGTGTTTTATGTGTAATAGTTTCTGAAGGAGTGTGAAATGTGATATAATATTCCATTTAAGCACTTAAATGCTATATTGCACATGATGACATATTCTGGTATGTTTTATATACGTTGAATATGAGAGAAAAGGGTTTTTGAACACTATTTTCATATAGATTGATGGTTGATTGACGAATGTGTAGTGTATATTGTGTTGTAAAGATATCAAAGGTATCAACAAGGGATTGAAAAGAACAATTATTTCATTTGGTTTTATTTATTTTTATTTAATTGTTGTGATTGTGTTATATTTGCTTCTATTATTATTTTGCACTAACAAAAAGTATTGAGTCATGACCAGTTATTGTCTGTGTCCTTATGTGCCTTGACCACTTACCCTTACTGGTCCAATATCAGGTGCTTAGAGCGACCCGTCCCTGTTACAGAAACTATTGTTACACACCAATTAAATTGTAGGCTATACGACACAAGTTAATACAGAAGAATAAAACATCATCAGCATGCACCAATGGAAAGCTGCACACGTCAGTGAGGCGGTCTCATAGAAAAGTAACCGTTACATTGCAAAGTAAGAAAGAAATGACAGTATTTTATACCTCACAAGGAACAGTCAGTTTTGCTACGGTTACTTTTCTTAAATAATGCTGCGTTCCAGACAGATCGGAATCTCTGTGAGTGAACAGAGTGAACTCTGAGTCTTATCAAGCAACCCCGACCTCTGCAAGACACGTCATTTGACGTAACATCCAAGATATTGGCAAGTGCGCGTTCAAAGAGCATAAACAAAAGGTCCGTTCAAATTCACGTATTTATGCACTTTTTTTATGATGTTTATAAGTACAAATAGTGCGAGTAGTGCGTTCCAAAAATTCCAAAAAGAAAAAGTACACTTTAAATACCTGGATTATGCACTAAATTAACAGAAAAAACTAAGTGTGGAATGTTGGACACTTCTCAACTGTTGCAGCTTTAATTTCGTTACGGAGGGGGATCAGACTCTGATGTTTAAAAACAAAATAAATGTAATAAAATTCATACACTACATGGATGAGTACATGTTTAGTTCGTCATTTGGGACATAACTAAACTTTAACGTTATATATTAAGTTTAAATGAGACCTACATTTTTGCTTTTTGTCTGCTGTTTTCAAAGTGATTTTATGTTATTTTAATTTTGTTTTTGCCATAATTGATACAAAAACACTATACCTCTCATTGTGGAACTGGAACTCACAGAGGTCTGAAGTGGGATTTAATTTGGGATATTCCCAGGTCCAACCTGGGCTGCATTCCAGTTCATTTTTTTCACTAATTTCACTCAGTCTCATTGACTCGGATGTACGTCATTGCTTACATTGTATGAGTGCCCACTACTGGCGGAACCTTTGCAATGGGCTGAACTGGAACAATCCTAAGCCCGTGATCACTTGGAATCTGCTATGGAGTTGATTTATTATTTAATTTTTACTCTTATGACATTGTTTATTGCTGCATTCTATATGTATATATCTGTGTTTGGGTTGTTTTAATTATTAAAAAAAAAATAAATAAATAAATGAATGTAGTTGTGGTGGGGTAAATTAAATGTGATATGCAGTGACGTCTCTATCGTGTTACATTGTGGCATATGGAGCTGCCTGAAGGTTACATCTGAAGTAGACTCACTTCTTCATTCCTGTCCGGATAAACTTCCCTCATTCACTTCGTGAATGGAACACACTTCAAAATGGCAGCAGGGATTCCCCCAGGGAAGTGCTTAGGGACGTTTGGGAGTGTGTGTCTAAAAGTGGAGTGGAACGCAGCCCAAAATGCAGCATAACACCTCCTTGACAACGTATGCAGCCTTCAAATGCGACCTCTGGAAGACGCAGCCTTCCAAAATTAGACACAGCTAAATAGAGCAAGATGAATTGTCCTTTGTGGTTTTTGGACTTGGACGTGGTCATGGCTTGGGAAAAGAGGCCAACTTGCCATGCCAATTTTGCCAACGGAGCTTGAGCTTGATATTTTGTCACTAAGTCGTGTTGATCAATACGTCATTTTATGTTTCATTTTTATTGGCTATGTTGGTCGTAGCAGCAAACGCACTGTGTGAGATGATCATGCTAAATTTATGACACTGTCAGAAAATTATCGTAGGCTGTCTTTGGTCACAAGCCATCTTTGAAACTCTCACTGTACGACGGAGGACCACCATTTAAGAGTCATGCACCACCACAGAAATCACCTCGATTGGACATCCTTTGTCTGTGACAAACCAAAATCGTGTCCCGGGCATATAACAAGCATCCTGAATGTGCTGTACACAGGGTTGGAGGGTAACGAAATGCGTATATAAAATACAAAATTTGAATACTGTATTTCATTAGTCACATTTTAAATGGGTGGTAATCAAATTACTGTTACATCCGAAAAGTATTTTAGAGTACTTTAGTGAATTTTAATGTCATTTATTTCATTTAAACATTAAAAGCATCCTAAGCTACAGGTCTGCTCATAAGTTTTATACCCCTTACAGAATATGCAACATTGCAATAACTTTAACAAAAAAAGAACAATCATAAAAATTGCATGTGATTTTTATTTAGTACGGTTGAGAATAAGCTATTTCACCTAACAAATGTTTACATAAACTCCACAAGACAAAATGACTGAATTTTTAAAAATTGCCCCATTCAAAATATTTTTACTCTCCTGTCATTACTGGATGATCCACAACTATTTTCATGTTTTACGATAGTTGTTTGTGAGTCCTTTGCAATTGTAAAAAAAAAGTTATTGCGACTTTTTATCTGACAATTCTGACTTTTTTCTCAGAATTGCGAGATTTAAGTTCACAAGTGATCTTTTCTCGCAATTACAAGTTTATATCTCACAATTCTGACGTCTTTTCTCGCAATTTACTTTTTCTCAAAGTTGAGTTTATATCTCAGAATTATGAGTTCTTTTCTCAATATTGCAAGTTTATATCTCATATTTCTGACTTTATAACTCACAATTGCAACTTTATATCACGTAATTCTGAGAAAAAAGTCATAATTGTGAGGAAAACTCGCAATTACCTTGTTTTTGTGTTACATATTTGGTATTCTAAAGTGTTTAGATTGAATTATAAAACTTGGGTAATCTTATGAAATGTTTTACAAATGATTTTTTTAAAGCATGTATTTTGTAATCTGTAGTGAAATACATTTTAAAAGTAACGAACCCAGCCCTGGCTGTACAGTAGATAAAAGTGCCTGCTGTATGTATGTTATTGTCCACGGTCAGAGAATATGTTAAATTTAGTATGTGTTCCTTTGGAATCCATCACATGACTTTGGAAAATTTACCCATAATGTTTTTAAAATCGGTGTGATGTTGTCATACACATGAAAGTTCTGAGATGTGCTGCACCAGACAGGCCAGCTGACACATTGTTCAATCAGATGCAAATAACGAGATGAGACGGGGAGCAGGTGGCATACCGGCTGATGTCAATGCACTGGAGCTGTGTGCATATTTATGGTTGAGTTAGCACAGTATAATTGTTTAAATTATGATGTCAACATAAAATAAAACACAATTGTTTTGTGGTCTTAGGACTGTTCATGCAGTTATTTGTATAAATATCAGTACAATATAAAAACGTGTGTAAACAAGCATCAAATTATTAACTTAAATGTTAGTACGTAGTAGTTAAATACACTTAAGATAAAGTAGGACCCAATATTTAATCTTAGTTTAATGTGAGAGGATATAGCAAACCAAACAGAAGCCAAAAATGAGAACGGATAATGATGACAAATGATGGTGCTGGTCACTTCATCTGGACTCCAAGATGGTCACACCTATTTTCAGTTTCATCTGTTTGAAAATCCTGCAAATGGAGCTGACTTCATCATGAATGTTTTATCAATCATAAAAAGCTCATGAATTATTTAGCACATTTTACTATGGCTCTCATTCTTGTGCATTCTATAGGCAATTTCTCAGACTCTGATGTGTGTTTTAGGGAGTTATTAGAAGAGACTGATAAGGATTTGACTGGACACCTCCATTTGTGAATTCATGCACTGTAGTCACAACAAGGAACAGTTACCTTGTACTCTATGCACATTCTTCTCGAGACACATAGCACTGAAATCAGTACATTACTCTCTTTCTTTGTCTTTTTTTTATACTTTATTATTTTATGTCATGAAAAAAAAAAGTTGTAACACCAGTGACAACTCAATATACTGTATCATTAAATACAAATACTAATGCAAATGATTCACACATGTAAACAGAGTGAAATTTAAAAAGTTAAGTAATAATATTTTATGGTGGGAAAAGCACAATGTACATATTGGAACTTTAACTTCAAATTTTTTTAACTTTTAATTAAATTTTTTTATTATTATTTTTTCAAAACTTGCACTAATTCTTAACTTGCCCAAACAAAAGGCGCAAAAAACTTTCTCAGAAGTGCTATTCCCGATGAAGTGGACAATGGATTTTTAGGCACCTGGCAAATTCAAACAATAAAAAACAAATGAAAAAAATCAGGTTATAGAAGGATCCCTTTTTTATGGGCTACGTTTACAGCATGTTGTAATTACCGTAATTTCACAATGACAAGACGTGACGTTTCACTCAGAGCTGTTCACGTCCTCGGACTAGGAATTATGCGTTTCAACACTATCAACGCCTTAATGAATCTGCTGCTAATGAATCAGGTGGTACAAGGAGCTCTTCGAAAATTCCCACAAAGCACATGACTGCTTTTTACAAGTTGAAATCTCATAACCACAGTAATATTTATCTTGAGAATGAACCAACTGCAAATCTGCCCCCTCTTATGGTGTCTGTTCGTGTGTCTAAAAATGCTTAATAAACATTAGAAAGCCTTTAAAGCTATTCATTAGCTATTCATCAGTCACTGGGGGCAAATCAGTGTTGAGGCTGTACTGTATGGAGGGGTCAAAGGTGAACACCACTCTTACAGTCATCATCAATCACAGGCAGCAAATAAAGCACACAGGATAGTGAGGACACAAAACCACAAAGAGACCCTACAAGCTATTGTGATTTGTCTTCTATCTGTGGGATAACCTCAAAGACTCCCCAGCATGCTTTCTTTTCTAGAACTATAGAGGATTTCCCCTTTTTGCCCATTATTGGAGCACCAAGCCTAAATATCCTAGGATCGATTTAACAAGTGGGGGAGGTGCGAGATTCTGCAGAGTGAAATCCGGCCCTGGGCTACATTAATGGATCTAGAGAGATGATCACGCATGAGCAGATGCCATCATCTCAACATCTGAAACAATTACACATTTCTTCTATGATGATCTTGCTGATGGTCAAATGTTTTAACAGAAACTCAGTAAATGTAAAAATTGCATATAAATTTTCCATCCACTTGGATTACACAATTTTAATATAAACAAACTAATAATCCTAATGCATAATTACCATTCATACATAAATGAAACCGGTAAGAAATGGATAAAATGTCTTCACTAAATAAATGCATGCCTGTAACAGTCTCGTTATTTATCTCTTTACCGTGTTATTTACTGTGTCATGTGTTCCTTTGTTTGATTTTCCCTCCACTCCTTAGTTCCTATGGTTACCATTATTGGTTCATTGTTGTCAGCTGTGTTTCATTAATTAGGCTGTTTCTGTCTAGTCCTGGTCAGTTCTCATTTGTGTTCCCATGTTCCAGGATTCCTTTATTTTGTTATTAAAAGTCTGCATTTCCATATGCTGCTTTGATTTGGATGTCTATATACCACGTATGTAACAGAAGAACCGACCCATGAATCTCATGAAGAGGTCATTTGGTCATTCGCCCAGGTCATTTGAGATCCCGGCTCCGCCCTGGCCGCCGCCCTGGACTCACAAACGAGAAATGAGCAGCAGCTCATTTGCATTTAAAGGAACACACACAAAATCGCTCATTTTGCTCACTGCCAGTGAAAGTGGCAATTTTAATATCCTATAAAAATGATCTGTAGAGTTTTTGAAACGTCACACACACTTATTTTACATCTTGTAAAAAGGGGCATAATAGTTCCCCTTTGAGTTGGGTTAAGGGGTAAGGGAAGGTCAGAAGTTAATCACAACTGTGCATGCAGGTATTTTTTAAAATAAAAGTATTTTGTAAAAACATGTATGTATACAATAAGTGCTTTATATCAAATGGTTAATTTAAATATTAGTACATAGTAGTTAAGACACCTAATATAAAGTGTGACCATTAATAAAATAAATGCATATACAAAATCAAAACTGATGCCCATGCTTTCTATAGTGTTGCAACCCACCCCATCTACTGTTACTCAATGAGTAGGATTTTTTGCTTTTGTTTTTGCTGTTTATCAAAAGCATTTTGGCAAAAACTCTTGTGTTGTCTTATGGAAGCTTGTTTCCACCATGAGAAAAATATCTCACAATTCTGACTTTTTTCTTGCAATTGCGATTTATAAAGTCTGATATAAAAAGAGTCAGAATTGTGAGATATAAACATGCAATTACCTTTTTGATTTCCATGGCAGAAAAAAGCTTCCACATTGAATAGTGTTGTATGCTCAGAGGGATTTAACTGTTCTTATTTTTTACATTTTGGTCAAAGCATGTTGATGGCTCAAAAATATGAATATAAAATAATGCACTCATGCATATTTAAATGTGATTTCATTGTTTTCAGATTGCATATTTATATGCTCCGCAGAGAGCACCAGACCTCGCTGAGCTATTCATCTCCATGGTGAACTGCCCTGACCATCAAAGCCTGCAGTTAAATTCCTACAGGTTACTCAAACATTGTGACCATGTGTGGAGCGGGACAAATTAGAAAGTACACAGCTAGTTAATGTTTGTTGATCCCAGTAACTGTTGAGGAAATCTAGGAGAGCGTTTGCACAAGACGCCGTTTTGCCTCTGTTTACAGCTCACACAGACACAACTGCCAGTGTTGATTCAGAGGAGAGAAAGCAGTGTAAGCTTGATTAAGAGTGTAAGGGGAACCGGCATTGTTGACTGTGAACTGTTGCATTTTAGTGGACTATAACTTTATGTCCCTGATGTGTTAATACAGTAAAACATCACTGACTGTCAATGGAAAACTGAATGGCAGAAAGGAACTTAAACAAACATGAAGGTTCATCAGTGACAATAATAATAATAATAATAATACAGTTATGGATTCTTAAAAGGTTGTCAGAGAAACTTCCCTCACTTCCAAAACATCAAAAGTAAAGACAGCGAGCCGGACTGCAGGCCCTGGGACAAGCCTTTATGTTTGGACCCCCCTTTTTATTTGATCTCTCACTACAGGGCAAGATTCCTGGTGGTCCCCACCTCTTACAACCTCTGATCATAAGCAGGATGGATGCTGTTGAACCGTCCTGCAATGAAAAAGGAAGGTTTTTGAGGTTTGTTTTGGATAATGATAAAACATTTTGAAAACATTTGGAGTGGAGATCCACTCATTATTTACACCTCTGAATAATGCTGCTTTATGAATGCTTTTCATCAACACATCTACCAATCATTTTCTTTTCATTTAACATGGCAAATGAGTTCAATAACAGTAAAGTTCTATCAACAGCATTTGTGGCATGATGTTGACTACAACAGAAACGTTCTGCAAACACTCAAAACATAACCAAATACAGAAACGCGCTACAAACATTCATATTGCAAGCGAATACAGAAACACGCAGCAAACACTCACAGCTCAACACAATACAAAAACGTGCTGCAAACACGCACAACGCAACCGAATAGAGAAACAGGCTGCAAACACGCACAGCTCAACACAATACAGAAACATGCAGCAAACACTCACAGCTCAACACAATACAGAAACATGCAGCAAACACTCACAGCTCAACACAATACAGAAACATACAGCAAACACTCACAGCTCAACACAATACAGAAACATACAGCAAACACTCACAGCTCAACACAATACAGAAACATACAGCAAACACTCACAGCTCAACACAATACAGAAATGTGCTGCAAACACGCACAAAGCAACCGAATAGAGAAACGGGCTGCAAACACTCACAGCTCAACGCAATACAGAAACATGCTGCAAACACGCACAACACAACCAAATAGAGAAACGTGCTGCAAACATTCACATTACAAGCGAATACAGAAACATGCAGCAACCACTCACAGCTCAACACAATACAGAAACATGCAGCAACCACTCACAGCTCAACACAATACAGAAACATGCAGCAACCACTCACAGCTCAACACAATACAGAAACATGCAGCAAACACTCACAGCTCAACACAATACAGAAACGTGCTGCAAACACGCACAACGCAACCGAATAGAGAAATGCGCTGCAAACACTCACAACTCAACACAATACAGAAACGCGCTGTTCAATGCTACTAAAGCATTCATATATGCATTCAATAGAGCTTAACCTATATATTAAACTAAGAACATTCCTTTAACACATGCTCTTTCATCAGGCTTTGAGTATGCATGGAATCTTGGGAACAGAGGCTGATAAGAAGCCCATGATCACATGTGATAATTGTTCTTACAGTGTTCGGTGCATGTCTTAACTAAGAAGGACATCTTTCAGTGCATGCATACATTAATCCGTCAGATATTACTGCTTTCCTTTTGACTAAGGGACTCTTTGACCTTAAGACCGACCATGGCATTTTACCACCCTACAACAGTAACAAAAGGGGATCCCCCACAATTCCTTGCGTCACAGGCAGGAGCGGTCTGAGAAAGAATGTAGTGATGTCCCAATGTTCTGACATCCTCATTGTTCTGAACCCCCACCCCCTTCACTTGTAAACCAGAGCTGAGCTTTTGTGCTGCAGGAGTTTAGATTTACAGAGATCCATGCTTCACAAAAGAGCCTGCACTCTGTCACAACACCGGCCGGTCAGGAAGCTCTCACTGAGATTAAACTCAGCACTTTACCAAGCCACTGATGCAAGGAAAATGGGCAGACTCAGTCTTTTCACTGGGCTGATATCGCAAGCCACATGGTTTATGGATGTGTCTGCACAGACCAGCAGTAAACATGCCTGTGCTAGCATGTTAATGTATTTGTGTTGCATTAATCTCGCTGTCATTTTCCACTATATTTGGCTAATTTCTGTTGGATCAATCGATTCTGTCTTTTCAAGCTTTTCTTGGCACTGTGACCTCCTGTTTTGGTTGTTTCTGTGTTAGCATGGCTGTATTTTGCTGTGTCTGGTTTATGTCGGTACCCAATTGTGTGAGAACCTGAAAGTGTTTTGTTTCCAAGATGCATTCAGTTGCCAGGCTGCAGATAAGCCTTTTCAACTAACCATAGGTTTGTTCTTTTGAACCACAAACATAGCAATTTTAGGAAAACAACTTATTTTAAAAATCGCACACATCTTGAAAAAAAGCATCACCTACTCTCACTCTTTTGGTATGGCAGTTTGATATGCAAACCGAATCACTGATTCAAAACAAAAGATCTGTAAAGCTTCGAAGCAGTGTTTTGAAATCTGCCATCACTAGATATTGTTGAAAAGTTGTTATTTTGTTTTTATTTGGCACATAAAAAGTATTCTCATCACTTTATAATATTAAGGTTGAACCACTGTACTCGCATGAACTGTTTAAATATGTTTTAGTACCTTTCTGGGCATTGAAAGTGTTAATTAGTCTTCCTGGCTATTAATAGAGGCCTCACTGAGACATCGGATTTCATCTAAAATATTTAATTTGTGCTCTGAAGATGAACGAAGGTCTTAGAGGGTTTTCCACACTGGAGACAACTGCGTGAGTCAAAGGATCTTATAGATGATGCCAAGATGATGTCATCTCTTTTGGACTGGTAGGTACATGGTATGATTTGATTTTGATGAGTTTTGATTGTAACACATGTAGAAATGCAGTTTGTGTACCTTTACTATTTCAGCAGCACCCAATATCTAATCTGGAACTGTTTTTATGTTTTCAAAGTTACGAGCAAACTGCAACATCCACACCTTTGGATTCGTAAGGCCACCACCACCAGATGTTTCGACCATTTGTTTTTGAGTCTGGCTACAAACAATGAGTTAAACATCTTGTTTCCTCCTTCAGTGAAAATACCCTCAACGTCCCTGTGTGTATTGTGCATGCTGTTCTTAGCATGAAAGATAGTTTTGTGTTGTTCCTTCGCTTGATATCCTGACTATGTTTACATTGAATTTTTAATGAAATACTATCACCTTTCTGGTTACAAAGATAGTGACGTGGTTTATTTTGTGCTCAATGCTGCTAGTTTTTCATCAGCTACAACAGTTTTTATAGAATAAGTGTATGGCAAAGGTAACATGATTCATGTGTATAATTCTCTGTTACTAGGTAAAAGTGAATTTGGATTCCTTGATACTTCATCTTGTTGCTATAGGGTCATGAAGTTACTATATATATATATATATATATATATATATATATATATATATTCAGACAACTGTCTAGCTCTCTTGTCATATTCAGACAGCATCTGGTTTTTTGCTATAATCAAACACATAATCACACTTTGGCCAAAGTGTCAAAATGTAAATGTTAATCCTGCAAGAAAAAAGAATGTTAGTTCTGATTAATTAAAAAAATAAAAAATAAATGCTTAACAGAACTAACTCAAGGAAAAGTAAACTTATTTTGTTAATCAATCACAGTTATCGGCAGGTACCAAGAGTTTAAAAAGCAGGCGTTGTTCTAGGATTGCATGACTAGGGGGGCATTTCGAAAAATTGGTGGGGCAGCATAATATTGTAGTGTTGGTTGGTCACATTTGTTTCGATTTTATGATTCATAGGTTTATGATTCTTAATTCTTAATAGTGTGTGTGTTGTTACCTGGATGATCAAAAGCTGCAAACATTCACTGATGCCCAAGGCAACACAACACATTAAGAGAGCCAGTGGGTGTAAACCTATGAAAACGATAATTGGAAATTGTTCTTATTTTATTTAAAGATCTGATTTTTTTTTAGTACTGCCCTACATAAGCTGCATAAAATACTTTCCAGGTGACAAAATAAAAGCAATTTACCCCCCATCGTTCTGTGCAAATGTTTACACCCCCTGGATTTTGATACATTGTTTCCTTCAGTAAATGTTTTCACCATTTTTAACTGTTGTGTTTGAGCCCCTCAGTTCCCATTCAGTTGGTCACTTCGACGCATGTAAGCACTTACCGGATCTTACCGGCAAGGCTTATTAAGCCTGTGGGGAAGCTGTTGTTGCAGGTCCATCAGGCCAAGGCACTGAAGAACCTGCACGAGTGTGGTCATGACCCACAAGTTCTCCAGGAACTTCATGCTGCGACGGACCTCGTGCTTTGTGCGACGAAGGTCACGGCGCGGTCAGTGGGTCGTGCAATGTCCACGCTTGTGATCCAGGAACGCCATCTCTGGCTGTGTCTCGCGGACATGAGGGATACCGACAAGGTCTGGTTTCTTAATTCCCCCCGTGTCCCAGACCGACCTCTTCGGCGACGTGGTCGAGAGCTTTGCCCAGCAGTTCTCGGCTGTAAAGAAGCAGTCTGAGGCAATAAAGCACATCCTGCCATGGCGGGCAGCTGTTGCGTCCACCCAAGCGGCGCCGTGGAGCCAGTCATGGGCGAAACGCCCCGCCCGTCCAGGCCCAGAGCAGTGGGAGGGCAAAAACTTCACCACTCTCATCCCTCTCTTCTGTTGCCAGCGAACAGCAGCGTGCAACAGGCAGCCAAGGCTTCGCCTGCTCCCTCTGTCCATCCGTGGAACCAGGTAAGTGTTTCACAGCACACTGTGACCCCGCCTCGAGCTACCTCGCAAAGAGAGCACCCCGGGCCGCGTCCCTGTGTTCCACCTTGCTGCCCCACTACGGGTACGCCTGCGGTCCCTTTGGTCCTGCTTGTATGGTCTCTGCGAGCCTGGTTAGTGCTCCCCAGCCTGTCTCGCTTGCTCATTCGGACCATCAGGCTTGGCTATGCGATTCAGTTCGTCTGGCGTCCCCCGAGGAGGAAGAGGATCTCTTTTCTCGGTATGGAGTTGGATTCGGTTGAACAGACAGCACACCTCACAGAAGAACGTGCTCAGTTGGTGTTGAACTGCCTGAATACGTTCAACGGCAGGATGGCGGTCCCACTGAAATTCTTTCAGAGGCTCCTGGGGCATATGGCGGCCGCAGCGGCAGTAACCCCTCTTGGTCTGGTTCATATGAGACCGCTTCAACACTGGCTCCATGGCCGAGTCAAGAGATGGGCGTAGCAGCGCGGCACCTTCCGTGGCATACCACGACCACATAGATGGCAAATCCATTGCTAAGCACAACCTGGTCTTCAGGTTCCTTAGGGGGGCGAGACGGTTAAATCCTCCTCGTCCCCCCTCCATACCCTCTTGGGACTTGGCTCTGGTGCTAAGAGGACTCCAGAATGCACCCTTTGAGCCTTTGCAGTCAGCAGACTTAAAGATTCTGTCGACGAAGACTTTGCTGCTGGTTGCATTGGCCCACATCAAGAGGGTAGGGGACCTGCAGTCATTTTCGGTCGACCAATCGTACCTAGAGACAGCCACGTGGTACTGAGACCCCGGCCTGGCTATGTGCCCAAGGTTCCTACCACTCCCTTCAGGGACCAGGTAGTGAGCCTGCAAACACTCTCCCTCGGAGGAGGCAGACCCAGCCCTGGTTTTGCTCTGTCCAGTTCGTGCTTTGCAACTATACATAGACAGAACTCAAAGCTTCAGGACCTCAGACCAGCTCTTTGTTACGGAGGCCAGCAGAAGGGAAAGGCTGTCTCCAAGCAGAGGATGGCCCACTGGATAGTGGATGCCATCGCCCTGGCTTACCAAGCTCAGGGTGTGCCCTCCCCGGTCAGGTTGCATGCGCTCTCTACGAGAGGTGTTGCTTCCTCCTGGGCGCTGGCTCGTGGCGCCTCGCTGACAGACATTTGTAGAGCTGCGGGCTGGGCGACACCTAACATGTTCACTAGGTTCTATAGACTTTGTGTCGAGCCGGTCTCCTCCTGTGTTCTCACCTCAGGTCAGAGGCACGGAGAGGCCCCGGCTTAGTGTCGGCTTGCTGCGCTTATGTGCTTATTCTCCAGAGAGTCCCTACAAGGCAGACCCTGTTGAGTCCTCCGATCTCCCTTCGGCAGCTGACGTGGCAAAGCGTCTGGTGCCAGGCCTATACTCCGCTGCATCCTTGAGAACCCGACTTAGGCTGGGTTCCATATGAGTGACCCTACAGGGATCCCATATGGCTGGTTCCACGGTTGCTCCTAATCAGTCCGATGTACGTCGAAGTGACCGACTGAATGGGAACGTTTCGGTTACAAAGGTAACACTCGTTCCCTGAAGGAGGGAACGGAGACGTACGTCTCGTTGCCACAGTCTCTGTACCCCGCTGATGCTGCTGCCTATCCTGTTCGGCTCCTCAGCAAAAACCTGAAGATGCAACGCACCTGCTGCTCGTTATATACCTGCGCTGCGAGGCGAGCAGCTGATGCATATGATTGCCTGCCAATGTGCATTGGCTCGTTTTAGTTACACGAAGTAGATTGGCCTCTCTAGCGAGATTCCTATTCGTCGGTCATTCCGACGTATGTCTCCGTTCCCTCCTTCTGGGAACGAGGGTTAACTTTGTAACCGAGATGCTGTCATCAGTGTGAAAACCTTAATTTCCACGCGGACTCTGCTGGCTCATTTTTTCTTAGCATTAAAAGATTAGTCTAAGTATAGAATAGTTGTTGTGATCCGGTCTTTGTTTGTCTGTTTATCTGTCCTGTCGGAGTCACATGTTCCTTGTTTTCAGTCCTGTCACCTGTCATGTGTTTCTTTGCTTTGCTGTCATCTGTCATGTGATCTTTGTTTTGCTTTGCCATGTGCCTGTCTCGTTAGCAGTTCATCGTCGTCAGCTGTGTCCTATTTTGTATCATGTCTGTCACCTGGCCCCGCTCGTATTCATCTGTATTTATTCCCTTTGTGTCGGTCCAGTCCTTGTCCTTTGTTAACGTTGCATGTTGGTGTAATTCCTGTGTTCCTGTCCTGGTTCTAGTATCTATTAAACTGTTGAACTTTAATTATCCTTCTCCGCATCTTG
This sequence comes from Zacco platypus, assembly GCA_038088235.1. Classification (NCBI taxonomy): domain Eukaryota; kingdom Metazoa; phylum Chordata; class Actinopteri; order Cypriniformes; family Xenocyprididae; genus Zacco; species Zacco platypus. Next base: position 20,027,298 of record CM076081.1, on the reverse strand, counting down.
ATCCTGCACAACACGTTACAATAGTCATCTAAATGCTCTTCAGCCACATAATCCATAACATCTAAAAGCTTTCTTTAGTTCTTGTCCCTGATCGATGAACTGTCTTTACAGAAACACTATTGGAAGCATTTGGCAGTTTTGGTAGTTTGGTATTGATTGCCTCAAATGTTTCTCAATGTGACAATGGGTAATTTCTATACATGAAAGCTCACATGCACTGGCGCTGATTCAACAAAGTTTTGGTTCCGAAACCCCCAAAGTGAGTGTTTAACTGTCAACAGCTGACACCTGGTAGATGACAGGTGTAATTGTGTGGGTTTTAAAAACAGCAGTGACTGACTTCTCATCATGTTGACATTCATCAGTGTCCTTAGAGAGAGAAATATACCTGTATATGCCTCTTTCACTGGATTTCTATATTTTTGTGCCCGACATTAAACTTCACATTTCAATTAAATAAATAAATTAATTAACAAAATAAAGGATATATAACTGTGTACCCAAATGCTTCACACAGTGTTTAACAAACCAACTGCTTTGTGTTTTTAATTATTGTCTCCCAATTTACGCTTTAGTTAAAGTTTATCAGCATAAATAATGTTTAAACCTCTTTTGACAGAATTCATTAATGATTGTGGGAATTTTGAATTCACATGCAACAGTTCTTTGACATAAATAATTAATTAGATACAAGATATATAGCAAACAATGGGTATTTGTTCTTGTATAAAGAAATTCCCCAATGATTGTGTTGATTTGTTGTGAATGTGTTTGCTTTCAATGAAAGTTCATAATGCACAACACACTGATGACCTCAAATTCATATTCCTTCTCCGGCAGGGTCAAATTCCCAGCATAGGTCAAATTGGTGGTCTCCAGTCTTTTGTCATGTTGAGAGATTGTAAGTGCCCACACAGTGAATCAGCAGTGATCTCACAACAGTGTCATTCACATTCTTCCCGCTTCCTGTCCTGTCAGACAAGAGTGTGGGCTGACGAGTCACCCTGCCCTGCCATTCAAGGCCTGGAAGACCCAGTCCCAGTTAGGTATGCACTTGTGTTGATGTTATGTTGCAAAACTCTTTTGCTGCTAATGAGGTGGAACACGGGTAAGGTTTGGACTAGGAGAAGCTGGTGTAAGGGATGTAATTACATATAAGTACATTATAAAAACATGTATTTACACAATTGAATAAGGATTCATTTAAATGCTATTACATAGTAGTTAATAAGTTATAAAGTGGGGCTGAAGACTTCAATGACTTTCATGTTCATGACTTTCTCTGTTGCATTGGATATTTTGGAATTACTTAATGCAGTGTGTTTCAGAGAGATAAAGGTTGGCAGTGAATTGTTTTTGCACTTTAAGCTTGTGCCAAAGCTCAAGAATGTCACTATCTGAGAACTGGAAGGATGCGAATTCCTTCCACCCTCAGGGCAGTTCATAATTCACATACTCTCTGTACTGATTTTTTTCGCTTGATCATTTTCTAATGATCTAATGGCTAATAAATATTTATATTATGTGGTGTACTGATTTAAAGGGCACCATTTTCACAAGATGTAATATAAGTCTCTGTATTTCTCTGTAAATACTCTGTATTTTTTGCATTCACCTTTTTCACCATGTACAATCCTTCCATTCTTCTATTGTACCTTGAGCAGTTAACCCACTCCCTCAAGGACATGTGGAGGATTTTTTGTTCCTAGCCCATCTCACCAACTATCTGGACAACAGCTTATTCCTATACGACGACCTCAATACTGCCACCAAGGAGCAGAATGTCAGGAAAGGGACATAAAGGCTCTTATGTTCCCTCTTACATCCAAAAATAGAACACCGGGATTGCTTACGAGACAATGCTGTTGGTAAAGCTGCTCAACTGTGGAGAAACGGAGGACAGCGTACAACTATCTGAGGGTGGAAATACTGTCAGACAGACAGACAGACAGACTGCTGTGGTTTAATGGGGATTAAAAGAAAGAGGTGGATTTTTTTATCATAGGGTGATAGTGTTCACATACTGCCAAAACACATTTATGTCCAAACACCATGTAAAAGTGGATTTTGCATAATAGGTGGCCTTTAACATTCAATATTCTTGCATCCAAGTCACCTTTATTTATATAATGCTTTATACCATAAAGATTTTTTCAAAGCACCTTAAACAGGAAAATAATGCAAACGGTTCAATTCTGCTGTGAAGCAACCCTAAAAAGGAAAATAGTAAACAGTCATTGTCCAGCTAAAGTCAGTCCAGTGTTGATTAAGTTCAGATCAATAACTGTAAAGATCATCAATTATGAAAAGAGTTCAATTCATCTATAAAGCAGCTCTGGAGAAAACTGTGATGTCATCACCCAAATCTATTCAGTTCTTGTCCAATAGTGTCAGTGTTGTCAATAATATTGCTGAATATTAAATGTGCCCAACTAAGCAAGCCAGAGGCGACAGTGGCAAGGAACCCAATTTCCATCAGGGGACAGAATGGAGGAAAAAACCTTCAGTCCGAGGGCCAGTTCTCCTCTGGCCAACAAACGAACACTCTGTGATTATGATTCAGGCTGCATCACAAGTCAGATTGATATCAGTGTCAATATACTAGAACAAAAGGGTGAAAGAGCACACAGGGAACACTTGAACTCTTCCATCATCCAGCAAACCATGTCTTAACCGCAGGAGGATCCTAACGTATTGATCAGTAGAGGTGAAGCCATTGTTTTTCGGTTATGGATGACGTTTATTAATTTCCTGAAAGAGACTATTTACAGTAATACTCTTTGTGGTAAAGGAATGATGATGATGCACTTTATGCATCAGCCTGCATTAGAACTGATGACTGTATATCGTGACTGAGTGAGTGAGTGTGTGTGTGTGTGTGTGTGTGGTTTATGTATACCCTACGTTATGAGGACAAAATATCCTCACAAAAATGGCAATATCATAAATCTTTGTCGTTGTAAGGACATTTTTTGTCCCCATGATGAAAACAGCTTATAAATCATACTAAATGAAAATGTAAAAATGCAGAAACTTGATGGGTAGGTTTGTGGTTAAGGAAGAAAATATAGTTTGTACATTATCGAAATCATTATGTCTATGGAAAGTTTGAGTGTTTATGTCTCTGTGTGTGCGATTTCATGTTGTTTCATTACTAGGAAGAATTTTTCCAAATCAAAATGTTCTAATCTTCACAGGTTAAGTGCATCATCATATACTAATGGGGTTTTAATGGTGGAAGAGCAAATACCTTCAATACAACAATAACAATAATTAAGTTAGTATGTACTCTGACAATATGTTTACAAATATAAAGCAATTTTGGAGGTTTAAATGGCACTTTTTGCAATTACAGACTGCATTGCTAAATATGATTTTAGATCAAATGTCTTGGGTGCCTGGAATAATCAAATAATCTTGTTTAAAACATATTTTCCCATATAGGCTGGATCTATTTTTTATTTAGCTGTTCTGTAATTTAATGTAATTGGGTTAATTAAAGTTGCCTTTTACATTCTTCTTACTTGTACTTGTACTTTTGAACTGTCCAGTGTAACTATAGTCCCAGTTTCTTGACTTTCAGCTGTGTGCGCTGGTTTATCAGGATCACATTATTTGCTTCACGCTTCATCGACCGACCGTCCATATGGACACAGCGGGATCGATGCCTCTCTCAGGCTGACACAAGCGCATCTTTCATTTCAGCTGTATCAGTGTCCCATCTTTCCCGAAATCTAAAAATCTGTCAGATGTGGCAGACTAACACACCTCTGCATTACAAGAGAAAGATACGATGCAGAAATCGAGAATGCTCTCTTTTGCATAATCAACTAGACTGTTTACACCTAAAACACGACATGTAATCGCAGTAAACGGATTATCTGTTTATTTGACAGATCTTACATAATATTTTAATATCAAATCGTAACTTTGCAGAAGTGCAGATTTTACATATTAAAGTCATGAAAAATTATACTAACTACAGCCAACTAATTTTGAGTACCAATAGGCTATAATAAATTGGTGTACAAAATAATAGTAAAAAAAAAAAAATTGCACCTTTAATTTGGGTATATGACTATGTTCAGAATGAACTAATCATCAAGCTCATGTGAAATGTGAAAAGTGAAAAGATGAAGACAGACCCCGAGTGACTCTGATAAACTCCAAATAAATCTCAGCTGTTCTTGAAATATTTTTCTAACATCTTCTTGGTTGCATGCTACTATAGGAGCCAAGGGCCACAAAGAGATTACGAACCATCAACAGGATCTCGCTGTTGAAAAGTATTTCTCAGGTGACACTATATATACTGTATATATATATATATAATCCAAGATATTAGATATACCATGAAATGCAGTAAAGACAGTCATCAAACAAGTGGAGAAAGTATGGCACAACAGTGACTTTATCAAAAAGACAATGAGAAAAGTGTTGAGGTAGACTGTCAAAAGGCCTACAGAAACATGTAACAGATACTGGTTGCTCCCTCCCTTACATGTGACGACTCCCGTATTCTCCAAGATGTGCAGACTTATGGAGTTCGTTATTCCATGTCTTCTTTATTTTTAAGTCTAAGTGTCACTTTGGTTTTCAGTGGCATTGCATGGGTTGTAATTTTTACATTAAGCATTGAGAAGTTCTGATATGATTTATCTTTGTTTCCTTTTTTTGCAACACAAACACCAGCTGTTATAACAGGGACGTGTAGACCAAACAGAGTTGGGCATCACAAAATGAAAATTCTGTCATTACACACTCGAAATACCTACGTTTATCATCGAAACAAAAAATGTAGATAATTTTGATGAAATCCGCAAGGTATATGACTCATAGACAGCAATATAATCAACACTTTCAAGGTCCAGAATAAAGACATCATTAAAACAGTTGATGTGACTACAGAAGGTTCAACCTTAAAGGGTTTGTTCACCCAAAAATGAAAATTCTGTCATTAATTACTCCTGCATGTCGTTCTAAACCCGTAAGACCTTCGTTCATCTTCAGAACACAAATTAAGATATTTTTGATGAAATCTGATGGCTCAGTGAGTCTCTATTGCCAGCAAGATATTAACACTTACAGATGCCCAGAAAACTAGTAAAACATATTTAATACAGTTCATGTGAGTACAGTGGCTCATCCTTAATATTATAATATTACTTTTTGTGCGCAAAAAACAAACAAAAAAAATAACGACTTGGTTCAACAATCTCTTCTCTTCCCTGTTATTATTCTTTCGTAATTACCACAGTAAGCACAGTGAAGGCTTCAGTGTTTACGTCCGAACGCTGGCTCAGTATTGGCCAAAGCTGATCACGTGAGCAGCACGATGTATGCGTGTGATGCTGATGGGCCAACAGTGTGTCAGCATACTTACATAGAACCTGCAGCACTGAACATAAACAACATATGACAATGACACAGAGGAGAAGATATTGTTGAATAAAGTCGTTATTTTTGTTTTGTTTAGTGCATTAAAAGTATTCTAATCGCTTCATAACATTAAAGTTGAACCACTGTCATGTCGACGGTTTTAACAACGTCTTTAGTACCTTTCTGGACATTGAAAGTGTTGAATATGCTATCTACAGACGAGTCAGATACCTCTCGGATTTCATCAAAAATATCTTCATTTGTGTTCTGAAGATGAACTAAGATCTTATGAGTTTGGAACGACATGAGGATGAGTAATTAATGACAGAAATTTCATTTTTGGGTGAACAAACCCTTTTAAGATCTAAACAAAACACCAGAATGTATGAGTTAAGCACACACATTTCGATTAAAAATATTAACTTTCACTAACAAAAAAAAAAAAATAATAATTCAAGAAACTTGTTGAAAAAATACAGCAGTGTAGATTGGGTGAGAGCGGGTGAGACGCGACCATCGCTCAAGAGTGACGTAGGGCGCTGAGGGGACAGTAGTGAGAGGAGGGGCGATGGGTCTCTCTCTCTCTCTCTCACTCTCTCTCTCTCTCTCTCTCTCTCTCTCACTCTCTCTCTCTTATTGAGCGCAGTGCAGTGCGGATTACAGATCCTGTCCTCTCTGTGCAGCGGGAACTACCGCCAACAAGGGCTATATTCATACAACCACATCAATTACGGGTAATGGAGCTCTTTGAGGAGGGGCTCTCTCTGAACCTGTGCATTTTATCGTTGCTCATATGGACTTCTACAAGTGCATTTAACCTGGACACGCAAAACGTCCTGAGGAAGAACGGTCAGCCGGGTAGCCTCTTCGGATTCTCCCTCGCCTTGCACCGGCAGCTCCAGCCTTCCGATAAAAGAATGTGAGTAGAATCAGTTATTGTAGATCGTTGCGATTATTCGAGTCTGATCAGAGGTGAGGCGCTTCAGACCTCTTCATCTTCCGCTCATCCTGCACCTGTGCCGCGGTCATTTTTAAACAGTCGTGTTACTTCTGTCCCCTCTATAAAAACATGAACAAATGCATGTAATTGTCTAATAATTCATAATGAAACAAACGCCTGTTTTTGAATGCTGAAGTGATAGTGTATGTCCGAAGGGTGATCCGTCCAGTGAGCGTCTCGCTGCGGCGTGTGGGGGAAGGCATGGAGCTTGAAGAGGTTGTGCTTACTTATAGGCAAGTTAACAATACCCAACGTGATGCGACAAGTCACCAATGGACAATGGCTTTTCACGCTGAAAGAATTCAAAGAGCAATACCACAGAGTCCACTCTTTAAAGTAAATGTTCTTCAGTGGTTTCTTCCAGCACCCAGTTACTATAAGAATCATTCTTAGCCTATATGGTTCTTGAGTTGATTATGTGGTTATTTGGATATTTATTAAGGTTCTTCAGATCATCATACTGGTTTCAGTGATCTTTAAAGCACCATGAGCCCTGTTTTGAAAATAGCAGTTGGTGCTGTTTCGTCTAAACCACAGCCTTGAATGAAATCTGTACTGAAGAGATACAGAAATGCTCCCTATGTACTGGAAGTTTTTTTTTTTTTATAAAATGCATTTATTATGCATACAAGTTAGTTTTTTAACTTTGCTTATTAAAAAAAACTACTTTCGCTCGATAATAATATTTTCTTAGAGCTGCTGTAAAGCCAAAACAATCTCTGCCCATTAACTGACCTATTATCAAGGTGAAGCTGCTTTGAAACTATCTGTGTTGTGAAAAGCGCTATATAAATGACTTATAGTTTTCAAGTCAGGTTGGTCACTTTGGCTTTTGCGTTCTTTAAAGCTTTCTCTCAGATCTGGTCCAGTTAAAGATGGGATGCTATGGTCTAAGGCTGTAAAACATCTGTCATGATGGGGCAACGGCTCCCTTTTGGGCTAGTTTGAAATGGACAAGCCAACACACCCTCATGACAACTACTGGAAATTGGTGACTAATTCATATAAATTTGTATGATCTCATTCGTACGCTGCCGTTTAGGAGTGCGTTTAGGTGTGGACCTTTCATCCTTACATTTTCCCTATAAAATCACATGTTTCTGTACAAATCACATTGATTTTAACATCAAAAAACAATCTTCTTAACTGTGACAAGTTCAGTTGTTAATTAATTCTAGAAGAAGTGAGATGGAAAGACATGATGGGTTGCTTTGCAGAGACCAATTCTCTGCATGACTGAAAAGAGTTCGCGATTTCCGATTAACGAAAAGGCTAAATGATTTACTTAGAGTCCGAGTGTGAGGGGGGTCACTGGCTAAATAGAACACACAGGGATTTCTGTGTGTGTGTGTGTGTGTGTGTTTGTTTGTGAGGGTGTTTAAACAGTTGTGTGAAATGAACAAGTGTGAGTTTTCTTGTGTGTGTGGTAGGCGACATCTGTTTATAGCATCTATGGTGCTGTCTTGCACCTGTGAACAGGCTTGTCTGTCTTTCTGTTGATGTGTATGTCTGTAGGCTTTTCATATGTATTTCCAGTCTAAAGTGGATTTTGTTGATTCTTGTGGGGTTGGTTGAATAATGTATGTGAACAGGAAAGTGCTTGTGCTCAGTGTCTGGGTGCCAGGCTGCACAATGGCTCACACAGGTCATTTCCAGGGTGAAAGTGGTATCTGATACTCGTCGTACAACGTTCTTCTCAAATCACTACTCATGTGAGATTGAGAGTGTAGCGAGAATGTAGGCAGTAATGTGTGTGCATTTCAGCTTTTCTGTGTCGATGTGCATGAATTAGATATTTTTATCAATACATGCACCCAAATAATCAGTTAGTAAACGCATTGATGGATCAATCAGATTGAAAAGCATTTATTTTACACCTCAGTGAATCCAATTAAGCTTGATCTAAATGAAATTTCAATCAGATTGAAAGGGGTGGTGTAGACTTGAAATAATCTGATCAATAGGACAAAATCTAAGCATGTAAAAGCTTGAATATGAAAGTCTTCTCAATCAGATTCAAAAATACCTTGCACACGCGAGTTATAAAGTCAGAATTGCATGATATAAAGTAAAAATTGTGTGGTGTAAAGTCAGAATTGCGTGATATAAAGTAAAAATTGTGTGGTGTAAAGTCAGAATTGCGAGTTATAAAGTCAGAATTGTGAGATGTAAAGTTAGAATTATGTGATATAAAGTCAGAATTGCGAGATATAAAGTCAGAATTGTGAGATATAAAGTCAGAATTACGTGATATAAAGTCAGAATTGCGAGTTATAAAGTCAGAATTGTGAGATATAAAGTCAGAATTGCGTGATATAAAGTCAGAATTGCGAGATATAAAGTCAGAATTGCGAGATATAAAGTCAGAATTACGTGATATAAAGTCAGAATTGCGTGATATAAAGTCAGAATTGCGTGATATAAAGTCAGAATTGCGAGTTATAAAGTCAGAATTGTGAGATATAAAGTCAGAATTGCGAGTTATAAAGTCAGAATTGCGTGATATAAAGTCAGAATTGCGTGATATAAAGTCAGAATTGCGAGATATAAAGTCAGAATTGCGTGATATAAAGTCAGAATTGCGAGTTATAAAGTCAGAATTGTGAGATATAAAGTCAGAATTGCGTGATATAAAGTCAGAATTGCGAGATATAAAGTCAGAATTGCGTGATATAAAGTCAGAATTGCGAGATATAAAGTCAGAATTGCGAGTTATAAAGTCAGAATTGTGTGATATAAAGTCAGAATTGTGAGATATAAAGTAAAAATTGTGTGATGAATTGTGAGATATAAACTTGCAAAAAAAAGTAAGAATTGTGAGATATCAGAATTCCGTGAAATAAAGTCAGAATTGTGAGATAAAAAGTCGCAATTACCTTATTAATTTTTTTTTTATTTAGTGGCAGAAACAAACTTCCATAGATTGAGGCACTGCATAGGCACTGAAGTTTTTTTTAATAATATATATATATATATATATATATATATATATATATATATTTGTGCAGATCTAATGTTTTACCAAAACCACTCAAAGCTTTTCTTGATATGGCTGTTGTTAAATAAATTGTAGGTTACATTTGACTTGGGCTGAGGGTTCCCAAACTTCTTTTTGCTTTTGTAGATTTGTCTGTTGTGATCAGCACATTGGCTGCTTGGAATTCTGTAGCAGTTTGCCGGTATTTTCTCTGTTTACCCCTAAAAGAGGATCAGTTTTGTGGGGTTAAGGTTAGGTACACAGAGGAGTCTACCAAGGACAGGAAATGAGGGAATATATTACAGAGAGCCTGATGAGGATCTGTCTTATTGCTTCAGTTATGACAATCCCACTTTTATTATGAGAATATATTTTTGTAATTTTTTCTAAAGATTTATTTTTGGCATTTTTGCCTTCATTATGATAGAGCAGTAAGCAGGCAGGAAGAAAAGTGGGATGGGGGAAATATCCAGGTTGCCCGAAGTGCAACGGCATGCACTTCATATGTCGATGCTGCCCACGAGGCTATCGGCACAGATCATTTTTGTAATCTTAATACCGTGCACTGACATGTACACACAGTTTGAGTTATTTTCATTCTGTCCAACATTTTCATATAAGTGTGTGAATGGAGCTCAGCTCTGGTGTTGAAAGCCTATTTGTGCTGCATGACTTCCTTTCAGTGGAGAAGCAGTTTCCACATTGAATTTTGTTAAAAGTTAACTTCTTTAATTACAAGATGATGTTGGACAGAATTAATTAGAATTATCAGCCTTTGCACAGTTAAATAATTTTTCTCTATGTGGTTGTGTTGTGCACAACTGTTGTGTTCCTGTATGTGCGGAAATTCAGATGCCATATCCTCTTTATAGCTTCTCTTCAGTGCCACACGAGGACTTCCTTACAGTTATTTTTACTGCTTCCTGCGGTTGCTCATCAGCTCTTACTGTCCTTTATTATAAGGAGATTGCACGAAAGAAAAAATAAAGTATGATGCTGTGAGTATCAATAGTGGTTGATGAACAGGTTGGCATTTATTTACACTGGAACAGGAGAAATCAGGGAACACACCAGGCCATCTGTGCTCATGTAACATGAGAGAGAGATCGCTAGAGGCCCTTTTTCCTTTCTTTTTGTGAGAATGGTGGCTACTAGTTGTGTGTTTGTGTTGGTCTCCTCAGGTGTGGGTATATTTTAAGCCTTAGACAGATTTTTGTGATTTTTAAAACAGTAGACAACATGAAATGGTTTACAACACTCTCCAAAATAATGTATAAGGGCTGCTTTTTATTTGAGGCTGCACCAAAATGAACATACTGGGCTTAAACTGAAACTCAGTGCTGTTATATCCAAAAATAGCTTATTTTTTAAAAAATACCAACACATCTGTAGCTTACAGCGTATTTGTTGGGATGTTGTTTAGTCTCTCACTGTCTGTACACCTGCCAAGTGCATCTGTGCAATCTGTTTGTGAATTGAAGTCAGTATCCATGAGAAGTATCTATTTTTTAATATATACAAAATAGGTATATCAAATATATTCAATTAGGAAAACCAAATGTAAACTGAACACATTTTAATTTTGATGGCAATATTTTCCCCATGGACTTTATTGAGAGACCAGTCCTGCTTGTTCATCTGGATTTCTCCACATCAAAGGTGTGAGCAGTTGCACTTAGTCTCATTAACGATAAATGCATGTTCAATCAGACGAGATAAAGAGTTTCCCAAGCAGCTTAAGAGATGTTACCACAGTTCTTTAGTCTGTCTCAGTTTCTTCTGTCTCTTCATGTAATCCCTGACTGACTCAGTGATGGGGAGATCAGATCTCTCTGTGGATTGTACCATCTGGTCCGATTCATTGCACATAAAAAATCTCACTAGATCTTTACAATTAATGGCAAAATGGATGTTTGGAAATGTAGTCAATAATTTTATCTTTTAAAAGTAATCTTTGATCACCAAAATTACATATTTTTTCCTGTGAAAAAAATTCTTTGTGCCTTAAAATATGAATGTAACTCTACACCTTTGCCTCATTTCATATACGCAGCTCAATGAATATGGTAATTAGCCCCGCCTCCATTCGCTCATGCCAGCTCAGAGATCCACGCGGTAAACTTACAAGGTAAACGGAAGTGGGGAAAGGCATGATATGCTAACGATTGGTTACAAGGTGGTTTGTGATATCAGAAACACCAGCGTTTTCAAATCGCAGGTTTTAGACTATTTTTTTTTCACTGCAATTTTGAGGAGAAAATACTCTGCAATGGTGTTGACTTATGAATTTGCACATGGTTTGTCTTAAAGCATAAAAAAACAACACATAGACATAGGACTGCACAATTTAATCGCATGATACGAAAAATAACATTGAACTTGAATGCGATTATCGCTAAAACGTGATTCTTAGTGCGATTATGAAATCACAAACACTGCGATTATTTTGTGTGTGCAGCTTGTCAATGAAGTACGGCTCCAAATACTAATTGATATGAAAGCATTTGAAAATCGATATTTGAAAAAGCAACCCGCTTCAAACATCTTTCCAGACATGAGAAGCATTTATTAACATCTTGTCCAACAAAAGTCAACATTTAATAACATGTTTTTACTCCAAACTCACTTCAAGACAGTTGAGCATCCTTCTGTGAGATGATGTGGCTTCTTACACAGAATAAGGCAGTCGTGTGTTTATTAGTCATGTTTAATTAATCAAAGCATTTCAATCTTCTGTTTATTCAGCAACAGCGATATGACGCTTGTTATCTTCTTCTGTGGCATTTTGAGTTTCTGCGCAAGAGCGCCCTCTGGTTTTCAGATGGAGAAGCATTTACTACTGATCACAGAGCTGTACAGCTCTGACAAGCTGCGCATTAAATAACCGCAGACTTTGCCAACATTTAAAATTAGATTTTCACCACAGGGGGTCGTTAAAAATTTTTTTTGATGAAAAATCAACTGAATTTCACTATTCAGTTGGCTGTTGGACTCCTAGTGAGTTAATTGTGTATTGTGACATATCCCTACCCAAAACATCACACCCCATATAAGCCAACACACATACCCCAACATAAAACAAAAGCATTACACTCCAGCATAACTCAACATAACACACAACCCAAAGCAAATGCATTCCAATTTAACCCAACACACCCATCGCACACATCACACCACAATATCCAACACAAGACGTCTGACCCAATCAAGCTTTGTCAGTGTAGATCATCTCAGAGAGTGATCGCACTGCATAATCATTCCGATAAACGTCTAAAACAGTTGCACAGCTCATGATTATGAATTCTACTGAGCATGCAGTGTTTGGGACACATCACAGCTGCTGCAGCTTTGGCACGGATGCTTTTGGACTGTGTAACACTTTGAGAATTAGTGAAAGGTTAAGGCTGTGGTATATTTCTAATGGAAAGATGGAAACTTCTGCATGACTAAACTGATGAGCAGAAACAGCTGAGTCTGCTCATTTTCCCCCTTCAGTGGTGAAGCAACAATCTGAAACAGGTATTAGCTGAATCATTGGACTTGAGTGGACAGGATGAATATATTTACAGTGTGACATTAGTATTACTGTAGTTGTTGTAGTAGTAGACTGTGGTATCCTTTAGCATTTTAGGTATTTAAATCACTATATTTTTGAAAAATTAACATTACTTTATGTTTATGTAATAGAAGAATTTGCGGTTGTTTTTCCAGCAAAAAAACCTAATTTGTGATCAATAACATTATTGTGTGTATTCATAACATCATATAAGAATTTTTCCATCATTACACTGGAGTCATAGTTTAGTGGCAAAAACCTTTTTCTAGCAGAGGTGAAGAAATTTTACAGTGTGTAAATGACAGATTGCAGCCAGCTGCTACGACATTGAGAACACAGCTAAACACACACACACTCACACACACACACACACACACACACACACATACACACTGTTTAATTTACCTGTTAATTATTACTGCTGAAATTTGTCTATCTATGTGAACTCACACACAGACACAGACCCTCTTAACTGCCACTCCCATTTTTGAGGAACAGACCCCAACTTAAATTGTTTTAAATCTTGAATACTTTGGAGCACAGACTTAAGTTTGGTCTCATTATAAAGGGACATTTGGCAGATTATTTTAGAAGTGAAAGAAAAAATATGAAAATAAAATTAAAAATAGTTACTGAAGTTTTAGTTTTGTAAAATGTAAAAATGTGATTTCTTATTATTTATATAAAATATATATTTTACAAAATATATTTATTCTAAAACTGCAAAAAAAAAAAATTAGGTTGGATATCTCAAAAATGGAGCTTTCTGTAAGATATTGTTTGGGTGCAGTACCAAACTTTTCTACTAGAAATCATCTAGACTCCATTAGTGACCACAAAAGGACTTATTTTTGCGAATTAATAAATTACTGTTCCACTTTGAAAATCAGGAAACAAATATATATATATATATATATATATGTATAATATTATATAATTGTCAATATTATTTTAGGTTTAGACTAAGATATTATTGTTTTAAATATATAATGGCAAACGTCTCGCTTGCGGGACAGTTAAGGGGTTATGTCAAATAAAATCTTCTGAAAATAAGATAAGCTACAAGAATGCTTATGTTTTGGGTATTATATTACAATTGGTGTGTAACAACTGCATGACTTGACAATGCAGATTTAGAATAAGTATTACCTTTTCTACACAAATAAACTTGTTTAGTTGATTGAGTAAAGATAATCATAGATTCCCATTCTGACTTCTAGAAAGTTTTGATGTCCATTGTTTGTAAGGGAATTCTGCTCAGTCAGACTATAAACCTGACGACCTTGATTACTGTGGCATGCTTGGACTAATCAAACTCAAATCTTTCTCAGAACAATGAATTGCCTTTCATGCCCGAAAATAAGACGGAGAAACATTCTTTGGCTTTTAAAGTAAAATGCTGTTTTCCTATCATTTCTCTAATGAGATCTTTTGTCCCTTCTTATATTGGTTGGAAATGGGGAGTGTTAGGTTGACTGGCCACATTCTCCACATTCAACTTTAATGACTTGTCTCAGTCATTAGTCGCTCTTTCCAATAATGACCCAAGCCCAGTCTCCTCTAGCCTTTCTCTGATTATGAAGACTAAGAGGCAAATACCCAATAACTATAGCATGCTGACTCCATTAACTCCCTCAACCATAGTGTAATCACAACAAAAGAACATCCCTACAAAATCCCAAGGAAGAACAATTTACCAAGTTAATGGATTAGTTCACTACAGCATTAAAATTTCCTGATAATTTACTCACCCCCATGTCATCCAAGATGTTTATCTCTTTCTTTCTTCAGTTGAAAAGGAATTATGCTTCTTGAGGAAAACATTCCAGGATTTTTCTCAATATAGTGGACTTCACTGTGGTCCAAGATCCAAATTCCAGTTTCAGTGCAGCTTCAAAGAGCTCTACATGGTCCCAGATGAGGAATAAGGGTCTTATCCAATGAAATAATCAGACATTTTCTAAAAAAAAAAAAATTCTATACTTTTTAAACACAAATGCTCGTCTTGCACTGGCTCCGCGATGCTCCACACATGACGTAGATGGAAGTACCGCGGTAGGGCGGAAAACTCTTCTGACTTTGTTGTTTAACTTTTTTTATTATGGCCGTTTGATTATTCTTTGCGCGTACGCTTTGTAAACATTAGATCGGTACTTCCATCTATGTCATGCATGACCTTTCCAACGTGATTACGTAATGCACGAAGGCGTGGATGCTAGTGCAAGATGAGTATTTGTGGTTAAAAAGTATATCATTTTTATTGTTTTAGAAACTGACCGATCGTTTCGCTACATAAGACTCATATTTCTCATCTGGGATCATGTAGAGCTCTTTGAAGCTGCAGAGGAACTGTAATTTGGACCTTTAACCCGTTGAATCCCTGTGAAGCCCACTACATGGAGAAAAATCCTGGAATGTTTTCCTCAAAAACCTTAATTTCTTTTAGACTGAAGAAAGAAAGACATAAACATCTTGAATGACATGGGGGCGAGTAAATTATCAGGAAATTTTAATTCTGAAGTGAAGTAATCCTTTAAAGTGCCAGAATTTAGTTTTTAATAATGTAAAACCATAATCTGTAAATCTTTTGCAAAGAGTTTAAGAAATTCCCTTTGACCTCTTTTGAATCTATACTATGACACATGGTGTTCTGGGTAATAGTCTGCTACACTGTGCGATTACAGGACCTGATGCTGGTGCTGATGAGCACCGATGTGCATGAGCGAAGACCACGAGACCACATTAGATCTGCCACTTGTGCCATTTTTTCAGTTATTTCTTTTTTTAAATAGTAGTGGTGGGTTAAACCACAGTTTTATTGTGGTAAATGTTGTATGATGTTGTTGAGTTGCTCATAAAGTCTCTTGAGTTGTTGTGGATGTTTTTTATGGACATGTGTGAGTGACAGTGCCTATTATCTTGTGATTACAATGAAACATTTCATTCATCTGTATGGTCGAGTGTCCCAGTCGTAGTAGGCCACTGGTGGTCTCCTGTGTTCCCACAGTCCGCCTACATGCTGATTTGAATGGACTCACCATGGAAAGTAGATTAAGGGGCACTGGGTACACAGATGAAACGCTGATGAAACCTCTCAACACCATAATGGCTGGCCTGCTTCCCATGCAGAAAAACTCCAGCTCTGGCATGCAAATCCCTGTGTTGTTCATCAGATGTGTTGAATTTCCCAACCATGACTTAGGGGTGCTGTGGTCCGGGAACGTTCCAGACCTTATTGTCCACCTGCCACATCTTTGTGGAAATACTTGCTGTAATTTTTTACCATGGCAAGACAAGACTTACAAGCACTAAAGGGCTATACAATCAAGCTAATAAAATCATTTATCTGCTCAATATTTCATGTCTGTACACTCAGCCTAGGTTCAATGGACAAAATGTGCCTCCACCTACATTTTTGTCTCCAAAAACTTACATACAATTCACTGTAGTTTCCAGCTGAACTGAACATCAGTAGCAGTAAAAACATCAGCTTTTCTTCCTTTTCACACAAATTATGATTACAGGAGCAGATAATTGATTAATAAAGACTTAAAACAAGACCTCAAAACACTTTTACCATAGTGTGTGATATGTAAACCAATACATTTTGATGTTTGCATCATATAACCAGCTCCATATGACGGCTAAACTCGAAACTCGAAGTCCTGTTATACACGAGTCACGATAAAACAGCTCAAGGACATGTAGAAGCAAGACAAAATAGCATGGTTGCTTCAGCATACATTTTTTTTATATCTCATGCTTGTTTTTGTTAACATTATTGGTCAGGTTTAGTTTCAAATACGGTTAACCTTTTTAGCGCCTCTCACTGGACAACTACCACGGTACGTACGAACAACCAATGTAATAAAACTTTGCCAGATCAACATTAATCTGTTTCAGATATACCTGAACACTTTTAGCGCAGCTGACTGGATAATGTAATATCATTTTGGAGAAATTTCACCACAGGCATGCTTTTCCATTGAACCTGATTTGCATGTATTTATTTAGTAGTTATTTCTTCCAACATTCTGGACTACCAGATTCAGATCAATCAATAGTGTCAATATTTTTGTATAATGAACTGCTAAACTGTTTGTTTGACTGTTGCACAGCGGTTATAGTTTCATGTATACAAAACAAAATATATAACACTTTTTTGGATATTTTACTGCAAAAAATTGTACATATTGCAGCTTTAAAACAAGGGAATGAATTTATAAAATGTGGTGACGTATTAGTAAGTTGCGGGAACGAATTATTAATTTGTGGCAATGATGTATATTAGCTGAGTCTGAAAGCTTAGTCAGCTGACTTGTTGCCTCTAAGCCCTATCAATGGCTCTATCAATGACTTTATAGGCAATGTTTGCACATGAAAGTACCTCACGAAACTGATTTTGAAGGGAGCGTAATGGTTTAATGATCTATAACAAAGCAGAGAGAGCTTTGGTGATAACAAAGCCAATATTTAATTACTACTAGTAATTTCTTGCTAGAAAAAGTGGATAACAAATGTACATTTACACACAAACATAAACTGATTATATTTTTAAGCTCAACTATCTATCACATAATACATCTGTGCTGTCTTCAAAAATCCATCAGATGAAGGTATCTGTAACGCCGTGGAGGAAGACAGGAACGGGAGTCGAAGGTTGAGTACCATAAACAGGTTTAATGTGTGCGTAGTGTGCGTAGCACAAAACACCGACAGACAATAACTGAAGAACAGACAGGAACTTAAATACACTGATGAAATGATACTCAGGTTAAACTAATAAGTGATAACAGGTGCAGACAATGACTGATTAACTAAAAATGACAAGACTAGACTAGACAAGACAAGACTGAACTAAATGTGACTGTGACAGTATCTCAGACAGGATGTGGCATGAGCATTGTATTTAGACGTGCCTTGCTGCCTACCTTTATTGTGCCAGGGGATTTTTCCGCTTTCGGACACAGCCGTTTTTTCCCCATATGTCATGTGTGGCTTCTAAACGGTCTCTAAACATCTAGTAAATTCAGAAACATGTTCAGAACTCTGCCTGGAAAAAATGGATGCCAGTATTTGTTTTATTTCTTTATTTGTCTTAAAATAAGTTCCCTATGTTGACCGTAAGCCTGACAGAGCCAAGTTTTTCATTTTTTTAATTTACTGAAGTGCCCAGAACAGTTGATTCATAAGGGCTGTCAAATAAGAAGGATGTTCTGGAAACGTTTCATCAGAATAACAGTTGCTGAGCCAGCTGTTCTGAACCGCTGTGTGTGTGAACTTGAGCAAATAACTGCCACTGTGTGCCTCACTGTCACGCCGTGTTATGTATGTGTAGTACATTAAAAAAGAAAAGAAAAATAGACTATTCATTGAAAAACTTAAACTGCCGTTGATGTAATAGTAGGCAGTAAAAGAATTTTCCTTCTCTCGGGAAAGGTGTGTCCGGAATGAATTGTGGAAAAAGGGATTGGTTATGCACCAGATGGATATATGGACATATTCAGTGTATATTTATGTGCTGTGATACAATGAAGATATTGAGGGAGTCGGGTCCTGATTTCATGTATTTTCTGTTTGTTCCTTTTCAGATTTCACAAGCACTTGCTTATGATTTATATTTTGATGAGCAGTCATTAAAAGTGCAAAATCACCGGCATGACTCATGTAGAGGTCATCGCTTCATTTACCAGCATCTCATACTCAATTCTTCTCAACGTTGATTTAAAAAAAGACGTGATTAGGGTTTCCCCCCAAAATCTGTATTAATGATTGTGTGTTTAGTTCTTGATGACAGCAGTGTGTATGTAAATAATTGATTTGCTGCAGCTGGCTGATGGCTGTGGAAACAGGAAGACGCACGCTGATGAAATAATCTGTCAGATCCTCTTCATCAGAAAGCACCTGATTATTATGTCTTAATTACAAGGTCTTTCCTGTATTTTGTCTTCCTACCAATCTATGGCTCTGTTCCAAAATCATCTATAGCAGAAAATAGTGCTGCTGCTCAACTAAGGGAGTGTCACGCTACACTTTTAACTCCATTGTCTTTCATTCATACACATGCAGATGCGAGAGACAGGAAACGCAAGTTCGTGTGAATTTTGCTGCATGCGTTCCAAAGTTCATGTTTGGTGAACTCTTCCCTGCAAATTTGTTTTATGTGACCGGCGTGATTTCAAATCTGACATCAAAGGGTTAGTTCACGCAAAAATGAAAATTAATCATTTTTCTGTCATTAATTACTCACTCTCATGTCGTTCTACACCTGTAAGACCTTCATTCATCTTCAGAACTCAAATTAAGATATTTTTGATGAAATCCGATGGCTCATTGAGTCTCTATTGGCAGCAAGAAAATTAACACTTTCAATGAGCAGAACGCTACTAAAACATTTAAAACAGTTCATGTGAGAACAGTGTTTCAACCTTAATATTATAAAGTGACGAAAATATTTTTTGTGTGCCAAAATAACAACATTACAGTAGGGGGCGCTATTATGTGCACAATTTCTGAAAGAGTATAGAATCTCTGGATCAAAACACAAAAGATAACAAAAGATAAAAGCTAGTCTTCGAAAAAAAAAACACTTTTTCAAATTTTTTTTTTGTTCAAAATGTTGCTTTTTATGAAACTTACCCACATTTAAGTGCTGATAAAAAAGGATTCCTGGAGCTAGAATAAAACTTTTTTTTAAGCAGAGGCGTTGTTCTTTCTCATTATATATTGCATGTTCTGATATTCATAAAGCAAAATATTTGTGGGCGTCATGAATTTTTTGTGTGAAAATAATCAAAAATGCTGGTGGTGGCTGGCAACTTTAAAAAAAACAAAAAAAAAACTGCTGTCATGCAAAGAGTTAATTATATAGAGTATTTTAGATATTTTTCACTGAGTTTTTCACAACAAATTCTGGGATTGCTTTATGCGCACAAGATACGGGCAAATGTTTTTGATATGCCTGTATTGGCGCCGTTGTATGCGAACTGATCTGAGCCGGACGATTACGTCACTGTTTTCTCCAGTGCTGCTATACCTAAATTACCTAGACTAATAACTATTGATCTTTGCAACGGAATGAATCAATAATATATAGAATAAGCTGCACAATGACACCATTTTCTTATTAATGTAAAGCTGCTTTGCCACAATTTGCATTGTAAAAAGCGCTATATAAATAAAGATGACTTGACTTGACTTGAATGCAGTCTAGAATTTAGGCATTGTTGAAATTATTTTAAATTTATCTATCTATTCTATCTATCTATTTGTGTGTGTATATATATGTGTATATATATATATATATATATATATATATATATATATATAATGTCATTTTTTCCTCTCTTTGTTTCTTTGCACAGATTGTTGATTGGTGCTCCCAAAGCCAGGGCTTTATCCAATCAGGGAGCAAACATCACAGGTGGGCTGTACAGCTGTGACATCACCACCCATCCCAATGACTGCACTCGAGTGGACTTTGACAATGATGGTAAACAGAAAAATCATCTTCAAAAATCTTTGTATCATAGATTTAACAATATCATATGAGAATTCAGGTATTCGCAGTAGGTGTCTACTGACTGCTGTCGTGAATATAATTTCTTATTTTAGTGGTTTCAATGCTCATCAAGTCAGCAGTGCCAGGATTCTCTGATAGATCTTGAATTCTAATCATGATTTGGTCTCTGTTCACGGTGACTCACAGTTGATGTTCGTGTGGAGAATAAGGAGAACCAGTGGATGGGTGTGACTGTTCAGAGCCAAGGACCTGGAGGCAAGATTGTGGTACGACAGTTAATGGACCATTAATTGACTTCCAGTTACAGAGTCCTCACTTCGACATTTTAGATTTATTATTTGTGCCTGACACACTCTTTCTTTCTGTGCCAGACATGTGCCCATCGCTACCAGCGTCTGTTGTTCCCGAACACACCCCAAGAGGCACGTGACATCACTGGACGCTGCTACATGCTCAGTCAAGACCTGAGCATTGACAGCCAATCGGATGAGGATGGGGGCAACTGGAAATTCTGTGATGGCCGCGCTAGGGGTCATGAAAGGTTTGGGGCCTGTCAGCAAGGCTTGGCTGCCACCTTCACTAAAGACTACCATTATGTCATCTTTGGAGCACCAGGGGCGTACAACTGGAAAGGTAGAAATGATATTACACATAAAATGGAGTTTTTGTGTGTATTAGTGACTCACAGGTCATTGTTTTGACCTTTGGCATGGTCTTACCTCATGAATACCTCATATTGCTACCATTTATTTATTATGATCCATAAAAATAGTGTTTTTACTTACATTTCATATGCTTTTATATGCTTTTCGTTTTAAATGTATAGTGACCCCACTGGTGAGGTAGAGCACTGCAATGTTTCTCTCATTATTTCCTTATTCACACAATTTTATTGCCTTGTGAAAAAGATATACATTTTAACATACTTTTTAAAAGAGTACTTTTTACAGAGATAATACACTTTGAAAGAATATTCGGTTACACTTTATTTTAAGGTGTCCATGTTGTAGTGTGTTTATACATTTAAGTATTGAGTAATAATAATTAACTACATGTACTTACTATAGGGTTATGGTTAGGATGAGGGTTTGGTTTAGGGTTAATTGCATGTAATATTGCATAATTTATAGTTATTAATACATTAACTACATGTAACGTGTAACAACAACACTGTACAATAAAGTGTTACAGAATATTCTTAAGTGCAAGCTGAATATAATGTTTTTGGACACTTAATTGCATGTTAATAACAATTAAATGAAAATGTGTTGTAGTTTAAATTCATATTATCTGAATTATCTGGGTGTGTCTTTTTTTGACTCGATATATCTTTTAAAGTTAACTAAATTATTCTTTAATGTCATTTCTATTTTAATTTGTATGCTATGTATTTAAAAATATTTTTAATTGCACATTTGTAATGAAGCTAAAACTTAATACACTAAAAATATATTAATATATGTTAATATAGTATCAAATAATACCCCAAACAGTTACAATCAAGTATTTCACTATAGTTTGTAGTCAACATGTTGATATGTGTATATCTTTAAAGCATGATGAATTTTAAAACGTGCTTTAAAATAAAACTTTAAAAGTGCACCTTTCAAAAATCTACTTAAGTGTGATAAGAAACAGTCATGAAATTGTACTTTATGTACATTTAAATGGCCTTTTATTTCATAAATATTATATAATCCACATTACAGTTTTTACTTGAATTATTAGTGCACAATCACAGGGGTTTGCACAATTAAATACATGTTTCTCATAACCAGTAATCAAAAAATTCGTTTTCCTGTGTCATAATAACACTCACCCCAACATGTCCGTTCTCTAGGTATAGTGCGTGTCGAGCAGAAGAACAACACTCTGCTGGAAATGGGCTTGTTTGATGATGGTCCGTTTGAGGTCGGGGATGAAAACCGCCTTGATCCAAATCTAGTGCCAGTACCAGCCAACAGTTACTTAGGTGAGTGTGAACACCATGTATGTGTGTTTGTGTGTGTGCAGTCACTGTGTTTTGACGTTCATGCTTTTGTGACGCTGAATTTTTGCATATGTACAGGATTCTCTCTAGATTCCGGCCACAGTATCACAGAAAAGGGCAAACTCATCATAGTGTCAGGAGCGCCGAGAGCCAATCACAGTGGTGCAGTGGTGTTTCTGCGGAAGGAAGGCGAAGCATCCACCATGCTCACACCTGAACACGTTCTGGAAGGACCAGGACTCGCATCATCGTTTGGATATGATGTAGCTGTGGTGGACCTGAATGGAGATGGGTGAGCGATACAAGATCTGTATAGAAAATAAATGTTGTTTATTATGAAAAGAAGTGGGTTGTGAGTACCCTTGTGAAAAAGAAGTCTGCTCAAGTCTCAGTAATTGAATATTGACTGTGCACTTGTAGTTTACTTCTATAGCTATATACTTCTATAGCTAATATTAATGAAATAAAAGGCCACTTAAGTGTACTTAAAGAGAGTCTCTTAACACACTTTGGTGCTCTTTGTTATGTCAAATTAAAAGTTTTACTTTAAAGTACATTTTAAATAATCAAATTTAAATAATTTGTTTTAACAAACAATTTTGTCATGTTTTAAAGAAGTATGACACTTATTTTCATATGCTGACTAACATACAAAAGTACATGTGAAGTACTTGATTATAGTTTTAACTAGTGTGTGTTTTTTTTATACCTATAATGCCCCTTTTAATATTAGGCTCTGGTGTCCCCAGAATGTGTCTGGAGTTTCAGCTCAAAATACCCCACAGATCATTTATTATAGCTTGTCAAATTTGCCCCTATTTGGGTGTGAGCAAAAACACGCAATTTAAGTGTGTGTCCCTTTAAATGCAAATGAGCTGCTGCTCCCGGCTGCTTTGCAGAAGAGGGAGGAACTTTAACAGCTCTCGCTTCGGTTGCTCAACAACAACAAAGCTGGAGAATCTCACGCAGCCAAAATGAGGATTGTCAGTAACAGTGTTCAGCCTTACATTGTTCAAACCGGAGTCGGACACTGATGGAGAGTGATGTCACTAAACTGGGAAGAAGCTTGTTGTAGTCCCTTCCAGCCGTTGTAGTCCTTAAAAAGTGATTTCTGTACGTTGTAACTTTGCAGACGTTGTTTCTGCTCAAACAGCAACATTACACACTAACTAAAGTTAATATCATAAAGAATGATTATAAAATGAAATCATAATCAAGGACCCCTTTAAATTTAAAGTTAATATTTTTTTATTGTAACCTCAACATCAAATGTTTCATTTAAAATATATTTAAATACCTGACATACAGGTTTCAAATGAAATTAGTATACATTTTAAAGTATATTTTAATTTACCATAAATGCTTGTCAGTATACTTGGCAGTAAACTTTAACCTTATTTCAAAGACAATAGAAGTAATTATGAAATTATATATAAAAGATGCACTTAAGTCCTACTTAAGTGGGTCGAAGAAGCATGATAAATTTCAGCTAATTGAATTTAATATAAATTTAAACTATAATGCATTTTCATTTAATTGAAAATAACATGTACCTAAGTCTCTGAAGACATTACATTCAGTTTACAATTAAGTATATTCTTTTAAACTATATTATCATCACAGTAAGTACTCTTTTTTTACAGAGCCCCTAAAGGGACATTTGCAAAAATATGTAAAAAATTCCTGTGCGCACATGAAAAGTTTCTCCTACGCATGCAATATTTTCACGTTTCTCATGCTCACTCAAAAGTCTGTATATTTTTTATTTGTGCAAAGGTCCTTTTAGGGGCTCTGTACTTTTTAAAATAGGCTAAAGTTTACTACTTTTTCACAAAGGTGGGCAGCTAAATTATGTTGATTGTTCCTCCAGTTGGCAGGATGTTGTGGTTGGTGCACCCCAGTTCTTCCAGAGAGATGAGGAAGTGGGTGGAGCTGTGTATGTTTACATCAATAAGGCTGGAAGGTGGAAGGACGTCACCCCAACTCGCCTGAATGGAACCAAAGACTCCATGTTTGGACTGGCTGTGGAGAACATTGGAGACATTAATCTGGATTCTTTTGAAGGTTGGATGCAGGAGTTGATCTTTAGTTTAGGAAGCAAAATATTTGAATTCTTTTTGTTTGAAATTCTTCCTGCGTGTTTCTCAGATATTGCAGTAGGTGCTCCATATGCAGACTCAGGGTTTGGTAGCGTGTACATCTACCATGGATCTGCTGACGGCATCAATACCAAGCCAGCTCAGGTTAGACACACTTTCTGCTTTCTGTCTCTCAGTTTCCTCTTCTGCCTGCCATTTTAATGGAACACATCAGTGATAAATTACTCAGATCAAGTAATGGTGGAACTGAAAGCAATAAATGGCACTATGAGGTTTAAAAGGTTTTCCATTTTCAGGATAAAAAATTGCATATTTTAATTGTACATCTGAATGTACTTTGCTTTTGACATTCTCCTTATGTAACTTCATCTGTTGTGAAGTTTAAAACAAAATATGATTTTAGTCTATACATGGTGTTTTTTGTTGTATTTTTTGCTGTTAAATGAATGAATAAAGTCTTCATCAACAAACACCAAGACATCTGACATTATCTTGCAGATACTGGAGGGCAAACAGCACAACATTAAGATGTTTGGCTATTCTCTGGCTGGAAATATGGACCTGGATCAGAACTCGTACCCCGATCTCGCCGTGGGGTCGCTCTCTGACACAGTTTTTATTTACAGGTGCTGACAGCTCATGTCAAAGTTGTTACTTGAAGATTTTTGACACACTATAGCAACATCCCTCTTGTGTGCAGGTCCAAAACGGTTATTAGCATCAAGAAAGACCTCAAGGTGACACCAAAGGAAATTGACTTGATGAAGAAAACGTGTGACAACAGTATTTGGTGAGATACTGACAAAACGAGAAAGCATCACTCGTAGATGTGTCAGAGATTTTAATCTATGTATTTTGAGAAGATAATTATGTGTGTTTCTCCCCAGCTTGACTGTGGAAGCTTGTTTCTCATATAGAGCAAACCCTCCCACCTACAACCCTAAGCTCAGTGAGTCTGTTTATGCTCTTATAATGAGAAACTCTCATTATCTATTACAGTTTTTTTTATTGTTTAACTATATTGCTGGAATCAATCTACAACAATGTGATGAACAATAAAAACATTGACTGCCAATCAGAAATCAAAGGACAAAGAACTCTAGCATTTAAAGTGGCATACGCACTTATAATAAACTTTGCCTTTGTCCATTGGTTTGGACACTAATATAGTTATCGTTATACTTATTGTTCGTAGTGTAAATAAAACCTTAAGATTTATTCCAAAAGAATTCTATGTTAATAATGCTGTTACAGAAGTCTGTATGTCAGATGTTCATTGGAGTATATAAGTTCACTTCTTTGTTCTGTGCTCAGAAGCTCGCACATTCTAAATCATTTTTGTTTGTTTGCCAGCCATTTCCTGTACACTTGAGGCAGAGTGGTACCGCAGGAAGCTGGGTCTTCCATCTAGAGTTGTGTTTCTGGAGAAGAACGAGATGGATCAGGATTTCCAGTCGACCGGGACTCTGGAGCTACGAGGACAAAACAAGAAAGCTTGTTACAAGACCAAACTCAGATTACAAGTAAATAAAGCTTTAAAGTCACAGTGATAGATATTTTCTTCTATATTGCAACACACATCCAAGTGTAACAGAATGTGGGGCGGGCACTTGGTTCTATGATTGGATTTTGAGATATGGGGGTTGCAACAGTGGAGGCAGATGAATGTGAGCTTGGAGGGGTGAGTTTAAAGAGGCCACATTATGCCTATTACAAAGTCTTGATTTTGTTTTTGGGCTCTATAGAACAGGTTTTCATGCTTGATTTTTTCACATATTTGATATATTGTTGCTGCTCCTCTCTTCCCAGTCTCTCAGTAACGCTCTAAGAATAAGCCTATGATTGAATCTGGAAATAAAGCAGAATAACTGAGAAAAATGAGAATTATTCCTCAGATGTCATGTCCGTAATTTACAGAAACACATCTAGCATTAATTCGATATCAAACAGATTCATTTAAAGACGTTATTACTCCACCACCTGTGACTAACTAGTTAATTTGGTCAATGATGCATCGTACTACGGTAGTGAAGCAGCGAGTTGTTGTTGCATGGGAAACGCACCCCTGTTTAGTTCCTGTGTCTATTAAGCCCCTCCTGAAAAACACAATGTGCTCTGATTTGTCGGCTGGAAGAGTATCTTGTAATTGGTCAACCATTTCGAGCGTGTTTCAGAAATGTCACGGCCCTCACCATAACCGCTAGTTTCATCACACAGGTTCACACTGTGTGATTTTGGCCATGATTTGACCATCTGAGACAAATTTTGTGAATCCTAAAAGATAATCTGAAGCCTTTGGTTGTTACTTTGACATGTTCGCTGAAAGCCGATTAATGATTATTGCAATTAAATTTGACCTCTGACGAGATTCTACCAGTGTCAGACGATTTGATGCACAGTCCTGTAGTGTGACAACCGTCCTGTACGACAAACCGTCAAATCAAAAACCAATAGGTGCGCAGTACCTGGTGAATTAGTGAGATAACAACGAACCACCACTTGCTCCAAACACACACACACACACATCTGTGTTTTTTCCAGTTTTTTAAATAAGCCATGATCAAAATTAATGCTAGAGATTGTTTTTATTTGCTATCCTCCATCCTGCAATCCAAAATGTAAATGCAGCTCGCGTCACTGAACGCGTCACAGATTGATGATGTAAAACTCTGGAAGAGTCTTCTTGCCTGTCCATTTTTAATGAATCTTGATTGCCATACAGTCTGATATTAATGATGTCTGAGATACTAGTGTGACATGACTTACAGCGGGGATGATTTTCATACAATCTGACAAATATAATATTTGTATTAATTATAATATATATATATTTATAATAGTCGTAAAGGACTATTATGAATCATATTGTCTGCACCCGACTTAACTCAACTTAACTCAGTTAAGTATTATTTAAATAAGGAATGTTATGGAGTTATATTATGTTATCCTTTGGAGTGACTTTTTGCTTTGGAACTTTGCAAACCTTTTTTATGTTCAAACAGCAACATTACACACTAAAGAAAGTAGAACATGTAAAAAAAACATTATAGGTCCTCTTAATGATTGGAGAAATTCTGCATATGTCACATGAGAGAAGTCTGACCATTTGATTAAACATTATGAGGTCATTATGAATTGTTCACAATAAGTTATAACATGCACTTAGAGAACAGATAGGATGAATGATCATTTACATCCCAAGTTTAGAGTAGCAATTTGTCCACAAATGTAAATTCTGTCATGTTGTTCCAAACCCATATGACTTCCTTTCATATGACTGGAGATTTCAAGCTTCAAAATTGTCAAGTATTATATAAGTATGATATAAATAGCCCACATGACTTATTTGTGCTACATTCAGAGTCTAAAGTCATATGATGTTTTTGTGTGAGGAACAGACCAACATAACCGAAATCTTCCTCTCCAATGAGCTGTTAACTTGAGAACCCCTACAACCACATCAATTCAGTTTTTGTGTGAAAGTATCATACGTCTGCAGTTCTATGCATTGGTGGATTTTCATAATTCTCATTTTGGATTAAGGGACTTTTATTATGACATTCCAACAGCCTCTGTCTAATCTCTCATTAATTAAATGTTATTTCGATACATGTTGACTGAGTGGGATCTGCTGTGTGCTGGTTTTCAGGAAGGCATCAGGGATAAGCTCAGAGCGATTCCTATCGAGGTGTCTGTGGCCATTCAGAGTGCTAAGAGAGGCAAACGGCAGAGCTCGCTGCCACAACTAGTGCCAATACTGGACTCCACGGTGCCCAACAAGACCATCACCGAGGTATTCTCACAATTTACTGCACATCTTTTTTAGCAAATCAAATGAAGAGTCAATTGAAATTTAGATCCTTTACTGTAAACATAATGTAAATAGTGTCTATTTACACCGAGCACAAATAGCCCACCTTGTTAGCAGAGGATATTTACACTGACTCCGCCCACCATTGTCTGGTTGAGCCAGACAAAATTACAAAAGAAACCCGTCTGATAACAGGAGCAGTGGCATGGAGAGTAAGGACATTAGATTTTAGTGAAACTGATTTCCCAAATACAAAATGTTCCAGGGTCAACATCTTTGTTGATTCTAGAACAACATTCCAATCAACCATTTAGATTTGAGGGACAAGTTTATAGTTTATGTCAAGTTTAGGCTTACAAGTTTTATTCTCCGATCATTTCCCTCTGATTTTATGGATAAGTTAGCGGTAGTGTTAGGTTTAGGGGTAGGCTTAGGACTGAAGTTTCAGACAGGAATGTTGTACCTGGATCAACAAAATATATTGACCCTGGAACTCGTGTGACTCTGTGTTTATTTAAAATAAAAATGTGGAAAATGTTCAAACAGTATTTATCGGGTAGGGCAAGGCACAGGGAGACACATTACTGCGCTGTAAAAAAAATTATTGGTTTAACTTAAACCAATACTTAAAAGTAAGTTACCTGGTTGCCTTAAATTTTTAATTTTTAAAATCTTTAATGTCCCAATAAAGCAGCATCCATTTATGATTTTAATAAATATAATCATAGACACTGAATATGTTATTATTGCATACTTTTTTTGTAATATCTGCCACTATTTGCACTATGTGTAAATAGCATCTAACTAGTATTTACACTTAGTACTGTGTACTGCTATTTTCACTTAGTGTAAATTGGATCTTCAGTGTATTGTAGTTCCTTATAAAACAGTTGTTTTTATTACTTATGTAATGTTATATAGTAAATGTTATAATAAAATATAACAATATTATAGTAATAAAATAAATGCCAACAATAAGTTTTGCATAGACAAAAAATGTAATAGGCTGATTAATGAAGTAATAAAATAATTCTACTCTAAAGATTGTATTTGCCATCTTTTCTGGCCAAGGTGAACTTCCTGAAGGAGGGTTGTGGCACGGACAACATCTGTCAGAGTAACCTACAGCTGCAGTACAGGTTCTGCTACAGAGAGTCCAAACAGGATGTGTTTCCTCCTCTACCTCTGTATGTACAGTAGCAGCAACACAACACAAACATAACACACAACTAGCTCTGTTTACAACTGCCATTTACCATGAGAAATCTTATTGTATCAGTAACAATACACATTATTGGATTGTTTAATACATCAAGTGACTACTGACTCTGGAAAACTAAAAGTCTGTTACAAGGCATGATAGATTGCTTGCCATTTATGGAACATGTATCAGTATAAAAGGTTTGTTTGTTGGTGTGCAGTGTGCTAAATGATCAAACCCATCTCTCAGGGAGAATGGGGTGCCAGTGATTTCACTGAGCGATCAGAAGGACATTGCTCTGGAGGTCACAGTGAGGAACAGAAATGGAGATGATGCTCATGAAGCCAAATTGGTGGGGCACTTTGATGAATCTCTCTCATACTCTGGATTCAGATCTCTCAGAACTACTGTAAGTGTATCACAAATTCAAACCGCTGTCTTAGTCATGTGACCTGAACCTTTCTGTTGTGGCTCCCCTCTCTGTTTCATATTATTCATTATTTCACCATTGAACCAAAAATATTGTTGCTATATTTCTTTCTGTTTATCTTCTTGTTGTTCAGTTGGCTCTGTCAGGGACTCAGTAGACTAAATGCATACATTTTACATTTCAATAATGATGTAACTTCAATCAGTTACCCCCATCCATACTTTACAGTGAAGTCCACACAATATGGCCCTGTGTCCATCTGGTTTTAAGATGCGTTTGTTGTTTTGTAGACACATAACTGCACTGTAAAAAGAAATGATTGGTTTAACTTAAAAAAGTAAGTTACCTGGTTGCCTTACATTTTTAATGTAAATTAATTTTTTTAGTTAATGCAATGAAGACGATTGTTTAATCAACAGAAACTCAAAATATTATGTTATCTGAACCACATTTTTTATCTAAGTTAATTTGACAAAAGAAAAAAATGTGATAACAAATCATAAAAATAATTTTTTACAGTGTGTTTTCACCTGTTTTTTTTAATACGTCTCTCTTGTCCACTTTCAACTACTTCTGTCCTGATTTCTTCTATGGGCTTTAGATCTAATGAACGAAATAAGCTCATGCAATTTAAATAGGATGAGAAATGACGGAAAATCATACGGAGAGCAGCAGCTTTAGTTTCTGCTCTGGCAGCCGCTAGACCAGCCGAACTTTGTGAGTCTGTATTAGAAATCAAGAATGCTGAGAGAACATTGTTTACACATTACGTCAAATGTGTTTTAGGCTACTTCTGGAAGTGGTCGAAAGTGGACAAGATCTAAAGGTTTCACACCTGTATTTAGCGTTGTCCACTTCGGATCCGATCAACCAAAATATTAACCCAGTGGTCCACCTTCTGTGCTCTGATGTTGTGTGACCAAACCTCTCTCATCCTGTAGGATAAACATGTGATCTGTGCTGCCAATCAGAATGGCTCCCTGGCAGACTGTGAGCTGGGAAACCCTTTTAAACGGGATTCAGTGGTCAGTAATATTTCAAAGATGCCATATTAAACTATTTCATGAACTGTCATTTTTATAAAACTGTCTGTTTTGTAGGTAACATTCTATATTATATTGAGCACTGGCAACATATCACTCGACACCAAAGAAGTGGAGATCGACCTTCAGCTGGAAACGTATGAAATATTATAAATATCAAAACCACTCTTAATTTAAACATGTCCATGTACCTATTTTAAGCAATTGTATGATGAATGTATATTGATGCTCATGTTCTCACACAGGACGAGTTCACAGGAGGGCCTGAGCAAAGTGAAGGCCAAAGCCAAAGTGCTGATTGAACTTCTTCTTTCTGTACAAGGGTGCGTATCATCCTTTTATATCTCAACTCATGTGATATCTTGGCAAAACTAAGCTGAGACATTTTTGAGATCTCTTTTGAATCTCAAGAAGAGACACAAGATTTTTTTTTAAGTATTAAGATGCGTTTTGGTCGATCAGATCACAAGTAGATGAGGGAGACACATTCCTGTTTACACCTGATGTTTTAATCCGTCTCTTTTGTCCACTTTCAACCACTTCTGTCCTGATTTCTTCGAGGGGGCATGTATGGGTGGGAAAATGTATGGGTTTTTTCCAGATCTTTTGATCTAATGGATAAAATAAGCTCATGCAATTTACATGTGAACGTGACTGGAGACGATGGAAAAACATACGGAGAGCATCAGCTTTAGTTTCTGCTCTGACTGCCACAAGACAAGCCGAACGCTGTGAGTGTGTGTTAGAAATCAGGAATGGTGAGAGAACATTGTGCTTGGTACATTTTTCGTCTTTGAACCAAACTTGGATCTTCACACAACAAAGTTTAAATCCCATCTGGCTAGCACACTTCCCATAATGTTTATGTACTAGGCCAGTTGGAGGAGAGTGGATGGTCTTTTGTGGTTGTTCGACCACATGAGCTACAAAAGCAATGCGTTTTCAACAACCACTGGAAGTAGTTGAAAGTGGACAAGCTCAAAATGGTTTAGACTCAGTTTACACCTGTATTTATCATCATCCACTTGTGATCCGATCCACCAAAACGCATCTTAATACCAGGTGGAAACAGGACCTTAGGGTCTTTTTCAGCAGAAGCAGCAGTTGTAAGCAAAAATCTTCATTAATCTCATATTAATCTCCTGGAGAGACAACTGAGAGACATTAAGGAGACATTTTTTTTTACTTCCATTGCACTTTAAAGTTATATTATACAAGTTGCATCATTACATTCAGGTTTTGTGCCGAACTTTCAGCAAGAGCCGGTGGGACTCGATGTTTAAGGATCAAGGCTTCTGTTCTAAAGGCCACGACGTCTCACGCAGAGTTTACCGTGAAGCTGTAGAAATCTAGAAATCAATATGTCAGCACTGTACTCTTGAGAAAAGCACTTAACCCAAGGTTAAAAGCAGCTGCTAATAACTATTAGTTACTGTATCTCTGCCACCATTTACTTTCCAGAATGACTCTCCTTTGAAAATGAATGCATTAGCATACTTTTAAAAAGAGCGCTTATTACGGAAATAATATACTTTAAAATATATATACTTAAGTGCAAACTGAATATAATGTCTTGAGACACTTTGCATGTTTATTATAATTATGTGTTATAGTTTAAATTTATATTAAATATAATTAGCTGAACTTTAGAGTGCTTGGACTTAAATGCATCTTTATGTAATTTCATAATTCTATTTTCTTTGAAATATAGTATACTACTGAATGTACTGAGGTGCATTTATGGTGAACTAAAATATACTTTAATGTCCTTCCTATTGAAATTTGTCATATATAAGGTATCACTTTTATTTTCCACTGTCAGTTACACAAGTTACATGTATTTACTGTAGTAATAACTATAAATGATGCATAATTACACGCAATTAACCCTAAACCAAACCCTCATCCTAACCCTAACCCTATAGTAAGTACTTGTAGTTATTTATTATTACTCAGTAATTAAATGTATAATTACACTGTAACACTGACACCTTAAAATAAAGTGTAACCATCATTACAGATGTGTAATTACAAATATATTTAAATATGAAGGTGCAATTTAGTACATTTAAAAATATATTAACATCAAATAACACAAGTCAAACTTATACATTACATGTGCTTTAGTATGTCAACAAATCAAAATAAGTGTACTTTAAATCTTAAAAGATTATTAAAACATAACGAAAGTGTACTCTATTTAAGTGCACTTAAATGTCCTTTTATTTCACCACTATATTACATGCATATTTTTTTAAAATATACTTTTAAAATGTGAAGTACACAAGTGCACATTCAATACAATTAAGGGGTTAGCTCACCCAGAAATGAAAATTAATTTTCATTAATTACTCACCCTCATGTCGTTCCACACCTGTAAGATCTTTGTTCATCTTCTGAACACAAATGAAGATATTTTTGATGAAATCTGATGGCTCAGTGAGTCTCTATTTTCCACAAGGTAATTTACATTCTCAGAAAACTACTAAAACATATTTAAAGCAGTTCATGTGAGTACAGTGTATAGAGCTAAGAGTGTAATATTTATATTATAAAGCGACGAGAATACTTTCTGTGCTCCAAAAAAACGAAATAACTACTTTTCAACAATATCTAGTGATGGACGATTTCAAAACACTGTTTCAAACCTTTGCAAATCTTGTGTTTTGAATCAGTGGTTTGGAGCGCCAAAGTCACTTGATTTCAGTAAACAAGGTTTTGTTATGTCATAAGTGATTCGCAATTTCAATAGTTCACGTGACTTTGTCAGTCCGAACTACTGATTTGAATCAAAGATTAGTAAAGCTTCATGAAGCAGTGTTTTGAAATCGGCCATCACTAGATATTGTTGAAAAGTCGTTATTTTGGGGTTTTTTTGCCGCACAAAAAGTATTCTCGTTGCTTTATAATATTAAGGTTGAACCGCTGTACTCATATGAACTGTTTTAAATATGTTTTTACTAGCTTTCTGGGCATCTGAAAGTGTTCATTATCTTGCTGGCAATAGAGACTCACAGCCATCAGATTTCATCAAAAATATCTTAATTTGTGTTCTGAAGATGAACGAAGGTCTTACGGGTGTAGAACGACATGAGAGTGAGGAATTAATGACAGAATTTTCATTTTTGGGTGAACTAAGCACTTCTTTTTCACAAAGGTCTGCAGACATTTAGTTGTGTTATGTCCTATCACATGTCAGCAGGAATGTTTTATCTGATTGCTGAGTCTTCTTGTTGTTTATCAGGGTTGCCAAGCCATCTCAGGTCTATTTTGGAGGTGAAATCAGAGGCATGAGTGCCATGAAGACCGAGGAGGAAGTCGGCAGCTTGATCGAATATGAATTCAGAGTAAATGCCAAAATATTTTAAATAATCATATGCCTTTTCAGATATTACTGAAGGAATTCTACTTATAACTTAAAAATGTTCATTATTTTTTATTTATTTATTTATTTTTTTGTTTGCAGGTGATTAATTTAGGAAAGCCTCTGAAGTCTTTTGGAACTGCATCCCTGAACATTCAGTGGCCCAAAGAAAGTTCTGTGGGAAAATGGCTGCTGTATCTGATGAAGATCAACACCAAGGACCTACAGTTAGTCACCTGTTCACCTGAGAGAGAGATAAACCCTCTCCGACTGAGTGAGGTACCAAATCTTAGTGCACAACTGAAAGAATGCTGTTAATCATTTTGATGTGTTTGAAGTGTTTCAAACTGATTAAAAATGATGCTTTAAGAGTTAACCTTTTGGCTGAGATTGTTGCTAAATAAGATAAAAAGTTGACACATCTGTGACACTTTTAGGAGTCAACGTCAACCAGGAAAAAGCGTGAGCTGGAGGAGAAGAGACCGTCTGATGGGAGTAAAATCTCTCTCTTCCCTGACAAACGCAAGCACAAGATTCTGGTAATGAGATTTAATTATTTATATTCGTGGTGAACTTTAATTTTTTAGGAATGATAGGACCAAAACAACTTGATTATTTCTCACAGTCTTGCAGTGGTGATGCTAGATGTGTGGAGATTAAATGCCCCCTACAGGGCTTGGACAGCACTGCAGTCATCATTTTGAAATCCCGGCTGTGGAATTCCACTTTCCTTGAAGTAAGGACATTGAGTAGTGCTTGTTTTGTTCCCTTGAATGAATGGATGAGGTTGTTGAAGCAATCTATTTTGTTTTCCTCTATAAAACAGGATTATGTGTCCTACAATTACCTTGATATCATAGTGAAAGCCTCCATAAGTCTGGATGTTTCTGCCAAGAACATTGTCCTTAAAAAGCCTGAGGCCCAGGTAACACGGTTTTCTGAAGTTTAACACATTAAATACATTCATACTGTTAATTAAACATTCTGTTTATTAAATATTTTGTTGAAAAACCATACATTTTATGCCCAGGTGAGGCTGACAGTGTTCCCGGAGGCGACAGTGACTCCGTTCGGAGGAGTTCCATGGTGGATCATTCTCGTGGCTGTATTAGCTGGAATTCTGATGCTGGCTCTCCTGGTTTTGTTACTCTGGAAGGTATTAAACACTCATACACATAAAACATGAATTAAAAAAAAAAACCCAATGACATCAGCCACACAACTAAGAGTTCCTTAAGGAATATTTCTTGTTGAAAGCTTATATCTGAACTTCTCTGTACTGAATTAGTTTTTTGTTGTTTTCTAATACTATAGCTTTATTTATTCTGAGTTTCCCTTTTAATGGCCCTAAAAAGAAGAGATTTAAACTGCAATTTGATGTCATTTCATTAAATAAAACAAAAATCAAACAGAGAATAATTTATTTTTTTCAAGAAAGAAAACCACAAATATACAGAGCCCCGCATAAGACATGCAGGAAAAAAAAAAATATATTTGTTTGTATGTATTGTGTAGGGCTCCATACTATGGCACATTTTAAGCAATAAAAAATAAAATAAATCTTTTTAAAAGTTTTAAATGACAAAACAATGGATATAAAATGTATTGTGACACTGATTTAGCAGGTGTTCTTTGTGAAAAACATATTATTGAATGTAATGTTTTCGGACACTTAATTGCAATAAAATGAAAATGCATTATAGTTTAAATTTATATTAAATGCAGTTAGCTGAAATTCTGAGAGCTTTTTTTGACCCACTTAAGTAGGACTTAAAGTACATCTTTATATATTTATACTGAAATAAGGTTAAAGTGTACAGACGAACATACTGACAAGCATTTATGATAAATAAAATATACTTTATTGCCATTTCTATTGAAAGTTGCATCTTTATAATTACACATTAGTAATGAAGTTGCAATTAAAAACATTTAAAATATATTAAATTTAAATGTAATATCAAATAACACACTACAGTTTAAATTATAATCAATAACTTTACATGTGCTTCAGTATGTTAGCCATCACATCAAAATATGTGTACTTCAAAACATGACTAAAATGTATTTTAAAGTTAAATGCTTAATTTGACATTATAAAGTGCACTTTATTAAAGTTAACACTTAAGTGGCCTTTTATTTAATATTACAAATACAGTTTTATAAAAACTGTAGTTTTTTTACTTTTAGGATTTAAAGTACACAATTGCATGTTCAATACAATAAAAATTCTGTCATCATTTGCTCACCCTCATGTTGCTCCAAAAACAAAAGATGATATTTTAATAATCGGTAACCAAACAGTTGATGGACCCCATTGACAAACAAATACTATGGAAGTCAATGGGGCCCATCAAGTGCATGGTTACCAATAAAATATGTTCTTTTGTGTTCAGCAAAAGAAATAAATTCATACACGTTTGGCGCAACATGAGGATGAGTAAATGATGACAATTTTAATTTTTGGGTGAACAATCCCTCTAAAGCCCTGGGTATACTTCGTTTTTTTATGCATACGCTAGTACAGTCGAACGCACAGCCTTGCAAAGTATACTTCATTTGACTCGTACGCATACACAGGCATTCGACGCATGCACAGTTTGAGTTCTCTCGTCACGAGTTATGACCCATGTCAACATCTTTAGCATGAAAGAATACAGAGTTGTACAAATGAGGCTACTTTCCAACCTCTTCTCCAACCTCTCATCTATGTAGGCCTCCATTGTGGCTGTAGCTTGCATGTGTTCCGGTCTGTTCTATTTATGCAGGTTTTCTTTGACTACCTTGTGAATCGACGCCCCCAGGGCACGGTTGCCACCTTCTGTATAAACTAACAGCAAAAGAACAGTATAGTACGCACAGCCACTTCTAACTGGTGTCACGTGCACTATTTGCTGACCCTTGCAAATGCGTAAAAAGTGAGGTATACTTTGGGCTTAAGCACATTTATTTTTCACAAGGGGATAGTGGATCATTTTAGTTTGATATTCTACACCTGTGGTTCCTCTGCTAGGACACCTGTGTAAACTTAAGAACTTCTCACTAAAACCCCAGCCGTTTAAAAGGCATATTTTTTATTCAGGTTTTACTGCCCAAATCCTTTTTGTGGCACTGCATATTAATTATATGAACATTTGTGTTAGTGGAATTCCTTTGTCTTTAGTACAAACATTCTCATGACATGTTTGCAATGACCCCTGAATTTGCCCCCCTGTAGTGTGGTTTCTTCAAGCGGGCCCAGAAGGACGAGTATGATGCAGCAATTCACAAAGCTGAGATTCACACTCAGCCCTCAGACAAACTGTCCACTGAGGCCTAGCTCTCCTTACCAGGGTAAAACACGACCGCTGCAGCAGATCGGTGTCTGCATGACGTGTGGCCTAACTCACTAACTCATCCTTTGCTTTGACAAAAGGAAGGGAAAGACACATGCTGCACAGCGTGCTTCGTTCTTTCCTTGTGAAGCTCAGTTTTGTTTTTTATTGTGTCAATGGATGTGCTTCTACATGTCCTGTTTTGTCAAGCATGTCCCGTCTCTCAGTGTTCTCAAAAGCATACACAGTGATTTAAACGTGCCCATTTTTAAAATTATGTTTAATGAGTTTCTCTTCTGTCTCTGTCAGTGTGGATTTTTCAAACGCTCCAAATATGAGGACAGCGTTCCGAAATATCATGCTGTGAGGATTCGTAAGGAGACGCGTCTCTTGAAAGATGGAAAGGTCTTGTTAGATCCCCTTGAGAAGAAGCAATGGATGACCACGTGGAATGAGAACGAGAGCTACTCATGAGACTGTTTCTGCATCTGATGTGGACAATTTTGGTACCATCAGGCGTCTCTAGTTGTGAAAAGATTCAGAGGACGTCCACCTCTGCACGGTCTGTGAGCCCACTGTTGAACGGAGAGTTAAATATCACAGGCGTTTGACATGAAGATGGCTTTACACATTCACGTGTTTCTTGTAACTAAAGGGTAAAGACTGACTGTTAACGCCTGGAGATCTCTGGGCTTTTTGTTTGCAATGGCACCCCTTAAAAAGTGTTTGTATATTTTTGGAAGATGCATGAGATGCCAACAATGGATTGTCTTGATTTTCTTTGTAAATATTTACAATGCAGTTTATTTATTTTGTCTTGTAATTTTGTACCAAGATGCCTACTGTGCATGAACTGCCCAAAGGTTATTTTTCATGTCTTTCGGTAACTGTAAATTAGATTGAATGTTTTGAGGTCTGTCAGTTGAAGCTCAGGCTGCCAGTGTCAAAAAAGGAGAAAATAAATGAGTTACTACTGAAAAATGTTGACCTGAATATATCAGTTGTGACACTGGAGCAGTTATAAGCAGACACGACATATCAGCATCATTTGATCACATCATTATCATGTCATTTGTAATCTCTAGAATGCTCACAAAACCAAAAATGAAAATTATGTCATTAATTTCTCACCCAGCAGTGTTTCGAAATTGCCCATCACTAGAAATTGTTAAATAAAGTCATTATTTTTTTTATCTTTTTGGCAAAAAAGTATTCTCGTCGCTTCATAACATTAAGGTTGAACCACTGTACTCGCATGAACTAAAAATAAAAAATTTAAAATAGTTTAGTAGCTTTCTGGGCATTGAAAGTGTAAATTAACGTGCTGTCACTGAGCCATCGGATTTCATAGAAAATATTTTAATTTGTTTTAAGATGAAGAATGAAGGCCTTATGCGTGTGGAACGACATGAGGGTGAATTCATTTTTGGGTGAACTAACCCTTTAAGCTTTGTTGCCCCCTGGTACTGATTCTCCTGTTGTCTTTGCTAATAGAGCACAAAAAAAAAAAGTGTAATTTATTGATCATCACCGCCATGAACTGCTTCTTTCTACTGATTTTACCAAAACTGTGACGTCTATCTTGTAGTCCTGCAGGCTCAATTCTATCCTCTCTTTTTTGCTGTTGTTTTGGGCTTTTTCTGTTTATCATCTCTCTGCTCTGTTGAAGATCACACATCAAATAGTTAATAAGTAAATGTTCAATGCTTAAACATTATTCAAATGTTGTTTTTCAGAGCAAATGTCTTCCTGATGCAGTCTTGACTGAAGGCCTATAAAGATAATAATAAAGAACTTATAGTTCTAAAAATTATTCTAAATATATATATATATATATATATATATATATATATATATAAAAAAAAAAACAGCAGCATCCACACAACAGCTATAACGATAACGATATAGACAAACAATATTGTTGGGACCACTTTCAGAACAATAAAACATTGCCAATCAGAATCCGTTCTAATTTAAGGGCTTGCGCATTTAAAATGGCAGACGACACCGCAGACAAGTTAATCACCGATGTCCAGAAAAAGCCACAACTGTTTGACAAGTCAAACCCCCTTTTCAAGGATACTTTAAAGAAAATGGATATATGGAAAACAACCAGTCATACTGTGTAACCTTTGGCGTGGACGCAAATATAGTTATCGTTCTTGGTGTGTGTAAATGGGCCTTAATTCAGGTGAGTGTTCCAGAACCAGCAGATGTTTGATGAACTAACCCACATCTGTACTGCAGGACAGTGAAAACTCTTCTGGAACTTCAAGTCGATCCTCCAGCTTGCGCATTGAGGATGTGACATCAAAGCACATGACCAGAAGCACCAGGACCCTGTAGAGAGATTCAAATGATCAGAAGACTTGGACTTGCTCATGTTTAGTTATTCTGCAGAGTACCAACTGATTAACAGGGTGTCATTGTTACGGAATGGGGACTCACAAGAGATGGAATAACAATCAAGTCTTTATTTGCAGAATGGCACGTAGAAAGGCAAGTTTGCAGCGCAATGACATGGAGCACATGTAGACGATAATAAATCCATCTACATTTTCTCTTACAGGAGGGGAGTATGGTGATAATGGAGATTCGTTGGAGGAATGCACAAGCTTCTGAACACCGGTAAGTAGCGATCACACATAAAGGATGCACTGAAAACGACCACAGAGATGAACACTGGAGTGGAAGACTGGATAACAGCGTTGGAGCAGACACATGAGGTAGGGGAAAACAGGAACATACCATCCATATAGCACATCAGGAGGGTAACATGTGAGTCCACTGTCAATGAACGAGACCGGACAATGAGAGTGACTGAGGTGCGTGCTCTTATAGTGTCTCTGTGATTGTGATAATGAGGTGCAGCTGTGTGTGATTAGTACTCTGCTGATGGTGCGCGTTGTGATTGGTTGGGGGTAGAGCCTGGCAGATTCGTAACAGTCATACCATGGAAGGGTGATTAATTCCAGGGCCTCGGAGGCCGTAGTGCCAACACACTCTCTGCATGAGCAGTCAAATGAAGATGTCTGGACGAAACAAACAACACAGATGTCAGCCAATCAAACTACTTAAACTTGCAGACTGAATGAATCTTCCTGCTGATATGATTTAATCAGTCATGTCACAGACTTTGAAGTACTGCTGGAGACTGTCTATGAGAGTGATGACCAGCGAGAGGTAGTTGGAATCCTCTCTGAAACTCTTCTATAAGCCACAGCTGAAATGACAGAAGAACATCAGTGGGACATAAATGACTCTGAAGCAAGCGCAGATGTGGACGTGTGATGTTACCTGTCACAGGTGTGCAGGTGGTCGAGCTGAAACTCCATATTAGCTACATGGCAGGTATATTTAGGCCAGTATCTCTGCAGAAGCTCACCCTCCTTTCTCAGATAGGACAGGTAAACTATCAAGAACTCATGAGTATCCTGGAGGAGAAAGAGCAGCGGATGATAAGGTTAAATGCAAGTAAAAAGAGTAATGCATTTGAACATGTATCTTTTTGAGATGAGGACATGGCTGCAGCTGGTGAAGAGGCCAAAACTAGTACGTCCAGTGCAAGCAGCCTTTGACTTTTTAGGCTTTATCTATAGTTTATCTATAGATAACATTACTTTTTAGAGACCTTTTTGAAGGATATAGGTTTACTTGTGCTCTTTTTGTGCATTTGAGCTTGACCAAGACTTGGGTGTCTGTAGCTGTTTATGAGGCTGTTTTGTCAACCCTGATTTATTGCAATTTTGAGGTGTTTAGATTTATTTTGATTTTAGAAAATATATATATATATATATATATATATATATATATATATATATATATATATATATATATATATATATATATATATCGGCATGTGTAGAGGACTAGTGCATCTTTGAGCCTACATTGAGTATGAGTAAAATACTAAAGTACTGTTGAAATCAGATACTCTAAGACTTTTACTCAAGTCCTATTCTACTTTAACTCAAGTATGGTATTCTGGTACTCTACACCTCTGCGGGTTTCAGTGCCCCGAAGTCAGTGGGTTTTTTGAATGGGTTTTTGAAATAAGGTCTGTGGTTAACAGATGTTTAAAGCTGCAATATATAAATTTTTGCAGTAAATTATCCAAAAACTACTAGGCCAGTGTTATATTTTGTTCAGTTGAGTACTTACAATATCCCAAACGTTTCCAACTATTTGTAAATCGTGAAAAAATTGCTATTTTAACCAAGGATCTGTGACGTGTGACGTAGTCCCCTGTCAATGGTGTCATATCCACGTTACCTTCGGTTTCCTGCTCTGTTTTGCAGAAACCATGGAAACACCAAAGATGCTTTAATATATTACATGTGGGAACACTGAAGGGGTGGATTCTGTAATCCACTGCTGCTTCAATATATATATATATATATATATATATTTTGAGTGATTTATCACGAAATTATCTTTCTAAATATTGAATTATTTAGAATGACTAACTTCAACTTATGTTAAAGCCTTTAATTTCCTTTTCATTTTAAAACACTAGAAAATACTGATGTCTATTGTCTGTACCTCGGACGGAGAGAAAAGTACAACTTATCAGTATGTTTTGGTAAAGTTTCCTGTTCAGAGCAGAGCTCAGATCAACTTCAGCCTTGAAGAAACTGTGAATCATGTGTATCTTTGTATGTGCGCTAAGTGTTCTGTACAGGTCTGTTATGGGTACTGGTGGACTGTTGTCATCTGGACTGGAGACCTGAAGGCGCCTAGGCCTGACCTAGAGGGACATCCTGTCCCTAACTTCAGGGTCCGATCGTCAGCATCATAATTTATGAAAATATGCTTCTGACTATCTGTCCATCTGTGGAAAATTACCAGTTTTGTCTGGTGTTCTTAACCAATCAGTATCTTAGTAATGACGTAGTTAGTGGACTCTGTTAGAGTATAATTGTTCTGGAAATGTGAATGTACGAGAGAGGAGAGAGAGAGAGCGGCCTACAAACTCCTTGTGAGACTTGAAGCTGGCTTCTGCTGATGAAACTGCAAACTATTCTTTATTAAAATTTTCTTCAATTTATTTTTTTAAACTCTGACTCCGGGGCTTCATTTATCATATCTGGTCTTTTGGGTCTTTAACTGTACAATTCCCTACAACACAGACAAGGGAACATCTGTTTTTATACATTTATAGACAGAAAACTAATTGTTGTTATATAGCTTAACACGTCTAGTCTTATTGTTTAAATCTAATGTTCTTGATTTTTTTTTTTTTGCGAGTACCATGCAACAAGTGTCTCACAGCAGCGGGTGAGCGAACGCACAGAGTAATGTTATAACATCATTGTCAACACACTCAAATGTATCCAATATGACAAACAGAGCTGCGTTACTTCATACTCATGACCGGAAAAGCGGAAGCGGCGCCAGCGACTGAGTCATAATAAATGTCCCGCTGCTCTCGAGGCGTGTGTTGCGTTCGTCTCTCATTATCAATTGCTCCAGTGCCTCGTTCAGCTCCACAACACTCGCTCCTGCTCTGCTTCATACTACAGTAACGTTAATAATCGCATCTGTGAACATGATTTCTACCCGAGTTCCATCCCAATTCTTTTCCACTGGCTGTGATGTGAAGACCATGTCCCAAGATTCTTCACTCAAACTTGGCATCATCAAGTAACGCCTTTGTTTTGAATAGGCAAACTCTAGTGGACGGAAAAACTACATACTGCACCTTTAATTCTACATTTAGCTTTTTACTTCTGCCAATTGTATTTAGGATTCAGAATTCATCAAAGTTGGGTTCATTTGTGAAGATTATATCATGATGAACAAAATGTAATTATCATGAAGTTTTGTTGGTTTTGGAGATTATTATTCTCATTCTCGTGAACCCTGTTCAAAGCCATTATAAAGCTCAGATGC
Source organism: Zacco platypus (assembly GCA_038088235.1). Lineage (NCBI taxonomy): Eukaryota > Metazoa > Chordata > Actinopteri > Cypriniformes > Xenocyprididae > Zacco > Zacco platypus. The sequence goes on along the minus strand of CM076081.1, from coordinate 19,983,720 downwards.
GTCAGGATATTTATTGAAATATCTATGATTGTGTTCATCAGAAAGAATAAAGTCATATACACATAAGATGGCTTGAGGGTGAGTAAAGCTTGGGGTGATTTTCATTTCAAAGTGAACTAATACTTTAAGCATATTTTGCAGATAATTTCTTGGTAAATCCTCCAGCCATGCTTTTGGCTTCCTAAATAAGGTAGGTTTTTATTGTTTTATTGTATGAAGTTTCTTCCACATTTTCATTTCAGAAGGAAAAAAGGCCCACAAATATGCTAAAATATTTAATGATTTTGAGTGTTTCATACAAAAATCATCCGTCAAATGACAAATTTTGTTAATAAAATATACAAATCTTGGTTTTGATATGTCCCAACAATTATACAGAAATGCAATAGTAAGGTTTGTATGTTTTTATGTCTATTCCATAAGCATATTGCTATCTTAAAATCTTGTGTGATTAAAGTAAACAAATGGGCCAGGAGTAATATTAAAGTAATATTAATATAAAAACATTTATGACTGTAATACTGCAGATGTAACTGAACATACCTAATGTATACAGTGTGTTGAATGAATATAGTGCAAATACTTTAAATCATCAAAAAACAAACAACAACAAAAAAGCAGCAGGGAGGGACGGTACATGCATCTCTGTTTTTATACACAGCAGAGATATTACAGCGCAAACAGGTGTCAGTTTAAAATGCCCTTCAAAGACTTCCACTACAGCAGAGATGTCAGCACTGAACGCCTAGTGTGGCCTAAAGCTCTTCTGAATAATCTTAAAATAAAAAAAAATGTTTGGAAAGATATTTTTGTTTGCTTTAAGATTATATTAAAGGGATAGTTCACCCAAAAAATGAAGATATTGATATTGATATCTTCAAAATATATAATAAAGATATACATACAGGATTGGAACAGCATGAGGGTGAGTAAATTCTGACCGAATTTTCATTTTTGGGTGACCTATGCTTTTAACAAAAATCCAAATTTGTTTCTAGACCCTTCCTTTAGAAAAGCTGTTTTATCCAGACTCTTCCGCTTTTCCGTTACGTCTGCGTGCCTCGAGGTCTAGATGGGTTCTGGTGGTCAAGGCAGCGTCCGCTTTGATGTCCTCTGGGCTTGTGCTGTTATTGCTCACAGTTTGTGTGACTTCTTCTTTTGGCCTCTTCCAAGAGGGGCGAGTTGCAATCCAGAGAACAAGGCCACCAAATGCAACAATGAGCAGCCCAAGAACATTTACTAAAATGGCTTCTGGTGGAGAGTCTTTATAAGCTGGGTTTTTCCTGTAAGAGATTACAAACAACACTTAGAAAGACCTCTACTAAGTGCAAATTGCTCCGTCTTTGAACGCGCTCATGACACAAAAAGCATTTGCATTTGTATGGTGTGTTGGTGTTTGAAGCTGTACTTACAGGCCAAAGATGAGCTTCTCTGTGATGCCCATGAGAGCTGCGGCAATTACACTGGTGAAGATGAACAAGCCCCCGTAGATGTGTACAGGCATAAGAGCTGCACGCACGTACACTGGAGTTGTAGGTATCAGATAGATGGCAATGCCCATAACTATCTAAATCATGAGAGAGAAGAACACATCACGTCTCAGAGGGCTCTGACAACATAAATGCTACAATGATTTACTAAACTGTTTATCTACAATATTAATACATCACTATGTGATTAGCAAATAACCGAGTTTCTATTTAACCATTTAAACTACCACTCTGATGCTTGAAAAGGTTCATTTAAAGATCATAAAACTAATCCATATGAATTGAGTGGTTTAGTCCAAATTTTCTGAAGTGACTCGATTGCTTTTTATGATGAACAGATTTAATTTAGGCTTTTATTCACATTTAAGCTCTGATCAACACACACATCAGTTGATGTATGGTGCGAGAACCAATGAGGTTCATTCTCGAGTTACGAGGTTTGTTCTCGCGTGTCAAGCAGGTTTGGCTGAGCTTCTGTTTATGTGAATAAAAGCCTAAATTCAATCCGTTCATCATATAAAGCGATCAAGTCTCTTCAAAAAAATTGGACTAAACCACTCAATTCATATTAATTAGTTTTATGATCTCTTTATGAACTTTTTAAAGCGTCAAAGTGGTAGTTGCGTAGACTGTCAATGGGGAGACAAAAAGATTTAATTAAAAATATCTTCTTTTTTGTTTTGAAGATGAACAAAATTCTTACAGGTTTGGAACGAAACGAGGGTGAGTAATTAATGACAGAAGTTTCATTTTGGGGTGAACTAACCCTTTAATGTAATTTATGCCAGGGGTTTTCAAATGGGGGATCCTGAGTGGGATGTGCCAGGGAGTCATGGCAAAGTTTAGAAAAAAAAATATTGCACAAATAATTAATAATAATAATTAATAAACAACCAAAAGTATAAATAAATAAATTATATTACATTAAATAAATTGATAGAATATAAAATTGGAATAAATAAATTCATACATAATGCATCTAACAGTACACAGTTCTAGTGAGTTGTAAAAGAAATGTACGAATTCATAATGTCAAAGAAACTTAATTTTTGCAAATATCATTTTACACATTTTTCATAATTTAATAAATAAGAGTATAAACGTGGTCTTTATATATGAAAGTAAATAGTAGCCTTAAATGTTAGGTTGCATGAGGATGATCATATTTCGGGGTCAATGGCATGTTGTGCTCTATGATGATATACAGGGGTCAGCCAATCATAACAGATGTCATTTATATTCTGTATTAAAGACTAGAATACACTGTTGCAAAATCAGCCTGTATCATTTTACTAGTCAGAGAGAGGGAGGAAAATGGTCTAAATTAACCTTAATAGCGTAATTATCCCTGTTTCTGATGTAAGTGGACTGGATGGTGCAAAGGTGTAGGATAAATAATGGCCTGCTTTTGTTGAAACGGAAGATGTGCCAGTGTGTGTGTGAAACCATGCCTGTGTTGGGTAGAGTATGACAGCTGCCAGCCCGACCCAGCTGTGCAGGCTGTACATATTGGGAATATTCATTGCATTGTGGAAATCAAACACAGCCACCACAGAAATGACAGCCAAGATGAAGGCGAGAACATGCAGCCCGGCGTGGATTAACTTCATCATCTGCTTGCTGCACCTCCAGGTCCATGGTAGCCTGTACACAACAATTGCTGAAGAAAAAAAAAGGGCTTTTGTTACAAATACGATAGTATTAAAGTATCAAGAATGTAAATTACCCTGCCTATCGTGTCGGGGAGCGATGACACTCAAAATCATGGCATTGTTATAAATACAAATACTTTTTTACAGATATAAGCAGGGCTGGGTAGGTTACTTTTAAAATGTATTTCACTACAGATTACAAAATACATGCTTTAAAAAGTAATTTGTAACGTATTTCGTTACATTACTCAAGTTTAGTAACTTAATCTAAATACTTTGGAATACTAATAAGTGTGGAACAAACGCAAAAAAGGTAATTGCGAGTTTTTATCTCACAATTCTGACTTTTTCCCTCAGAATTGTGTGATATAAAGTTGCAATTGTGAGTTATAAAGTCACAATTATGAGATATAAACTCACATAATAAATTCACAATTACAAGAAAAAAAGTCTGTATTGCAAGTTTATATCTTTCGATTCTGACTTTATAACTTGCAATTGTGAGTTTAAATCTTGCAAATTTGAGACAAAGAAGTCAGAATTGTGAAATGGAAACTCACAATTGTGAGGGAAAAAAACAAATTGTGAGAAAAAGTTGCAGTAACCAGTGAATTATAAAATGACTCACAAACAACTATTACAAAACATGAAAACAGTCGTGAATCATCCAGTTCATGACTGGACAGTTAAATTGACTGTTGGGCAATTTTTTTATAAATTCAGTCATTTTGTCTTATTCAGGAAAGTACTAAATAAAAATAACAAAATTATGATCCCTCTTAAAAGTATTAAAATGTTGATGAAACTAACTCCGCTTTTTCAGACTGTCAGAGTCAGAGAATTACCAATTGCTGTTTAAATGACATTAAAATTCAAAGTAATCACTTTGGTAATTAAAATACTTTTCAGATGTAACTGTAGTCTGATTACCACCCATTTCAAATGTAACTGTAATGAAATAGAGTTATTTTGTATTTTAAATACGTAACAAAGTTACTTGTATTTCGTTACTCCCCAAACCTGGTTATAAAAGAAGAATTTTAAAAATGCTTAAAAATAATAACAGGCTGTAATGACTCACGTTATATAGTATGTGGAGACACTTCCACCATCTTTATCTCAACCTGTGTCTGAAAAGTCGAATTATTTTCGCTTCTTGTTTTTATCTCAGCTGTTGCGAGGAGTCGAAAAAACACAACGCAATTTCCATTGGTCGAAATCTTAAAGTTAAAATATGATCACACTTATCCTGAGAAAAAGCAACATAACTTTTAGACAACTAAAATGCTATCTTTGTTTATTTCATGCGGCTGAACACTGTACGGGACTAACGTCTATTAGCAGTCCTGTACCTTTAAAGACTCAGGAATGTGAACCTCTGGTTGTTGAATGAAAAGCAAACACTCAAACTCCTTACCGATTCCCTGAAGAAAAATAAACCCGATCACCATCAACAACGGGTGCCAGTTAAACTCAGCCGCTCCGCCGTCCCATCCGAGCCCCTCTCTGTAGTGTAAAACCCACGTTAAAACGAACGCGATCGACACAAAACCGACCGCCAACGCCAGAATGAAGAAAATAAGAAAGTGCTTGTAGTTCTCCATCCTCGCAGACTGAAGTCTGACCACAGCAGAGCGACACGACACACGGCGGGCTGGGTCACTTTTGACTTTCTCACCCAAACAAGGGGCTGTGACTCAAATCCTAGTACGCTCCCTATCTGGGCAGCATTGGTGGTAGTCAATATGAAGCTTCGGATTGTGTGTGATACCCTAAAATACTGTCTAGGTAGGAGGCTCACTGGAGTCCAAACATACTTTAGCCTTAAGTATGATACATTACTGAAACGACAACTGTGCTGTTCAGGTAGGCAGCTCGCTAGGTTTTGGGACACAGGATTTTTAACAATTTTGTAACTCACCACATTTAAGTGTTTTGCAACATCACTAGTTTCACAACGATGACAAGACAGTGTCTGACAAACTGGTTTTTATTAATAAAGTTACAAGTAAATGTTTTGATAAAATAACTAAGTAGAAAAGTGTTCAAAAGTTCATTGCCACCAACATATAAATGTTTATCTAATGCACATTTTTCAATCCAAATTATAGTGTGTATTATTCATCTATTTAAAAACAAAATGTTTTCTACTCATAAGAAAAGTAAACCAATTATAATATAGTATCAGATATACAAATACTTCAGTCCATTAGTAATTTACACATACAGGAATATGACGTGTGCTTATGGTCCATCTGAAGGTCTTCTCTTCATTTTATAAACATGGCAGCAGAAGGTGTTATTTTTCACCTGGACAGTATGAATAATCGTGTCTCTATCAAAGTACACTTCATGACTGTAGGTCTGAAAAACAAAAGGACAGAGGATGTTATGTTTTGACAAATGGAGAGAATTATATCTAAAAACATTCACTGGAATCTCATACCACATCCCATGGCTCTTTTAGAGGAACTCTCTTCATTAAAATCCCCATCTTATTGTCGTGTAGACGAAGATGGGCTTGTCCTTCATCTTCAGTGTGAGTGATGTCTATCACAGCCAACAGGTCGAGTTCATCTTCATACTTCACCATCCTGAAAGTCTAGATAGGACCCTCGAGTTACTTCAAAGTACAAACAAAAACTGACAAAACAAATCTCAGAGACTTTATCATGCGAGTTAAAGGCAGGGTAGGTGATTTGTTGCAGAAACTTTTTTTTTTTTGGTGGCTAAAAGTCTCCTCATCCTGATAGCAATCACTAAGTTAGGTGGTCTAAATGTATTTACATGTATACAAATCATCTGCGGAAACCATTGGACCATAAAATGTTCGTTAATCATCTGAATGGAATGACAGGATGTCCAACCTGCCTATAAACGTATGTATTTTCATACGTCGGTGCACCGGCTGACGAAGACATCACGCGTCTTCAGCGTGTTTCATGCTATGCAGAGTTAGACAGACGCAAGCGAAACAGCAGCCATGACTACAGTTCCTCCTGAACCGAAACAACCAACACAGCTTATGCTGCGTTCACACCATAACCACTGTAAATTGTAAGAGATGGAAACCTGTGATGTTATACTCACAGGTTTGTGACACAAATTTACGTGTTTCGTTGGCAACACTATCAAATGCCGAAATGAATCTGCAGCAGTCAGGTGGTACAGTTCAATGCTCTTTAAGTAACGTTCATTACTATTGTAAAGTCATGGGCTTTGAGAGGTAGTTTAACGTCGTCTCTCGTGACGCTTTTCTTTGCTCCCTGCTGTATGCATTCATGTGATTTGAAGGAGGCGTAGCTTTGGAGACGCTCTGAAGGGAGGGAGGGATCTCATGCTTTCAAAGCTGGCCCTGTCTGAAAAATGCCTGCCCTACCTTTAACTCAATCAACCCCCTCTATCATGTTTGATGCCATTATATCAGTACACCTGACCCTGCATTAGGTTATATTAGAACCTATATCAGCATACCTTATTCCACAATTTTATTTAACAATTAAAGTTCAAATCAGATGATTCTGTCATCAAGGTTCCATGGATGGAATTGTGAGAAAACAAGGTCAGAATTGTTAGATAAAATGTCGCAATTGTCTTTTAAATTGTTTTATTCCATGGCGGAAACAAGCTTCCATAGATTACGCTTTAATTACGATTAATTTTTGAGGGAAAGTGCAGTGGGAAGATTCTATAAAAGTTCTCTTATTTGGAACAACATCAGGGTAGGTAAATAAGACCGAATTTTCACCCGTTTGAGTGCCATCATGAACTTATTAGGAAGTTCTTTATAAACCCAAATAATGTTGTGGTGCTAGAAAAAAAAAAATCAGAAACCAATACACTGATCTGAAATATAAGAGCCTAAAATATACAATTAAGAACTTCTCAATCAAGAACTGTAGACTAGACTAAAATAGTTATTTTATGCACCAATGGTCACTACTGTGGATCTACTAGTGTGTGGGCTGGTGGTCTGAAGTACCTCTTGTGTGGGGTCATCATCTAACAACTGGAATCTCCTTTTCACTGTACGACCAGAAGAGGTCACAATCAGCTGAGGTGCCTGTGGGGATGAAGAACCGTTGTTTTTAACCTTCCAAAAACAAGAAAATCTTCCCTGCAGTGTTGTTCTTCTTTTACAAATAAATATCAGCTAGTATTTCTGCTGAGTAATGAACTGACAGACAACAATTACACAATTGTCACGAGCAGCGGTGATGGAGAAGTCTGGGACTATCTTATACTTCCAGTCACATCCAGTTTCAGCCATGATCTTCAGAACACTGTAAGAGAAAATTAAAGGTTTAGTTCACCCAAAAATGAAAATTCTGTCATTAATTACTCACCCTCATGCCGTTTTTTGGATCTCGTATCAAACTGCCAAAGTCACATGAACTACTGAAATTGCGAATCACTTATGATGTAACGAAGCCTTGTTTACTGAATCACGTGACTTTGGCGCTCCGAACCACTGATTCGAAACAAAAGATTCGTAAAGCTTCATGAAGCAGTGTTTTGAAATCAGCCATCACTAGATATTGTTGAAAAGTCGTTATTTTGTTTTTTTGGTGCACCAAAAGTATTCTCGTCACTTTATAATATTAAGGTTGAACCACTGTACTGACATGAACGGTTTTAAATATGTTTTTAGTATCTTTCTGGATCTTGAGAGGTTCAATGACATTGCTGGCAATAGAGACTCACTGAGCCATTGGATTTCATCAAAAATATCTTAATTTGTGTTCTGAAGATGAATGAAGGTCTTACGAGTGTAGAATGAGTAATTAATGACAAAGTTTTCATTTTTGGGTGAACTAACCCTTTAAAACAGCAATTATAGCAAAAAGTGAAACAGGAGGAAAGCCGTTCATCCATATTGTTCCTATGGTACACACCAAAAACAATACTCGAGGTCATGGATCCTCATTCACTTGATTATCATTGTCCAAAGACACTGTTTATAATAACATTCCCGTTTCCTGATTCCTCTTACACTATTTGTCTCTCTTTTGCCATATATTATAATTAAGCTCACTTTATTGCGCTGGGCCCTACATGAACAATTCGTCCCGAATCATCTGGGTGAAAAAAGATCCAGTCTGCTTCCAGAGAGTCACATTTCATGTCCTGAACACCGTTCGTAGCCTGAAGACAGATCGTATAGACACATAACAAATTAAACGAAAAACAGTTTTAATTAAATGCCACTTTTGTCAATTATTGAACATAAATAATATGTTCAATACTATTTCAATACTACGTAATACTATTTGCCTTGTCTTGCCCTAAAAGTTTAATATGCCTACCATAATAGACAAGCATAATTTATTCAGCATAAAGGTTGACTCTCACTGCAAGATCTTAAAATACTGAAGCTTGGCTTTGTTGTAGGACTGATATTCCCAATAATATGTGTAGGAATCAAAGTAATCACCAGCGCTCCGTCCGTGATCGAGCAGATATGATGGGTTCCTCTGTGTCTCTTGTGGTTGGGGGTGTAGATGTAGTGCCAGGGATGACCTCCGATCTGAACCCCGTTCTCAAAGTATGACATCTCAAACAATACAGGAGGACACTCTGTAGAGAGGAAATATTGACAACTGGTGTTCATTTTGTCAGCTATTTTTTTTACTTAGTCTAAAGGCCCTTTCACACAGAGCGTGACGCGACAAATTGAAACGAATATCCAACAAACGGTGCTTTCGCTGATTGTCTTCGGCTAATTCACGCCTGCACTTTAGGTGGGGCTGACAGAATGGATTTTAACTTGTGTTTCACTCTTAGGTTTTTCCATTCGGCTCTAACCTCGTCCACCGCACAACATACAACAGTTAATTAAGATAAATTAAAGGATTAATTCACTTCAGAATTAATAATTTATTGATAATTTACTTTCTTTTCTTTCTTTCTTAAGATTTTTTTTCTCCATATAGTGGAGTTCACGGGTTCAACGGGTTGAAGGTCCAAATTCCAGTTTCAGTGCAGCTTCAAAGAGCTCTACATGATCCCAGACGAGGAATAAAGGTCTTATCTAGAGAAACCATCAGTCAATCATCAGTCATCAGTCGATTACTGAGCATGATTGATATCTTTTTACATTTCATCAGAACTATTGCACTTTTACGTAAGTTTATTTTACTCATTTACTAGTTCCCCGACTTACAATATTATCATATAAATGTAGACGCTTTCTGCATTATGAAAACTGGTAAAACTCAAACACTTCTCTCAACTGTAAAATTCCTTATTGTAATTACAATAATTGTAAATGGTGTTAATGCATATTACGTTCACAGTTAGTGTTTAATGATGTCAGTGTCATCTTGTCACCAGCAAACATTTTTCATTAATGAAATTAACTACTGACAACTGACATTGAAAATAACATGATATTTTCTATAATAAACCCTTCGCAAAGACCCGCCCCTTTAGTTACTGTTACTGTGTCTGACAAGCCATGCGCTCTCATGCCACACATCATGTTGTCACCAAGTGAAAAATACATTGTGGAGCAAAGAGGACACTGACAACGTGTCGACAGTCAAGACGTTTAAACAATAAATAGCGTATAGTGTCTCTTTAATGTGTCGTGACAGATCGCTGTAGCTCCTTCAAGCGGCTCGTGAACCGATCATCTCTTCATACTAGTTCATTAATAGCATCAAATAAACATGAATGAACATCAGAAGGAATGTTGTTTCAAGCGTGGAAAGACGCGAATACACACAATTTTTCAAGTTCACCAATTATTAACTCCCCTGACTGCTTTGTCAGACAAAATGGCGGATTCTGGGTCACACCATCCACACAGTGCCTGGACAGTTTTCTCAACTTAACTATAGAGAGTCAATTATAAGTAATTCAATTGATTTTCTCAGCAAGTGTAAACTTTAGTAACACTTCATAGTTATTACAGAGGTGACTAAATGGAAAAAGGTAGGAAAATCACTGGATATTTTGAAAAATGAAGAGCAGCCTTTTCAAGCAGAAATCTCATTGGAATGGCCATGATTGATCACCAAAAATTCAAAGAAAGTAACTTGACCTATGTTACTGTAAAATATTCCGTAGGCAAGTAATGTTTTACCCAGGCTCAGTTTTGTCATGTACATCAGAGGTGTGCAATGTAATAATAAGCTCAGTGGTAAGAAAATGAGTTTGTAGGCTCGTGTTATGAACCTGGACAGTCAAGAGTGTTCTCGACATAATGGGAACAAAACATTCCATCACACATGAGGCACGAGGTCCTGAACGTAAAATAACCAAGGCTGAAAATAACTGCACAATTTTCATAAACATTAAGCTGTTTTAAATGTGATATTTTAACCATTTGTGTGAATCTGTCAAGAATTTGTCACCTCAATATCTAAGGAAAGAGACAAAAAATATATATATATTGTATAAACAGCGATCAATTTTTAAAACTTTATTCACACACCTTTTCAAGACTTTCTGGAGAGAATTAAGGCAGTTATTTTAGCTTTTTTTTATAATGTATATAAAAGATCAGTCACCCTACCCACCATGAATGTGAATGTTGACCGGAATACCATATGGAGCTTCTCCCACAATTCCTTTTCCACCATTAAGCTCACACTGCTGTCCCAGAGCCAACTCCTCAATTCTAAACTGAAGTGAAGTGAAAAGAACACACGCAATGATGAGAAAACAAACAGGGCCAATAAACTAAACATTCACAATAAAGAACAATGTTTCCATTACCTTATTAACTATGTACTCAAAACTGTAAAGTTTGACATGTTTTGAGCTGTGTGATACAGCCAAGACTCCCTGTGACAGCAGCACATCCACAGCCGTCTTACCAAAGACCTGAACAGAACAGAACATTTTTATATTGATTTATTAATTTGACAATGCCCATTTGAATTTACCATAGAAAAATGCTACCATTCTAAAATCCACAGGTTTCAGTATAATATAAGTGGAGCTAAATTGAGATAAATAAATTAGAAAAAGATGTATGACATTCCCTTTAAACATAAACAGATCTATTTGAATGTGGTTATGCAGATATTACTTTTTTATTTATCTCCAACATTCCTACAAGTTCCAGTGGATAGACTTGAAATACGGCCACACGCATGAGGATGTTATTATCAACACCAGCCTGAGAGAGACAGAAGTAACCATTGAAAAACATCCCCTCATTCAGATGGTTCTGAAGCTGCAAAAACAAACTAATAACAGTGGACACTGGCACAACACATGTGGATAGTAAGTCACGTGACAATGACAACATAGCAAATATAGTGCATCCATTCATACTATATATTAAGTACTTTTTTAGAGGTTGCAAAGTAATTACTTAAGAGAATATGCGTTTTCAGACACAACCATTATATCTTACTAGCAGCACCGTACGTGATCTGTTCTAGATTTACTGTAAACATTAGGAATGCTTTGCCAATCCATTGTAACAATTGCAATGCAAATAAAAAAAATAAATTGAATTAAGGGAATAACCCAAATGCATATGAAAAAAATACAACACAGACATGAGGCTCGGTAAAGTCTGACCTGTCGTTCCAGAGTCGTCTGTTTGCTCTGAATGGATTTGACATAAAATGTCTCCTGTGAGGAGTCCCAACCTAAAGATCTGTTACCAAACTCAAGTTAGTCAACAAAAACAAGTCATTTCAGATGTTACGTTAATGAGATTTCTGCTTTAACCAGAAATTGTACAATAACACGTAACAAAATGCAGCTTATTATTATTACGAAAATAATTAGCACTAACTCATCTTATCTTTAGTACTACAGTGAAGAGGAGCAATCACCTGAATTTGAAACGAGAGGAGAGGTAAACACGCTGTAACATTTTTCCTGTGTCAGCTGAGAGCCGATACAACCAGTTATGAGCCGTCAGAGCCAACAGACATGATTTCTGCTGTGAAGCATCTGGTAGAACATTGTCCTGCAAAAAACAAACAAAAAAAAAACAATTACATATTAGAAAGTTAAAAGATCTATTTTGCATATGCAAATGAACGACGTGCAGCAGAACTTACAAGAGGACACTGGCACAATAATGCGTCTTCAATCTTCTCTGTTTTGGGAGTTTTGGGGAGCTCATACAGCGGTTCTGGCTCAGGCAAAAGGCTGTGAATTGCAATAAATTTAAACCATATTAAAGGTGACCAATAATGCCCCTTTTACAAGATGTAATATAAGTCTCTGATGTCCCCAGAATGTGTCTGTGAAGTTTCAGCTCAAAATATCCCACAGATCATTTATTATAGCTTGTTAAATTTGCACCTATTTGGGTGTGAGCAAAACCACGCCGTTTTAGTGTGTGTCCCTTTAAACGCAAATTAGCTGCTGCTCCCGGCCCCCTTTCCAGAAGAGGGCAGAGCTTTAACGGCTTGTGCTTCAGTTGTTCAACTTTTCAAAAGCATCTGGAAGTTTCAAAATGGTGAGTGGATAAATTTATGCAGTTGGTGTGGAGTTAATTCAGCTCATCGACTAGCATGTACCGTCATGTTAGTCTTTTGTGCAAATCCAGTGTTGAATTGACCCTTGTTTGTGAAGCAGTCTGGCGTAAAATGACGGCATCAACAACGCTCTACTACAACAAATCTTCCTCTTCTCTAAAGCAGCACAACATGACCTCGCCTCCTTTGTTGTGCGTTCTCGCGGCTGGGGTTTATGTAAATTATAGGGGTAGTGATGTCACTAACCCAGGAAGAAGCTTGTTGTAGTCCCTACCAGCTGTTTGTTGTAGTCCTTAAACATGGAATTCTTTAAAAGAAAATATCTCCCTCTGCATTGAACTTTGAGTGTCGTAACTTTTCAGATGTTGTTTCTGCTCAAACAGCAACATTACACACAAACTAAAGTTAAAAAAAGTGAAATCATAATCAAGGACCGCTTTAACAGATGTCACATTTTAGAAAAACACAATTTTCTCAGTATCTACAAATAATAAAATCAGACAGTTTACCTGCTGTAACAACATCTGTAATTATCAAAATATATCCGGCCACTTTCATAAGCGATGAGGGACTTGGAAGTCTTGCTCCAAACCTTTACGAATTCTGTGTCATCCTATAAAGTCATGACATAAATTAACATCAAACTAATTAAAAAAACAAAAAAAATAATTAAACAAAGTAATACTTACTTGGAGAATGAGGTTTCTCAGGATCTTAAGATTTGCTCCCAGTAATCTGCCAAAGTCATTGGAGCAGGACCCATTGGATCTTGAAGTCAGAACAGCACAGCTGTTCTTACTAGTGCGGGTGCACGCAGGGGGGCGCTGCGCACATGGAGACGGGAGCGCGCACATAGAGAAGGACACCACTCAAACCATTCATATAAAATACACAGAATGCCTCAAAACTAAGCGGAATAATCTTCAGAAATGGGAATTAAGTGAGTCCTGGGTAAAATCAACTTCTTTATACGCAGAGTTTGCAATCAAAGTAGCATTGCTCAAATTCATGTTAGTTATAACCAATCTACAACAGTTAACCGAAGAGCATCTGCTTCCTATGACTTAAATAGTCAAATATAAGCATATATATTTGATCATTTTACTATTATTAAATTTAAATGTGTTTTCATGAGACGTTTTGGTACTTAAGCTAACTGTTAATAGCGAACCTTTCAATTGTTTACATAAATCCTCATATTAGGCATTATTAAAACGTGGCACAATTACCGATTACATTCGCATAAAATCTTACTGTTGTCTGCTTCTAATGGTAATTTCTTGATTACTTGAAATTGTAATCATCCTACACACTGCTCACATGTGTTTACAAAAACTTCCGGGTGTACGTCATCTGAAGGCGCATGTTCGTCGTTGCTGGGATATGTAGTTTAATGCTTCACGTCAGTAAATACTGGTCGATAAAGTGTGTTTAGTAAGTAATCATCAACATTAATTGCTGTTCTCAGATGAGTGTGGAGAAATGAGGAGGTTTTTGAAGCTGACTGGCTGTGCTGTGAGCTGCAGGCCGTGCAGTGGAGGAAGACCACCTGCCCCGTTAGGAGGAAGAATCCTCACCGACCCCGAGGACATCTTTCGGCATAACATGTGGTACAGTCAACATTGATGTACCACAAAGGCACAAGCAAGACATGTTACTTGACATGAAATCAAGTAAAAGCAGTGGGACATTTAATAATTATTATAATTATTTTAAACATTTTTCTAATTCTAAAATTTATACATGCTAGTAATTTAGAGACTGCATGGAATATTTCCTCTAAAAATACACTTTTCATAGCACAGGACTATTTAGGTGGACAGCTAACCCTTAAAAAAGGGGATTTAGAAAGAAACAATGAGTTGATGAACCTAGAATAAATTAATTTTACTGTAAAATGATGTTGAAAAAATGTTAAAAGACTTGTAGTTGACAAATAACATTATATTTAAAAATTAAAGCGTGCCACATCAATTGCTTAGTAAAAAAAAAACACACAAATAAAGAAGCCTTTTATTGTATTCTGTTCAAATAAATATGCATATTAAATTCAGTTGTAATTATATTTATTATTTTTTATTGTGCTTTTTACAATACACATTGTTTCAGCACAGCTTTATAGAAATGCAAAATAATAAAAATAAAGAAGATTAAGCTCCCCAGTGAGCAGGCCATTGATAACACTGGTAAACTTCTTATAGGATGTGCAAGTAGATGAGGAAGAATCCAAGACGCAGCTGGGAAGCCCTCCTTCTTTACTTGCGTTAACCAAAATGTAACAAGAACTTCAATAGATAATTCAAGCTTTCATTTATTTAGGTAATAATATTACTAGTAAGAACTGATTGACTTAGTTGGGGTATAAAAGATGCTTAATGTTCAGTAGTAATATTATTGATTTAAAAGCACTAACACTTGTAGATGAGAACAAAACTTGAACTGAATTGACCTTTTGCAAAGTCCCGCCCCCTTTACTGTTGCTATGTCCGACAAACCATGTGCTTTCACGCCACACATCATGTTCTCACAAAGTGAAAAATACATCCCAGAGCAACGAGGACACTGATAACACGACGACAGACAAGACAGAGCAGGTTACTTTTGATATGAAAGAGTTTCATATTTAAAATATTGTAATTTTTTAAAGAAGTTTAAACAATAAATAGCGTATAGTGTCTCTTTAATGTGTGGTGACAGATCGCTGTAGCTCCTTCAAGCGGCTCGTGAACCGATCATCTCTTCATACTAGTTCATTTATAGCATCAAATAAACATGAATGAACATCAGAAGGAATGTTGTTTCAATCGCAGAAAGACGTGAGCACACAATTTTTCAAGTTCAAGTTCACCAACGTTAATCTACTAACTTTTCTAATTTTCTGTCACACAAAGTGGCGGATTCTGGGTTATGATTGGTCAGATCGCCTGTCAATCAAACTGGCAGGGGAAGGGTCAATTGAGCTGAATAACAAAGCTATTGTCTTCTGTAGAGCTGCTTTCCAGCAGAATTTGTCTCATATTTGATGAAGTTTGCATCAGTTAATTCTGTTATTTTACTATCTGCCACTGTAAAGGTGATTTGAAACTATCTGCATAATATAAAGCACTAAATAAATAAAGGTGACTTGATTTGGCTTAAACTCTTTAGAAAATAATCTCACATTAATAGGATTCTATTTTTTGCATTTATTAGATTAATGCTTAAAGTTCCCTTGTGGTGAAAATCAAGTTTTGAATGTTGGAATTTAATGTGGTGTTTTTAATGTGCTTTAAGACAAATCATGTGAAAATTCATTAGTCAACACCATTACGGACTATTTTCTCTTTAAAACTGCAGTGATCTAAAGACAGTTTCAAAAATGCGGTTTGAAATCACTTGTGTTTCTGAGGTCACAAACTACCTTGTAACCAATCATGTCAATGTGTGATTACCAACGAGTGGATCTCTGAGCTGGTGGCAGTTAGTGGGGGCAGGGCTAATTTGCATATCCATAGAATCTCGTATACTAAATGAAGCAAGGCTGTAGAGTTACCGTCAAGCTATTGTAAGTCATAAAGAAAATTTTTTCAAAGAAAAAAAACATTTAAACATCATTTTGGTGTTCAAAGATGAGTTTTAAGGCATAAAATTATTAACCACAGGGGGACTTTAATGAAATTTTAATCATATTTGCAAGCAGTGAAAAAGAAGAGTTGGATCAGTTAGTTGTGAATGTGAAGTGAATGTTCGTTCTGTGTCCTCAGGGATCATGTGCAGTGGACTGAAGAGGAGAGAGAGAAAGCCCAGCAGAAAGCAGAGGAGAACTCAAAAGAGAAGATTCCTGTAGAAGAGCAATGTAAGTACTCAAACCCCAACATTCAAATATATCCCATTAGTGGTTGCCAGATTTTTTTTTCTAGTTTTGATACTTTGTTGTTCTCTCTCCCTTCAGCGAAATATGACAGAGAAGCTCATAAATATTGGGACCGATTTTATGAGACGCACCAGAGCAAGTTCTTCAGAAATCGGAATTGGCTGTTCGCTGAGTTCCCAGAGCTTCTCCCTCCAGACGCTGCAGGGATGTTAATCCCAGAGCAGGGGCAGATCAGCAGGCTGGACTCGTGTTTAGAATCTGGGAACGGAGAAAAGCACCAGCCCTGCGGTTCCAGCACATTAACCAGTAATATGGACACATTCCCTGGACAACATGCTGCTTTTAGGATACTAGAGGTGTTACTAACCTCCATTCAGTCACACAACAACAATTTATTCATTTCCAATTAATCATTTCTGATGTGTTAAATAATTTAAGACCAAAAATTCTGTCATGATTTACTCACCCTCAAGTTGTTTCAAACCTATATGAATTTCTTTGTTCTGCTGAACACAAAAGAAGATATTTTGAAGAATGTTGGTATCCAAAAAGATGTGGGCCATCATTGACTTCCACAGTACAGGAAAAAAATATCATGGAAGTCAGTGGTGCCCCACAACTGTTTGGTATAGTTCTAAAAATCGTTCTAACTATAAAAGAATAGCAGAGTCCATACCACAACTATAACGATAACGACACAGAGAAACAATATCATTTTCAATCACTTTCAAAACAATTGTTTTCTAGCTGATGAACGATAATTGACGTTGATTTGTGTTTATGCAGGTGGGCTGCGGTGCGGGTAACAGTGTGTTTCCCATCATCAGCACCATCAGGTAAGAGCATCAGCTTGACTGTGTGAAAAGCAAAACCTCATTTCCTCATTTTTGTTACTAAGAGAAATTATATAGATGTTTGTTGTTGAGTTGTTCTGGCAAAGGACAAAAAGCACCATTGAATACACTACCATTTAAAAGTTTGGGGTCAATAAGAAGTCACCAAGGGTTCATTTATTTGATAAAAATATGTTCAAATAATATTGTGAAATATTATTACCATTTAAAATATTTGTTTTAGATTTGAATATATTTTAAAATGCTATTTATTCCTGTATAGCTTTTTGTAAAAACTATGATATTTTTTTATTATTTGATGAATAGAAACTTCAAAAGAACATTTAACTGAAAAAAAATCTTTTGTAACCCTTTTGATCAACTTAATAATTTTTATTTAAATAATCTTATTAACCCCAAACCTTTGGACAGTAGTTTAGATCTCATTCTCAAGAATTCTTTTGAACCATATAATAGCTTTGTGTGAGGAACTACAGTATATCTTGAGTATTTAAAGTGATAGTACTCTCAAAAATGAAAATTACCCCAGGATTTACTCACCCTCAAGCCATCCTAGTTGTATATGACTATCGTCTTTCAGACAAACACAATCTGAGTTAAAAAATTAAAAAATATTATGGCTCCAAGCTTTATAATGGCAGTGAAGGGGGCTCAAGATTTTGAAGCCCAAAAAAGCATATCCATCCATCATAAAAGTAATCCAGGGGGTTAAAAAAGGCCTTCTGAATCAAAGCGATGTTTTTTTTTTTTAAAGAAAATATCCATAATTAAGTCTTTATAACCTAAAATAACTAGCTTCCAACAGAGAGCCTACGCAAATCGACTCATGCCAAAAGAGTGACCTCTGACATGACGCTTGACATAAAGACAAATGCGGAAGCGCTGAGGATAGAGCAAAACAAAACACCTAGTCTAAAACGAGAAATTTTAAAGAGAAATATCAGAGGATTTCGATATACAGTAAGAGAAGAGGAGCTTGAGTTTGTTGCACAGCCCTATTTGTTTAACCTCAAGAGGTGTCTAAGTGTACAATACTCCTACATCCTGCATTGTGTCAGGGGGTTACTCTTGTGGCGCAAGTCGACTTGTGTAGGCTGTTTGCTTCAGAAGGTCTTTATTAACCCCCTGGAGCCGTATGGATTACTTTTATGATGGATGGATTCACTTTTTTGGGCTTCAAAATCTCACCACCCATTCACTACCATTTTAAATATTGGAAGAGCCAGGCTATTTTTTAATATATCTTCGATTGTTTGATGGCTTGAGGGTGAGTAAAGCATGGGATAATTTTCATTTTTGGGTGAACTAAAGTTTTAAGTTGTTTTTCACACTCTTCTGAAAATGCAATAAAATAATTTAAACTCACATATTTATTGTTTGCCGATGTTTTGGGTAAGCTTCCAAGTAATAAATGGGATATTATCCACTCCGTAATGTTCAGGTCATTATCATTCACAAAATAGACCCTAAGTGGGTGACCTCAAAGCTGAAGCTGACTCTACATTATCCCAAACATATTAAAATATCAGATGGGGAGATGAAAATCAAAAAGCTGTAGTTGAAACACTTATTGGGAGTAGCAAGTAAGCAGTCATATTTGTGTATTTTTAGGGGCAGTAGGGCGTTTCTGTACTGCTGTGACTTCTCATCTCGAGCTGTTGAGCTCATCCAGGTAATTCACAGTCGCATGTCTCTGCTCTTCAGCTCATAATTACACCTGCCACCTTTCCATCAAATAGAGCCCACACACATCCCAGATATACATTACCGAAAGCCTTTGAGAATGTATAAAGATGGGGAGGGCAACATATCCTGTTCTCCATCCATATAAATGACGGCTGATCAGTCGTGTGGGAGTTTGGCTCTGTCTCCTGGTGCTTGATGCTCTTTGGTGTGCAGAGACCTTCATCAAATGCCAGCAGAAGAACATTTTGAATAGTGGGGGAAGAATTTTCAGCATGCAGCGGCAGTGCTGCATATATGCATTCTCACTTATCAACTAACTAATATTTTTACATTTTGTGAAGAAAATTTTGCCTGTGCAAAAGTCACAGCCATGTTGCTTGGGTGGTCCGGGTCAAAAGAGCCCTCCCACAGTCTCTATGGAATTCTGAACCCTAAATATGGCTTGATAATAAGAAGAAATGATTATTTAGCAGCAAATCAGCATATTAGAATGATTTCTGAAGGATCATGTGACACTGAAGACTGGAGTAATGATGCTGAAAATTCAGCTTTGATCACAGGAATAAATGACAGACATTATAATTACATTTTCAAATCATTTTCAAAGAGGAATTCATGTAACTTAAAATAAAGGTATGAAAGTGAAGTAAAATAAATATTTTAATAATTAATTTTTAATTTAAAAAATATGTGTGGTTTGAATATTTACAAAATATAAAGTACTGTTGTATATGTCATTGTAGTACTGGATTTAATTCATGCTATTTTTAATTTTAATACAGTTTTTGACAGGCTTTTTTTTTCCTCTTTTGTTTCCGGGGTGAATTATGACCTGGACATTTCACCCCAAAGTAATTTTATTTAGCCTGTTTGAAATGCAATTAAAGCAATTCCCAAAGTGTCAGCAGCTTTCATATTAAAATAAATGAAACTCATAATGTTTGTTAATTGTATTAGTATGAAAAAAAATGGTTCTACCAAGGCAATCTTTAAAATACCCCACTAAAACTTCAGCCATTTGAGGAAAATTGCGCACGTTTTCCCTTGCAGGAGCACCCAGACTATGACCCTGCACTGTGTCATGCATTCGTGAGGGACATTTGTGACACAACATCCCCCTTTCCCTTCCCCCCTGAGAGTTTGGACATTATTCTGGTGGTCTTTGTGCTCTCTGCCATCCACCCAGCACGGTAATAAAGGTCAAATACTTGCGCACACACACACACATCCATTATGTTAACATTGTAACACACTTGCCCAGCATGCATCTGATATTAGAGTCTGTTTATATGACCAGTATCTACAGTGTCTATTACTTATAGCCACCATTTTGAGTTTACCTCACTGTTATATCCTTCCTATATCTTTCAAATATTTAATATACTTTAAATAGCATGAGAATAGCACTATTTTTAATATTTACAAGCATCCATATACTTGACATTATCCAGTCCATAGATTTATGTTGAAGGTTAAGTTAAAACATGATCATCTTCATTTCTTGGACTCGTATATTTATTTATTAACCAGCGTTGTAGCTTCAGAAGTTATCTAAGATATTTTCAGATATAAACATGATCTTGACAGCTCTTGAGCTTCCTTATGGAAAATTAGTGTTTGAGATTGTCAGTTTACATATTTTACCACAGAGTATTTATGTTTTTTGCCAAGGGAATTAAGTGCAAACATGAAGCCCTTTAATAGGAAGCTCAAATTGGAAACTCACAGAACCACAGACTAGCATCATTCTCTTTTGTTTGCATTAGCAAATTGTTTCTAGCCTCTCTTTGTACTCAGAGGTGTTGAACTAATGTTTCCACTTATAAATCATAGAGTTTTATACATTCCCTCAAATACAGTCGACACAATATTGTGTCTGGAGGCCTTGTTTGAGTTATTTATACAGTGCACTTATGACTTATTACAGGTTCAGACCCTCTAGACTAGAGTAACATGAGCTGAAGTGTCTTCATCAAGGTTACATGGTGATATAGATTATGGATAAACCCTCACAGGATTTGGATCTACAACCTCACATCTTTAACCTCGCAATCAGAACAGTCATTTCAGGGAACGTAACTGAACACAGTCTACACAATTGCCATGGAATCCCTGTTTGCATGAGCATTTGCAAAAAAATCATTTAAAAATAATAAAATACAAAAACAAAATTAACCATTTTATGTTAGCTAGTTGCCATGGCAACATTTCTTGTTTTCATTTAGTTTAACTTAAAGGATTAGTTCACTCCAGAATTTAAATTTCCTGATAATTTACTCACCCCCATGTCATCCAAGATGTTTATGTCTTTCTTTCTTCAGTCAAAAAGAAACTAATGTTTTTGAGGAAAACATTCCAGGGTGTTTCTCCATGTAGTGGACTTCACTGGGGTTCAACGGGTTGAAGGTCCAAATTACAGTTTCAGTGCAGCTTCAAAGATCTCTACATGATCCCAGATGAGGAATAAAGGTCTTGTCTTGTGAAATGATCGGTCAAATTATGTACTTTTTAACCACAAATGCTTGTCTTGCACTAGCTCTTCAATGCGTCACGCATTACGTAATCACGACGGTAAGGTCACGCGTGGCGTTGGCGGAAGTGCCACGGTAGGGCGAAATCTCATTTTTTCCTCCAACTTCAAAATCGTCCGACATCATTGTTTTTCCTTTTTTTGTAAAGGCCTGACTTAAGTCTTTGCACTTTCACTTTGTAGACACTGGATTGGTACTTCCATCTATGTCGCATGTGACCTTTCCAACGGGATTATGTAATGCATGACGCATCGCAGAGCAGTGCAAGATGAGCATTTGTGGTTAAAACGTATATAATTTTTATTTTTAGAAAATGGCAGATGGTTTCTCTAGATAAGACCTTTATTCCTCGTCTGGGATCATGTAGAGATCTTTGAAGCTGCACTGAAACTGGAATTTGGACCTTCAACCCCATTGAACCCCAGTGAAGTCCACTACATAGAGAAACACCCTGGAATGTTTTCCTCAAAAACAATTTCTTGAATGACATCGGGGTGAGTAAATTATCAGGATTTTAATTCTGGAGTGAACTATTTATTTAACCTGAAATAAATAAAAACTATACATGCATATATATTTAAAAAAAAAGAAAAAAAAAAAGATAAAAACAAAAACAACAAAATGACAAAAACTTTATTTTTAAAAAAAAATAAAATAAATGTCTTCAATTAAAATGAAGACAAATAAAATAAAAATAGTAATAAAATAGTAATAAAATAAAATAGTATCCCAATGATACTAATCTCATCAGTTAGTGAGCTTGAAAATTCATTTTAATAGCAAATTATAATTACTTAAAATCTGTTTTTAGGTTCTAAAATCTATTTAATTGTCTTTGGTTGAGAATTGCTCAGTAAAAAAGTAAAAATTCTGTCATCATTTATTCACCCTCATGTCAATCCAAACTCATTATTTAGCAGAGCCCCCCCCCCCCCCCGTACAACAGCAATTCAGGCTGTCAAGATTCAAAAAGAACAAAAAAGCACCATAAACATGTCACTTATACAAATCATATGGAGAAATTGCTATTATATTCAAACTCCTGTGATGCCATGTGGAAGCTTAATATAGTTATTAATTAAATATAAATCTGCTTAAAACACCTCTAACCCTTCTGCTTTCCTTCAGCAGAGCTCAAGGTGTGGTGAAGAGTTTGGCTGGACTCCTGAAGCAGGGAGGAATCGTGCTGTTCAGAGACTACGGCAGATATGATCTGTCCCAACTAAGATTTAAAAAAGGTGATTGCCTCTGCTGACTCATTAAACTATTTAGCATTTTAATTAATATTATCCATTATTACTGTGATTCGGTTTTAATTGATATCCAAATCGTTAATAGAACATTTTGTTTTCTTTTCTTAAACAACAACTGAATATGTTAAGCTTCTAAATATGAGAAACCACAAGGTTCATTTTTATTATTTTAATATCATGACAGTCCTGAAATTTTAATTTATTTAACAAAATGTTATAGATTTAACAAAAGAGCATCAAAACTTAATTGTGATTGAGTCTTGTATACCCGTGCTGACCACCCTTCCACTTTCCTCAGGTCAGTGTTTGTCTGAAAACTTCTATACGCGACAGGATGGAACCTGTGTCTATTTCTTCACAAAAGGTAGAACCATTTCAGCAGATTTGTTTCCTTACATCTTAATTTTGAATTCCCTTTGGCTTGCATAAACACCTATTCATGCTGAATGTCCTGATCTCTCTACAGACGAGGTTCATGGTTTGTTTTCTAATGCTGGCTTGGAGGAGATTCAGAATCTTGAAGACAGAAGACTGCAGGTGAACAGAGGAAAGAAGGTGGTGATGCACAGAGTGTGGATGCAAAGCAAATACCGGAAGCCTTATCTGATTTCAGCTTCTGTCTAGCAGACTGAGCTCTACACAAGTCTTATCAAGACTTTAAAGGACATTATCTTTGTGATCGTCCTCAAGTATAATAATTATGGAGATGACATTATAAAAACATCAAGAAAGCAATTCTTATGTTCCTTTTAAAACTGAACAGTTGCTCTCATTTTGCAATGAATGTATTGTCTTTGGTAATGAAAATTCACTGGAATAATGCAGAGTTTTGAAAGTTGTTCTTCCAAAAGTCACCTTAGAGACCATTTTACCATTGTATTTAATCAAATAACCATATATAATATGATTTAAGTGTTGAAAAGGTGATTTTTCAATCAAGTGTATTTTGTGTACTGCTACGCTATTTTACTGTTTTTTACAACAAAATATGCAAACTGTTTGCTTTCATTTTGACTGTCATAAAAGGTTTCATTTTAAACATATATTCACTCAAGTTTTATAGAATTGTTTGAGATGTTTATTGATTATTATTTGTGATGTTTGTAATAGCAAATTGGTTTCCGAATAAATAGATTTGATTAACAAATTGATTTCACAGTCATAATAATTATTAGATGCATTACATGAGGGCGCATGTACTTTCATTTTTAATTTGATACACACTGATTCTGTATGTAATGTATAGCCATATATTTACACCATTAAGTGTGTGTGTGTGATGGATATGATATTTAGACCGATGGGACAGTAATTTCTAAGTGGCCCCCAGGTCTTTCTCACCAGCTCATTTTCATGGGATGAGTGTCAAATATCGCGATAGTGTTTCGAGAGAGAGCAGTTCATGTCTTCATTTCATCTTTATCCTCTTCAGAAGCAGCAGCAGGCGCTTCCAGACGCACTGCAGAGGGCGATGAAGGTTTGTGTGTCTGTCCCAAGTGTTGACAGCCCCTCCTCCCCCGATGAAAAAAACATCATCATTCACTTAACCTCCTACATTTTGTCTGATGTCGTTTGCGTGGACAGCTGATTGATGTTTTGCTCTATGATTCTCTAAAAGTGGCTGGATGAGTGCGCAAAGTAACAGTGGAAGTTTGGAGGGGGCGCCATCTTGGCTCCAGCAGCAGCAGCGGCTCTCGAGCGCGTCCCCGGCGCCGCTTTCACACACACACAGCGCGGCACTCGCACCAGCCAAAGAAGGTAAAGAGTGCTCGTTTTATTCTCTTAAGTTTCTAGTTTTGGCCAATAGAAGTACTTTGATTGAAGGTTCAGTTGGTGGAGTTAAAATTAGGTTACAATTACTCGACCGACTTGAGTTACGAGTTACAGTATGAGGTTAGCAGGCTGCGGTTGGGTTAGCTTTTAGCTGGACAGCATTCAAGCTAATTAGCTAGCTCGGCATTGGCTGACAAGCACGTTAGCCCTTTAGCATGATAGCGGGTTGGTTTCTTGGCTAGTTAGCCGCCTAGCTTGTTCTGTCAAAATGAATTGTATTAAGCGGCCTCTTATTGGCTAACGTGCTAGCATTTAGCTTCTTAGCATGCTAACCTCATACAAGTTGAGGCGAGCGCTTTAGCATTTTAGCTCTTGGCTAATTAGCATCATAAGCTCATACTGTACTACAGTGCAACTGCTCAGAATGAGCTCCAGCAAGTCAAAATAAAAAATAAAAAAACGTCAACTGGTAATTTACTGTTTTAGAACTTGTATGCGTTATGATATTTGCCGATGTGATGCCGAATTTGAAGATAACGTGGTAAACTGGCGGTTTTGACGTTAGATTTGAGGTTTTAGTGACCAGGAGTGGGACTTGGAGACTGGTTCATGATGGCAAAAACAGGGTCGCGCATGGAGCAAATGGATTTGTTTTGTTTTCTGCCGTGCGTTTTATGAACTTTTTCCCCTGTTAAGTCACTTATTAATTCTTTTTGGAAGTTAAATTTTTTTTGCAGTGCATGTTTCCATGCACATATGTTAATTTAATATATCACACATACAGTGCTATTCGAACAGTTTGGGCTTGGTCTTCCTGTAATGGGTGTAAGTTTGGCATTGTGCCTGTTTTAAGGTGTCGTCCACTTCCACACATATGGCATTTAGGATATTATTGGAGTTGTTGGCCAGTTGTCAACTTGTGTCAGTCCGCACAGCTGACCTTTCATCCTGTCACAGAACATTACATCCTAACGCTAACGTGTATGTCTGTCAACAGACCTAGAAGAGATCATTTTGCTTTACTTCTTACATGCTGTTGCCTCTGCATGTGTTGTTTTCATTGCAAAGAGACTAAAGAGAAGTGATATTCCCCCAGGGATATGTTTAGGTGAGAACCTATCAAGAGCTGTTTAACTGCAAGAATAGATATTGTGAACAAGCACTGGTGCAGCCCTGCAAGAATCAGAGTAAGTAATATAAATTATACAAGCTGAAATGCCTAATTAATAAATGGAGATCACTAATTTTATTCATTATTAGTGAAATAAAGTAATAGCATAAAACCCAAAGTAGGTGTTTTTAATTGACAGCATAAGTATGTGTCAGAAACAGGTGGACACTGTGCCTGTGAAGAGCAGAGAGCTAAAATGACATCCCTGTATTGTAAGGGTTCACCCGGGTGCTTGTGCAGGGGCCTGAGAGCAGGAGACCCGTGCAGAATGTCAAGGAAATGATGCCTCTTCACCAGAGAGTGCAAAAAGGACAAAGAGCAAGAGGCAGTATTGAGTATTAGCTATTAAGTCCTTTACTTTACATGGTTTTTGTATTTGGATTATGTTGTCTGTCATTATTTTCTGTCTAAGATGTGGAAATGTAATTTATCAAGCCTGGGTGATGCTATTAAGCTGCATCTGTTTACTGTAGCTGTATCTCCCAGATGTGTTGTTTTTTGAAGTATAAATCGATTATTTAGCACTCCTGAAACACATCCACAGAGTCTGAGGCTGCTCAAAATAGCCTCACCTTCTCCCGTCTGCCTCCATTATGTACTCTAATGATAAACCTCCCCTGCAGTCCTGTTTATGTCCTGGCCTGATAACACCACTGATCTTTGCACTGCCATTTTGTGTCAGTGGGAATGTGCCGGGCATCCATGTTGGCTCTTGGGTCCTCCAGAGAGAGAGGGATAAGCCTGGTTAAAAGACTGCGGCCAGAGAGAGTTTCATACAGCAGTGTCTGCCACAGCGAGCTGCTCGCTTCTTTACGTCTTTGTTTCAGTCCCTTTCACAGCATGACGTTATGTGTTTTACTGTAACATAAAATTCACAGCTGAAATGTCAATCTGATAGTGGTCAATTCATATAATACAAATTGGTTCAAAGCAGTTTTAATATGTGTGAACAGACTGGATCAGTGTCGCAAAAGTCGGTTATAATTACAACTTCAGTTTCAACTATAAAGCAGCTCTACAGAAGACGTCAAGCTCAATTCAATTGTTCTGTGTTCTCATTCGATAGTTTGAAGTACAGTTAGATTGGTAAAACAATAATGTTGTAAAGTACAGTGGCCCCAAAGAGTATTTGGACAAGTCATACTTAAAATGTCATTGCAGTATACATAAAGTTATCAAAATAAGTGGCATGTGCAAACATCATGCTAGAGTTTTATTGGAGTTGAAGTGTCAATTTAAGTCACTGCAAAAGATTTTTTTCTATTGATCCAAATTACGTGGTCGGTTTGAATGTTGACACCTGTACATTAGAGCTACATGGTTAATTAAGGGTACATTTACACGACAACGATGTACTAAAACGGAAACGTTTTTCCTTTGTTTTTCGCGTACAGATGACTAAGTTGTCAAAACGATCCCTTTCACACGGAAACGTCTAAAAACGCTGTATTATTGATGCCAAGCCAGTAGTTGGCGATGTCACTTTGTACAGAAAACTACGCGCCTGTAGACTGAACACATGCAGGGCTCCAGACTGCAACTAAATGGTGGCATTTTGCAACCTTTTTTTCTGCCAGTGCGACTAAATTTTGTTAGAGGTCGCACTGGTGCTACCACCATACAACTCATGGGAACTTCCATTTCTGTTTCAGATGAGAAACATCAAATGGTGAACGAAAGTGGAACGAAACAGCATTACTCGTTTGAGCTGTGCAGGGCAAACCATTTATCAGCACTCGGAAATAATAGACAGCGCAGCGCAAGCTCAGTCCAATCTCGATCGTGTGACACTGCTTACTACTCCATTGGGAGATCCAGTGAGAAATCGTTTAAATTCACTGCACAATTAATAACATCGCTGCGAGATCTAGAGAGAAGCATTCAAATTCAGCGCAGAATTCGCTGCTTTAGACCACAGATATCAGATCAAATAGAGCTGAAACCACAAGAAACACTGTACCATGAACAAGTTAAGGCTCACCACTCCACAAATCATTATGGATTTAATGTAGTAACACTTACTGAAACTATGGTATTGTGGCAGAAATACTAGAATGATTTTAAATTATTCCCTTCAGGGTTCATGCAAACTTTTGAGAGTGGAATTCAAGCACTTTTCAAGGACTTTTTCCAGAACTTAAAAGCTCTAAATATTATCCAATTTAATGTGGTGATTTGCAAAACTAAAAGTTTAAAGATGAGGGGGGAAAAAGACATGGTATTGCCACTAGGTGATGGCAGAGGAGCCATCTTTAACTCCCTAATATACAGAAAAGTCTCATGAAAAACAAAAACTTCTTTAAATTGTGACTGAATTACACAAAGCAAGTAAAGAGCGCTCCTTTTATAATCACCGAAACTGTCGGTCAGTTCAATATGGTACATTTAATAAGTAGAATATTTACATTTTTGCCTAAACCTAAAAAATAGTTTTTGCTTGTTACTGTTAATAATTTGATTTTATCTGCCTCTCAGTTCAAGGTCAGTGCTTTACTGTCAGATTTCCAATAAATAAACATGTAATATTGTTAGTAACTGTACTTATTAATGCAAAATAATAGTAGGGTGATTAAATTACCTTTTATGATTTAAAAAAAAAAAACAGCGCCACCTTCTGTAGAACTTACTGTAGAATATACTGATGCGCATGATGTCACTGTTTTCACAAATTTGCTTTGTTGTAGTTTACACAGACAATAACTGTATAGTTTTCAAAAACTCGCACTTTGAAACCCCTTTTTCAAAAGTTGTGTGTGTGGCCAAAACGTATCCTTTTTTTTGTATTTCACAGAAGAACAGGGATAAAGTTCATATATAAACACTACTGTCAACAGAAGCAATCAAAATGGAGTGAATCACCTTTTGAAAGTAACTTAATCCTTCAAATAAAGATTATCAATTACATCGTTACACCAGTAGGTGGCAACAAGTGACACTTACATTTATTTGTCATTAAATCATTTATTCATGAGATTCGTTCAAAAACGAATTCATCCTGTAATGAAACACGTGAAGTATTTGAGTTGAGTCGTTAATTCATTTATTCAAACCAATTAAAAATAAATAAATAAATCAAATGAACTTAATATTTAAAAAAAAAAAATAGACTGCATCAATTAACATTTTGTCAGAACCTCTTGTAAATTACATGTTATTTTGTTTAGTTGTTTTTTCAGAATCATGGGAGAATCATGATTTTTATTTGAAACAAAATAATTGATGCTCAATATGTCCAGAAGCAAAATGAATATTTTTTTGAGCTGAATTTTAATTGTCTAATGTGCATGTGCGCCGGCGCTCATTCAGTAAAGTTTAAAGAGCCTTTGTGCAAGATGAAAATACTTGTGTGAATTTGTATCACTTGCAGATAAGGATACAGCCGTAAAATGAGAGTTTTGCGTTGAGGAAACATATCTTGCACACAAGCAGCACCCGCATCGGTCAGAACAAGCCAGGTTAAACATTACTCTAATGCATTAGCTTAAAGCTTAAAGTAAAGAATTCTCATGTTTTGGGCAGCTCGGATCTCGTACCTTTTCCTGCAGCAGCTTGCTCTGTTTTCTCCACTATTTGAAATGCATGTTGTCCTTAGAAATGCGTTATTCAGTGCTGTAATTTGACGTCCGATAAATTTTTTTTGTAGACAATTTTCATTATCGATTATTATCGATTTTGATTAGTTATTGCAGCCCTAATTTGCTTACATTCATTTGCAATAAATCTATTTCAAACAAAACTTTAGTAGTGCAGGCACAATGCATCACTCGCTACATTTAAAAATCGAAAAGGACACCGGAATTAACCATTAGTATTTTTACCTTGATGACAAAATATGGAAGAAACAGTTATTTAACAGTTTACAGTCTACCCCAAACCTTTTCAGATATCGAAATTCCATTCGTATCGAACTCAGTTAGATAAGTTGAGGTGTATATTTGAAGAGATTAAAAAAGGGATTGTATTTCAGCCATCAATCCAATTATTAACTTATTAGGTTGCATGTTCACATGACTATTATAGTTACGACTTCTGATCTTCTGAAGAATAGGCAGCAGTTTTCCTCAAGTTCACACATCTGTCCTAGCAGAGGAATCACAGTTGTAGAGAATTAACTATTGACATTTACGTAAAATTTTTTTTGTCTTCATTTTGAGCAGTAGCCTATTTGTTTTACATTAAAAACATTGCAAATATGATAAACTACTTGTTGTGCTTAAAGCATGTTTGTACTACCTTCCTTTAAAATAAATTTCACTTGCTTTGGTATTTTATGCATGATGCAATAACATTCAAACATTTTAAAATGTGACTTAACTATCACTGTGTTTAAAATAAATGACAATCTAAACTGTTAGGACTATTAGGATTGAGAGATTCTTTGTTTTTTCACTGTAACATGGTGTCACAAAGATGTTTTTTTTTCTTTCTCGAGGTGACACTGATTAAATAAACTCATTTTTATGAAGTAAGCAATACTAACACTGTCTGCTCTCATTTAATTTAGTGTCTGAGTGGGTGGGAGTCTCCCCAGAACAGTTATCATTTACACGGTCGCAATAAATGTTTTATTGTGGCTGCTTAAACATAAACTCTATGAACAAGCATCATAAAACACATTTGTACTGTGGGCGACATTAGTCCTTTGAGACGTTACTTTTAGAACTCTGTATGTAAATGTCTGCTTGATGGTCTGAGCCTCAGGCCGCACAGCAACATACTATTTTCTCTATATTTGCGATCTATGCAACAAAATTGTGCCTCTCTTCTAAACTTTCTCTTCTAATTGCTTTCGATTAATGCAATTTTCTAAAATGTGCAATCTACTAGATTAAACTATTTAGGGCGAATGTGAACCAATCAAGCACTCAAATTATTTTTTACTGAAACTGTTCCCTGCATGCTTTGCTTGGTACTTAATGAGGGGAGTAAAAATGTTGAAATTAAATAGTATTTTATGTTTTTGAGCAAGATGAGAAAAGGGGGACTTTATAGTCTTTAATAGTGTTACATTTCAACATAATTGAACATTTTTTTTTCTAGAGATCGCTGATATATTGTTTTCCCATTATGTTTCCTGATATTTAAGCATTTTCTCGTAATAGAGTATCGGTTTTGTAATGTCGGATTCACCAATGAATGGCACCATCTTGTAGCCGTTTTGAGAATTTTGCACAAGACCGCCATTAAAGCACTGTGTCTGAGGGGAGATGAGTCAACACAACCTGAGGGATTCCTGCACTTTCCGTCTTTAACTGTACATAAAAAACCAACTCATATTGCAGGAACGGTATCACAGAAATTTTTTTGTGGTTTCAAACCGTGACATTTTCGAACCTCTGAATACCTTGAATCCAGTAACTGGCACATGCCTAATAACTGCTGATTCCAATACATTTTAGAAGGATTAAAATAGTTGGGCTATTAATGAGTTTTAGTCGATTCACAAGATCTCAGTTCGATTTCGATTCTCGATTTACGATTCTTGATTCTCGATTCGACTCAATGAATTAAATGATTACATTTTCACTGGCCCCAAAAAGTAATAAATGAATAAAATGGATAGTTATTGTTTTTGACATGTATCCTTGAGTTGTAAATAAAATTGACACCTAATATTTTACGACAATTCTCTTTTTTTTTTTTTTTTTTCTTTCATTTGATACCACAGCTAATTTCAAAGATTATTAAAGATAAGTAAACGGTAATAAAAAAGAACAAATAATTAAACGAAGCAATAGCATAAATAAGTAAATGCAATAGAACAAAGATACAATTGAAATCAGTGCTTTTAAGGTTTTTCAGGTCTAACAGTAGTTTTGAGGTACAGAAATGGAATAAAGTAATCAAATGTAAAATAGCTCTGCATATAATCTTCGCTGTACAAATTAAATTAAGGTTAATCCTTTTTTCTTTTTCTTTTTTTTATTCCATAAAGAGCAGGGAGTGATTTTCTGTCTTTGGTAGTTTAATTAACATTTAAAAACACAGACAGCTGCAGCAATATTAGGTTTTCACTTTGACTAATGCACAGATCTCAATAATGATACACATGCGTTCTTTCTCTACTGCTTACCGTAATCGTACCCATAACAACTGTGTTTACTTGGATACTTGAAAAGGCACAAAATGTCTTATGCGTATGTGCGAGTTCTTTCGCTTGAATGCTTAGCAAGGCTTGAAAACGCATGCAAATAATAAACTTTAGTGACCATGCAGAGCTGGCCTAATCGGAAAAACGTATTAGGGGTGTGCGATATTGACAAATTATATCTCGATATTTTCTAAGATTTTTCCGATAACAATAACCGGACGATATTTTGCATCATTCAAAAATGTTTTATTTGCCAATGTAATTGGTGACAACGTTTGTTATATCTTTCCATCTGTCGCTTTTTCTATCGTAAGGACCTTTCTTGCTAAATGATTTGGCCATGTTTGTTGGGTGTGTGTTTTTGATTTTGATCTTTCTGCTGCAGATGTGCCTTGTTCAGCTGACTCCTGAAGCTTTTCATAATCCTTGTATTATGGCTGCACGATTTATCACGTTTAAATCGCGCACAATTTGGCAAAGGCAGCGATTATTAAATACGCAGCTTGTCAGAGCTGTACAGCTCTGTGATCAGTACTAAATGCGTCTCCATCTGAAATCCAGAGGGCGTTCTTGCGCAGAAACTCTGCCGCAGAAGAAGATAACACTCGTCATATCACTGTAGCTGAATAAACAGAAGATTGAAATGCTTTGATTGATTAAACATGACTAATAAACACACGAGTGCCTTATTCTGTGTAAGAAGCCACATCATCTCACAGAAGGATGCTCAACTGTCTTGAAGTGAGTTTGGAGTAAAAACATGTTATTAAATGTTGTCTTTTGTTGGACAAGATGCTAATAAATGCTTCTCATGTCTGGGAAGATGTTTGAGACGCGTTGCTTTTTCAAATGTACATTGTAAGCGACTCAAACTCGCAGTGCTTTCAGATGGATTAGCATTTGGAGCCGTAATTCATTGACAAGCATCTTCGCAGTTTCTTCACTCATTTTAACTTCTGTCAAACACACTCTGAATAAGCGCACGCAATAGTACTTAGTATATACTCAGCTACATCACGCAGTGAATTCCTGAACACTTCATGCAGCCTTTTGATTGGTTTCTAAAAATGAGTGAAATACACTAATATGATTTGGCTTATCGTTAAAATATCAATTATGATATCGCACACCCCTAACTTGTGTCAACATTTCTGCAAAATGCACGTCACTGCAGTTTCTGACAGAAATGAACACTAGAGGCAGTAAAACAGCTGGCACGTTTAATCGTTTTCACACACAATTATGACTACAGGGCCAGATTATGGATTAATAGACTTGTTTTTGTGTGGCTCCTTGCACAATAATGTTATGACCTTAAAACACTCTTTTACCATAGTGCATGAATTGTAAACGAAAATATTTTGGAGTTTGCATCACTTGTCCAGCTCCAGATGTTGAGTTTTACTGATGTAACAAGATTGCTCGGTAGCTCAGCTGATACAGAATTGTACTTGCCATGCGAAGAGCTTGAATACGAATCGATGTGGAATCGACCACATTTTAAAAAAAAACAATTAATCGAAACCCCCCCCCCCCAGCCCTAGAGTTGATCTCCACTTCCTTCTCACAACCTGCTTCAGCAACAACCCCAACCCCCACCTCCTCCCTGTTAGCTTTTTTGCCAGTCCTGAGTTTACAGGTATAAATGTTGTGTTCTCAGTCCCATCGTGTGACATAACATTTCTCAGATCTCTCTTCATATCTGTCACAAGAAGTGTCACTGCAGACCAGACCCAGTTACAGAGCGGAACTAGTAAAGGAGATTTTATGTTATGTGTTGCGGTGTTAAAAAGCCGCTGCTACTATTACACCATTCTTGTCATTAACACGCGGTGAATGAATCTTTTTATGGTTGTTTTAGTTTATGTTAACCTGACACTAGCCATAATTCTGCAGTTCTGTAATTCATTACTCTGTTACATGTGTCTCCCCATGTCCCCTGATGTAATCCTGTATGTCTCAGGGGTGTTGTTTCTCTCCTTATTATATTTGTGTGATCTGGCTTTGTTCTTCCCAGAGAAGACACAAGCTGAATGTTTGTGTGTGGTCAGCCATCATTGGAGGAGTGTATCCGAATCTCACATGCCTGTATGTGTTTATCTTTTAACATTATTCCTTATGAGAGTCATTGATCAGTGTTAACCTGCATCAGTCACTTCCAACTCATGCTTAACGTGACATTGCACTCACTGAATTATCTGTTCCTTTTTTTTTTTCAAGAAGTGAATTTTATGGCGATGAGTGTATGGTGTTGTTTTGGGCATCTCTGGTGAGCAAGAAAGACTCTAGGGTGTAGACGAGTCCCGGCGGAGGGAATGATGTGCTGCTTCATTTTCTAGTTTGCGGTTGATGTGGGGACTCATGAAGATGTTATCTGACTCTGATAATGTCGTCTAGAGTGATGTGATGTCTCTGATGAAAGTCTCATATTGTTTGACCACTAATATGAAAAATGTCAATAGTGGTTGCTGATTAATTACTGGGTAAGTAATTGCAAGGTCAATTTCACAAAAAGATGTTTGATGCGGTTTAAAATGAAGACAGTATTGTGACAGTTTGTATTGTGAACATCACATCACTCCATTACACATTACTAGTGTCAGTGGATCATGTTGATAGTTAATGTGATTCCTGTGGTTCCACATCCACGAAAAATCACCAAAAAAGACATTGAGTAAAACTTAAGAAAAGT
This sequence comes from Zacco platypus, assembly GCA_038088235.1. NCBI lineage: Eukaryota > Metazoa > Chordata > Actinopteri > Cypriniformes > Xenocyprididae > Zacco > Zacco platypus. Next base: position 19,949,222 of record CM076081.1, on the reverse strand, counting down.
AATTTCTGAAAAAGCGCTATCAGCATTTTCATGCTTCAATATTTTCATCCATCAAAAAGTACATGATGCATTGTAACGGTAATCTATATGAATCAAGTGGTTTAATGCAAGTCTGCTGAAGAGACACGATCACTTTATTTGATGAATAGGTTAAACTGAATAATCAGTTGTGAAATAGGTCTGCCATTGCATAGTCTTCATTGACTACATTTACATGGACATGGACATTTCATTCATGCCACCGTGACAAAATTGGAGGTACTGGATTAGAGATGAGTTGAGAGGGATTTGATTTTTGGCTTCTTGCTTGAAGTTTGCTCTCTTGTTTGCTGTCAAATGGTAGAACCACTGCCATTGTGTGTATGTGTTCTGCCGAAAAATGCGGCAAAAACTACCACCTGGCGTTGTTTTATTTTTTTTTTTATAAAGGTGCACATGTCTATAATGCACTTCAATAATGCAGTAATACTCCACGTCTTTATTCAATTTGTTTTTACTTTGAATTAAGGTAATCAGAAATTGCTGTTTAAGTTAATATCGGAATATTGTTGTCCATGTAAACGTACCGCGTGATTTTCTTTCTTTTGTTCTTCGATTAATGACACCGATAGCAGCAGGTATGTTAGGCTGCTGTCCCACAATCCCACACCGAAATTCAGGTCGTTAAACTCTATTCAACCGGAGCAAATTAAACAAGCGAGTGAGAGGAGGAGAGCGAAAAAGCGCAGCTGGTATTGATAATGCAGAAAATGAGTACTGAATCATTTCAGATATGTCAGTATCGATACATATCGAAAACCAGTTTAGCATAATGCTTAAATTTTCCTATTGTTATATGAATTGTATACAAGTATGCCTTTTAAATGCTGTTAAATTAGCCATCGTGGAACCTCAAAATTAATTTTAAATGCTACATAGTGCATTATGGCCTTTTCCATGAAGGGTGTATGCAATGTTGCTTCAGAATTTGGCAGTGTAATGATGATGACTTTTGGACCAGCCTTCACGTGAGGAGTGTACCTCTGATACCATACAAATTCACCTCACTAGATTTTGGAACTCCGAAAATCTCCAAAATTTTGGAGATTTTGCAATTGTCTGGGCAAATTTGGTAATATTGCAGTCTCAACAATATACAAGTTTTACCTTATTAACGGTTATGGATTTTCATGGTCTACTCTCAGCAGAATACAAGTATTTCCCTGTGGTAGAGCTCCTGTGTGATTCCTGCACTGAGCTGCTGTGCTTGGAGTAGAGCCATAATGGCGGCTCATTAGATAGAGATAATGACAGCAGGGTGAGCCCTGAGGAGCCCACCCGGATGAGAACGCCCAGAGAAACCTCACAGCGACACTACTCTCCATCATGCCTCAGGGGTCGATAGAGAGAGCAGAAGAGAACGGAGGATGAAGGAAAAGCAGGAAGAAGTGGGCGATTGAAGGAAAAATAAAGGGAGAAGTGGTAAAGAGGGATGGGGTGGGTGTGCAGAGACAGTAATCATTCGAACAATGGTATTTTTGTTCAAATGTCAGTTTTAATGTGCTTGTGTTGGGTGTGCTGCGGCATTTCAGTAGTCTTCCTCAATGCATGTCAACATACATGCTCTCACAGATTCTCCATCTCCACTTAACACAGACTAACAATTTGGCTTTTTCATGAAACGCAAGAACGAATTTCTGTCTAAATCATATGTAAAAATCATTTGCACATGCATTACCTCTCCAAGTTTGGGCACACCTGACTAAATTTGTTTATCATTATCATAATTCAGGTTTCCATTCGCTTTTTCATTTCTGTTATCAGCAAAGTGAAAATGCTTTTAAAGTTAGCAAAATGTTGCCGTGTCCAGCCTTTTTTTTCCATCCAGTTAGCCTTTTGACCGCTAAAATCATTCTAGCAACAATCTTTAAGACACCCTTTAACATACCGTCAAGCAGCTTTGGTTTTGACACGACCAAGAAACGTTACTCATGCAACTCTAAATATGCAATGTGAAGTTCATGAGATCATAAAAATACTGATACATTGAAATGTACTTCCATGAACCATTTCATGAACATACGAGTTGAGAATGTCCAGAGTAAGGTCAAAGAAGCTTAAATAAGGTTTGTTTTTTGCGAATACATAATGATGTGCTGTTTCTTAGTTTTAATGACATTTTATGTATTATTACATGTAGATTATAGTATAGAATTAGATGTCTTCAGAATTGTGACTTCTTATGAAATATTTACACAGACCTTCTTTTTGCACATTTTATGAATTGAACCAGTTTTGTGTGTGCGCTAAGCATAAAAGATCAGATATATGGAAGTAATGTGTTTAAAATGCTTTGAAAGAGAATAAACATGGAAAAAGTGAAAAATAAAATTCTTGCTACCACAGAATGATGAAATCAATTGAATTGAATCTGAGCCATGATTTTATTGGTATGTCATCATAGTATCGTTTTAATGCAGTGTTTAACCATTTATGACTTTTTGTCATGATTTTCTTTATATCTGTAAGCACACCAGCATAAATGTAGCCTATGAGTTTGGCTAACACTGGGTATTTTTGTGTCTGATTGAGGTTTAACCTGTTTGTGATCTAGTTGAGTGCTGTGTAAGCTCTGGGGAATGCTGTACCTGTGTGTTTGTGAACACATGACCCAAGAGGCTGTTGGATGTGACCTCATGTGCTTTCTTCTGTCTACCTATATGAAGTGAGCACAGTTTACAAACCTCTAGAGTGATCTATATATGTGTGTGTGTTGTTACTCAGGTGCTATGGAGGAGCTGCACAGTTTGGACCCGCGCCGGCAGGAGTTGCTGGAGGCCAGATTTCTGGGTGGAGTCAGTGGAAACACAGTGGGCAGCACTGGCAGCGCTAGCGGAGGAACCAAAGTTAGTGGCTGAGTTTATCACCGGACTGTTATTTCAAACACACAAGTTTTGCAGACAATGGCAATGTCTGAAAGAGGAGGTAGCGTTTTTTGTATAGACTGCACCATTATGCCTTGTGTTGATTCAGGACAAATTCGAGCAAGGTTTAGAGCTCACGAAGCAAATATTTACTATAATGCTTATTTTTTAGTAGGAATAGTTGGTTGAAAATACATTTACTAATGTAGCCTCTTCCTTATTTTTGTTCAGACAACATTTTTATTCACCAGACTCTGCACACAGGATTGTGTGACATCATAGAACTTATGTCTTCTGCAGGGTGTCCGCCAATTAATTTTTGATCACAAATCATTTTTTGTTAAATTAAAACATTGGTAATCTTATAATAACACTGAATCATAATAACATCATATATGCTTGTTATGCATAAATCTCAATTTCAACAATGAAAAGACATTGATGCATATGCAACAACAATAATAACGTGCATAGCCCTAATCTACAGTCTTCACATAATATAAGTATCATATTATGGTTGGTTTCTATTAATATCAAAAGCTAAATGGTCAATATGTAGCTCCGTTTCACACATTTTGTATCAGGGATCCCTGCTCCTGTCTCTATTTACCTTTCCTTAAAAAAACGTTGAAGAATGTAGGTATGTTAGTAGACAGGATATTGGACAAAACTGAAATTGCGATATTTTGTTGTCTGTGATATTAAAAAATGCAGGTATTTTCACCAGCTGACTTGAAATAATGAATCATTCTAGAGTCAGTGGGGTGGTTTTGTTGGGGAGTGCATATACATAGAAAATATAAATAATTAAAACAAAAACACAAGTTTCTTTTTACTCTGAAGACTTTTAAAATTTAAATCGTTTTAGGGCTAAATGATTTAAGTGCACACTATGCAAATTGTCGCCGCTGGAGGTCGTTTATTTAAAGCAAAGGCTTAGCTTGATGACACCTTCATTTCGCGAAATCACGGAAGCAGTGCTTCTTCCGGTCGTGTGTGTGAGTCATTCTGCCGATCATTGATAGACTACGCATGAACACGGTCTGTGTCCTGGTTAAATTTGCATATTTCTCTGGATTTAAATATTCTTGCAAACTAATTTGAAGTTTCTGAATAGATATTGTTTCAAAATAAACCCTACACCAATTTATTTCATGTTGAAAACAGTGGTTTAAAAAAATCTCTTATCTTTAGTAAAAAATTACTAGAATATCTCTTTTTATAGGGCACATTTCCAGTTTTTTTATCAATTCAGTATTATCAATTAGCATTTTAAATGTTCGTGGAAGAGAGTCAATGTCTTCCAACTTTCATAATGAGCTTTTTGAACAAATAATTGTTCCTGAAAAAGAGGACGTTCTGACCGAGGTTCATGTTAGGTTACAGTGCACCTCACACTAAAACACACAATTCTCTTTTGCTCTTTGATGTATTCTTGCTTATACAACTGTCCTCTCCTTGAAGTTGTCAAGTCATTAATTCATAACACCTGCTGCATGAATACCTCATATTCATCAGCCTTTACTCTCAGCTGGCTCATCTGCATTGATTCATGTAAATGTTTTTCTCCTGTACAGACCTTGACAAACAACGAATGTTCCAATCACAGTTTTGGTAGTCTGGGCTCCTCCAGTGATAAAGAGTCAGAGGTGAGTAGTGCTTCAGTTTAGTTATGTATGATTGTACAAAAACCTTTAAACCAAATGCTTTTTGTATGTTGTCATATTTCCAAACAGAATATTTAGTGGGACATAAGTAGTGCTGGACATTACATTACAATACACATTATTACAATGATTACTTGCAGTTGGCGATAGACTGATGTTGCACTGACTGATTAATTCAGTTGATATTTAATAACTTGAAAATTAACAGCATTGCCCAATAATTTGATTCATATTGATTTATTATTCAAATGAAGATAATTTTAATGAAAACGGAGAGAATTCTGTCCCTCTGTTAAAAGTCTGCAACCTAAATGTTGACATTTCAAAAAATTCATTAAGACATCGTAAATGTAATCCATATGAATTAAGCAGTGTAATCCAAGTCTTCTGATGGGAGACGAATGCTTTATATGATGATCACATTTAATTTAGGCTTTTCACATATAATCATTCATCAACTCACATACATTGAATTAGGACTGCACGATATATTAAAATGATTGAAATTTCACAAATGGGTTAAACTTTAAATTGTCAGTATTACAGTGTAATAATACATTTAATTACTGATTAATAATAATTTACTGCATGTACTTACTATAGGGTTAGGATGAGGGTTTGGTTTGGGCATAATTGCATGCAATTATGTATAATTTCTAGTTATTTCTACAATAACTACATGTAACGTGTAACAATGACACTGTAAAATAAAGTGTTACCCACAAATGTTCATATAATATGCATATCACAACGGCTTGCGATAAATGCGTGATTTTAATACTCCAAAAGATTACAAAAATCCAAGTTTTAGGTCGCCACAGAGTAGATTGGACACGTGACTGTTACATACATATGACGTGCTTAATTTTATTAAATGCAGTAAGCATTTAACTCATGAAGTACTCATGCACACAGAAATCCTCACAAAATTGTCGAAATGTCTGTCTAGGTGAGTTCACATACACGCAGTCAGTTATGTCTTAAGTGGACTAAACAGTTGAGAAAGAATGTATGTGTGTAACAATATATTGAATCCGTGCAGCTCTTAAAGTGACAGCAGCCTAATAAACCTGTGTGCTTAATGTTAATCAAACAACAACAAACAGAAAATCACTCACTGCTCTTGACTGAATAACTTTTATAGCTTTAAGAATCTGTATATATTTCATTCATACAGTGAAGACTAAGCAGTGTATTTTTACATTTGATTTTATTTGTTGTTAAATAAACCTAATGTAGGCCTACCTGAAACCTTAAACTCCCCTGGTTTTCACTGATGTTAAAAAAAGACACTTATGTTTTATGTAATGCTACAGTAAAACTGCGCTGTTCACATTCAGAAGTTGTAGGGATGCGTTAAACTGCTCGGCAGTTTCTTTAAAAATATTTCATTTGTGTTGCAGATATTACTAGATACTAGTTAGGCAGATACTTTTAAGGGAAGTAATCACTTGGCCAGTTGAAAATGTCAATTGATAGTCATTTTCTGTTTTCAAATAATTTATTAGTGAATTATGAGTATTTGTTAAAATAAGTGTTCATTTGCATTCAATAGCAACGCTTATGGCACAGCTTTTTGGTAATAGGCTTTAGTCAGGGTAGACGTCATATAGAATGAGACGCGGATGAAAAAGAGGTTGTGAGGGATAGACTTAGTCTTTATAATGGCAAGCACTGTAAATGGCTCCATCATTGAACTCACTTTACCTCTATCCCTGTCAGACTTGTTTTCATTCATGTCACAAAGGTCTATTTCCAAGAATTTGAATATTTTATGAGGTGTTTGCCAAAGATCTGCAAAGTACTCGCACACAAAATATTGGCTCTCTTCATTCATCATTGCAACTAGATCATGTGAATCTAGAGTCAAAAGTACCGACTTTGGTACCAGGTCGGTACTGAAATTTAAAATGTAACTACCAGCATTTCCCTCTAGCATTTTGAGCGCTGTTGAGCGGATTCTTAAACGCCTCTGATTGGCTATTGTGTTCACGTGCTCATCAGATATGTCTGTGATTGGCCACACTGATCAACGCTTCAAAAACATGCTGTAAATGGACAGACAGGAGCGTTTGAAAGCAGGCATCTTATCAGTGGATCCCTAATATATCCGATGACGGATTCGCTGATAAGATGCCTGCTTTCAAACGCTCCCGTGTGTATCTGTGTAAGCACTCCGTGAAGAGTGTCAAAGATGTCTATTTACAACATGTTTTTGAAGTGTTGATCATTGTAGCCAATCAGACATATTTGTTGAGTGTGTGAACACAATGGCCAATCAGAGGCGTTTAACCGTCCTGCTGCCATATATCATTTGAAAGCTAACAAATGTAGTTTTCATATTTGAAGATTTCTGATTTGTCAGAGGAACAGTAATTTATTAATTTGCAACAATAATTTCAGACTGATAAGGCATGTTCAGACATTTTTAACTGCGTTTAACAACTTTTTATTGTCTAAGTTATCGATAATGTCGCTAATCATTTCATCCCAAGTTATAAAGTATTTTAGATAATTGCACTATATAATAGATATAATTCTGTACATTGAACCATTTATGTTAAATAGTGTCTGAGAATCTACAGAGAGGTTTGGAAATGTGAGTCTGGGAAAGTATGGAATTTTGTAACTGAAAATGTGTAGGAACCCTGCTTTAAAATGGCAATGAAAAATCTGGTCACTCAAATCATAGGCTATATGGAAATGGAGTCCATATGTGGTCACTAATGGAGGCTGGAACAATGGAGCCTGGTACTCCGCCCAAACAAACAAAATCTTTACTGAAAGCTCAATTTTTGAGGAGATAACCTAAAATTCGAAACACAACTTGATTTAGATTTTATATTTTCATTTTTTTTTTCCACTTCTAAAATAATCGTCCAAGTGTCCCCTTCATAATGAGACCAAACTTAAGTCTGTGCTCCAAAAGTATTCAAGATTTAAAACAATTTAAGCTGGGGTCTGTTCCTTAAAAATGGGAGTGGCAGTTAAGGGGTTACAAATCCGCTCAACAGCACTCAAAATGCTAGAGGGAAATTCTGGTATCGTCACATTTTTAAAATTTCAGTGCCAACTTGGTACCGAAGTCGTCAGTTTTGACAATACCATGTGAAATCAACCTTCATAAAGCTAATTTCCATGTAGGCATATGTGCTGTAGGTGTCTTCTCGCCGTGCAAGAAGTGTGGCGGTTCTACTATAATCAGTGAAGCGGTCCACACTGAATCACAATGTATCTGTACAGCCTTTTATCCAAAAGAACTCTGAATGACAAAGAAATAAATAGATCAGTAAGCAGTTAATTGATGCACTGAAGCATTTCCTCCAAACTGAGATCTGTAATGGATATGCTTTGTCTAAACTGCTCACGGTTGAGTCCTGATGAAAGCTGTTGTTAATAACTCAGTTCATAGTTCAGCAGATGGCGCAGAGACGTTCTGCTGTGTTTTCTTTGAATCAAAGCCTTACAGAGAAATTGATGCTAGTGTGTGACTCAGGCCGATGGGAAATGTTCCCTGTAATGAAGCTCTAGTGTGTGCTTCTGCCTCATAGAGGATGCTGTGTCACTTGTGTGTGTGTGTGTGTGTGTATTTAGGTTTTGTAGCAGACTCAAGCTGGGTTGGCATCTGTCATAACCCCCAATAGTTAAACCATCAGCAGGCAAAGCACTACACATGTACACGCGCGCACACACACACACACACACACACGAAGCATCATAGTAAGATGAATTGTCCTCCCATCCCCCTGCACAACACACCTGCTGTGACATAAATCAGAACAAGAGAAGGAGGAAGCCAATGAAGCGAGTTATGAAGGGAGAGAGAAAGTGAACTGGGAGGTTGAGAATAAACTCCTCTCATGTGGCTGTGAGCTGCTTATTATGCCAGATGTCAGACACCTAGATACTGTAGACACACACACACACCTGTCACACACATACTCCCACTGCATTAGAGCTGCCACACACACACACACACACACACCACTGTCAGACTTTCACTCACATTACCGCATACACCATTACAGCACCAAAACCTCCATTACAGCCCCACCTCAGACTATATACACTAGATTACCCATAATCCCCCGAACACTAATCACAGCCTCCAACACCTGCAGCCTGAAGCACATGACTCATTTAATGCAGGATGATTTGCATATTCATGATGGATTATATATATATCAATATCAGGATTTCCATTTTCAGTGACAGGAGTGAAGATTATGTAATCTTTATATTTCAGAGCGTTTCATGCGCAGAAGTGTCGTCTTCTGTAGCTTCTATGAAATGAAGACCGACAGGATGGATCGTTTTTTTTTTTTGGTGCTTTGAGTGATATTTGCCTTTGTTTCTCTGTAGGCTCTTATTATTTGAGCTTTAGTAATTGTATCGCAGTGGTGGTAGACTTTCTCTGATGGCGGGTGTGTTTCTTTATGTTGCTTGTTCTGAGCTTGTGGCCATTGTGACCCAAAAGTGCCAGTTTGGAGCGTGCAGAACATCAATATCAGCCTGTGCCGGCTCGTTAGGGCCACCGTGACATTCTGTCATTGTCACTGAGGGCTAATTATAAACACCAGCCTCAGTCCTAGAGTCTGCAGCTCCTGACCCACTCGCATCTAAAAACACTTTCCTTTTTCTCCTTTTCCTTATACTTTTCTCTTTTGTTTTCTTTTTCTTTTCATTATCTCATTTCCTTTTCCTGCCCTTTTCATTTTCCTCTTCCTGATATTTTCCTCTTTTTTTTTTCTTCGATTCTTTTTCCTTTCCTATCATTTCCTCATTTTCTTTATTTTCCTCTTTTTGTTTTTCTTTTCACTTTCTCATTTCCTTTCCCATTTCCTACTTCTTTTTCCTTATTATATTTTCTTTCTATTTTGTCTTTTTCTTTTCATTTTCTCCTTATCTTATTTCTTCATTTCGTTTCCCCTTCCTTTTCTTTTTACCTTAATCTTCTCCTATCGTTTTCTCCTTTTCCTTCTTCTTTTCCTATTTTTTTTTCCTTGCATTCTCTTTGTTTCTTTTTTTTCTTTTCCTCTCCTCTCATTCTCTCTTCCTCTTTCTTTGTTGCAGGGATCAGATGGGAAAAGAGGAAGTTCTCCTGCGTATTCAGTAAGTCTCTCTGTCCCGGTCATGTGAGAATTGAATAGAGATATAAATGATGCTTTGGAGGCTCTTGGTTCAGTCAAATCCACAGTCCTCTCTTTGGAGGGATATGAAGTGGTTTCCAAAAATGCACTGGTCTAGCCCACATGAGAGTGTTTCGTTTCTACAATAACCTCAAATTAAGCCTAGATTGAGAAATTAACATGATGGAGCTATGTATATGATATAGGGCGGAGTTTAACCACATCTATTTTGGAAGCTCTCTCTACTTTTCTCAGCTATGAAGAGATTAGCATTTTAATCAATATATTGAAGAGGTAGCGTTTCTTTGTATACGTAAACTGTATCCTACATATGCAGTTTATCATTTAGTGTAATATTGGTGTGACGCTATCAAAATCTGTGCTGGAGTTTGGTGGCAGATGTGGAGGTTTCAGTCCAAGCCAGTGAGCGAGAACCCCTCTCTGCTCAGAATGCAAAGATGCCCTTGGCAGCACACCCCTCTTTGTCTGTTCTGAAAAGAGCAGGATATTTCTGCATCCTTTCCCTAGTGAGGGAGAAAATAGACTGTGATTATTGGTCCAGGCCCTGGATTATGCACTCTCACATTAGAGATATTCTTAGAGTCATTTAGACTCGAGAGTCATTAAATACTGTTTGAAGACACACAATACGTCTCATTTTACTCTGAGCTGATATTCAAAGATTGTATGATTTGCTCTCAGGAGACTATGAATTTAAATGTGGTGCTCAGTGCTTGCTGAGGCCAGCGTTATCGTGCATGGAGTGCAAAATAATACCTGAATAAATTCATAACAAATAGTGTATGAATCTAATATCTCTCATTTATAGACTCCTGAAAAGAAGCACTCTGAATCATCACGGGGCAGGAAGAGGAAAGCTGACAACCAATCAGAGAGCAGTCAGGGTAAATGCTTGTGTTTTTGTCTCTCTCTGTCTCTCTCTCTCTTTGTCTGTCTGTCTCTCTCGCTGTCTCTCTCGCTGTCTCTCTCGCTGTCTCTCTCGCTGTCTCTCTCGCTGTCTCTCTCGCTGTCTCTCTCGCTGTCTCTCTCGCTCTCTCTCTCGCTGTCTCTCTCTCTGTGTTTTCTAGTACGTTCTTTACATGCAGCTTAATGTCTGTTTTTTTTTTTTCCTCTCATAGGGAAGTCCGTCATTCGGGGACCCAAAATTAGTGATTATTTTGATGTGAGTATCTTTGAGTAATTTTAGGGAAAGCATAAATCTTTGGCATTGGCTTCATGAGAGCCGAACTGACATAGTCACTGCAACTTGGACAATGTTGTTTTAACCCTCTGATGCTGTTCAGTCAGTTTTTGACCAAAACATTTTATGTTTTGGTTTTTTAGAATTTTTTTCTTCATTGTAATGGTAAGAAATTTGGTTAAGGTTGTGTCACTTATGTGAAAAAAAAAAAAAAATTCATGGATATGATTCAAAAAGGTTAAATGGTCCTGAAAAAAACACACTTGTTTTACGCGGTGAAAAATGACCACATTGGAATGGGAAGCTAATTTCATCTATTGGAAACGTTTGGTACTGTGAGCAAATAAATTTTACTGAAAGCTCATTTTTTGAGAAATTAGGAACACAGCTTGTTTAGATTTAAGGCTTTGGTTTTACTCACAATTTTAGAGTAAAACATGTTTTGGAAACTATGTATTTCATATAACATTTTAAAATGTTTTTAAGCACTTTCCATAATAAACTTAAACTTCTATACCTTGCCTATCTATACCTTTTTTTCTATACTACTTTTTTCACCTCGGCAATAATCTGTCTTTAATCAATCTTTAAAAAGAGACCAAACTTAAGTCTGTGCTCCAAAGCATTAAAGATTTACGACAGGCCTGAAAATGAAATTTCCAACTTGAACTATGCTCAAAAAGTGATTAACAGGTAATACATGGATCATAACCATTCCATAATTTTTTTTTTATTTAATATCTTGTATTTTTAGGAGATTTTATAGTATTAAGTTATATTATTGAACTCAAATCTAATACATTCATTTCATTGTAGAAAATAACAAAAAAAAAAATCAGTCATTTTTGACCTCCATGTGAGCAGTACCAGAGGGTTAAAAAATTTGAACTGCGTTTGTAGCATATTTTTAAAAAAAATCACGCAAAACCGAAAATTTGGAAGGACATAATGTAGGGTAAACTGGAATTTATTTGCGATTTGACTGGTCTGCGAAAAGTGTGTACATTTTTTTTAACAAATATAATTGTTATTTTTTCTACCCTAGCAGTATTAGTTTTATCACAAGCCATTTTACAGGTGGAAAACATTTAATTAATGAAAGATATTATTTACTTAGAATAACACAAACTGAGTCAGACACAGTAATAACAATTATTAGAAAAATTACATTGCAAATAGTAATGTTGTAATTTTTAATTTGATTCTTTGTGTTTGTAGTAATGCATCATTTTTGTGGTATTAACATCAAGCGGCATTGCAAAAATAATCATAGATGAATTCTTTTCAAACAAGGTTTCCCAAACTCTTTCCCTGTCTGCCATTGGTCTGTTCCAAATTTGTGTAAATTTTGCTATATTTGCACTCACAAACAGAACAATGATTAAACGGTGTTGAACTTATAATTGTCAAAAATAAAGTAAAAAATTAACACAATGTCCAAGCTGCTCTGTTCCATGCAGTGAAAGCATACAATGATCAGTGGCTGTCAAAGCCCCCCCCCCCAAAAAAAACAACAACAACAAACAAACAAAAAAACTTATGCAATACATTTCAAGTCTTCTGAACATCTTACCTTCTGCCGCAGATCTCAAATCTCATTGATATTATGCACATTAAAACCTCATGTGTTGACGATACACATGAGCTCGAAGGTTTGTGCACATTTTTTTCTCCACTTCCTCTTCATATGGTGTTAAGTGGAGTGTCTAGATGTGCTTGCGTAGATCATAATTTCAAGTGATATGATTTCTTTATTTCCTTCTTTCTGTAGTTTCAGGGTGGTAATGGGTCCAGTCCAGTAAGAGGTTTACCGCCTGTCATCCGTTCACCCCAGAACTCACATTCCCACTCTGCACCAGGATCCAGCGTACGTCACACACTCTTTCTGACCCTGCAGTGCAGTGTTCATTTAGTTGAAATGATTTTCATTTTTTTATCAACAATATTTTTTTTACTAACGAAAATGAGACTATAAACTAAAAAAAAAAACAGTTTTTGATGTCAAAAACTATGATGACCTTTTTGTCAACGAATAAGAACAAGACAGATGTTAAGAAGGGACGATTTGGGAAGAGATTCAATCACAATTCATCTCTTTTCATAGTAGGGAGGTTAGATGCACTCATTCGAATGGTAACTCACTGATTTCCCCGGCGGGTTGATGGCGCACAATTGCTGGATGTCTTATAAAACATTTAAAAACGTCAACATCTGTGAGAAAGAAAAACAGACATATGGATAAATTTGCACATTTGTGTGGAGTGACAATTTCCAGGAAAACACAAAGTTTTACAATACAATACAGGCCTCGTCGATAAGGACTGCACAATGACCCAGGACAGTTGAAGGAATTGACAAAAGATCATACATTTGCACGTGTTTTTCCAATTTAAACAACAAAGCAATTTTAAACTTTTCAAGCACAAGAAGACGCAAAAATCTTATTGCACTTCAAAGGACAAATGCGCACAAATGTCACTGCCCATTTTAGCGAGTATTTATTCAAGCAGTTGGTTATGTCTTAAGTGAACAGTTGGGAGAAAATCGGATGTTTATCTTAAAATGACAGTTGGTAGATTTCTAACCTGAATACTGTTAAATCTACTTGACAAACTTAAAGGGTTCACCCAAAAATGAAATTTCTGTCATTAATTACTCACCTTCATGATCTTCGTTCATCTTTGGAACACAAATGACCTTTTTGATGAAATCCAAGAGCTATGACCCCTCCATAGGCAACAATTTAATTAGCACTTTCAAGGCCCAGAAAGGTAGTATAGTTAAAATAGTCCATGTGACTACAGTGGTTCATGTGTCATGCTGCACACATGATCAGCGCTGGCCAATAACGAGGCGCCGTTCTGACGTAGAATCTGAAAGCACTGCGTCTACAACATAAACAGCGTAGGAGACTGACAAGGGAAGAGAAGAAAGTGGTGAATAAAATCTTAATTTTATGAAGCGTTGAGAATACTTTTTGTGCGCAAAAAATAAAGGTTGAACCACTGCAGTCGGGGTGTCTATTTTAACAGCTGTCCAGTACCTTTCTGGGCCTTAAAAGTAGTAATTAAATTGCTGTCTATGGAGGGGATCACAGCTCTTGGATTTTATCAAAAATATCTTAATTTGTGTTCCGAAAATGAGTGATGACATACATTTTATTTTGGGGTGAACTAACCCTTTAAAGCATTGTTTATTTCATTTTTGTCTTTGTTCTACTGCATTTATTTGTTCTTATTATTGTTGATTTCACCACTGCCAGATTTTAGTTGACAATCTATTGTAGATTCAGATGCTAATACCAAGTGTTAACTGGGCCTCCCTCTGACTTTATTTCAGTAATTGTGTATCATACTCAGTCAACTCACACACACAGACACACACACACTTAACATTCTTACTTGAGGACAAATACACATACATGTTCCAGCTCGGCCACAGTACAAATGGACTAATTGCGCATCTCATTACTACAAAGTTGAATCTAATAATGTACAATCTTGTATTTGATCAGACCCGGCAAAGCAGCTCGTCTCCCACAAGTCTGTGTTTTGTGGACTCTGTGATTTCATCTAGACTGATGGCGGTCAAGAGTGTTCAGGTGGGTCTGCTCATTAATACACTTGCACTCAAAAAAACAATCTCATTAGCAGTCCTCTTAGAATTACCTGTCAGTAGATTACAATCAGTTAATTAATCTTTTGTTTGTTTGTTTTGTGTGCGCAGTTTACTTGATACACTCCATGTTAAACAAGTATGAAAAGAGGGGGGAAAACTGCTATTTTTGCCCTAATTATTAAGGGCAAAAATTGTTGGTTGTGGTAGAAATGAACCATTGAAATATTTTATTTTGCCTTTTTGTTTTGTCTGGGATAATGATAAAACAATAAAATCTACCATAAAAGGCATTTGAAAAGTAGCTTAAATAAATGAGTAATGATGGTAAAAAAATTTCCATGGTGTTTTTAATGTGATCTTCATAAATCAAACTTAAAATTACTATAGTTTTAAAAACGCATTCATAAGATATCATGAAAATGTGTAGTTGTTGAATTATATGTGTTTGTATTTTGTTCTCCTGCAGACTGACCTGACGGTGGTAAAACTGGCCACTATAGAGAGCAATAAGAACCTGGACCTGGAGAAGAAGGAGGGCAGGATAGACGACCTGCTGCGGGTGAGAGGAGAGATGGGAAGGAGGAAAACGAGACAATGATTCATTTCATCAAATTATTATTTATCAGATTACATGTTTGTGATGTAGTTATGACAGGGTTCCTAAGCAGTTTGGAAATGTATAGAATTAGATTTGAGTAATTTCCAGATCGGGAAAAATATTTTTGTTTCCAGACTATTTTCCCTATTTGTTTTTTTGTTGTTTTTTTTTTTTAAATACAAATTTAAGAATCTCTGACATGCAAACAGACTTTTTTCATGACAAAACTTTAGTTACTGAATTAAACCGATGTGTCAGAGGTCAACATATGCAGGTTTCTTCTCATCATGTAAGTGCATGAAAACCAATGGAAAAATACTTGAGAAAATATGTACAGATCATTTGTTAAATATAGTCTGAAAAATCTACAGAGAGGTTTGGAATTTGAGTCTGGAAAAGTACACAATTTTGAAATGTAAAATCTGTAGGAACCTTGTAATGAGAAATCTCTTTTTCTTAAGTAGATCAGTTTGGAGAGGTTTTTTTTCGGCACAGTAATTTTAAAACAAACCTTCATTCCAATGAACCAGTTTAAGCAGAGGGAAAATTTTCACTGTTGATACGGTGGTGTTGAATTTTTTTCACATGAAGAAAAAAATGTGATTTTTATTTTAATGATTTTAATTTGTGATTTAAATTTTGGTTTTGATGTGACGAATCTAATTTTATATGCATCAGACTTATTGTGACACTTACCTTTTTTTGTTGTTTTTTTAAAAAAAAAAAAAAAGGATTTTAATATATATATATATATATATATATATATATATATATATATATATATATATATATATATATATATATATATATAAAAAATTTTTTTTTTTTTTTTTATTAAAATGCATTCTCTCTTCCCCTTCTCCACAGGCAAACTGTGATCTAAGAAGACAAATTGATGAACAACAGAAGCTTCTAGAAAAGTACAAAGAACGTTTAAACAAGTGCATCACCATGAGCAAGAAACTTCTGATTGAGAAGGTGAAGAATCCTTGTGATATTTAAGAAATCAATTAAAAGGACTCCAATGCTTTCCTTTAAACATGTAGATATTATTTATTTGATATGTAGGTGTGGATTTGGATTTGCATGTTTTATTAAGGTTGCTGTGTAATGCCATCTTTTACAAACATCAAGTTTAATACTTTCAGCATGGTACAAAGAGAAAGAAATGATTCAGATCTTTAAAAAAGTGTGTGCATTTGTCCAGAGCACACAAGAGAAACAGGCATGTCGGGAGAAGAGCATGCAAGATCGACTGCGTTTGGGTCATTTTACCACTGTGAGACACGGAGCCTCGTTTACAGAGCAGTGGACGGACGGATATGCCTTCCAGAACCTCGTCAAGTAAGACACTTGCTAAAGATTGACAGCATAAGGCCAAACTGTACTTGAGATTTCGCACATATGATCATACAATCCTCTCTAGCCTCTATGATAACTTGATAACTTTATACTTTGAGCTAAAATACCCCAACTATTTTGTCTTTGGTATTGGATTTTGGATTTAAGGCTTTGACGTTATGATAACCTTACGCAAAAATATCATGGTCGCATGGTATTCCAATTAGCCATTTAAGTGAGCCGACACCTGCAGCTCAACAATAATTAGAGCATAAATAATTGAATTATTTTCTGTAAAAAAACAAAACAAAATGCAGTCACTTAAGTGAGCCATGCATGTGATGAAAATATTGAAAGAATTAATGGAGTTATGAGATAAATCATTATTATTTTTTATTTTACAGAACAATAGTAAAATTACTAACATTTATGGATATCTATTTCTTGCTTTCAAAGTTATAATATATTATATCCATTTAAATACTACAATTAGTTATGAACTGTTTTGCGTGAGATTTAAAAAAAAAATTTTTTTTATAGAATTTCTTGGTAAATATATACTTAATTTAGTGACTTCTTAATTAACTGCTTGTTTTCAGAAATATGATTTAATGTCACTTTTTAATATCAAGTTACATCTGCGGTCAAATCAAATAGAAATAGCACATTAAATTTAATTTACAATTGCACCACTTTTTGTGGTTACATCATGCAACTGGTATAAATAAATGTTTTTGCTCAGGTGGCCAAAATGTCTGCCCTATAGAGAGATGTTTTGCTCAGCAATAAAAATAAAAATAAAGGGAACATTTGCTTTCAGATCTGCGAGTCCATTACAGGTTTCACTTGAATACAGAATTTAAGTTTTTGAATTTTATTGTTCTGTTGCTGATATTAAGTGTTTTATTGCCTGTTTTATGCAGACAGCAGGAATGGATCATTCAGCAACGTGAAGAAATCGAGAGACAGAGGAAACTGTTAGCAAAGAGAAAACCTCCATCAGCCAGCAGCTCACAGTCACCCAGCACCAACTCTGAGCCGAAACAACGAAAGACCAAGGCTGTGAACGGCTCCGAGAACGACCCCTTCCTCAAACCCAGCCTTCCACAGCTGTGAGTGATGTAACAAATGACCACAATGTACAAAACACAAAATAGCTATCCATGTATTGTGTGCATCACTAACATTCACACTAACTAGTCTCTGATTTAATTTGCTGGAAGTGATCCTTAAGCAGATGTACTGGGAATATGCACATTAACTGACACGTTTCTGAAGATCTAAATAATTCTGTTTAAATTCTCAAAAATAGCTTTGTAGAGAAATATAAATTATTCACACATGAAGTTTAATTCATTTAAAACTATAATAAACAACAATATTGGGTTACACTTTATTTTAAAGTGTCAGTATTACAGTGTAACTATACATTTTTAATTGCATGAAATTTTAAATGTAATTCTAGTTATTACTATAGTAACTACATGTAACGTGTGTAACAACAATGCTGTAAAAAAACAAGTGTTACCCAATATTGTTTATAGTTTGAAAAAAATGGCAGGACATGATTTATTAGGAGCCAAATATAAGTTTGAAGACATTTCTTTCCACAAAATGAGAATTTTTGTGATTGTTTCAAACGCTAACCCAGTACATGTATGGAGGTATTTTAGTCCTCTTCCTCTGATGTTCCTGCAGGCTAACATTAGCTGAGTACCATGAGCAGGAGGAGATCTTCAAACTGAGACTCGGACATCTTAAAAAGGTCAGTGCATAAGCTCTGTGGCTCCTGTATGATTCAGATCCTCATGCAATTCAGAACGTTAAAACATTTGAAAAAGAAAAGATGATGTCTGTCTTTGTTTCTGCAGTGTAAAATAAAGACATTACAAGTCATCTTTTGATGTGCAATCATGAAGGCGCCAGAATTTATTAATTTACTTAAGTTGTTTTTTAATGATGGGGATGAAAAAGAATTTCCTTCACCATAATATTGTTTATTTAATATGCACTGATTTTCAAAAGTCTGGGGATAATACGATTTTTAATGTTTTTGAATGAAATCTATAATGCTCTCCAGAACTGCTTTTATTTTTAAATATTTGTCTCCCTGTGTGTGTGTATATATATATATATATATATATATATATATATATATATATATATATATATATATATATATATATATATATATATATAATATTATTACTACACACACATGCGCATATGTATGAAGAATGATTGATGGATGGATTAATTTTAAAAGCATCATTACTTCAGTCTTCAGTGTCACATGATCCTTCAGAAATCATTCTGATATGCTGATTTGCTGCTCAAGAAACATTTGACAACAATATAGAAACAAAATGAGACCAAATTACTTTTTCATATTTATGTTTTGTTATTGTTTTATTCATGCATTTCTGTATTTGTAGGAGGAGGCAGAGATTCAGGCAGAGCTGGAGAGGTTGGAAAGGGTGCGAAATCTTCACATCCGAGAGTTGAAAAGAATAAACAATGAGGACAGCTCACAGTATGTACCGGCACTGATGACATCATCCTCTGATCTCTTTTTTCCTTCTATTTTGTGTTATTTGAACTGGACATTGTCGTCTCATATTAACAGCAGTTTCATGTGCTTACTGACTGTAAAGGGCCCATATTCTATACTCATTTATCATTTTATAAAATGTTGTCCACCCTCCCCTTTTCTGCTGTTTCTCTTTTTTTTTTTTTTTTTAAATTAATTATTATTATTTTTTTTTTTTAAACCTTTCTCAGATTCAAGGACCATCCCACCCTGAATGAACGCTATCTGCTGTTGCATTTGCTTGGCCGGGGTGGTTTCAGTGAGGTCTACAAGGTATCTTTACCCATCATTTATAACAGCCTGATACATGCTGACCTTTGAGAAAGAAACGGATCATTTGACTCCTCATTCTGCTCTTCAGGCGTTTGACTTAATCGAGCAACGGTACGCTGCTGTGAAGATTCATCAGCTCAACAAAAACTGGAGAGAGGAGAAGAAAGAAAATTACCACAAGTACGTTTCTCCGCTTTGATGCGGTTCAGGGAAATATTCATGTTAAATACATCAGTGGCATGCTGTGCATCACCGCAAGGAATAAAGTAGATTTCAGATTGTGAATGATGTACTTTAACTTTATTGACAGGGATGATGTACTTGATTTGATGGAAAGGAAAATGCATGTACATTTTAAGTACGTTCAGCCAACAGAACTTTGGAAATATTACATTTCCAAAACTTTCTCAGTAGACAAAACAATTCAGAAAACCCCAGAACATTACTTTTAAGGATTTTATTTTTGGGGGTTTTTTATGTGCCATTGAAATGTGGCAGGCTCATATTTTTTTGTGTGTGGGTACATTGTTATGAAAGGGTGTATTTCCATGCCAATTGGTATTCTGTACAGCACTTGAAATGTCTGGAAATGTAGTCCGTCTGTTTCTCATGACGCCGGTCGCCTGGGTTTCACCTCTGTTGCCCATGGTAACCTGTGCCTCTCTTCTCTGCAGACACGCCTGTCGGGAATACCGAATACATAAACAGTTGGATCATCCCAGAATAGTAAAACTGTACGATTACTTTTCACTGGATACAGACACGTAAGTTCCAGCCATGCAAATTTCACCAATCAACTATCAAAACACATCAATGAGGTGGACACAAGTTACATTAGGTTGTCTATTTCCTGCAGGTTTTGTACGGTTTTGGAATACTGTGAAGGAAACGATCTGGATTTCTACTTGAAACAGCACAAGCTGATGACTGAGAAAGAAGCTCGCTCTATTGTCATGCAGATCGTTAATGCTTTACGATACCTGAACGAGATCAAGCCACCCATAATACACTATGACCTCAAACCTGGTGAACACACATTCTTTTTCTTTTCATAGCTCTATAAAACTGTTTCCACCTGGTATTCAGATGCGTTTTGGTCGATCAGATCACAAGTGGATGACGCTAAATACAGGTGTAAATGATCTAAAATGTTTTGAGCTTGTCCACTTTTGACCATTTCTGGAGGTAGTCTGAAACTCCTTTGACCGGATTGCTTTCATCGTGTAGATGCTTATGTGGTTGAATGCGTTCGAACAGTCACAAAATACCGCCTACTCTCCGTCTACTGACATTATGGAACGATCTAGTCAGTCGGGATTTAAATTTTGTCGACCGAAGACCTAAATTTGGTTTGAAGATGAATAACGTATTAAGCACAATGTTCTCACCTTTCCTGATTTCTAACACAGTGAACGAAAGCTTCTGCTCTCCGCATGTTTTTCCATCGTCTCCAGTCAAGTTCATATGTAAATTGCGCAAGCTTGTTTTGTCCATTAGGTTAAAAGATCTGAAAAAACCCATACATTTACCAGCCCATCGACCGTCCCCTTGAAGAAATTTGGACAGAAATGGTTGAAAGTGGACAAAAGAAAGGTATTAAAACACCAGGTATAAACGGGTATATCTCTCGCATCCACTTGTGATCCGATCGACCAAAACGCATCTTAATACCTGGTGCAAACTGGACCTATCACTCATACAGTATTTGCAGACTGTTTGACTTTTTGCCTGTGTATCATATGACCCTTCAGAAATCATTTTCTTTTTCAACAATATTTGATGCTCAACATTTCTGATTTTCAATGTTAAGAATATTTGTGCTGCTTAATATTTTTTTCAGGATTACTTGATAAATAGAAAGTTGAGAAAAAATAATAATTCAACTTTCAACACTTTCAATAATTCAACACTTTAAAATAAGGTTTATTAGTTAAACATTAATATTTTGCCTGTTGTCTATTTATTTACTAATCTTTGTTAATGTTAGTTAATGGAAATACAGTTGTTCATTGTTTGTTCATGTTAGTTCACAGTGTATTGACTAATGTTAGCAAGATTTTAATAATGTATTAGTAAATGTTGAAATTAACATTAATAAATTCTCTAGAAGTGCAGTTCATTATTAGTTCATGTTAACTAATGAACCTTATTGTAAAGTGTTACCGAAAAAATTTTGCTGACCTCAAGCTTTTAAACCGTAGCATATGTATAATTTTCCCTCCACCCTTATCGTGCATATGTGAAGGGTTTAACAAAGACAATCCATTATAAGGAATGTGTGTTCTTGTGTATTTATTTATGTGTTTGTGTACAGGGAATATTTTACTGGTAGATGGAACTGCATGTGGAGAGATAAAGATCACAGATTTCGGACTGTCTAAAATAATGGACGACGACAACTACGGAGTAGACGGAATGGACCTGACATCACAAGGGGCAGGCACTTACTGGTAACACACTCGCAAATTCACTCATATTTTGGCTTTTGCCTGTTAAAGTATGTAGCTCAGTTCTGTCTTGTCGTGGCTGTAAGGTACCTGCCCCCTGAGTGTTTTGTGGTGGGTAAAGAGCCTCCAAAGATCTCCAATAAGGTGGACGTCTGGTCTGTCGGGGTCATATTTTTCCAGTGCCTCTATGGAAGAAAGGTGAGGAGCAATTCTTGGAATAAATGGGAATATTATCAGTACCATTTACAAGATACAGAGTAATAGGGTAATATCTGTAATTTTCCTTATTTCCAGGACATCTGTAGAACTAGGGCTTATTACAAGATGGCATAACCATGCAAATTTGATTTGTTTTTGTTTTTTTAGCCATTTGGCCATAACCAGTCCCAGCAGGATATCCTGCAGGAGAACACCATCCTGAAAGCCACAGAGGTTCAGTTCCCTTCCAAACCTGTTGCCAGCAATGAGGCCAAGGTAATCAGTAATATAATAATCAGTATATAATACTGATTGAAGATTTATGGGTGTTTGATATGACCTATCACATCAGTTTCTGCAGTGTGACAAGGATTAAGGATTTTTTTAAAAATGTTTTACATATAATTTGTATATCTTTTAAAAAATTCCAATGGTGTTTTGAGATTTTATTAATTTACATGATTTTTCTAGGACTAGAAATCACTCTTTTAAAAGTCAGATATCTCGTATCCTGGTTCTTCAAAGTGGTTGAAAGGGTGGATTAAAATAAGAAATATTAAATCAAATCAAATGTCTTATTTAAATCAATTTAGTCCCCGTAGTGAACCCCTGCCACCTGTTTGAGGACCACTGATCTAGAACTATTTTAAACAATTTTTGCTAATTCTTTTATTAATTATTAATTATTCATTAATTATTATATGGTTACTGACATGAATTGAGACTATATGGAATATTTGTGCTTTTAATAATTTCTCAAAGTGATTGAAAATGGTGAGAAATAGCAGTTAAAGCATCTAAAATATCTGCTTTCCATTAAACATAAATGTTAACCTCAAATCTTGATGAAGAAACCTCCATGTGTTACTTGTCCATTATCCACATGCAGCAATGCTAGATTAGTAAAGCCGCATTCGCCAGCCCCATCAGTATATCAGTAGTAAACTGATCGTTATTGCTGATTATGATGCAAGCAGTATGAGCAATGTATGAATCAAACTCGCTGTGACTGCCGAAATTATGTATATCTGTGTGTTTGGTTTCAGATAAACATTATAGAACTGTGAAATTGCTCAAACTCTTGTCAAAGAGCAAAGAAAAAAAAACTGGGTGAAGTTTGAGCTCCAGTGACACGATCTTCACTCCATTTCTCCATTGAAAATGAACAGGATCATGTTGCTTTTCCGCTGTTTGTCTCCACCTATATGAACAGGGCTTAAAGTTGGCATGGAATCAAAATTGACCCATTTATTTTGTTAGTGCACATTACTAGTCTTGTGATAAACAACTAATCTGCGAAAGTTAATCCACGAAATGTATTTTGTTTTTGTAACCTTGAATCAAAATCTGAAAATGTACTTCCCCTCTGGAATGGCCTTCCTTCTCTGATGACGTCAGTTTGACAGCTTGAGTAGAACATCTGCCTCCAGCGGTCAATCTGCTGCGAACTTTGACAGGGTTTTTTCTGTCAATATTCCATTTCACTTGGAAAATGTCACAATACTGAAATCTGTCACAATTTCCTGTTCACACGGACTTTAACAGACATTACTCTTAACTGTTTCAATATCAGTTGTATTGTATGTTCAGGGATCCAACGCAGAGTGGAAAAGTGTGGGGGAAAAAAGTATAAAACGATATAGAAAATATACACCAATGAGCCAAAGCATTATGATCACATGCCTAATATGCTGTTGGTCCTCCTTGTGTTGCCAAAAGACCTCTGAAGGTGTCCTATGGTATCCTTCAAGTCCTGTAGGTTGCCAGGTGGAGCCGTCATGGATCAAACTTGTTGGTCCAGTATATCCCACAGATGCTTAATCAGATTGAGATTTGGGGAATTTGGAGTTCAAGGGCAACACCTTGAACTCGTCATCATGTTCCTCAAACCATTCCTGAACACCGTGTGCAGTGAGGCAGGGTGTATTATCCTGCTGAAAGAGGCCACTTCCTCCAGGGAACACCATTGTCATGAAGGGGTGAGACCGGTCTGCAACTTTAGGTACAATGTTTAGGTACATGTCACATACGTCCACGTGAATGGCTGGACCCAGGGTTTCCCAGAGCATCACACTCCCTCCACCGGCTTTTAGTCGTCCCACAGTGCGTCCTGGTGCCATAACTTCCCCAGGTAAATGGTACAGGTACACGGCCGTCGACGTGATATAAAAGAAAACGGGACTCATGGGACCAGGCGACCGTCTTCCACTGCTCCAAGTTCCAGTTCCAATGCTTGTGTGTTATTGTTGGCTCTTTCGACGGGAGACAGGAGTCATCATTGGCACTCTGACTTGTCTGCGGCTACACAGCCCCATACGCAGCAGAGTGTGAAGCACTGTGTGTTGTGACGCATTCCTCCCTTAACCATCATTAAATTTTGTGACTTGTACCACAGTAGACCTTCTGCTGGCTCGGACCAGATGGGATAGCCTTCATTGCCCTCATGCATCCATGAGCCTTGAGCACCCAACACAATGTTGCCGGTTTGTGGTTTGTTCCTCATCTGACCACTCATGGTAAATTCTCACCACTGCTGACCGGGAACAAGCCATAAGCCTTGACGTTTTAGAGATGCTCTGACAAGGTCCAAAATGTTATGTAAAGGGGACTGGGTCAAAGTCACTCAGATCTTTATACCTGCCCATTTCTCCTGTATCCAACGGATTGATTACAAGAACCCATTTACTCAGACTTTAATATGTGGCTTTTCTAAGAGATAACCAACAATATTCTCTTCACCTGTGACTGGTCATAATGTTTTGGCTCATCAGTGTATGATGTTTCCATACGGGCAACGTGACTGTTGCCCCTATTCTGATTTCTAAAGTACAATTTCTTCAAATAAATGTATCATACGCGCAGAGGGGGCAGTCATTCAGTGCTGCCAAAACTTTAGTAATCGTTTACTGATTATTTTACACAACTGAATGAATTCAAGGCACATTTGAATGTTTTTCAAAACATGCCTATAAGTCACTCAAAGCAGCAACAGATAAGGGAGTATGCTTCCCTAGTATTCTAGTATAATATTGTACAAAGACTGATGTCCCTCGGTTTTTGCAAATGCAATAAATGATATGTTGCTGTTTTCTGTAGGCATTCATCCGCCGGTGTCTAGCCTACAGGAAAGAGGACCGGTTTGATGTGCACCAGCTGGGCAGTGACTCCTACCTGCTGCCTCACATAAGACGGGCCAGTTCGTCAGGAACCCTGGCACCAAACTCTGCCTCCTATTGACAACTTGCACTGAGCACCCTGACTGACAGCCCAACTGGCCAGTGTCTGATCTCCCTTCCCTAGAGCAGGGCGGGACCATTTCCAGGCAGCCATAAGGAAAAGAAGCTGGCTTCCTCAGCTTGAGGAAGTTTGTGTTGAATTATTGTGCTTCTGCAGCAGCGAGATTTGGGTTTACTAAGAAAGCGTTTCGAAAGAGAATGAAGAAAAATAAAGCATGAATATTTAGACATCTAGAGAATGTCACAATAAAGTCATTGAAAAAAATAATGCCTTCTGAAGACTCAATAGGGCACAGCTACTGTTAAGTACTTTAAAATGTGACTGTTGTCATTTGGTTTTTCACATGGTTGCCTCCAAGTTCAAAGAGGAGCGAGACCTGGCAAACCACTATCAATTCCCACGGTCTCTGCTGGGTTTCAATAAATTAAGGATTTCTTTGAAGAGCCTACTTTCAGAGTTACTGTAACTGGTGTGCAAAGGTTTCATTCTTCACTCTGTAGTAATGTTATGTGGTACAGACAACAGTGTTAGCTTTCCTTGCTTTGTTCAACTAGCTATGAGAATGTAATTCTAGCATACAGAGAGGCTACTGGCACACTAGGCCCAGGCAGCATACTAATGTTAAATGCACAAAATAACCAAATGTAGATGAATGGCAATGTACAGAATCCTATGCAGGACAAAATAAAAGAATCCCCTCTGGAGAATTCATGTATATTTGTTGTACAGGACCTTAATTTCAGATATTAACTTTCAGCAGATTCATTCTGTACAGAGGTTTAACATTTTGCCATTTTTTTCTTGTAAATTTGGTTTCCTGGTGTGTTTTTTGATTTTGCTGCTTTGATGTTGCTCTTTTTCAAACCGCTGTAAACTTGAGTATAAATTGTACAGTCGTGTTAAAAGAATTGCAAATAAATGCCAGGAAGCTCCATTTAGTGCATTGTATTTGGTTTAGTGATGTGAATTTAGACAACAGTCTGTAGTGCCACCCACTGGCCTACTAAAGTAAAGCTCTATGCATGTGTCAATTCCAAATACATGCTGACAAAGGCATTTTATTCTTTAGTCCATTATTTTCTGTGTGGTAAGAAAAGTCACACCTGTGCCTAGTACATTTTAAAATATCCATCATATATCAATCTATATTGTGGAAAGATGATTGAGCTAAAAACATGTTTGTGCATATAATTTTTTATACATTGCAGGCATGTTTGCCAAATAAAAAAAATGAAACATAAAAATCACAATGATCTGGCAAAAAATGATGCCATAAGGCACCACTGTATACACATAGGGCTTGTCCACATTTCAAACTCAAATTCATTTAATTATTTCCACTGTAATGGGATGGGATTAAAAGACACACTGAACTTGTTGCCTCACCAGTGGGGATTGTTGTCATAAAATTTGTGCCATTAAACGGCCCATTTCGATTGATTTTACAAAGAATTACGTCAAGCAAAGAAAATTTGACAGAGGCTTAAGAAAAAGTATGATCAGACTTGCTTAAATTGTGGCTGATTTTTAACCATAAAACTTCCCCACATTAGTTTTCTTTTTACAGATTGTGCCTAACCCCAGACTAAAATGCATGTTAGAGCTGTTTTAACAAAGTAACTTGTACTGACTTATCTTAAAATATATCAGTGCCATTGTTTTGTCTCAAGATCCATACTATTTATTTTTTTAATTTTCTATAAAAGATACCTAAATATCCTAATTTCTACCTTAAACCTAAACTAAGGCCTAATCCTGGTTTAATCTAAACCCTGTTTGTGAAACCAGGCAAAAAAAATTAGTCAAATTTTTTAAGACTGTACCACATGATAGAGACCAACCAGATACTTGGTACACTCTTAAATAAGAGAAAAATGTTATATTAGCTTGACAAGGTCTTTTGGAATTAATAATTGGAATATCAGGAGATAGATAGACATAGTTGGGTGTTTTGGTTTGTAGCTATGTTAGGATGTTCTGGGTAACCTTCTGTAATGCCCACATACGGACAGCAGCACACATGGGTTGTATGGGGAATTCAGTCTTATCTTATGTTAGCGTTATCTCTAATCTATGGGGGTGATCTTTTAGCCCAAAGCCTATGTGATTCTTTATGGCAAACATTCACATACATGTCAGGAGAATTAAACAGACTTGTGTGAATATTTAAGCATCTGACAAGCACAGTCTCCACTTTCAGAAGCCTGTAGGAGGAAACTTCATGACCTTCCAGTAGAATCGGGTAAACTGTTTGATCCGGCGACACAGCAAACTCTGGAACGCAGCGTTCCAATGAATAAAACCAGGCAGCATTTGGCAGACCCAAATAGGAGCTCCATCCTCTCAATTTTGACAAATGCCTGTGGGGGAAGTGTCCTACCCACTCTCAACCTTTAGACATTCAGACGCTGTTCACAGGAACCAATCAAAGCATCTAGACCATCCTGTTAAAGGAATCTAGATCAACTCTTGAGCATGGGGACATTTAATTCAGGCTTTAAGAGCTAGGGCATCATGACAGCGCCAGAATTAAGGCCAGGGCGTTCATCTCTAGGCTTCAACCCATGCTACCTCTTGTTTTCCCTGATGGAGAAATCCAGACCGTTGAATCAGGATGCGTTAGCACATTGTTGGATGCTCCTCCTGGCACCGAATTGGCCCAAAAGACCATGGTTGCCAATGTTATTTAAGCTTTTCAAAGGGGAATCCTGGAGCGACAGGACCTTGTCCTTGAGCCACAGGGAGAGATTTGGCACCCAAACGAAGATCAGCTTTTTGTCAAACATTACACAGCCACCTCTCTCATAGTGGGGCCGAGAGCAACACTGCACACACAAACATGTCACCTCACTGAATTTACAAGATATCCATCTTCCTTTTATGATTGACAGCTATATCAGACTGGTCTCTGTGTTGTAGAAGACCCTAAAAACTTGTGCATGTTATTCTAGAGTTACGTAATGTGCTCAGAAGGACTTACTGAAAGATGGTGGATCCAAACACTGCTGCCAGGCTCTCAGATGTTATGACATTTAAATGACTCTCAGTAGCCACACAAAACAGGAAGAACAGCAGGTAACAGGGGACTTTATTCTGGAAGACTGCTTGGGATCGTTCTCAGACCCTGATTCAGTCCTACCTCTTTGGAATCTGCAACATAAAGACTTCAAGATTCAGTCGGACTTAATATTTTGTTGTGCAGCATGTATCCAAGATTTAAACTCATCACCCCGACTTCACTTACACTATACTTCACAGCACCCCAACTTCACTGAACATGGCTCTCTGTTTCCACCTGCACAAGGAAAAGGTTCAGGAGGGGAAAAAAATGAGAAAGGGTCAGTGGGAAGGGTAAATATGAGGATGTGAGTTTACAAAAAAGCTTTCTAACAAGTGTGCATTTCAATAAATAAATAACTATTTATTATAGTGTTTCTCCATATAATACCAGTTTACAGACTGTTTGTTAATAGCAGTTTTCACACTGGCGGAACCTTTTTATAGTTCCTAGAACTATTGGTGGAAGTACGGGGATTTTGGCTTGTTCACGCCACGGGAATTAGGAACGATTTCAGTTCTAGGAGCTCCTTTTTGGGGAACTAAATTAGCTCCTACTTCAGAGTAGGGTCTAAACCAGCATTATTGGAACTAACAGCGATGTAAGTGTACGTTGAGTGGTCAAACGCATTTCAAAAAAGCCATGGAAACATATTTACTTCATGAACATGGAAAACAGTGATAACAGTATTTACCTGCTGTCTGCAGCATTGTGTTCTTTTCTCAGCCTTGATGAAATGTAACACTGCAAGTTGTCATAAGAGATTTCGTCTCTTAACCCCACTTTTTGCTCTTTCAGTCGCATAAATTTTGCATTAACATCCAATCTTAGTTATCACAAAACCCACGACACACAAAAAACACAAGTCCGATCACGACATCCTCCACCCACCGGTTTTTAAAGTTTGTAAATGCTGCGCTTAAAGATGCTGCTGTCGGCCGCTTTAGAGTACCTAATGCAAGTGCGAATCTAACCAGGAATGGTTCTAGGGAACTATCCTAGCTAGTTCCTATGAGTTCCAAGAACTATTCAGTGCGAAAGCCCCTAATTATAATACTTGAACAATGAAAACAGGACAAGTATTCTGATGAATTCCATAAACCCAACTTTATGAAGTTATGGACAGTTGTGAATTGTTAGTAATGTGCTGTGTGTATTGCATAGCCAGAGCACTCATCCCATAGATTGCGCATGACTACCCCTGTCCACCACCGATTCCTACAGCGGTTATCAAGATCACTGGACCTTGGAGTAATGGAAGGTTGCCTGGTCTGAAGATTCACGTTTTCTTATAAGTCAGGTGCATGGCAGGGTGTGTGTGCACTGTTTACCTGGGGAAGATATGGTAGCAGAATGCACTATGGGAAGAAGAAAGGCCGGAGGAGGCAGGGCTGGGAAACCTTGGTTCCTGGCATTCATGCAGAGGTTATTTTGACATGTACCACCTACCTAAAGATTACTGAAGATCTCATTCACCCCTTGATGGCAATGACGTTCTCTGATGGTAGTGGCCTCTCGAAGCAAGAAAATGCACCCTGTAAAAATGTTCAGCAATGGTTTGAGGAACATGACAAAGAGTTCAATGTGTTGCCTTGGCCTCTAAACCCCCTTCAGGAGTCTAGAGGAGTCCATGCCTCGACACATCAGAGCTGTTTTGGCAGCACGAGCGGGACCTACACTATATTAGTCAAGTGGTTTAAATGTTGTGGTTGATTATTGTCTTTAAGTAGTGAGCAAAAAAACAAAGCAATTCACGAGAAACATATATAAGACATTCATTATGGTGTAAAAGTTCCCTCTGCATAAACTTACAACATTAGACCTATAATATACAAAATAATAACAACATTAATATTTTACATATCAGTCATATTATGTCCACCACACCTGAAGTAATGCATTAAATAGGTAAAGTGTTAATAAATAACACTGCATGTAGCCTATGCCAGGATCAGCCGCTCGATGCCCAGCTGCAAAGTCATAATGAAGTAAATGCAAGTCAAGGTTTGAACTCACAACCTTTCTGTTACCATTTCAGACGTCTCACCACCTGAATACTCATGCATCAGTCCCCTTCCTATAGTGTGAATGTTTGCCATCTGACTATTAAAGTGGTTGATGTTAAAGGTGCATTAGATGACCTGAGTAATGCTAACATTAGCCTGCTAGCATTGAAAGCATATGATCCCAGCCTCCCTGCAAATCATCATCCAAAGCCACGCCTCCTCCAAAATCCATGAACGCGCACAGATATGAGGCAACGTGACCAGAGACAACGCTACTGGATTACATCATATGTCATTCACTAGTCAGAAAACTGTACAGTACAGTGAGTAACAATACTACTAGACAAAATTTAGGTTGTTGCTTTTTGCCAGGCAGACAAACACATGTTGACTGACAGGGAACACGTGCTATCATTTCATTCTGACTGAATGCAATGATTGAACGAATATTTTATGGTCCTATATGCCTAACACAGACGCTATATATTTACAAAAATACATTTAGACCGCTTATGTGATTGCTGTCAGGATATGAGAAGACTTAGCATACCAAAAAATATTTTTGTAGAGAATCACCTATTGCGCCTTTAATTCTACAGCGTTTCTATCCCATTTTTAGCAGCATGTGTTTTTACTGTCATACCTGATGAACTTTTGAGCTTGTTAATTACTGCACCAGCAGACTGTCGGCGATAATAAGTGTCCCATTACAGACTCACACTCTGGATCAAACTAATAACTTCTGAAGCCTGTAGATATTCTGTACAGAAATAAAAGCAACAACCGCTTGAGGAAAATATAATGCTTTTCAAAGAGGTTCCATTTCAATAATAAATCTTATTTTACATAACTGATTAGGCATGGATAATGTTGCAGTAATTATTATGAATGGTTTCTGAATGAAAAATCAGTCAAGTATGGTTAACAGTATAATTTAGAGGCTGCACATATGCAGAGGTTAATGTGTGAATGTTGTACTGATTGAAAGGAACAAATAAAGGAGAGAACGACAGGGAAACAAACTGGCAGCAGTCCGACGATTTTTGTCAATATCATCGTTTCAATTGCAGGGTTCAGCACAAAGTGGCTATCAGTATTCATCAGGTGAAGGCAGTCGCTAAGAAAATGAATGGGCTAGCAGTTGCAGATTGGACCACTTGAGGGCGCTGGAGCGCCAACTAGAAGAGATGTGGGCTTCCTCTGACATGGAACACAAGCTTCCGACTTGCTGCATACTGCGGCAATACTTTTAATAGTAAGTGCAATTATTCCACTATAAATGTTGTAAACAGTATAGCATTCCTGTCACATGGCCTTACTATAACTCCTGTAATTCAGGGAGTGGCTTTAAATTATTACAGATTTTTCACCTAATAGCTTTTATTATAAACTATCACCACAGTTTCATTTTTAATCCCATCACAAAACGTCAAAAAGCAAAAGGACCAAGTCTCTTTATGGACTACAGATAGCCTACATCACTGGCATAAATCCACTGCTAAGAATAGATAAAGGTTTATTTCAAGTATAAAAATGAATACCTAAATATGCCCCAGTAGTTCAACTGAAGTACGCAAATAATTTAAAAACTGTAAATTGTATTACAATTAATTGCAACGGAAACATTCAACAGAAGCTCTCTACACACAAAATTATCCTGAAAATGGGAAAACATAGACTAAAAATAAAGTATAGGGCCAAATTATACAGATTCCCACATATTAATATACTAAACAATCTTACTTTTTAATGCACTTGATTCTACAGAACCAGCTAATTTTAAAGCACTCAAAATCCAACCTGGGACTCACTAACCTGGTTAAGACCACTAACACTAACCAGTTGTTGTCTGAGACAGTGATGCTGTCAGATGGTAATGCCAAGTTACTTTGTACACCATGATGCTGTTTCACGGTATTCACATGATACCCAAAGGCACTTCAAAGGATATCAAGATACTTTAGGTTACTGTAAAAACAGACATTAATTGTAAAGAGGTTTCACAGCCGTCTGTTTTGGTTTGGATGGTTATCTTTTGAAATCTCTTGTATTTTGTGTGCAAGCTGCATTGTATGGGGTGTCAAGGCAGAGCAGACGGCTGGTATTTCTCAGTCTACTGCCCATAGTCTGCACAGCACACCTGAGACGTGTGTGTGTGTGGTGTGTGTGTGTGTGTGGGAACAGAGCCAAGCTTATTCTTTCCAATGCAGCTCTATAAGTTTAATAATGCTTGTAATTGGAATTGATGGGTGAAAAAGAGCTCTGCTAAGACTGTGAAGGTAATGTGAGTGTGTGAGCTCTTTTGGCGGCTTTCCACAAGGTTCCACACGGCTTATCCATTTGGCATTGTGGGGAATGTGTACCAGCAATATTTCAAACAGAAATACAAAATGAGTTTTGTTCTGTTTGATTAAAGTTATATGCAAATACCATTACTCATCAAAAAATCCATCATTTTCCATATTATTTTATGCCCATATATCATTATCTTATTTTCTTTTTGCACAATATTGATCAGGAGAATTCCACCTGGAAACTAATTTGAATTGGTTAACAGTGTTTCCAAGAGAAATCTGTCATTTTAAAGGGTTAGTTCACGGGCCATCGACCCTCATGTCATTCCAAACCTGTAAGACTTTCATTCATCTTCAGAACACAAAGTAAGATATTTTTGATGAGATCTGAGAGCTTTCTGTCCCTCCATAGACAGCTACACAACTGACACTTTGACGCTTCAAAAAGTTCATAAAGAGATCGTAAAACTAATCCAAAGCAATTGAGTCCAAATTGCTGAAATTGGCTCCCCGCAGGCCTCCTTCGCTTATGAAAGAGAGCAAGTCCTGATGGCTTTTATAATAAATATCTTTAAAGAGGTAAACAATGAGCAACAGAGGGCTGGAAACACTTCACTACTGAGGAAAACTCCTGCTCAGGGTTAATAATGTGAGAAGCGAGGAGTGACAGAGGAGATTCAGTGATGAGATACTGAGTTTCTTTACTCTATCCTTCGGCAAAACACTTTCATTTACAGCAGAGAGCTTGAAAAGCTGTCTGAAATCTGCCACAAGAAGCGGTTTGGATGAGGTAATGGTGCGTTTTTTAGTGATTGCATTCCGTACAGTGAGTTGCATTAAATGCTGCAGCTGTGTCTCAACATTACATCCAATGGCTGTGAAATTCAAAGATAACCCCTGTGAAATGGGCTGAAACATGGAAATTCAGCAGTTGATGCAGTCTAATGAGTGGTATGGCACAGTCCTGGCGTTTTATCTGTCACGACAAATGATGACCTTACCATTCTGTTCCTCACGCTGGACCTGCAGGTCTATGAAGGGACTGACCCAATGACACCCATTTCCCTCTTCAGAGAAAACCATAATAATACAGGATGCCACATTCACTGGAAGAGCAAATCATTTTTTTTCTCGCTGTTTATGTGGCAAAACCTCAGTATTACAAGACGAACATTGGCATATTACAAATATACAGTGGGCTCAAGTTTTTAGATTAAACTTTTCACTTAAATTCTTGTAAGAATAATATAATTCGTAATTTAAAAAGGTAATTTTTCATTACATATTTCATAATACTAGCATTTCTACAGTGTCAGACTTCACCACATATTTAGGTGTGAATTGAACAATGTTCCTTTAATGCTGCTTTGAAACAATCTGTATTGCAAAAAGCGCTATATAAATAAAGCTTAGAACAAAAGCACTTGGTTCTGTTTAGTGATACACGCGATAACCTTCATTCCCTGCTTTTATGAATAAACACAAAATAAATCAACGTTTTTAAAGCTGAGTGTTTATTTGTATTGGTGACAGTGAACAGCAATATTGCACATACTGCAGGCCATTTAAAATGCACATCTTTTGGTTAGTAAACACTCAGGGCCTTCAATGTAGAGATCTTTAGCTTTACATCTACAGTGCAGACTCAAGTAAGCATAGCGTACACAAAATATTAGCATAGTTTGTTGATTCAGGAATGTGTAATCGTGATACTGAAGAAATGAAACCTCTTTTATTTACTAATACTACAAATAGCAGCTAATAAAATACATTTCCCTTTCTGGAATGACATGTTGCTGTGCTTCGCTCTTTACCAAATAAATACTTGGACTTTATTGTTAGCATTCTTCCTTCCTTTTTTTTTTTAAGTTGGTTGTACTCCATTCACTGCACTACGGTTGCAAAAAATGCTCCGTTATATTGATATCATTCATTCTTTAGGCAAAGTTAGATACACTATATGGCCAAAGGCACTGATATTGTGCCTGGTATAGTTTAGTGGGGTTCACGTCTGGGCTTTGAGTAGACCAATCAAAGTCTTCCACATCAGACTTTGTAAACCATATTTATATGGACCCTGTTTTGGAATGTCATTATCATGTAGCATTAAAAATTAAAATGTCTTCATTGGAATTACTGGAACAACCAAACCCATTAACCCTTCGATACATGAATGTTTCGCCAATCATTATTACATATTCGGGTCTTTAGCGACCCGGATCTATATGTAACATGGATGGCTCTAACTGCCGCAATGGTATTAAACTTAATTAAACAGTTACAAAAGGATAAAATTTAACATATTACCATACCATTTGGAGCTTGGAAGGGTTCAGTTTTAGCAGATGCTTTCGTCAGAGCTCATTTCCACTATACATTCAGCATCTGGCTCAAATTCGCCATCTCAACGATATTCTCAAAACTATAATTTTAACGTCGTCAAAATCAATATTTTGATCACTGCTGTTTTCAATTTTGGGTGAACTAACCCTTCAAGTGAATTCACGGATTGCTAATAGTTATACCTAATGGAAGTGTATCCTAAAGAAGGCTGTGTCAAGCCGAAACATGTTGATCAACACTTTTTTATATTTTAATGACTTAGCACAGTTTATTAAAGTTTTTTTATGCTCAACCACGTGCTAAGGAATATTTTGTTGTTTCATCTGAGATTTACCTCTCATCCATCCAAAGAGTGGCTATGTGGCTTGTTTTGGAAACATTCTTTAATAATTTGATTAAGTCTATTTTTTTTTATAACAAATAGATGGAGGAATACTTAGAAGGTTAAAGTCTAACTTTAAAAAAAAAAAATGAATGAGGGGGAGGGGAGTGAGTGACGTCCCGGCTCAATAAAGACCCGAGGTATTTGTTTAGGTTTATAATCCATAAACTTTTGGCCATATAGTATGGTATAGACTGACAGTGAAATATAATTTTTGTTCCATGTCTTTGGTTAATAAATGAATGAAAATCTCTAATGTACTGTTTTAAACAATATAGATAAATATTGTCTCTCAAAATACAAATGAAAATACTTAGGGTACAAAGAGAGGAGTAATCTCTGTCACACAATTATTCTTGTGATATAAATAATATCTCATCAAATATCCCTATTTAATCTTTACCACTATTCAACCATTTCTTACTGTAAAACTATGTGATATACTTTATGTTTGTCACAAACAATCACAATTTGCACAAAGAGTCATAAATTCTAAAAACACAGCGTCAATACAGTACTTGGTACAATGGTACACACTTCAATTAATCTTCATTACACAACAGCTAAGAAATTACGCATTTGACTGCTGATGGTCCAGGAGGCTATTAGATGGTGATAGAGTACAGTATATTCCAAAACTCTTATTTTAATTGAGAATTCAGACCAGTTGTGGATTTTAAAGGAAATGTTCCAGGTTCAAAAGTTATGCACTATATCCACAGAAAATCATTTTGATTTGTCCCTCAGTTTGTTCATAAATGCTGCGTTTAAATGAACGCACTCATACAATAGAAGTCTGTGGGGCAAGACATACAGGCTTTTGAGCACAAATCTGAAACTATTATTTTTTGTCAATGTGCTCATCTCTACAAAACTGTGTGATATTTGTGCTGGAGGTTGTCTAAATCACATTTGTGACGATAATTTTAATGCATTGTGGTATTATGACACCAATGTAATGCCTTGCTCCTCAGATTTCCATTGTAAAAGGTATACCGTAAGCACGTTTTTGTTTCTTTGCACAAAGTGATGGACAAATTATTTCTAAATTCTGTGGTAATCAACCTTGAACATTCCTTTGATGTACAGTTGTGCAGTTTACAGTGAGTATAATATTTCCAGTTAAAAGAAAGAACAGAACACAACAGACAGAAAACTGGGAGAAGGGAAGAGGAGAAGACATATAATGTCATAGGATGAAAATCTGGTCCTTCATTATGAAATTATAGCTCAAAGAGCCCATCACCTCTGCATTCTGGAATGTCCAATTTCCAAGTGGAACATTCAAGAATATCCGAGAGGTTCATCATTCTAGAGCACTTCACTGGTTTAATACTCTGGAATGTCCAGCTGATACAATACTGCACAATGTCATCTCTATTTCCTACATTTCTACTAACGTCTACTGAATTCCCACCTGGTGTACTCTATAAATCCTGTCCCAGTCTTTCTATCTCGTCAATCAGGAAGTCAATGTCAGACCTGGTTACAGCCGGATTGGAGATGACCATTCTGAAGAAGTTGACCTTCTCACCCTGAGGCTGGTAGCCCACCATTGTTGTCCCACACTCCATCATCATTGCCTTGATCTTGGGGGCAACCTAGATAAAAGTCACAAGACAGAAGTTTAATACTTGTACAGTGTTTTTG
Organism: Zacco platypus; assembly: GCA_038088235.1. NCBI lineage: Eukaryota > Metazoa > Chordata > Actinopteri > Cypriniformes > Xenocyprididae > Zacco > Zacco platypus. The sequence continues at coordinate 19,912,287 of CM076081.1, read as the reverse complement.
AATTATGAACACATGTAAAGTATTTTTTTTACAGTATTGTGATATCCTTGCTAAATAAAGTGAGTTTTCTGTGGTGAAATATATGGTGTACCAGTCAAAAGTTTGGAATAATATGATTTTTTTAAATGTTTTTGAAAGAAGTCTTATGCCAAAGCTGAATTTCTTTGATTAAAATATATAGTAAAAACATCAATATCGTGAAATATGTATACAGTTTCAAATAACAGAAGACACCGAAAACTCAGCTTTGCAATTATAGGAATATATTACATTTTAAAATGTATTAAAATAGAAAATAGTTCTTTTAAATTGTAATAATATTTCACAATATTGATTTATTATGAAATAAATGCAGCCCTTGTAAGCAGAAGAGACTTTAAAAAATGGTAATTATTTATTAATGGCACTTATTAATAAATTTAATGAACTAGTGCTGTCAAGATCCTGGAATTTCCAACTTCACTACGATACTTTGAAAAATACCGAAATTCGATACCATTTTCAATACCACAAGGAAACTTCCATATATACAGCCATACAGATATATTTTTTTTTTGATAATTTTGGTAATTTTGTTGCAATATCTTACACACAGAGGCTTTATTTGAAACTCTGAACTAAATTTACAAAAAAAAAGACAAATAAACAGTCAGTTATAAAATAAGACAAAATAAACTGCAAAGGATAGCACAAATAAATACAACAGAATAAAGATACAAACGAAATAAGCACAGCTTTATTAAGACCCCCAGTAGGTGCGTCTAAGAGTAGTATTCAGCTAAGAAATACTATAATAATGAAATAACGGGAAAAAAACGTGGTGGTTTCAAGTTGCAAGATGGCGCCGGTGTGTACGACTTGCCGTCTCGGCTTGCTTGGGTGTTTGTGATCGTTCTATGTTTTTCTATGATGTTTCAACATGTTTCAACTGCACAGGTCTATGACAGGCAAACAATACTGACCATCCGAAACTCTGCTGAAAAACTGATCATGCAGGACCCAGCAGAATCAAGTACCTACGTTCCTGCGTTTGAGTTCTCTATACTGGAGAATTTACGCCGAGCGGTTTATGCTGCTCATGGTAGGAAACGATGACGCAGACGTGGAAAGCTATAACGGGTGTCATCGGCTGTGCTTCCTTCAAGCTCGACCATCTTCCAATCTGGATTCGGATCGCTGTTCATCTTGGCACTGTTTGGAGCTGCGGTGTCCTTGGATTCAGCCTGTTGTGCCTGCTTTCAACTCTGCTCCCTCTCAGGTATTTTTGCCTCGTCTTCATAGAGGAGGAGTGAATCCAACGAATCTTCGCCCGCTGTGTCATGTATCACAGCTAGCTTATGAATCAATTTCATTTCAAATTTCATCAATTTATAACAATTGCGTATAGCGTCTCTGCTCACAGCCTCCTCTCTCTCTCTCTGGCATTGTCAACTGTTCCAAAGACAACTCCCGCTGGTGGCCTCTCAGGCCAGGCCTCAACTTGCCCCCGACTATGTGCTTACATAGGAGAGAGAGAAGGACTCAACAATGCAAGCTTTTAATAGTTCCTTCATTCAACGCAGAAGACATCGATTGCAACTTCAGCACCGTTGGACCAGACTCCGGACTTTCTACTGGGGCCGTATATTCAGACGCTCTTCCATCTCTTAGGCAGAATGCAAGTATCGTACGATATACTAAATTGCTGCTAGTTAGTTAAAATTGTGAACCTCCTTTGTTAACAAAAGAGCTTTGTAATGAATTCTAATTATTCCTTCCGGGTCATTGACTTAACTCCATTTCCTGTTCCCACTTCTTGTTTCACTCTCACTTCTTCTTTTAGCTATGTACGTGTGACTTGTGTGTAGTTAGTTAGTTATGTGTTTGTGATTTATTTAATAAAGTTTGTGCACAATACATATTTGGTTCTGACTCTGTCTGCGAATAAATTGTCACTTAAATGATAATTGATTCCGTTATAGGAAATAAGAAAGAATTATTTTTCTGTGTCAATGGAAAATACCCTTAGAATTAATTAATAATCAGTGTTCACGGGATGAACTGATTGACTGATGGTAATTTTAGTGTAGCTACATTAAGTTAATCTGATTAACTGATTCAAATATTCATAATTAATCATAATAAATAATCATAATGAGTTATGAATAATTATTATTTCCCCTTTGAGCTAATTTGCTACATGTTTGACAAAGAGCTCAAATTTGATAAGCAGATTAACAATGTCGTTAAATCTTGCTTTTTTGATTCGAGACTTTTAGCTAGTTAAGACTTTTCTTTCTTGTACCGATATTGAGAAACTTATCAATGCCTTCATTTTTTCGCGACTCGATTACTGTAATGTTCTCTATATAGGAGTTAGCCAGACAGCCTTGGCCCGTTTGCAGGCAGTTCAAAATGCAGCAGCCGGGCTTCTGACAGGTACACACAAATGTGAGCACATTACACTGATTCTGCTTTCCCTCAAATGGTTGCCAGTTCGTTTCCGCATAGAGTATAAACTTTTATTGTTTGCTTTTACATCATTAAATGGTTTGACTCCAACATATATTGATGCTTTAGTGAAGAGTCATACATCTGCTAGATCTTTGAGGTCTTCTGATCAACAACTTTTAACAATTCCCAGATCTAGATTAAAATTTAAGGGTGATTGCGCCTTCTCGGTTGCTGCTCCAAAATTGTGGAACTTGTTACCTGTGAATATTAGATCAGCTCAGACTATCTCTAGTTTTAAATCATTGTTAAAACCCTATCTATTAACTCAGGCTTTTAATCTCTCTGGGTGTTATGTTTTTCTGTGTTTTTCTCTGTGATGTAAAATTCTTCTATCTTTGTACAGCACATTGGGCAACAATGGTTGTATTAAATTGTGCTATAGGAATAAAAGAAAGAAAGAACGTAATCAAACATAAAATAACACTGAATATTCTTAACTGAAAAAATTAAATGCAGATTAATGCTTACAATTCAATTTAAGTTATTCAGTCAAGAGCAGTGAGTGATTTTGTCTCTCTTTTGTTCTTTGATTAACATGATCTAATACACTGTTAGACAATGTGCGTTTTCTCAACTATTTACATTCCAAAACGGACCATTTTTACCCGAATACTCGCCAAAACAGGCATTTTGATAATTTTGTGTGTATTTTCCCAGTAAAAAACAACTCAATTTGGTGCTCGTGAGCTGTTTGAGAGGTGGCTTTATGTGCATGCCACCTATATCAGTGGTGCACATGCTTTTGGTGTGAGTTCATAACCTGCGGGAATTATGTAAAATTATGCACAATACAAGCACAATTCAAACAGAAAGTGAGTGAGAGGAGGCAGGCGTGTATCAATTCGCCGTCGGAGAGAAGAGAGAGTGAGAACGTGCAGCTGGTATCGGTGTATTGAAACTGCAGAAAAGGAGTATTGGAACAGTTTCAGATATTTCAGAATTGATTCGTATTGAAATGTAGATATTTTTTCACTATAGTGTACACATTTGTATTTTATCAGTTTGTGTATATAACAGGAGACGTGAGTCTTTGAGTATCATCTCACCTTGTGAAGCCGTTGCCTTTTCTCCTCTCCATCTGGCAGGAGTCGCAGGCTTGGGGGAATGTACCAGAAACACACATTGGTGTGCTGGGGCTAAGAAACAGACAGAAAGATAGCATAGCTTTTAAGAAAACAGGACATATTCTAAGCAGACATTTGTCAAAGTATTCTTTGAACAAATTAAACATTTGTGAATCATAATAAATGGATAGGTTTAATTTTCAACATCTCTAAGATCATCTAAGGTCTGAAATATACTCTAAACAAGCACATGAACATAAACACTTCGACCGACACAAATACCATCTCATGAAATGTGTCAGAATGCAAATCATAATGCAATGCATTTTCAGCATTACCATGAGGGGCAGTATAATAAAACTCCTACAGTCTTCTTCTGTGGTCAGAGCAACAGTTTGAAGAGAATCTTGCTGAATACATTTTTAATGTTAGTTAAACATGAACCACATTAACAATGTGTTATAGGCCCTTACAAGATTGTATAACATAGAACAACTCTCTGCTGGTCGTAAAGATGCATGGCTCAAACTAGTAACAGAAACCTTGGCTGCATCTGAAATCGCATACTCTTTTGAGTAGGTACTCATTTTGTATAAGTAATTACTTCACAACATGTTCTATAGAGTATGAGTGTGAATAGTATGAATGTAATCCAGACATATTATATTCACCATGTTGTCATTATCACATGACCTACCAGCATCAGTTGCATCACTTCACTGTCCTTCACAAACCCTCTTTCATGGCCTCGTGGAATAGTAAAGTGTTCATCGTATGCACACTTCAGAATCTTGCCAGAAGTAGTAGGTCATCTGGGTACTTTTTTTCTACACTTTTAAGAGTACTGTGAATGTGGCTACTTCTTTTGTCACATACTGTTTTTCACCTACTATATAGTAGAAGTGTGTGATTTCGAATGCAGCCTATGACTCTGAATGGCACTAGACAGTGGACAGTGGACAGTGGTAAACTCTGTTGTGTTTTCCCTCACCTCTCCTTGAAACACCATCTCATATCCTTCTCGGTTCTTGATCTTGTGGTAGAGATACTCAGACAGCTCCAAACATCTGTCGATGTGTTTCTCAAAACCAATAGTGCCCTGTTCAAGATGAAAGATCCATAACATGACAGACACAAACATCTTGTGTTGGATTGACATCGATTATCTACATGACAATACAGTCTCCATCTATCCATCCATCCATCCATCCATCCATCCGTCCATCCATCCAACCCTTAATCTATCTGAACATCCATACATTATCCATCCATCCATCCATCTATCTACCCATTAATCCATTATCCATCCATCCATCATCCATTCATTCATCCATCTTTCATCCAGCCATTCATCTATCCATCCATCCACCCATCCATCCATCATTCTATCATTCCATCCATCCAGTCATCATCCATCCAACCGTTCATCCATCTGACCATCCATATATCATCCAACTACCCATTCATCCACCATCTGTCCAACCGTTCATCCATCTTTCCACCCATCCATTCATTCATACATTCATTGATCCTTAATCATCCGTGATCCATTCATCCATCCATCCATCCATCCATCCGTCCATTCATCTGACAATCCAAACATCATCCATCTATGCACCCATTCATCCATTTTCCTTCCAACTGTTCATTCATCATCCATCCATCCATCCATCCATCATTCATTCATTGATCCATATCATCATCCATGATCCATTCATCCATCCATCAATTAATTCATGAGTAACACATTTTCAGACACTGAGTTTCTGTTCTCATGCATGTGCACACACACCTTAGACTTCCACATGAGCCAGAATTTGAAGATGTCTACATGGCGGCCACACTGTATGGCCTTGTCCCCCGTGTCATAGTTGACATCATACTGTTTATCCGGCTGAAATAGATATCCAGCACACATGGAGTTGCAGTCCTGTAGTAGACCCTGTTAAACACACACACATGAGCACAGTGAGATAGCAGGAGCACTGAGCAGAGATAAACATAATCACACGTAAAAATGTAATTTTTTTTTTACTCTCTTAACTTTCTTATTTTTTGAACATTTCGTTCAAAAAACATTTTCTTTGTATTCTATCACTATTCTATCATGTACTCATGTTTAGACTACTATTTCATTCCACCACCCCCATTTCTATCTTTCTCTCTTACCCTCTCTCGGACCAGAATGGCAGAGCACTGAAGTGGAACACCCATCATCTTGTGTGGATTCCATGTGACAGAGTTAGCTCTGCAGAAACAGCACAGATCAGAACAGGGTGTTGGCACATGGTTTAGTTGGTTATAGAGGCAAGAATACAGTAGCATATGTACTTAACAGAGGTGTAGCAACCATTATAATAATTAGAAATTTCTAAGTCTGCACCTCCGATTTTAGGAAATCATCTCAGGTTACGCATATAACAATGGTTCCCTGAGAACAGAGAACGAGACACTGTGTCAAATGCGCAATGGGGAACACCTCCGTATGAACTGGTGTCTGAAATGCTATCAAATCACAACAATCATATTGGCTGGTGACAGCCCATGACGTCACTACTAGTGTGACATAAGGGGCGCCTAGAGAACAAGTCATCCCAGGCGGCCCCGAGGCATGGCAGGGAGACGCAGTGTCTCGTTCCCTGTTCTCAGGGAACCATGGTTACATGTGTAACCTGAGACGTTCCCTTTCGAAAGGGAACTTGGACTGCGTCAAATGCGCTATGGGGAAAGAAATACCCATGCCGCCATGCTGAGGGGAGTGCATGCCAAAGAATGGGTGTGCCAAATGTCAGAAAAGCAACTCAAATGCCAGAACCACCCCTCCTACGGGTCACAAATAGGCTGTCGATGACAACATTCTCTATGGTCACAACCCAAGCTATAAGCCTCGTTCAAAGGCTTGGAACCAGCAAGTTCAAAAAGAAGGGGTCCCTTTAAGGGAATGTGGCCAGGGAGCCAAAGGAACCCCAGCCAGTCACTTCTAAGGCGAGCATAGTCGACCCTGAATGCCACCAGGGAGGCCGACCTGGTCCCACTTTTCTAGTAACCTAGTCTGGCCAACAGTCTCTGAAACACTTGCCTCCTGAGGAGGCGTCCAGAAAGAAGGGCTGCAAAATGGCAGTAACCAACTCAGGCCGGATCGTAGAGACGGGCATCCTGGCAAGCAGGACTCCGCATAGCGCTTTTCAACCCTTGTAATCAAGCGGAGTTACTCTGCTTGACCTAGGATCTACAGAGCGCTTCTCACTCAAACCACTCTGGAGGCTGAGTACTCTAAATAGGGTTCCTAATGAGAGGTGTACCTCCAGCTCCAACAGGAGCTGATCTACCAGGGAAGTTCTATTCTAAAAGAATCTCTTAAACCTCTCAGAACAACTCAGGGAACGAAGTCCTCTATAGGATGACCCACTCAAGAGAGGGAAGTACCTACAGCCTAAAATACTGTAATCTACCAGGGAGGTCTCACGGGAGTCCTTTGACCTTCCAACCAGGCCTCAGGAGCGCAGTACTCTAAAGAACAACCCTCAATTCGAGGGGAGTACAAACTAGACTCAACTGAGACGAGTATTGAAATACTCATTTTCATTGCCAACATGAGCAGTTTACTCAGCATGTCACTTCTACCCTTAAAACAAGGGGAGTAGAAATCTATGCAACCGGACTGATGAGGAGGTCTCAATCAGGGCCTACTACTCTATCAAAACATAGCCACAGGCCCGGGGCTAATGCTTGAGCTCTAAGGGAGCATGCTCAACCTGCCATGACAGGGGGGAGTACTCTATACACACAACCCAAGCATCACTGGTGTTGGGCATATATTGGGCACAGAGCTCTGGGAGCGAAGTGAGCTAGACTGAGAAGGTTCAAGGGTGAAAGCCTGAACAAAAACTCTTGCTCCAAGATGAGAAAACCATGTGAGCTCTAATAATCAAGGAGCTTTGGTGGAGAGATCGCTCTAAGCTTGAACTAGACAACGCTACTACCAAAGCTCTAGCGAGCAGAGACTTCAGCATAGTGCTTTCCACTCTCTTAATGAGAGGAAGTCTAACAACGCTCAAGGACAACCACAGGGGAGGCTTTATACAAAAGCCTACAACACCAGGCTATTTGTCTGTGCCTAACATCAATAGGGAACTGTAACTCAGCATATCGCTTTTACTCTAGTATCAAGAGGAGTCTCAGATCAACCTAGACAGATTGAGGAGGCCGCAAGGCCTGCTACTCGCATTATTAGCCTAATGAAGAAGGCGGGCCCTGGCCAGGGACTCAGTGGAGTGGTGGCTTCAGCATAATGACTCTCTAAATGAGAGGAAACCAACACACTCACCACAGGGAATATCAAGGTGGCCTTAACACAGGCCAACGCTTGAAGACATCAACTACCTGGAGCAGAGATTTCAAAAAACATAACCTAATCATATGTTCTGCCATAAACGGGCAGGACCAGAGCTTTCAACGCCGATGCTACTCCAGCCACTAGACGGCGAAAACAGCTAATCTGATGGAGGCATAGACACATAATGAAACTCATGCAACCCCTCGACATCTGCATAATTTACATGCTGATGATGACGGATGTGGATCAAATACGGATTCTTCCATGCCCTGTTGATCTCAAAATAGAGATCAAAAAAGGGAAAGGAAGGCTCATATACGCGGGTGCACATTGATAACCATTATTTTTTTTTTTTCAAACAACTTAAGAGTTGTGTGTTATTAAATGTCACAAGCCTTGGACACAAACACACATATACTTAAAACGTGTATATATTATCTATAAAGAGTACTGTCTGCTGATATTGAGGATGCAAGAGAAAACGTATCATCAAATAGCAAAACACTCATCAGCCGCTGAAGCATGCAAAAGAAAAACACCTAAAAAACACCTCAACGAACTTCTTCTGTCCACTATCAAGCACAGAAACCTGTCCCACTCCCCTCGAGGAGAGAGATATATCAAATATCTATGACACAGATAAACATCTGCTTAAACAAGCCATTCTTACCTTGAATAGCGCTTCAAACAAAACCGTCCCTAAAGACAAAAAGTGCTCGGGTCGCACTAGTAGTGACATCATAGGCTGTCGCCGGCCAATACGATTCTTGTGATTTGATAGCGTTTCAGACACTGGTTCACGCGGAGGCTTTCCCCATAGCGCATTTGACACAGTGTGAGTTCCCTTTCGAAAGGGAACCTTATATTACAATTGCATTTTGCTTGACTGCAGTGCAAAGATGAGCTGGCTCATAAATACAAGGAATTTAGGACCAAGCAGAAACCTCTACTAACTGGTTGAATCGGCAGTGGAATAAGCTCTTATTGCAGCAATGGTATGCTTTAGTGTGAACTCAATGTAATGTTTTTGGACACTTAATTGCATGTTAATTGCAATTAAATGAAAATGTACTTTTAAAAAAATTAATTATATTGAATGCAGTTCCCTAAATTTCTAAGTGTTTTTACCCACTTAAGTAGGACTTTTGTGTTTGAAATAAGGTTAAAGTGTACAGCCGAATGTACTGTCAAGCATTTATGATCAACTAAAATATACTTTAATGTCATTTCTTTTTACTTTTATGGCATGTATTTAAATATATTTGTAACTAAACATTTGTAATGATGGAGATTCAATCTAGTTCATTTAAAATATATTAACTTTAAATGTAATATCGAATAACACACTACAGTTACAATTAAAATCAAGTACATGTGCTTTAGTATGTTGGTCCATCACTTATTTAAAGCATCACTTTAAAATGTACTGTATTTATATAGTAAAATAACATTCATGAATATAATATTCATGAAGCAAGCACATAAGTTTTAGAATATGTCTCTCCACTTTTTGAGATCATCAAAACACCTCTGATGTTTATTTATGATACCTCTCAATGCCGTTAAGCTTGTGTCTGTGTTTTCTGGACATCAGCAAACCTCCACCCCACGCTCCCTTAAAAAACACATTCACACTATCAGAAACTTATTCACAGGCTTTCAACATAATACATCTGTTTACATGAGTAAAGAAATAATAACTAACATACATCCACATGAAGCCAAATGTTGTATTTCTCACAGATGTCAGCGATCTCATTGATTGGATCAAAGGCTCCGTACACTGTAGATCCAGCTGTAGCGTTCACAAACATCGGCACAAACCCCTGGACAGCACAAACACAACAAAGTCCCTTCACCAGATAAACTGACCTCACGTACATTCGAAATCACAGGGGCAGATGCACTGCTCAGAAATAACTGCATGTTAATTGCATTAAATGAAAATGTGTTAGAGTTTAAATTCATATTAAATGCAATTAGCTGAACCGAAGAACATTTTTGAAATAGAACTTAAGTATATCTTAATGTGAAGTTTAATCATTAGTTCTTTTGTCTTTGAAATATAGTTAAAGTGTTCTGTTGAATGTACTGACAAGCATTTTTGGAAAGCTAAAATTTATTGCCATATTGAAACTTGCATGTCAAGTATTTAAATATATTTGTAATTACACATTTCTGATGAGTCTAAAAGTCTAGTACATTTAAAATATATTAACTTTAAATGTAATATCAAATAACACACTACAGTTAAAATGAATATCAAGTGCTTTACATGTGCTTTAGTATGTTAGTCAACACATCAAAATAAGTGTACTTTAAAGCACACTTTATTAAAACATAATGATTTAACCCTTGTGTGGCCTATTTATTTAATGATTTTTGTGTGACCAGTTTAGTTTTTTTGATCATTTTGCCTGTGTTATTGCCAATGGCATAAATTTTGGCACATTTGTGTATTTCTATTGGAATTTTACTATTCTCCCCCATTTCCTATTTCTATTTTGCAAACTAGTTCCTCTCAGGACCTTAAGGTATAGTTCACCCAAAAATGAAATTTATCCCATGATTCACTCATCCTCAAGCTGATGTATATGACTATCTTCTTTCAGATGAACACAATCAGAGATATATTTTACAAAAAAATATCCTTAGTCATCCAAGGTTTATAATGGTTGTGAATGGCTGGTCAAATTTTGAAGACAAAAAAATGCATCCATCCATAAAAACTCCATACTACTCCAGGGGGTTAATAAAGGCCTTCTGAAGCATATCGATATGTTTGTGTAAAACAAATATTCTTATACAAATTCAAATAACTAGCTTCAGGCGGATGGCCGTACGCATACTGCGCAAGTCGACTTGAGAGAAGAGAAACCTTTGACTCGACGCAATGACAGGTGCAGAGGAGAGAGGAAAACAAAACTAGAAGTCTAATACGAGAAATTTTAAAAAGAAAAGTTTTAAATAACGATATTTGTTTTACACAAATGCATCAATTCACTTCAGAAGGCATTTATTAACGCCCTGGAGTCGTATAGAATCATTTTTTTTATGGATGGATGCATTTTTTGTCTTCAAAATTTGGGCAGCCATTCAAAACCATTATATACTTTGGAGGACTAAGGATATTTTGAAATATATCTAAGATTGTGTTTGTCTGAAAGAAGATAGTCATATACACCTAGGATGGCTTTAGGATGAGTAAATCATGGGATAATTTTCATTTTTGGGTGAACTATCGCATTAAGGACAAAAATGTCTCCATTAAACTTATTAAAACTGAAATTTTTAATCCCAGAGCCATTTAATTATAAAATGTTGCAATCTTTGTTTTTTGTGTTTTATTTTGTTGACAAGGCTTCAAAATTTTAAGTTTTTCTATTTTTTTACCCGATGGAGCCATTTTCTTAGGTTTGGCCTATAAAGCAAATACTCTAATCTTGTTTTATGCTTATGCATATTATAGAGCTGATTGGATAAATTATGCAGCTATAATTGTGTGGGTGTGTTGGTATGGATGTCAGACTGGGGTTTGTATGCGAGTTTGTTCTTGTGTACAGGAAACTCACTTTCTGTTTGGCATCAATGACTTTGGCCTCCAGATCAGCCGGAATGACTCTACCTCTAACAAAGAGACACAAATGTAACAGAGACTCTCGCTGATGAGAGGGTCCACAAACACACAGAGAGCTTACACTTACTTTTCATCTGTGCTCAGCAAGATCAGATTCTCTGTGCCAAAACCCAGCACTGCACTGGCCTTCTTTATAGAGTAGTGACTCTGTGAACAATATTGTAACAAGTAGTAACTTGTAAGTGTATGACAGTTCGTACATTGTATAGTTCACCAAAAAATAGAAAAGAAAGTTCATTTATTCATCTTCATGTCATGCCATACTTGTATGACTTTTCTGTGGGACCCAAAAGATGTTCTGCAGAATATCCTAGCATTCCATTCAGTGAAAGCGAATAGAGATGAGATCTGACAGACAAGACCCATGAAAAGCACCATCCAGCATAGCTCTCACATCTCATTTGCATTTGCACACATTGAAATATGGTGCAAGACACATCACACCAGGTTGAACATCAATGATGATCTGTCATGGAACCGCGAACGTTTGATGTCATTGATATCTTAATGTATGCAAAGAGATGTGAGAGCAGCGGAAAAGGAGGTTTACAGCGTAATGGGTAAAATTTTTGTCTTTTGATCTCACAAAATGCTAGCTTATGGTTTCAGAACACTTACAATCAGTGGTTGTGTCAGACTTTCTTATTGTCCGTCATCTTGACGGAAAGGGTTGTAAAAATTCCATCATAATCTATTATTACCCATCATTTTAATTTTCATATTTTAATAATAAGACATTTAAAGGTGTCATGAATTGAGAAATCAACTTGAGCTTGAGCTTTTGATATAAGAGGTCATTCAAAGGATCCAAATGCTAGGAATATGGTTATTTATTTTCAACAATGTGGATGTCTCAATTAAGCTTTATTAGTATTCGATATTTCATTGTGGATTCTTTGGTAAAACAATCGCATTTCGGTGCAGGGTTTCCAAACAGAATTTTCTGATAACTGTTAATTCTAATCCCTGATATGATATGTAATGAATGTACAGTCAGATGTTCTTTGTCTATGTGTAAGTAAATCAAACCAGTGACTAAACGGTTAACTTCACGTTGTTTCTCTTAGCAGGATGAAAATAATCTGTTATTTAAATGGTGATTAAATTAAATAGAAAGCGGTCAAAGAACGCTCCCTTCGCAATCGCTGGAGCTGTCAATCAAACAGCGAAAGTTTATCAGTGACTGAGTTCTGGACTCACGCCAAAACTCCCATATCATTCAACAAATCTCTTGAACTGTTAGTTACGATAAAAGTATTTGTTAATGTGCAGAAATTGAGTTGCAATGACGAGATCACTGCTTTCATGGGCTCAACAACATGTCTGTGATCGGCTACAATGTTCATCACTGCAACCTTTCGTGCCACAATCTCAATATAATGCCATAGATCTAAATATAATGTTTTTCACAATTAGTTAACCTTGTGAGCTGTAATAGTAAAAACATGCTAAAAGTTTTTGGGAGTGACAATTAGCTATTTCAAAAGAAAAAATGTCAGCCAATCACAGCAGTGGACGTTTACACTGAAGTCTTACAGCAGACACGCCTCTTAAAACAGAGCATTCAAATAAGCGGGCTAAATCAGGGTAGGAAAAATGTCTTTTATTTCTAAATTATGACCATTTTTGATCTAAAAAGCATACTAACATTATAGGTGCTCCCCAGGGAGCATTATAAAACAACACAGTTCATGACCCCTTTAATAGCTTTTTTTCACTCACATTTTCATTTTTAATCATGAATTTACAGGAAGAGCATATAGGCTAGATTATGCATTTATTTACTTATGAAGAGAACAGATTAACAGTCGACCGATAACAGTCAACAGTTTTTAATGTTCAACACAACACAAAAGAGATGAATGTTTCTTTGTTTTTTTCCGCAGTGACAGCGGAGGCCACTGTATGGTATGACCTTTGTGCCAGAACAGCCAAATATGAACAATTACGATTAAATTATGAACAAAACACTTACAAAATTAACTGAACTATAAACTTGACTTTCTGTACTATCTGCCTAAACTCAAACCTTCCTCCTGGTCTGCATGGACTTAATCTTGTGCTTGTGACTGATAAACTTTGTGTTGTTTGTCCTTCATCCTCCACTGCAACTGAATCAGTCCCTCATTTTCACCTCTTTTATCATCAACATCACAACTCTTTGGCCGTTTGAACTGAGATCAAAGATGATTAAAATGCGCACTCGCTACCAACTGGACAGAGGTAAGAATTACAGTTACAAGTTACAATAGTTCAACCTCAGGGTAATCTGCCAAAACAGAATTTTCCGTTATTGCTAAAAAAATTTAATCAATGACTTATATATATATATATATATATATATATATATATATATATATATATATAAAAATTTTATATATGGACTACTTTTATGGTTCATTATGGTGGTTATTTTATCAGTTTTGGAGCTCACTAGATTCACTGTATGGTAAAAAAAAACACCATGATATTCTGCAAAAACAATTCAAATTGAGAGATACTTGTTGTGTTTATGAGTGAATTATATTGTGACTACTATTTTGAAGTGTTGTGTAACGATGTAATGTGTGTGAGAATGGAAGTGAAAGAGTGAACAAGATGGATTAAGTTCACTACTCCTGTCTCTTGTGCTTTATTGATGCTTGCCAACTCCTGATAGATATCACGATAACTTAAATATTAGTAAATCTTTCAGGCATTCAAACCACACTGAAAAAAAAAATAGAAAACTTACAATAATTTCATCAGTCAGTAAAGCGAGCAAGTATGTGTTTGCCATCAACACTCTGGTGTCAAGCGAAAATACTATTTGAACAAAATATTGTCTTTTTACTTTGAATTTAGAGAGTGTTATTTGCTTTCAGATAAACTGAAAAAAAAACTGCTTAAACCAGAAATCACAATTTTCGATTAGACCAAAACATATACTGAGGGAAAGAGAAGAAAGAAAGTGAATGAGTGAATGACCTACATGTTCTGAGGTGAACAGCACCAGTCTGGGAACCACTGCCATGCCTTTGATTTTAACCTCAGGGTAGTGTTTGTACCGTGCCACCATCACGCTGTACATGTTTGAGATAGCTCCTCCTGCAAGAACAAACATTCTGCAACATTTAACTGATGAAATTGATTATGATTGAAGTTTTTTAACATTTCAAATCCCTCAGTTCTCGCCATTTCCGAAAAGCCAATGTTGATTCTGGTTTTATTATGAGCTCTGTCACGTTCTCTTTTTGCCAGCAGACTCTCCTCTGTTCTGCGTTTGTTTAAACAGGTGATTCCCCGGAGGTTGGAGATTTAGCTGCTCCATGTCAACCTTTCTCACTCATTGCGACAACTAACCTATGCCGCTCCCACACCAGAAGCTTCTTTACATCATAAATGTTTCGAAACGTTTCGAAATTTCAATGGTTCAGGTGACTTAGGCAGTTTGATACACGCTCTGAACTACTGATTCAAAAAAAAAAAAGATTCATAAAGCTTATTTGAAGCTTCGTGAAACAGTGTTTTGTAATCGCCTTTCACTAGATATTGTTGAATAAAGACGTTATTTCTTTTTTTTTTGCAGCACAAAAAGTATTCTCGTCGCTTCATAACGTTAAGGTTGAACCACTGGACTCACATGAACTGTTTTAAATATGTCTTTAGTACCTTTCTAGGCATTGGAAGTGTAAATTATCTTGCTGTCAATGGAGTCATCACTGAGCTATCGGATTTTATCAAAAATATCTTAATTTGTGTTCCGAAGATTGAACGAAGGTCTTTTTTGGGTGAACTAACCCTTTAATCCAGAATGGCAGCACAGCTGAAAGGTTTGGTTGAGCTGGGCCCTCTACTGTACAGGCGTAAATATGCATTTCCTTCACCCTGAGGCATATTAATTTCACTTTTGGTGTGAAAGGGCCTTAACATTTGCCAAAAATAGAACTTTTTTGTTGTTATTAAAAAAAATAAACTAGCAAACCCACCCCAGATTAGAAAAAATAACGCAAAAGTAACGAAATGCATTACTTTTCATAAAAAGTAACTAGGTAACGCAATTAGTTACTTTTTTTTAGGGAATAACGCAATATTGTAAAGCATTACTTTTAAAAGTCACTTTCCCCAACACTGACCATAGAGGATCAAGGTAAGACAAAAACATGTTTTGGAAAAAGTTGTATTGACTCATTATTTAAATTTTTGTTCATTTTGAATGGGAAAAAAGTTACATGGTATACCTTTAATCTAGAATTCTTAATTATTCGTTTAAATGGCCATACCTGGTGAGAAAATTCCGTCACCCTCTCCGTTTGGCCAGCCAATAATCTCTCGCATTTTCCTCAGGGTGAGCTGTTCCATCAGCACAAACACTGGTGCAATCTCATATGTGAACCTGTAAACACACACACACACCTCATTTCTTCTTGTCCCACATTAATGAGTGTCTTGACAGCAGGAGGTAATTCACTATCTGTATTCATGTAAGTCTGTTCAATCCATCACATCACAAAATCATTCTGATGGGAGGCCCTCGCTGGAGGCATCTTCAACCTATTAGTAGCAGTCAATAATCATCCACGGTGATTAGTAATGATGAGCAGCTCATTAGTACATGGAAATGTCAAGTGCTCAAGTAGTTCTGTATAATCAATATAAACAGTACTGACATATAATTTACAGACAGCAGGAACATGTGCAAACATGAAAGGTGAAATCAAATTCTCCAGCAGGTTTTTTTCTGGGATTTGGCATTTTTGTGTCATTTTTTGTATAATCTCCAAACTACAATTGTATTATATTTTTTTATAAAACTGTTTTAATAATTTTATATATATATATATATATATATATAGTGCAGGGAAGTTACTGATTACATGTAATCTGGATTACGTAATGATGAAGTACTTGTATTTGAAGTTAATATCTGCTAGAAGGTCATGAAATCAGAATCTGTTGAAGGTTCCTAGATCACGGTTAAAAAGAAAGGGAGACCGAGCTTTTGCCGTAGTCTGCCCCAGATTATGGAATAGCCTACTTATCTAATCTATGAGGGTAATCTCTACAGAATATCTGTTTAAAGTAAAGCTTTTTTTCCCCCCTGGGCTATAACTGAGGAAATGTTCAATATCTTTTAAAACAAAATTTAAAGACTGACAAATATTCCCTGAGGCAAAAAGTGTGTATACAAACTTCTGCAAATGCTCACTCCAAAGTACTTCATGAGGAGAACAAGGCATTTTCATTAGCTGATTTGATCAAATCTGATGTAATTTTCTAAAAGTGTTCAATTGCTGCTTTTATGATACTATCAGTTCTATCATAAAACTGACTGTCGGCTATTACAGGCGTTAAGCAACAGCGTCACAAAATACAGCCCCCTAAAATCCAATGGTTCAGTCTTTGGGGAAGAGGGAAGTAAATCTGAGGATGAGTAAATCTTTTATTGATTAAAGGAGAATTTGGGCATAGACTGTGAAAGACATCATAAAATCTCTGACCCTCAGAGGTCAAACAAAACCAGGGTATTCACTGCTGTCCTTACATAAATGAAGAATATCCCAATGGACCAATAAAAATACTGGTCCATTCGAGTAGAATTAAACTTCATTTTAGTTTCATAATTAGAGTCATTAGACCATTCCAGCCGTTCGTGTCATATAACTGTCAGATATTTCTCACAGATACCAGTCTACTTGAATGAATAGATGGATGGACAGATGAATGGAGTCTGGCTGGATGATGGGGGTGGAGGTGTGGATTGTGTCAGAGGCTCAGCTGGCACTGTGTCTCAGCTTGTAGCTGTAAATTAGCCTTGACCAATGAGGTGTTACTCAACATTCTGTCCATTTTCATCTGAATGCTGTCTCAAAACGCTCTGTCACATATCATTGGAGCATTTCTGTTGAGGTAATATGTGTTATTCTGAGCAGGCAAATGCCAATCATTGTACATTTTATTCTAGTCTCCAGTCGAGCAACTTTACACTTGATTTTCCTTTTCCTGAAGGAAGGCCTAGTACTTGCAAGGCAGTAAAAGATTATTGTTAAAGTTTTAGACTTAGTATAAATGCATGTTTTTGATTCTATATAAATGAAATGCTGCTGAAATTCATTATTGAAAGGGTCTAATTTACTCCCTCAACACAACAAATCTGTCACATACTGGTGGTGTTTTGTTTTCGTTTTCATGTACTTTTATTTTGTATCGCATTTTTATCGGTTGCAATGGGTTTCATTTGTTTATTGATTATCTGTCAGCTGTTTCATTTCAGTTAATTATCTTGTGTGTATATACTGTCCTCAATTCTCTCAGTTCTTTGTCTAGTGGCCGTTATACCTCGGGTGTGCATTATTTTCTAATAATTCAATGGAACGGTGTCAATTATTCTGCTTATACTACTGTTACCACACCTCGAGACACTGTTCAGATGTTGTATTTCAAGATTTTGTCCTTAAAACGCTTTTGTATAGGGCTAATTTCTTACGCATCTCATCCCAATCCTCCGTTGCTAATTCTAAAACATCATTTTAGAGCCAGCAACTACTAATAGAGAAACTGTAAATTTATCTGCTTCAAGAACAACGGCGTTATTACCTTACTAGTGAGAAATATCATGCAGCTTTTAAGTTGCTAAATTATTTTACTGATAAAATATTAGTACTGTATGTGTGTGTGTTTGAGTGGGAGAGTGAGAGGGAGAAAGTGCTTTCCGTATATAACAAAACATAATTTGTGGCAAAAAACATGTAAATAATTTGTCATTTTTATTCAATTGTTTACTATATTTATTTGATCAGTTAGTGTCGTTGTGGGTTTTGTTTCTTTTGCTATAGACCCTTCACAAAGACCCGCCCCCTTTAGTTACTGTTGCTATGTCCGACAAGCCATGCGCTCTCACACCACAGATCATGTTCTCACGCAGTGAAAAATACATCCCAAAGTAAAGAGGACACTGACAACATGTCAACATGTCAACTAAATGTCAACAGACGAGACTTTTCATATGAAACAGTTTCATATTTCAAATATTGTAATTTTTTTTAAAAAGTTTAAACAATAAATAGCGTATAGTGTCTCTTTAATGTGTGGTGACAGATCACTGTAGCTCCTTCAAGCGGATCGTGAACCGATCATCTCGTCTTACTAGTTCATTTATAGCATCAAATAAACATGAATGAACATCAGAAGGAATGTTGTTTCAAGTGTGGAAAGACGTGAACACACACAATTTTTCAAGTTCAAGTTCACCAACGTTCATCTACTAACTCCCCTGACTGCTTTATCGGACAAAATGGCGGAATTCAGGGTTATGATTGGTTAGACTGCCTGTAAATCAAACTCTCGGTGAAGGGTCAATTGTCGGCTGTAAGGACCTTTTGAAATAACTAAAATCATTTGGCGAAGTGATACAGAACTGTAATATGGTCAAGAACTGCCTGGAATCACGTTAACCGTGTGTTTAGAAACTAATTGAACACCTTAGAACGTTCGTCAACCAATCATATTCAAGCATTCAACAGCCCTGTAGTATAATGAATGTTTATGCTGCTAAAGATTCGTCATCATCTTCATAAAAATGTTACAAACTCTCAAGTGAATGGAAGGAAGGTGGAACTCACATGTTAGTGTTGGCAGTAGAGGTTAGCCACTCTCCAGCTAAGCCAATGATGTCTAGACCTGTAGACAACTGGTTAAAAAACCTAGGATGACCTGCAGGGAAAGAGAAAGAAGTAGAGAAAATAGCACACACACACACCATGTGTTTCTATGACACTAATGTTTCTTTTGCTAGTTAACAGGACTGAAAGAAGTATCTGTGGTCACCTGTCCGGACTCCGTATTTGAGTGTGTCCCTGCAGTCCACCAGGATCTGCTCCAGGCTCTCTGGCTGATCACACAGCTCTAAGTTGAAGCCCTCCAGTCCTTCCAGCAGCTGGTGCGGATGATGGAAGTCCAGCACTTTTGTGGATCTGTCAAAGGTCTTCCGCACATAGTTAGTGAGGATCTCCACCACCTCCAACAGGAACTGCATTGTGTACTCCTCACCATTTTTAGCGGGAAGCAGATCTGCGACCAATTTTGTTAAAGTTTTATTAGTAAATCAAACTGCTGTTCTACATACAGTGCCCTCCACAATTATTGGCACCCCTGTTTAAGATGTGGTTGTGGACTTTCTCCTTTTTTTTAAAAAACAACATAGAACCCAAATGTAAAAAAAGAGAAAAATCCAACCTTTCATTGGATCAACCTTTGCTATATGTAATTATATGTAATTGTTTGTCATATGTATGTAAGTTGGGTGAACTTATGTTTGTGTGTGTGTGTATATATATATATATATATATATATATATATATATATATATATATATATATATATATATATGTATATATTCTCTGGAATTCTGGATTCTGGAATTCTCTGAAATCCACTGCCGCTTCATACATATATATATAGAGAGAGAGAGAGTGATTTATCATTAAGTTATTAATCAACATTTATCTTTCTAAATATTACAATTATTTGACTTCTTCAATGCATGTTAAAGCATTTATTTTCCTTTTCATTTTAAAACTACAGCAAATAATGATGTATACCGTCTGTACCTCTCACTGAGAGAAAAGTACAACTTATCAGAATGTTTTGGTAAAGTTTCCTGTTCAGTGCAGAGCTCAGATCAACTTCAGCCTTGAAGAAGCTGTGAATCATGTGTATCTATGTATGTGCGCTTAGTGTTCTGTACAGGTCCGTTATGAGTACTGGTGGACAACTGGCACTCTGCTTGAGACCTGCAGACGCCTTGTCCTGACTTAACAGGACATTCTGTGCCTAACTTCAGGGTCTGATTGTCAGCATCATGATGGAAGGAGATATGCTTCTGACTATCTGTCCGTGTGTGGAAGATTACTAATTTTATTTATTTTTCTTAGCCAATCAGAATCATTCAACCTAAGTAATGACGTAGTTAGTGGACTCCGTTAGAGTGTAATTGTTGTGGAAATGTGAATGTAGGAAGAGTGCCATATCTGGTCAAGGGTCCTAAACTGTTTATCCCCAACAACACACACACACACACACACACACACACATATATATATATATATATATATATATATATATACACACACATATATAAAAAGCATGATCTGCTTTACAGTTCAGAATGCTGGAATTTCATTTTTGAACCTTTTTTCATTTATTTATTCTAAAACAAATAACTGTATATTAGAATAAATGTGTATATTAAATTAAAAAAAACATCCAATTGCAAATTCTATAAATATATTTTTATAATATGAACAGTTCTGGTAATAAACACAAAATAGTTATTTTAGACAAACAAGTCACTTAATCTGTGAGTTTTCTACACATAAGGGTGATGAACGAGCCTCTTTTGTGGGTTACATTTAAAATGGTATTTTCAGGATGTCTACATTGACTGTATGGAGTTTGATGTATAAATTTATTTGTCAGCTGGATGATTCAAAGAATGTTATGCTAAAATGAGGTGCAACAGTCACCTATGAGAAAATTATTGCCTTTTTAAGTGTTTTGTATTGTATTATATTTTGCACTGCTATTACTGTTTCTTCTCTCTAATGGTCTGGAAATAAAGTTGAAATGAAATGTTGTCTCTCACCTCTTGCATACAGATTAGAGAAGTCAGTCTCAGTGCGTCTGAAGCGAGAGTCTCGCTCGTTGTCCCTTGTTAAAATGCTCCTGGGCTGCTGGTCGTTAAAAACCCCGACAATTCGGCTCTTGTCCTCAACATTATTGTTCTTCTGCAAAAATCCTATATTATTACACAGAGAAGAAGACTGAAATGAGCGACCTCCGTTCTCAGACATTGCAGAAAATGCTTGAACACAAATGAAATGTCTTTAAACTTCTCTTCGGAGCAGTGGGGATGTTACTGCCCGACTCGTGTGTATTTATATGGCACAGGTTATCTGAGGGGAGGTCACCAGTGATGACATCAGTGTAACAGTGATTTAGATGCCCAATGAAGCCTCATCATCACCGCAGAGAAGCAGACGTGAGCGCGCGGGACACGCGGAGCGCGGATGCTCATAGACTAGTTTATCAATGCTAAACAAATTATTTTCCTTTTGCATATGCTGTAAAAACAACATATCAAGATCGATCTGAGAGCAGAATTTAACATCTCGCCACATTGCATTTACTAGCCTACTGAGGAATTCGATTAAACATAATAACGTCAGTTTAGCAAAACAGAAAAAAGTCGGCATCGCGACGGCAGATCAACGCCACTGCGTGGTTTCATTTTGTCTTCTGCAGCTTCCTCATTGTCCTCATCTTCCTCAGCTTCATATATGGGATCATTCAAGCGGTGCTTCTTCTTTTAACACGGCAACCAGAGCAACATTTCAAGTAGGCCTATATGCTAAATGTTAAATAACGTAATCTTTCATTTAAATGGGTTTTCAGATAAAAGATACATTTTTATATATTTGTTTTTTAGTCTGTAAAACACATTGTAATTTTATAGGCAGTATAATTTATATTTAGCCCTATTTTTCATTCGTCTGTAAATGAAACACAACCATAAACCGATTTAGCGCGATTAAATCACGGGGAGCGTTTCTTTTGAAAGCACCAGCCATTTGTAAAGGCGACGGGCGTTATCTCGCCAAAACAGAGGCTTGACGGATTGTCATTATTTCCATTGGGCATAAATTCACTTGGGACACAGATTTATTTCTCTAAACTCAACTGTAACTCCGCCGGACAAAACAATCGTAAAATAGCAATTCTTTAACAATCCTACGAGAAAAAAAAATTAAAATATTTCGAAGCGATTTTCTCTTTAAATCGTGTGGTTATGTTGAAGCAAATCAATATTTAGAAATTTTCTAATATTCAGAATGATAACCTAGCAGTTTATTCCGTCTTTCACGTGATCACCACCCCGTTAAATATGTCTTTAAAAAAGAAACGCACTTCTCCATTCATGAAACATAATAATTGCTGTTGACTGTCAATAAGGTGACCAACTGAAACCACCAAAGGGGGCGCTAAATGACACATCTACTCATTAAAAAGCAATTAATACAGTCATATAATGCGCCACAGTGCCATTTAACTTGGCATCTACATGTCAGGCGAACCGTGAACACGTCCATCTTAGCCAGTGAATTGTTTATAAAGGAGTCATTTTCTTCCCCAACTTACCGCATATTTTCATTCCAAGTTTCCTTGTGCATCCATGAGCGACTCCACTCCAGTCATAGTCTACAGGGAGAAAACGACCAAACCTCTTAAGTAATCTTAAACGAAATAAAGCGACAGTTAAGGTTCCCGCCTATCCACAAAATACAATTGAAGCCCCCTTCTTCCTAAATTTACCCAAGCGGTAAATGCAACATCCTTTATACTACTAATACGAAATTAATGTGGGCGGCTGAACAGAATTCAGCATTAATACAGGCCAAATCAGGACAAGAGGCTCCATTTGGAGCTCGTCGGTCCCGCCCCTGCGGCCCAAACCCTCAGCAGCGCTATTACGAGTTCAGCCCATTTACCAGGTCATTATCTCTGTCGGTCCAGACCTCAGCCAGCCTGGCACTTCCCTCCCATTCTTCTCCACATGGCTTCTCCTCTATTCATCTCAGGTGCATTAAATCGTTTTTAACAGATTCACTTTTTATTAGACAGTGATTGCTATGCTTGGTAGAAATGTGGCATGCAGGAAAAAACGGATTATTTGAAATCTGATGAAATTTAAACTTCACAAATAGTTAAAACAATTTAACTATATATATATATATATATATATATATATATATATATATATATATATATATATATATATATATATATAAAAATTAGCCTGACATCACATTTGAAAGAATGGAACATTTCGAGTTCAAGGGGATAATTGAATAGGGATCTTTTTTCGGTTTTGAAAATGATAAAAAGGAAGAATAAAAATATTCAAATATTTGCTAAAGGAATAGAATAAAACGGAGCTCAGGGTGAATGGATCTCATTCCCTGCAGCTACAGACATAGCCTAACTAATTGTTGAAGAACATGTTTCTGTTTACGGCCATAAGGAAATTAATAAACAGAGCCGTGCCTCTTCATCACAGAGGAAGACAGTGAAGCGAGCGGAAAGCCATTAGTGCCGATTTAGAGTGCCAACAATTATAGACACACTTCATATAATTACACACACACAGACTCGCTCACGGGTTTTCCTTTTAGACCGAGACGACAAAAAATATTTAATACAAAAGGCTACTGAAGCTATAGAATTGTCCTGTAATAATAATAATTTTAAATAAGCCCAATACATTTAAAACAACCTTGTATGACAGCAATTAGCCTACCTGTTAGTACATCTAGCAAGGCAAAAAAAAAAAAAGTATTTAAAATGGATAATGACGGATCACAGCGCTGCTCGTCTGTCTTCTCTAATTGCCTGTGAGCAGGTGTTTAAAGGCCATCACCTATGTTGACAACGACATTGGTCTGGATGACGCGGGAGGTCCGCCGCGCGCTCAATGCTGAGGTGATTTGTTGGTCCTGACGCGGAGCGAATAGCGCCGTTTTCCCGCCACACCGACAAGATTAATGACGTTGGCCACAAAGCAAATAGCCGGAGTGAAATAGCGGTTTATCGGTGATGGACCTACTTGAGGAAGGTGGCCGTAAATTTGTCGAGTTGGGATCCGGATCGCCGCCAGTGGAGGAGGAGGAGGAGGAGGGTGCAGACGCCGCCATCACCCCAAGTGTTTAAGTCCTCAAGTCACTTTCAGAGAAACTGCTCCTATTTCAGCAGACAACAAAGGTCTGACTGGGGGGAGATGGAGGAATTCAGCAAGACCTGCGTAATTAATGGTTCGTTAAAAGCATTAGCTGTTTAACTGAAGCAGAATTTTCACATTATAGCCTTTAAGAAAACTTCGTTTAGGCTACATTATCTGGTCTTATACACTCAATCTGTGCCACCTTTTTCTTTTAAATGTCTCTGGGTTGAAACAATAACAGAAGTTCTTCTGGAAATAGAAAATAATCTTTCAGCATAAAGCATCCTTTAAGTTGATTTGCTTTAAAAATTAAACTCTTAAAACCCTGAAGAAATCCTCCTTTTTAACAGTCTACGCACAGGTTGCCAAGACCTACATTTTAGCCCTACAATTAGCCCTATTTTTAGGCTAACTTCCCTAAGATAAGCCAAGAATAAACAATCCCGTGACAATTATTTGTTTGTTAGACTGAGAATGATACAGAATCGATGATTTTAAGACGCCTGCATCGATAATAATACCTGTGAACTCAAACTGGGAAAGTTTCTCACACAGAAATGGATTTATCCTCATCATCATGCCAATAGGAATCACTTATTGATTAAAAACCCACTGCACATTGATTAAGAAATGGTGAGCATTGATTTCTCAATGATTGAAATTGATGACTGTCGAGATAAGACAGTCAGAAACCTGATTTTATATCATTATGCACTATATAGGCAATATATTTTTCAGAGCGCCCATACATAAAATAGCTACACAGTTTTACCGAATGAACAAAGGCAACCTGTGTGAAGCACCTGTTAGATGAACAATTCACGTTTTTTTTTTACTTGACATGATCAACAGAAACATTTAAAAGTAAAGGAAGCCGCTTACCTTGTGAAAGAATGGCAACAGAGTCCACAGTCTCACGCAACTAAATGTCCTCGACGTCACTCCTCCAAAATGAGCTCATAAATATCAGTCAAAAAGATCCCGATGACCTTTCCGGAGGAAATGTTTTATTTGCTGCTGCCCGGAGCGTAAATCGCCTGTTTATTCGATGCGCAGACGCGCGGCTGGTAATCCTCGAACCTCTCCACAACATCAGATGGGCTCTGAAACACATCTCATGTCTACGAAGCGTTACGACAGCTCTGGCACGTTCCCGCAGGACTTTACGCCTTAAATGAGAAAGCAAACACTTTCCCAAGTTGAACACGACTGCCACACACAACAACACAACACACTGAGCGCTCTGAGTCACTCTGACCTTGAAACATCAAGGACAACATGCTTGTACACTAAATGTCATGTTTTATTCGCACCTGTTCTTGAACATGTTGTTTACAATGAATATCCATAAGCGATATGCTACTTTGGCGTCGAGCTTCATATGTTTGTGAGACAAGCGACCCTCTTAACCTTGAAAAGAGAAGCTCTCGTCTCAGAAGTTTTAGTTCTTAATGTTGGCCACGAAAGGAGATGCTCTTCAGACTGATGTTGAAGAAGAGCTCCACACGGTGGCAGCAAGAGTTCGAGTAATAAACTCCTGCTTCAGGCATGCAGTCCTGCTTATGTCTTCCATTACTTCACCAAGGAAGGTGATATTCCATAAACATTGTTTGTGTGATATTACACGAAGGAACGCATTGACTGTGTACAGGAATACACCTGATTGCTAGATTCATGTCAGTGTTTTGCTCGACAGCTTCGGTCGGTTCAGCTGCTGGACAGCTCCACATCTGCTCCAACAAAACACAGTAAACGTTCACTAAGCTTCAGTGAGTCAAACGGAAAACTCGTCATGCCCGCGGTTTATCGTTATCGAGGGTCTTCAGTGCTTCCTCAACTCAAAGAACCGTCTTCTGAAGAACCGTGTTCTGTTGAACTGACCTCGAGCTGGCAGGGACTGCAGGCTCCTCAGATGTCTGAGGTCCATAGAAATATATATTTAAACATTCATTCTTGACAAAGACAAACTCTTATTGGTTCATTTTGAATCTGTATTTTTTGTTTTTATCAAACATTTATATTTTCGTCATAACAAAATGAAGGAACTTTTAATGTTTGTTAGTGTTGATTTTGTAGTAGGTCTATGAGTGTGATTAAACGCTAATCTTGAGAGAAAGAGAGAGAGCGAGCTGTTCTTTTTTCATTAACGCCAATTCTATAGAACTTTAGAACGCACGTGGAACTACAACCACCTATGGATTATGACTACCTCTGCTGAAAAGATAATGTCCGGTTTAAAACAAACCGTCCGTGCAATAGTCATTTCAGCATAACAGAAATTGCAGAAGACAAGCAGATGATCACTTTTAGGCTCAGACCCACAAGTCGCCGCAAGATGGCGCTGGTATATTAGTAGCTGTCCGTAAAGCTCAGTCAGCATTTGCATTCTTCGATGCAAATAATCATCATGTATATAAAAACTCTATCCAAGTAGATATCAAGCAAAAAATCATGTTTGTATAGCATTAAAAGAGTGTTCTTTAATTTAGACATTTGCCTTTAAAAAAAAAAAGTGGTCAAGTGGTGGCAGGCTTATTATCATGCATATTACCTGGATACTGGCCTGTTTATTAGTACTCATAAAGTACATTAATATCCTATTTTGCATGGCAATATTCAACATCCCATAATCCTACCCAATACATAGCCTACAACTATTAATAAGCAATTTATTGAAGCAAAAGCCATAGATAATAGTTAGTTGATAAGTGAGAATTGGACCATATATATATATATATATATATATATATATATATATATATATATATATATATACATATATATAGTATAATATTTAATATAGCAGTAATATAGCAGTAATTTTATTCATTTATCAGACAAGGTTTTTTTTATGAACAGATGACTACTTCTGGCCCTGGCTTCTGATTGGTCAAGACAATGTTCTAGCCGTAGCTTTGGCTTGTTTATCGTACGCCTAGCAGATTGTTATTTTTAAAAACATGCATAGGAACTCTATCTTTTAGTGAAAGGATGCTACTTAGTCAATTAGCTTAATAAATACGGTAACACTTTATTTTACAGTGTCATTGTTACATACGTTACATGTAATTACTATTGTAATAACTATAAATTATGCATAATTGCATGCAACTAACCCTAAAGCAAAGCAAACCAAACCCTAATCCTAACCCTATAGTAAGCACATGTGGTTACTTAATATTACTCAGTACTTAAATGTATAATTACCATGTAACAAAGACACCTTAAAATAAAGCGTAAACAAATGTTTTAATAAAATGTGATGTATGTGATATTTTAAATGTAAACATTTTAGAAAAGCAATTAGGCAGACAAGTCAACTCGTATCTCAGTGCTTAACAGAATGTGTTGTTTTGAAGAAAAGAAAATGAAAAAGTATCATGTCACAGTGGAGTAGAGGTAGAAATGTATCAATCTCTTGACGCAGAGTGTCACTTCATTCTCAAAACACAAGTGATGCTCTTAAACACCCAAAACAACCTTTGATGCTCGGCTAGGCCTGGGTGTATTATTTTATTTATTTACCCCCCCCCCCCTCCCAAATTTAATACTCTAAAATAAACAAGCACATGTTAGATTTCAAGTATGCATGCTTAAGTATGTGTGTCTAAATGGCTGATTCTGCCAGACTTTCAACAGACTCACATCAAAGGAAGATCAGAGTGTGGCATTCAGATCAGGTCACGGTGAGGCTTAAACACAAACTCCCCGCAGCAGTCCCTCCATGCAAAGCCACATGTGCTGTTGTGATAGCCGGACCATATCTCACTCTCTGAAGCAGAGAAACAGCCTTCTCTGCCCCATGGGAATTCTCTGCCTGGTGGTGCAGTGGCACATTGAGACATGTTACTTAGTACCTGAAAAGGCACTTGGTACAGATCCTTCGGTAATTGGTTTTTCACTTCATAATGGGACATTTTCTGTCATTTGAGTTATTTTTCACTATATAGCATGACACCAGTCAAAACAAAACACATATGTTATTTTGTGGATCCAGACCAATAGAAACACATGGAGCGAATAGTTGAGTAAACGTCTCTAGCGGTGGATCGGAGATGACAAACAAACATCATTTTTGTATTTCAATTTGCTCCAACAGCAAAAGAAAAGTTTCCATGACTTTTCAAACGAAGGAAAAAATAAAGAGAGATTAATTATGTTGGTCAGAAGAGAGAAAGATGTCAAATTTGCCGTTGTTGTATTAGAAATACTTTCACAGAAGCGTTCATTCTTATAATGTAAGGTAACACAAAATATATTGTTATAAATGTGAATTCAATTTTTACTATGATATCGGTCTGTGCAAAGGGTATATTACAATTACTCTGATTTCTTTTGTCTTGTATTTTCAAGTTTTATCTTGACAATTTGTAAATTTAGTAATAACATGATTGATTGACCATTATAACCGAATACAGTTATCTCTGGGCTTCTCATGGTGTTAAAGGGATGGTTCACCCAAAAATGGTCAACATTTGTTCCAAACCTGTGTGAATTTCTTTCTTCTGCTGAACACAGAATGTTGGCAATCAAACAGTTGATGGACCCCATTGACTTCCATAGTATGGAGAACAAAAAAATATTATGGAAATGAATGGGGTCCATCAACTGTTTGGTTACTGACGTTCTACAAAATTTCTTCTTTTGTGTTCAACAAAGGAAAGAAATTTGTATAGGTTTGGAACAACTTGAGGCTGAGTAACTGATGACAGAACATTAATTTTTGAGTGAACTATCGCTTTAAGGCCTAACTTACTGAACATGTATTTCTGTGTCACTCTGGTGAGAAAGTACTTGCTACAAACATGAATGAATGTGAAGAGACAAAGAATGTATGAATCTTTTGTCCTCTTCTTTTGCATATACAACCACGACAATAGGCAATTCCATGTTGAAAAAAAAAACTATTCATTATAATAGAAGCACATATGAAAGAACAAAAAGTTTAAAGCGATTTGTTAAATCAACATCTACATTCAAGGTTTATTTAAAAAAAAAAAAAGTAATTAGGGCTTAGGGCTTTATATAATTCAGAGTGTGACTGAAATAAAAAAAAAATCATTCATGTTTATGTACGAAGATCCAGTATGAAGATACATTGAACTAAACGGACACAGACATGAGATTGTTTTGATAGGATAGAAACAAAATCCATTAAAAAACACTTTTTATTAGTAGTACTGGAAGTTTGAAGACTAGAATTATGGCTTTCCTGAAGTGGTTTTGAGAGAAAACATAATGAAAAGCAACAATATCTCAAACAATAATGACGTTTTTTTTTCTCAGGATACAGAAGTACATGATGTCAGTGACATTTGAGGAACAAAATACCCAATTGTTAGAAACCTTAACTCAAACACCATCTTTACCAACAACCTCGGTGTACGTCCTCAATGAGAAAGCGGTTTTATGATTGGACTGTATAGTGTGTTTAATAAACAGGAAGTTTTCATGGAATATTAATATCTTTTACAATTTATGCAGAACTGTAACAGTTATATTTGCACTTCAGCTCATTAAAGTAAGTGTATTTGTACTTATACAGCCGAACTATACTGGTGAAAATCCCACATAGAACATTGAGTTGTGAACAGTAGTATAGCTAGAAAACATTAAAGAAGCGTTTAGTGATTTGTGCCGGGAATTTACCAATGGAGGCGCTATTGCAGGAGAAGCTGCAGAGTTCAAGGACATGAACATCTTAAAGTCTCTTCCAAATATCATTAATACACGCTTCATATATTCCAATCTGACTTAGAAATGCTGGTTTTACATGTTGTCCTGTATGAAACATCTTTGCAAGATAATATAAAATGCAAGAAAAAAAACTCACTGAATAACCAAATGTTTACTTTGTGGGCTTTCTGTGCCACTACTTTGTCTTTTTCTGTGCAAAATTGTCAGAACAATTCACTCATATAATTATTACCATCCTTGTCCTTCTATTTAGAGTGAACTGCTAGAAACCACTTAGTAAAAATCTAAACTCAATTTGATTTTAACTCAGACAAAGTGAGAGTGAGAGCACATCAAAATCTGCTTTGAAATGAGATTTGCTATTACTTGCAGTGGATCAGAATATGTTATATCTAGACTTGTACGGCACAGAAGTGATCTTGTATTTTCTAATTAATACCATGCATGGTATTATATGAACTTTAGATCTGCCATACAGTTTGTCACGGTATTGTTTCATTAATGTGATTTTGAGGTTTCGATGCAGTGCAAAACACTCCACAGAGATTCTGCTTTGTAGGATAGCTTGGGGATGCGTTTATACATTTCAAATACTGACAGCATCTGCAAAACGCTCAAAATGAGTGACATGAAAAATACAGCTGATGTCAATGTTTGCTTTATTGTCATTTTTGCTGACTTAAAATCATATAATGCCGCGTAAAACTGTCCTTTGAACTGAACATCAGAACTCTACGTATCCTAATAGCTGATAAGTCTCACAGTGCTCGATTCTCGGCTCATTCTGGACGTTTCACGTAACCACAGAGTTTCACTGTTTCTCTGTTAAGTGTTTCATACACACTCGCACTATAAAACTCACTCCACTCACATCCGTTTAACTTGCATTCTTCCTATTGAAAAAAAATAAATCTATCCACTTTTAACAACTCCACCTCACCGCCTGACGTTTCAATGGCATGTACAAGTCGTATTCTTTATTTTCACACAATAATTTTGAAAGTTTAACAGATGGTTTTTAATAGCATGCTAAAACACCCCACAAGGAGCGAAAAACTGACACTTTCATTCAACAAAAGCTATCAATATATATTTACAGAATAAAGAAATCTTCCACCGAAGACAGAGATCTGAACACAAGTTGAAACTTGTTAATGTTTTGAGTAGCTCAGGGACAGGAATCATTTTCCAGGGTTCCTTTAGGAACTGACTTGAAAATCATATTTACAAGTCCAAAATAACAAACAAACAAAAAAAAACTAAGTCTCGAGAACCTTTTTGATGAAAAAATAAAAACCGTATTTTTCACTTCATTAGGATCCTGAAGATTATATTGCACTAGTCTATGGTCATCTGAGTCTACTACACAGTTCTCAGCTCTTCTCTTTTCACGTAATCAGAAGTCTTTTCGTGACTTTTGCCCTTCTTGTTCTGGTGCGTCTTCACATGTTTGGCCAAATGGTCGCTCCTCATGAACCTCTTGCAGCAGTCCGGACACACAAAGCGCTTTTCCCCCGTATGAGTTCTCAGGTGCCTCTGTAACTCGTCCGATCTGGTGAAACTCTTCCCACAGAAGAGCCAGTTACACACGAAGGGTCTCTCTCCCGAGTGCCAGCGCAGGTGAGCCTTCAGGTGGGACGTTTTGCCATATACTTTTCCGCATCCGGGGATGTGACAGATGTGCTGTTTCTTTTTCCCGGGCTCGTCGCTGGAGCTGGACGACTGACAGTTGGGACACCGGCATCTCCGGCAGCGCCGGGCGGTGGCCAAGGGGGATTTGGTGTGGAGAAGGGCTGCGATCTGGGTCTGGTACTGTGCGAAGTCTGTGTGTCCTAACACCAAACCCCTCTGGATGGGGAAGCGGTGGGGGCCAAGCGTCGACGGGTGGCTGACGTGGTTTCCTTGCTGAAGGCTCCACCACGGTATATCCTCCCCCGGGTTCGGAGACAGCTGTCTCTGCTGCTGATGGACCAGGCCCGAGTGTCCCGGCACGAAAGCGGGCATGGCGGGTGGGATGGGGGCCGGCGCCGCGTAAGTGACGGCAGGAACGTAGGTCGGTGGGCAGGATGATTGTAACGACTGCATGGAACATGGCAACATCTTGACCGGAGAGAAATCATATGGATACGTGGGGTCGGCCGGAGGGGTTAATGGGAGCTCATGGTGGGAGGTGTAGGAGCCCTGCAGGTGAGATTTCGAGGATAGTCCAAAGGAGGAATTGCTGGAAAGTGTGGGCTGGGGATTCGCCTCGTTACTCCACGGGTGGAAAATCCGTGACGGCGACCCGAGGGTCGTGTCGTAGGGAACTTGAATAAAGTCCGTGGGAGTGGATCCGTGATGATGACCGATCCGGTTACATGTCGCTGCTAAAAGTGCCAGAGGAGAATGTTTGCTGTTTTCCGGAGAGGAGTTTGGAGTGCGATCCTGGATCGTGAGAGAGAGTCATATTAAACCTTTACACATGACACATGGTCAAAACACTTTTTGAAGATCAGATTTAACGTTTCGGGGAAAGTTTTGCACACACATTTTTCACACAAGATTCCTACTAAATTCTCAAGCACATGCACTTTATTTCACAGGGTTTATGAAGGAATTAAAGTACAATGCAGGCACGATTTCAAAACAGAATTTTCATTTGAATTTGCATAACTTCAGCTGCATTGGTGAAATATGTTTAGAATCAATTTCAAGTCAAAACGACGATTAAATAATCTAACATGTTTGATATCGTCATACTGTATAAAGAAAATAGCTGCCGTACAAATTCAAAATGAAAGCGTTAACTAACAATGGCAAGTTTATTGCACTTTTTGTACCGCTGAATGTAATTACTCATGATGTAAATCGAGCTGAAAACTCTGAAATAACTAAAAGCATTCTTGTAGTTCTTGGTGTGTGAAATCGTTCGTCGAATAAAGTAATAACATCTCGTTATCTGCCGTAGTTTGCGTAGTTCAGAGACACATCTCGTCAGATAAGCGCCGTTTGTTCGCGTTACCGGCGACACGCGCTTTACGAAAGACATTTTCAACAATATCTCAAACTTTTCACGAACCTGCAGAAATGCCTGTAGTGTGTCGTTCCTCAGCACAGCCACAGCTGCCATGGCAACACTTCCTCGAGCTCCTCAAGCTTCTCGATTTAAAGCAGCCAAATTCAGTTCTTCAGAAAGACTTGAACGTGTCTTCTCGTGGAAAGTGCGGTCGCGTCGCTTCCTCTCCTCCAGCTATCCCCGGACTATCTGAGGGAGTGAAGGATCACTTCTTTGGATTTGATAAGGACTTTGGTGGGCCGCCAGCCAGTCAGGAGTGAGATTTATGACTTTGAAGTTCGCCGCTGCCCAATCATCAAAGAAGAGCGGCTCTTTGAGAGGGGGAAGCAAATCCTCTGAATCCACACAAAGCTCCTATGGTGTGTTTGTTGGTCTGGATAAAAGGGCTGATTATTAGTGGGGGATGGGACGGGTGGGGATAAAGGCGGGACAATTAATGAAGTAATCACTATGTGGGAAATGTATATACACAAATAATTGGATTTTCTTGATCAAAGACCCCCTCGCCGCCTGGAGACCCCCGCTATTGGATGGCGGAGTCACCCGATCCCCCTTTCTGTAATTAAGGATTTGTTGTGCGACAATGCGACTGTGTGTTATCTCCAGAGATCTCGTCCAGGCTTATGAGATAACTTCAAGAGGAAGGAATCATTTGACTCAGTATGAAGTTCACACACAGTTTATGATTTAATTTACGATTATTGGCTAAATTAGTTACGCTTACAATGAGTTTGACTTGTTTGGCTTGCTCCAAAAATCACAGGGAACAAGCCATATCGGTTAATAACATTTCATAATATAGGCTAGATAGATATTACACACAATATAGTAGGCTATAGACAAAGTTTGCTATGGCGTCTGCCAAAAAAGAATTGATAAAATAGAATCTGGTGTTAGTATTTTAACAGTGATTTAACAATTAGAAATATCAAGTTGTTCTGAAGGCGAGAAAATGGAATAATATTTTGATTTTATTACAACAGAAATAACCCAACATGAAACATGTCTTAACCCTCTGGTGCTGTTATCGTCAAAAATGACACTTTTTTAATTTCAATGAAATTATTGTACTATATTGTAGTTTGATAATTTTGTTTTATTTAATATTTAGTATTTTAGGGGATTTTATGGTATTGAATTATATTTATGCAGTAGTTATAATGCAATTATTCACTTTTTGAGCATGGACCTGAAAATTCACTTAAAATGTCTTTGGCGCTTAGTCTCTTTTCAAAGATGACACTTGGTAGATTATTGCTGAGTTTAGTTATAAAAAGTTATCATGATAAAAAAAAAATTGTAATGAAAAATACACAAAAATAGCATTTTCAATTTTCATATGAAATATATTTTCCAAAACACGTTTTATTCTAAATAAAAGCCATAAATCTAAACAAGCTGTGTTCCAAATTTCAGGATGAAATCTAAAAAAATTAGCTTTCAGTAAGAATTTCTGCACCGTACAAAACTTTTCCAAAAGATGAAATTGGTCCCATTCATTTCCAATGTGCTCATTATTGACCGCGAATGACAAAAGTGTGACTGTTTTTTCAGGACCATTTAACTTTTTCAAATCATGTGCATGATTTGTGTGTGTGTTCACACAACTTTTACCAAGTTTCGTACCAAAAAAGTAAACTTTCTCGGTCAAAAATGAGCCAACAGCACCAGACGGTTAAACACATGACTGCAATCAACCAATCTAATGGCAAGAAAAACAGACAACACATTTTCCCACAGAGGGTTTTTAACAAATAATTAAAATAAGGTTGTCAGGTTGTTTCTGGCACAAGTCAACAGAACGCCTCTCAAACCACTTTGCCTTTGGTGAAACTAAATGATTGAGATTAAAGAACAAAAAGAACAAGCGCTTGCTGATTGTTTTCATCGTTGAAAAGACAAATGATTTAGTAAAGAACAAGTCAACGTCGACCCATCAAGGTGTGGAGGTGACACGATGATGATGATGATGTCTTAGTTGTGTGATTCGCAGGCTGGCGAGAGGAGGAGATCCAGTCTTTGAGAAAGTCTGAGCATTTTCCAGTTCTCCTCCCTCTGCTCCGCCCTGAACCAGTCAAGCCTTCAATGCAACCCAGTCTCCAACACACGTGACGCCTCCACAAATATTACAGGAATCAAGAACTAGGCATCATGGAATGAAAAGTGCTCTAAAGTAGTATGAATTTAGTAGTTTCAAAGTTGTGCAGGCAAGTAAACTGTCACATCAGTGCAGCTTCAAATGTGAGCAGTAGACTAAATAAAAACAAGACAAGTAAACACCCACAGAGAGATGCCTCTAATCTATGACTTTTTAAACTGTCCCTTTCGAGCAGTTTGGAGTGCTTGATGTTGAAGCAGATCAGCTCTTTTGATGGGATTAAGGTTTCTCACATAGTAATGGGGGGGAAGGAGGGGGATTCCCACTGGGAGGAGATCTCAGTTTTCCTGCAGTCCGTAGAGAATTGCAAGGGGACACAATTCTGTTTATTCTTCTTAACCGTCGCCTCCAATTATAAGGTGTATTCTGTTATAACCATGTATATTTATAACCTCTCTTTATGAGTATATTCCTGGACAGGTTAATAATATTAGTAAGCTTAATTCAGGTTATACAGTGCATGCAAAGAGTTTTAAAAGTAGCAGCACACAATAAATGACGAATGTGCAAACTTGATTTTGTTGATTTTATTTCTCAGATATATTAGGATACAAAGCAGCAGGTAGTTTGGATCGCGAACACCAACACTGTACAAGGCTGAAACTTTACCCAAACTCACATGCCATTCACAGAAGTGTGTTACTTTTTTTTTTTAAACTGTACTGTATAGTTGGAATGAATCTGTTACCAGAAAAGGGAGTTTTGCACAATGCGTGATGCAGAGAATCAGGATGTTGTTCTATGGCCAGACGCTCATAAACAGCCTAGACCAAACAGTCTTAAAAAAAGAAAAGAAAGAAAAACAGCACAGAGAGTCGGCCATCGCTCATCTAGTCATGTTGTTTGGCAACATTTCATTTAAAATATTAACAGCTCAACAGGCTACCTTTGAGAGTCCTTGTTTAATTAACAATAATTTGTACTTTTCCTTTTTATTCTAATAAAGCTGATAAATAGCCCATTTGCTTTTCATAATAAATACATAAATCCAAATACTGAGAAAATAATGGATACATAAATAATTGTCCCTCATTGTTTTATATGTACAGCACATTTTGTAGCAAAAGACTGAGAAGGCAATCTGTAAAACAAGAATAAGAAAGAAGGTGATTAGTTTTTAGCAGTTACATAAAACACAAATTCACACATTTAACCCTGGAAAGCCTGATTTTAAATAATAGTGAGATTAATTTATTTTTTTAAAATGGTAACATTTTAAAAAACATTTTGGTCACACTTTAAGTTAGGGTCCAATTCTCTCTATTAACTACGACCTTTGCCTCCAAAAACTCCTAATTTCTGCTTATTAATAGTTAGTAAAGTTAGTTGTTAAGTTTAAGTATTGGGTAGAATTAAGGGATGTAGAATATTGTCATGCAGATTAAGGTATTGATATGGGCTTAATGAGAACTAATAAACAGCCAATATCCTAGTAATTTCCATGATAATAAGCAACTAGTTAATAGTGAGAATTGGACCCTAAACTAAAGTGTTACCATCATTTAAAAGAAAAGTTTGCAAATGTGTCACAAAAAGGAAAACAACACCTATTCAGAGGCCTAAACCAAGCAAAAATATGCAATTTGGTGAAGTTGCTGATATTTATATGGCCAAGAAGTAAAATGAAGTTCTGATAGCTTGTAACTTCTGATCTTTATAACAGTATAGCAGACTACTATATATCAGTTGTCAATAACTTATATGGATAATTAAATACACCTAAATTGCTTCAGTTCAGTTAACTGTTCATCTTGAAATATTACTAACAATATAAAAGTTATCCGGTAACCCTTTATAATAAGGTTTAAAGGGTTAGTTCACCTAAAAATGATAATTCTGTCATTTATTACTCACTCTCATGTCGTTCCAAACCCCTAAGACCTTTGTTCATCTTCGGAACACACTGCTTCGAAGCTTTACGAATCTTTTGATTCGATAAGTGGTTCGGAGCGCCAAAGTCACATGATTTCAGTAAATGAGGCTTTGTTACGTCATAAGTGTTTCAAAATTTCAATAGTTCAAGTGACTTTGGTAGTTTCATACGAGATCCAAACCACTGATTTGAATCAAAAGATTTATAAAGGTTCGAAGCAGTGTACCACTGTCCTCACATGAACTGTTTTAAATATGTTTTAGTATCTTTCTGGATCTTGAGAGGTTCGGTGTCATTGCTGGCAATTGAGGCCTCACTGAACCATCAGATTTCATCAAAAATATCTTAATTTGTGTTCTGAAGATGAACGAAGGTCTTACAGGTGTGGAACGACATGAAGGTGAGTAATAAATGACAAAATTTTCATTTTTGGGTGAACTAACCCTTTAATTTGCTAACATTAGTTAATTACATTAGTTAAAATGAACTAAGAATGAACAATACTTCATTTCTACATTTACTAATATTTTTTTTTAAAACCAAAAGTTGTATCTGTAAACATTAGTTAATGCACTGAACATGAACAACTGTATTTTTATTAACTAACATTAACAAAGATGAAAAAATTGGTAACTCTTTATTTTAGTGTCATTGTTACACATTACATGTATTTACTGTAGTAATAACTATAGATTATGCATAATTACATGCAATTAACTCTAAACCAACCCTCGTCCTAATCCTATAGTAAGTACATGTAGTTAGTTATTATTACTCAGTAATTAAATGTGTAATTACACTGTAACACTGACACCTTAAAATAAAGTGTAACCAAAAAATATATTGCTCACTGTTCGTGTTAGTTAATACATTACTAATGTTAACAAATGAGACCTTATTGTGAAGTTTTACCAGTTATTCTTACATTTAACTAATAAAAAATTCAGCAAGGATTTCACTGCAAAAAGACGCGATGTGAAGGGGGAGAATTAAAGAATTATACTATAAGGAATTTACTTGATAAAAAGCTGTAAAGTAACAATCAGATGACCGAAGGCATGTAGAAGATGTAGAAGTGCAACAGGTTTTGATCATGTTGATCATTTAGAGGCCCAAGAAACAGTAGGCTTTAAAGAGTTAATGGGAGAGCTGAATCAAATCATATTAAGTAAATTTTGTAAAATATCAATCTAAACTACAGGAGTTCAGTGGAAACTTTAAGTGATGCCTTTTGACAGGATCACAGCAATGTCTGCGAGTTTTTGATAAAAGTGTCAACAGTGAGTTTCTTCATTTTCTTCGGACAGGTCAGAACCGCGTCTAACTTTTCATGTTCTTTGGACAGACAGCAGAAGAAAATAAATGGAAAAAAAGTCTAAAAAAGAAAAAAGGGGTTCCACATCTGTCTCACACACAAGAGCAGGAGAGATGGAAAGGCAGAGAAATGCTCGAGGCTACCGGGTACGAGAGCCTCTGTAATGGTGTCTCGTATGAGAAAACATCTGTGAATTTCCTCAGTGATCTACAACAAAGTCCAACTCAGAGTAGTCACTCAGCGGCCCTTTGAAGTTTCTCCCTGACAGAAAGCTGCCATTGTGTTCTGCCCTCGACGCTATGTAGCCTGACTCTGCTCTTGCTAATTTCCAACATTTTCCCCTGAAATCTGATACTGTTGCCTGTGCTCAGGCTGGCGCGGTGCGCTGACGGGCCCCGGGTCAGGAGATGAGGGAGAGGTCGGCCCTTAAACCGCCACTCGCCGCTGTGTGTGGCAATGCAACGCTGACCCGCTCTGTTCCCGCCTGCCCGTGGTAATTGTTGGGGTCACGTCTGGTTTCCTCGAGCGTGATCAGAGGTTCTGGATTATACGGAGGGGCCAGAGCATCTAGCTCATGGATATTTACTAATTTTAGATTCAGTCTGACGGGGTTTGAAGTTCTGTGCAGATGTTTGTCCTTGGGACAATTGAGGCTCTTTTTGTTGCCGAATTAATCAAACATTTCAGCCTGAGTGAGAGATAATTAACATTCAGATTTCACTATAAACTTATAACAACAAACAATTTTGTAGGCAAATTAACATTAAACAACGGTTGGTTGAATTAGAGATATTGTTTCAACCACTGAATGACGGAAAATAGAGCTGCAAAATCCACAAATCCCAGAGGACACAGTATTGCTCAGAGCTCAGGAGATTCTTAGCTGTGCTTAAGAATCAACTTTATCTCAAATGTTTCTCCTGAAATTCATATATGAAAATACAATGCATGTAGACTCAATTGTGTCAGTAGTGACATTCATACAATAATAAAGCTATAAAGCAAATGTAGAAGGCAGCTCAGATCATTTGGTCTTGGAAGAATTTGATATTTTTCACAAACATTTTAACTGGTGAATTAGACGTAAGCGATAGACTTCATTTGATTTTCATTTCATCTGTATCTGAGACACAATTGAAACATTAAAGAGATCGAGTTTAGTTTAGCATCTTATTGCCGTGTGTCCACCAAAGCCTTTATAGCCAGGAGAAAACAGCTAGCCGTGGGCGCTTGAGACAGCTTCAGAGGCGCAATGGTATTTTTTAGTTGTTAATAAAATTTTGTTAATTTATCTATAAAGCAGCTCTGGAGAAAACAGCGATACTATCGCCCAGCTCATTTCAATCTGCATAGAATCAGATCAAAAACATTGTTGAATATCAAGTGTCCTCAACTAATCAAGCCAGAGGCAACAGCACCCAAGTCCCACCTGTGAAAGTTCATGATCTTTGAAAAAGTACTACCACGTGAGCAGGTTCTTTCAGAGGGGGAAATTTTTACCCAAGACCCTGTGGTCGAAACACACCGAGTACCACCTCAAAGTCCCTATTTCCTGGGGAAAGTTCTCGCAGTGGAAACACGGCTTTTGTTCTGTCGTTGTGCTTGTCGTTGTACGTTGTGGCGATTGGTCGTTATAATATTTGTCCCTCCCCTCCTCAAATGTGATTGGCCCATTGGGTGAAAAGTGACAGTGATGAGTGCTGCGTTTTAAACTCGAACATTTGTCAACTCTTGGCATCCGAGAAAAAAAAAAAAAGCAGCCATGAGCTCATGGCCTGGTTATGCTGATGGTGTTTTTAAATACGCAGCATTCTCAAAAAAAAAAATGCTGGAAACTCAGGAAAAAATGCCAAAAAAGTTGGTTTAACTTGATGTACTAACATAACTAAAACTAAACTACTAAAACGTTAAGTAAAATTAAAATGAAAACCAATTCCAAATATTAATAGAAACTACAATAGTATCTCAATGATACTGAAATAATACTGATTCAACCACTTTCTTCTTTACAGTACCACACAAAAGTTTGGAAACATTAATGTTTTTTAATGTTTTTTAAATGATCTCACCAAGCCTGCCTTTATTTGATCAAAAATACAATAAAAACAATAATACTGTGAAATATTATTAGAATTTAAATGAACTGGTTTCTGTTGTAATATATTTTAGAAAGATGAGCCACAAGAAACGGTCTACACTGAGTCTCTTTCCACTGCTTGCCGATTTGTTGTTTTGCCTCCTGTATGTAAACAGGTCCTGGCCTCCTCTCTCACCACTCACCCTCCTTGCGTTTACTCAGTGGCAGCTGCGAGCACCATCTGGGAGGGCTTCAGCAAGGCCAAACAAAACAGGTTACACCTTCGGCCATGCCAAGTCCTGTAGCCTATTCCTGGTCTGCAGAAACAACAGGGGCTAATCGCAATTTCATGCTCTGATTTTCCCCAGACCTCCAAGCCCCGAAGGAAAGAAACTTTAGCTCATTTTCAGGAGATATGGGCTACACGCGCTTCCATATGGCCGTGTGCGGGATAGTGTTCAGCTCATACCCCATGATTACAGAATCCAGCATTTTCAGGTTGAAAGTTGTTTCTCCAACTATAAGGGCACTTTTTGTAAAAATAAACTCCCTAAACACTTTTCACTCTGTTTAATTCTAGATGATCAGTGTCTAAATGTAAACAGGAGAAATCTGTCTAACTGTCTCATCACATCAAATCATTTTTTGTGTTTAATAGCACTCTCAGGTGAAAAAGACATTTTTATTTTTTAAATATAATGATTATGCTTATTTTACAGCTAGCATTTTATTCATACTAAATACACACAAACAAATTAGATGAATGTAACCCTTGTTTACATAAGTTCACAAAATTACAGCTTATTTTATAAAGAAAGAAAATATATAAATTGATTGAGTCTCCTTGGTAAACTAGTTGTTTATTTGTTGGTCTGATTGATAATTTACGCAAAATCTGATATAAGTAATTTTTACATAAACTACAAACAAAAATGGCATATAGTTGACCAAAAAAATGCTGTTCTTTTCTATTCATCAAAAAAAAATGTATATGAAGCAGCACTTTTTTCATCATAATAATGATAATAATCAGAAGTGTTTCTTGAGCAGCAAGTCATCATATTATAATATAAATTTATAATATATATAGATTATATATTTCTGAAGGATCATGTGACACAGAAGACTGGAGTGATGGTGCTGAAAATTCAGCTTTGATCACAGGAATAAATTATATTTTGAAATATATTCACATAGAAAATGGTTATTTTATATTCCAACAATATTTCACAATATTACTGTTTTTTTGGAGGGCATTGGAGGGCATAAAACATCACAAAAGTCTTACTGACCCCAAACGTTTGAATGGTACAGGGTATTTAAATATTTAAATGGTTTATGTTTATTGTTTGTCTGTTTAGATTATTATAGTTTTACCAATATAAAAACTGATATTTTTATGAATTATATATTTGAGGAGCAAAAATAATAAGTCATTTTTAGTGCAGGAAGCCAGAGAGAAAAGCTTTCAAAACAGTTTCAGAAATCTGATAAAAAAAAAAAAAAAAAATTCTCCTGGAAGATAAAAGAGCCCATAGATGAGGAAACACACTTAAGTTCACGGAAATCGATTGTCAAAGTATAGACGTGTTTGGTAAATCTTAAATCTTTCAGACACAGTTGAGCTAATAGCTCACTCACTACTGAGACAGATGACGAACACTG
The DNA here is from genome assembly GCA_038088235.1 of Zacco platypus. NCBI lineage: Eukaryota > Metazoa > Chordata > Actinopteri > Cypriniformes > Xenocyprididae > Zacco > Zacco platypus. The sequence continues at coordinate 19,870,163 of CM076081.1, read as the reverse complement.
GCAAGATTTGGGCACATTCAAGTCCAAATGCAGCGGGGTAAAATCTCCCACTTTTATCCCTTCGGTATTCACTCAGTGCTCATGCAAATGTGGGTAATTCAGCGGGGCATAGAAAGCCCTCAACAAATTGCAGGTGTTAGGAAGCCGAAACAAAGGCCACTACAAGCCCTAATGGCATCCACCATCATTAGCAAGTCTTTGATGTGCGTACTCCACTCACTCTTTTATCTCCTTCTCCCCCTCTCAGCCCTTCTCTTTCTACATCTTACGCTAGCTCGCTCTCTCCTTCTGTCTTTCTCCTCGTAACCCTCTCTCTTTCCGTGGTTCTTCATTAAATCAGTCTTTAGGGAGGGCGCCCACTCCTGTACCCGACATCTGTTTGGCTCTTATGCCTGTCTGTCTGTCAAACATCAGTCAGCGTAAAAGCGTCGCAGTGCTAATCTGCAAATATCCTAAAGTACCTGTTTATTCGGAGAGGAGGCAAGCAAAGACGGCAAAATAAAGTGTTTACTTTCATTCCCAGCTTTATTATCCCGGCGCGATTACGAGATGCAGCTCGAGGGAAGCGTTTACTAGCAAATGAACATATACGTGAGTGCGGGAGTGTGTGTTCTTGTGTATCAATAGCAGGTTACCTGCTTTACATCCCAGCAGGTTTGAAAGAGAGGCTTTGGAAACACTGCTATTCAAAACTCTTCCTTTGAACTCTAGAGGATATAGAGACAGGACAATGCCAGTCTATTTGTGTTCCCCCTTTGAAGTCCACCCTGTCTATTAGTATGAGAGAGTGTGCTGTCTGACAATAAATACTCCTCTATCTAAAGATTACGGCTGCAGAATATCTGAAAGGTGCCACATTGCTCCGCATACTTGGGAAAGAAAACACACGGTCTAGAACAAACAGTTAAAACCGAGGGGGAAAACTCTTCGGCGGTGTGCGGACCACATTAAAAGAGATCGTCGGGCGCTCCAGATGCAAAGGGCGCTTTAATGAGAGCAAAGAATAGGCTGTCTTGGTTTTATGGAAAGTTACTGAGATATTAAAGGGCACAGGTGCAGAGCCAGCATTGAGCTTCTGACACAAGTTCGGGGATCTTCAGTAGCGTTGCTTGTCAATAAAAGTCCTGGACAATCATAGTTCCATAGCTCGGTGAAATACTTCTGATTATTAAACTTCACGCCATTTCTTAGGTTTGATATTGTCTCAGTTAACCGAGGACGTCTACTGAAGAACAGTCCCCACCGTGAAGGCAAACTTCAGAGGCTTCTCGCAAGCACAAAAACTAGAGAGCTTGTTCAAAATTGATTTCCATGGCAAAACAGGGCCAAAATAATCTAGGGAACAAGATCTCTCTTAATGGATTCGATGTTCTTTAAAGAGGCACTCGCGGGTGTTAGAGTGACCTATTTCAGCCGGCGCTTTTCAGAGGAACTAAATATTCTCAGACGGGGAATAATGCTCGCAGAATATTCTCATTACCGCCTCATCCGAGCGCGAGAAAACTGGACACAGCCAGCTATGATTAGAACTAGAACTAGTCAGTATGTACACGCTGACACACAAACACTGACAAACACAAAGCAAATTTGCTATTAACAGAACTTTGTGATGATCATTTATCTATATTACCTCTGTCTGCAAGCTTAAGCATTGCTGTCATTCGAAATTATGCAGCATAGAAAAGTCTTCATGAAATCAAAATAGAAGGTTTTGGGCTTTTAGTATGAATATGTTAGCCTTAAGGTTATTAGTGTGCTTCAAAACAAAGATGAAATCAGCATTTAGAAGACATGAGCATTCAAAAGTTACAGTCCTTCACTTCCGCCAATATGGATCAACGGTTTTGATGACATCACTCTATACTTCAGCTTCTCATCAGATTTTCTGACCAATCAACTGCTCTCTAGAATCTAAAGCGTCCCGCCCCCTACACTATAACTAGATGCTGAAGCTGCGGCTGAAATTGGTCAGTTGTTCACACAGTTACTATTTTCTACATGGTGAATGGCACTATATAGGGGATGGGAAATGATTCAGTCAGTGTAATTATGCTTTCCATTGAAGCGAATGAAGTCTGGCTTCACATTAGTGTGACCCAAACCGCTGCAGCGCGAGCACAGGTAGGGTCCAGAGACACGATAGCACAGACCGGTTATGTGCGAGTCGGTGCAGACCACAAAATGTATAGGACCCATTTGAATTCTGCACAGAACGCTGTATTTTAAAGCGATATGGAGGAGATTAGGAGGAGAAATGTACTCGGCATTAGAAACGGCACTGACAAGTAGAAGAGATAACACCGGTGCCATGCACCAACATAAATTACACACTTTTCAAACTACACATGCTCAGCATGATTATGATCACTGTTTTGCTTTATTAATAGTTTCATACTAAATCTAAAGGGGGAATCTAATAGACGTTGACTATCATAAGCTACCAAACGCAGCTTTTTCCGGTAACACTTTACAATAAGGTTCGTTAGTTAACATTAGTAAACTACATTAGTTAACATGAACTAATACTCAACTGCACTTCTACAGCATTTATTAATCTTTGTTAATGTTAATTTCAGCATTTACTAATACATTATTAAAATCTTGTTAACATTAGTTAATCCACTGTGAACTAACATGAACAAACAATGAACAACTGTATTTTCATTAACTAACATTAACAAAGATTAATAAATGCAGTAACAAATGTACTGCTCATGGTTAGTTCACGTTAGTTGATATATTAACTAATGTTTAACTAATGAACCTTATTGTAAAGTGTTACCCTTTTTCCAATCTTTCAAGACTATTGGCTATTTTTAAAAAGAGGGGGAGCTGCTCAATATGTCCCGCCCTGTCTTCCTGTTTCAGACACAATGAAAAACGGTGCACATTTCAAGGCACTTCAGCGGGCCTTTAAGTAATTTTGGTAATCGGCTCATTTTAATTCAGTGTTTTAGAAGTTGAAATTGGGCCGACACTTTCAGTTAAACATAAAAATGAATTCTAAAACCAAAGTCGGACTAACCTTTGTTAAGAGATATATGGAAGCTGTGAGTAAGTATAGGCCATTTATAAACAAGGAGGTTTTTTATTCACTGTAATACATGGGAAAGCACTCATGTCCACAACGCATTCACAGAAGTGTGCATAATGTGCCCGCTTGAAAATCACTCACAGTAATATTTGACTTTAAATTGTTTTCCAAACATGTCACAAACTTGGCAAAATTTCGGAAAGCTTCTTGGACCCATACTGTAAGAAAAAAGGTACAAAGGCTGTCACTGGGGAGGGACCCTTTAAAAAGGTAAAACCTGGTGCCTAAAGAATTCATATTAGTACCTCAATGGTGCATATTGGTACCAAAATATTAGTATGTAAATGGTACATATTAGAACCTTTTTAAAGGGTTCTGTCTGGTAACGTCCCAGTGACAGCTTTTGAACCCATCTGTGTACCCATCTAACCTAAAAATCACAGAAAAGCGAGAAACTGCTTTATGATACTTGATATATGTAAAGAGAGGAAAGAGAAACCTAATAAGAAACACAGAGGATTTTTCTCACTTCTGTCAAAATGCTCTGATCCAAATCCAAATTAGGACACTTGCAAAAATGAACTGGATACTCAACCGCACTAAACAAACACCATCATGAACATTTAGATAACTGAAAAACCAATTTCTATAACCTCTTCTATAACAAAAACAACAAAACATGCACCACATTGAATCTGCATGGACCATCAAAAATGTTGCAAATTTAAGCTATTCTCAAATTCATCTCTTCAAGGCAAGCATATTTCCAAGCATCTGAGAGCAATGTTTCATTACCCAAACATAGTATTTGACTCTAATTATTAATATGGGATATGTGTAAACCGGCGTAAAATACAAGGGCAAATTCATCCACATTTTTTAGTGACAGAAATATACTGAACAAATGCCAAATTGGCATCTTACCAAAATGTCACACATCAGATGACACATACACTCTGTGGAATGCAACTGATTAACAAATCAACCGAAATATAGGCGAAATCTTCCACTGCTTCATCAATTTCAAAGGGAAAAACCCTTCATAGAGTGTTTGGCAGGAGAGTCTCCAAATCAAATTGACTGACTGGAGGAAAAATGAAAATTGTGTCATTAATTACTCACTCTCATGTCGTTCTACACCCCTAAGAACTCAACACAAATTAAGATATTTTTAATGAAATCCAATGGCTCAGTGAGGCCTCCATTGCCAGCAATGTCACTCCATCTCTCAAGATCCAGAAAGGTACTAAAGATGTTGTTAACACAATTGACCTGACAACAGTGGTTCTACAATAATTTTAGCGATGAGAATACTTTTTGTGGGCCAAAAATATCTAAATAACGACTTTTTAACAATATCTAGTCATTTTGTTTCGAATCAGTTGTTCAGAGTGCCAAGTCATGTGATTTCAGCAGTTTGATTCAAAACAAAAGATTTGTAAAGCTTTTTTTTTCAATTTTTGGGTGAACTAACCCTTTCATCAAATCAAAATAAACTACTGTTACAATTGACATCAAACACACAGATCTCCTCACGGCAATATATTCATCAACAAACTGAAGAGAACCTGATCAAGTACAGACAAATATAAAGTGCCATAAATGGACAAACAAGGCTATACCTCTACCGAAAGAAGATAGCTTGTGCCATTACTGAACTTTAATATCAAACCATCATTTTTTTTTTTTTATCATCGATACCTCCATATTTATTCACTGAATTTAATTCTTTGAAAATATTTGAAATGTAACCTAGCCAATGCCAATAAGGCAAACATGCTAATAAGACTGTTTTTGACCTGAAAGAAATTGAAAGAGAGACAGAAAGATATGGAGAGCGTTTGAGAGAATAAGATCTGTCTAGATTTTCGCTAAAGATCAGATTTTCCTCTGGGCCCTGAGGGGTCAACAACTGCAGATGAACCAAATGATATGCAAATTTCAAAAAACAGCGCAACAAATTGGCTTGTGTGCTCGGTGCGGCCCTTCTCATCTGAGAGAGAGTTTTGTCCAAAATTTCTCATCTAGAATCTCACGTCTACACCGACACCACGACAGGTCCACAAACGTGGAGGTGTTGAATAAAAGATTTATAGAAAAAAAAACATTAAAAGAACAAAGTTGAAAACAATTTGAAATGCGAGGCATTCATAACAGTCTTATCTTGCTCTCTTCATGTCTTTTTGTCTCTGTTTCTGTGAGGGGGGATCAAAAGCACAGAATCACTTTTCATGTGCTAATGTTATCTGTCTCCTTGAGGAGAATTCAAATTAATGATTGTATCATTATTGGTTTGATAAACTGTGTTTAATGAAAGAATTATATCAAGGATGTGAATCAAAAATAAGAAAGACATTGGAGAGTATTCCTCAAACTTTCCATAACCATGAGAGGCTTTGAAATGCAGATATTGCCTAATGCCATGAGATAAGGTCAAATCCATCTCTGAGAGGGAAAGGCTGCCCTAAACATCACACAAGATTCAAAAGGGCAGTTCAATATGTAGTTCATAGAGCCTTATAAAAGTAGGTTTAGACAATAAGGACCATTAAAAAAACAACAACAACAACAAAAACTTTCACTTTTTTTTCACTAATTCACTTTTTTGGGTAAATTATCTTTATAACTTTACATATAATACATCTTTATATACTGGATATAATAATATCTTCATATGCACAAATCGGGATTTATAAAAAATAAATTTAGCGTAAATATGTGCACATCGTCGGCACATAATGAATAAACAGAGCCATTTAAATTCTGTTTTCATTTTCATATACACATTAGATTAAATAAACCACTCTCACTGAGCACTCAAATTACATGAAGTCATTATCCAGAAGTTAAACAAAAATGATATAAATTTAGATAATATCTGTAGTGAATGCGCTGCTTTTGAACACTTTTCCTGTGGCACTCTACGTTTTAATGTTTTAATGACAGAGAGGAGTGCTAGGCGCATGGTAATTCCTCATTAAACTAAACTGACAAACTCGTGTTCTGAGAAAATATTTCTCACGAGTACAGTGATCCATGATCACTTTCGTTCTGTGGTAGAACGGTTCGTTGGCCAGTATGAAAAGGTCTGATGACATTACCGTACAACCACTACTGTATGGGGGTGTGCCGTTAATGTCATGTGAGGTAGCCTAATGATAACTTCTTTGAAGGAAATAAGATTTGCACATTTTATTTTTAAAATGTTTTGTCAATGATGCACAAGTCAGACAATTATATTTGCACTGCAAAAATAAGGCCTATCTGTCTCCATTAAAAATACACACAGCTCAGCGAAAAAAAGGGTTGCAGTTTGGATTTAAACAAGCAAATGCTTAAGAGTCTTTGATTGGATGATTATTGCAGTGATTATTATGTTTCTAGCATGTTATATGTGTGGTAACAGTTCTTCAAACTCTAATTGATGGAGTGTGTAGCTCTTCATTTCTTAAACATCCATGTAGGAAGACACATCATGGCGATATTCCAGGATGACAATGTCAAGATTTATAAGGCTCAAATTGTGAAAGAATGTTTGGGAGGAGCATGAAGAATCATTATCACAAATGAAATGACCATTTGCCTACAGTTTGATTGACAGGTGATCTTACCAATCTTAACCCCGAATCCACCATTTTGTCAGTCAAAGCAGTCAGGGGAGTCAGTAGATTAACGTTGGTGAACTTGAACTTGAAAAATTGTGTGTACTCACGTCTTTCCGCGCTTGAAAAAACATTCCTTCTGATATTCATTCATGTTTATTTGATGCTATAAATGAACTAGTATGAAGAGATGATCGGTTCACGAGCCGCTTGAAGGAGTTACAGCGATCTGTCACGACACATTAAAGAGACACTATACACTATTTACTGTTTAAACTTCTTTTAAAAATTACAATATTTTAAATATGAAACTGTTTCATATCAAAAATAACCTGCTCTGTCTTGTCTGTCGACATGTTGTCGGTGTCCTCTTTGCTCTGGGATGTATTTTTCACTGTGAGAACATGATGTGTGGCGTGAGAGCGCATGGGTTGTTGGACATAGCAACAGTAACTAAAAGGGGCGGGACTTTGTGAAGGGTCAATTGGCACCACATCTTAAATTCATTGTAAGTCTTTGGGATGTGCTGGAGGAGAGTTTACAGAGTGCTCAACTCTTGCAATATGTATTGACATATTTTCTCTTGATGGAAATTAATGTTGTGATGCTATTTCCATTAAGAGGATCGCAAGAGGTGAGCACTCTGTAAAGTCTCGTCCAGCACACCCCAAAGACTTTCAACGAATTTAAGGTCAGGACTCAGAGGTGCCAATTCATGTGTGAAATTGCATATGGAGATATACATAGTAAAACTTGGGATTGTAAGCTCTATTTTTGTTTTTTTTTTCAGGGAGGAGATGAGGTGGAGATGCTAACAGGGTTTTATAAAGGGAAAAATCTAGCTTTTGTGTTTATGCACACTTTTAGGATGAAATCCACGTGACGTTTTACACGTGAGGCCCCTGGTGTTTTGGTGATTTTTAGTGGATTTTTAGTGTATGAAGTCAGTTCTCTTTAAGTTCACAGCAGAGGAACCACAAGTGAAGATCATATTAACCATCAACATGATCCATTACTATTTCAAAACCGCAATGTGTCACATTACTATTTTTCTTCATTTCAAACTAATTTTTTTGTCAAAGTTTTCTTGAAAAGTGTGCTTGATATCTTTCTGTAAAATAAATGTCACTTGCTTTGATACAGCAATGAAATTCATCTATTTTTAATTGTGTCTTAAATGTAGTACAGGTAAAAGTAGTTTTCGGGGCCACTGTATGTACATGGGTAGAAAGTCAATAGAAAGTCAGGGTTTCAGCAAAATAACTGCTGTTGTGTCCTGAGTGACTATTACGACACCACAGGATATCAACGTCTCCAAACTCAGTGAGCTCTGTCATTACATTCTTCATTCATTCATGCCATGTGACATCTGCACTGTCTGTCATGTGTATTAGGGTGAAACGTGTCTGATCTGTCACAGCAAACAAGAATACAATCACAGAAAGAGGTGGAAAAAACAGCACAGAACTAAAGAGACAAACAAAGCATGTTGGAGGGATGTTATGCTGCACTTGATGGGAGTCACTGAAGACTGAATCATGTTTCTCTGAAGAGCGGCTTTGCTTTACTTTTTAGTAGTACTCATTTATCTGTGTTCGAGTACAGAGAGAGACACTGACACTAGTCCTATGCCAAAAGTACCATCGTCAAAAAGCACCACTTATCTTCTGTGGCCAGGTAAATGTCCTGCAATTCATCTTTATAAAACAGATGGTTCAGGTCGAAAATCTGACTGGATGAGCCATGTCTGAAGCCAAACTAATAAAGTATGTGAAGTTGTGCTCTATTGTGATCATGTTCAAGGCTAAAAGGGTCTGAAGCCCCTTCAACTGTAACTATTTTGTTATAATAAAACATTCAAATTTAATTGAAACATTATTGTATTGATCAAATTCATGATGATTCCACAAGAAGATATAGTTCTTGACATGTAAATGAAGGTTAGTTGGCATCTGTAGGTGCTGCGCAGTGATATACAGTTTAGCTAGACTGGAATTCTGGATTAACCAATCAGCATCCCGGAAAGGAAGAGCTTATACACACACAGGTCTACCTGGGATCATATATTAACTATATAGCAACTAATCTATATTAATTCTATCACAAAATACACTAACCATATAACTTGGTATAGAAATATTATTAATTAAATGTGACTAATTTTGATAAACACTGGTGGCTGTTATCCTATTTCTGTTGCTCTTTTTAAAAAAGCAATACGCTACTTGAAGCTGAGCATGATTGAACCATCAACACCCCTTAAAGACCCTATAAATGTTTGTCAGAAAAACATTAATTTTCTGGGCTGGCATATTTCCTATTGAACAGGATGTTTGGGCTTGACAAATCAAAGGTCTTGTCCTTTTTCTAAATAAGGTTATTATTGTTTATATAATTGGGTTGGGGCACTAATATGGGTAGTAGTGTGCATAACTGTATTGAATGTGCATTTGTAGTGTACTTCAAATCTTAAAAGTATATTTAAAAAAACTGTACTTGCAAAATAATATTCATGAAATAAAAGGCCACTTAAGTGCACTTAAAGAGAGTACAATGTAAGTGTACTGTTTAGATGGCCTCAAAACTAACAGATATGAAGTAAAGCGATGCTTTCATCTTTAATCATGGTAAAATCATTGTAAAGAACATGTAATGGCTTATTGTTATTGCTTTTAAATGAGTAGTTTACCCAAAAATGAAAATTCTGTCATCAGGTCGTTCCAAAACCTGTATGAAATTCTATATTTTGAGAAATGTAACCAAGCAGGTGACCATTGACTTCCAATGTATGGACAAAAAAAAACAAAACACTGAGCCATTTCTTAAAATATCTGTTCCGCAGAAAAAAAAAATTCACACAGGTTTGGATCAAAGTGAGCATAACTAAATAATGACAATTTTCATTTTTTGATGAACTATCCCTTTAAAAACTTAGAATCATGAAGTAATATGTATCTATGCCAAAAAGTTGGTAGTGTGTTTCATTGTGTACAGACGCAGTGGCCTTCTGTCTGTGGAGCTCTTACCAGCTGCCAGCAGGACTCAAAGTGGTGGGCGGAGCACAGCTCATCTGGATGAGATAGTGGGAGGGGCGGAAGGCGTGGCAGACTTAGGGTTTGGGGAGGGGCCAGATAAAGCGTCCTCCTCAGGAACCGATTCTATTGTGGACAGTAATTGATAATATTCATCCTCTCCATCAAGAAGCTTGATTTGTCTGAGAAATGAGAGAGAAATATAAGAGTCACAGACACATGAAGTCAAACAGAGCATACACTAAAAATATGCTTCATGTATTATCTAAATTAACTGGTTCTATCAAGTCAAAAATATGAATTAATTTGACTGAATTAACTGAATTAACAAAAGTCATTTTTAAGGGTGAGATAAGGAGCTAAGTTAATGGCTCCAACATGGACATTTTTTAAATCAATGTCAAGTTTTTACATTAAAACTTATTAATTATAGTGGTGGAAATGGCCAAGATTCACTAGGGGGAACGTAGTCTAGCTGGGGACAATTTCCAGCCATGCCTTGCATAGCATATTAGGTAGAGGGTATATTTTTAGGTGCTGTCATTGTCATTTCTTTAAAGCATATTTTTTAAACACATCAGAAATTGTTCTTTTTACATTAAAAAAACTGTGTTTTATGAGGCGGTTTTAGAATATATTGTTAGGCATTGTATAACTGAATGGTCTGGGAATTTTACTGTGAAGAGTACAGACAGCAATGAGAATAATGGGGAGGAAAGAACACAATAATCTTCAGTTTTTAAATGAGCAGTACATACTTAGCCAGGTGAAGAAAGTGATACATCTCATTATTTGTACTAACACTATGAATTGCTTCCTTCTGGGAGAACATACAGAGCTCCACATTGTAAATTAAACAAGTTTAAGAATTCATTTGTGCCTGAATCAGTTCAGATTATAATTAGTAATTCAACTCGATTGAATGTGTTTTTTTATTGTGTCCTCAGTAGTTCAATGAAAAGGTTCTATTGAGAAGCAAACTAATTAAATTAATTAAGTACAAATACTTAAGCATAATCTCTTGACCAATATGAGATCATAACAACTGCATGGATAATAATTATAGAAGAATTAGCAAAATACTGTTAAAAATTAGTTTTAAAATATTTTAAAAATAGCAGGACATGTCAAATTCCCTGATTACATACTAAAATAAATTGGCTGCCTGTCTCGTTTCCATTATAAGATACTTTGATGATCTTTCAACTATCTCTCTCTCATGAAGATGTTTCTTCACTATAAAAATATTTTCATGATTTGTTATCACAATATTTTTTCTCTTGTCGAATCAAGTTAGATAATTAATGTGGTTCAGATAACATAATATTTTGAGTTTTTGTTGATTAAACCAATCGCCTTCATTGTTTTAACTCAAATTTTTAATTTCAATGAACTCAATTTTAAGTTAAGTTTTTAAGCTAAAACAACAATTCTTTTTTATAGTGCAGTCAGTTGCACTTGTTTCTGAAACATCTAATAATTACAAGCGCTAAATTAATAAAACATATGATTTATTATTTCATTTCTACTCTTAGCAGTGTAACTAAACTAAAGTAACAAACTAAGAACAAGAAAGGTTTTTAACAGGGGTTAAAATATTAAATAAATAAAAGAAAACGGGAGAAACGGTTAATCCTTTAATAAAGAGCGCTGATATACAGCCTGCTCGAGGCATTAGTGGAACCAGGCTTAACTTCACAGACTGTGAGGTCACATATCTCACAATTAATACATGCATTCTTATACCACGTCTTCTCTCCTCCCAAAAATAATACAAAAAAAAGGCTTCTTAAATAGCTCGTATTTTCAGCTGCAAATTTGCATGAGAAGCAAACAGAGCCGTGGTCTTCTCAGCTCCCCTCCTGAGCTGGTGGGGTGTTTAGATACGAAGAAGGAAAGCTGTTATTTACCCCAGTTTTCTGGGTTTCCTCTTGCTCCCCTGATAATCCAGACTTCTCTGCAGAGAGGACACAGAACCAGCGCACGCAAACACACGCAGACAAACACACACACGCACACAGAGTTAGAAAAGCTTCAGAAAAGACAAGCGCGAAGCAAGGAACATGCGCGAGAGAATCATTAATTTTTAATTCAAAGTGATTTTGTGTTGAATGTGTGCAGATGCTGATAATATCAGAAGTCACAGCATAATTTTTCTTGATCAAAGCGCGCGGGGCTGAGGCTGATGAGGCAGGCATCTTGCTCGGCTTTGATAAACCACATCAATTATTCACCGTGAAGGGAGACATCCTCACATGAAAGCAACAGATAAAGCGCCAAAGCACATGGTGGAGACAACAGAACGGCAGAGCGGCGTGGGGGTGGGGGCTCGGGGGTCTGGCACAGGTAGCTTTAATTGTATTATCATCTGGAAACAAAGTTAGACAAAGGCTTCCATGAAAGGCTTTGAACTCACGTTGAGATGGTTGTAATAAAGACTGTCTTCCGGGCTGTTCAGGAGCTTGGGCTGCTGTCCTCTTCGCCGAGGGGAACGGTGATGTAGCTTCACCGTTGGACCTGCGGGACACACACACACACAGGACGGATCAGTGACACGTCTCCCATTGAGTCGCCCTGAAGGAATTGTATAAGCAGAGCAGATAAAGCAAATAAAGCTGACAGCTGCGCTAAACAATAGTATACTGCAAGATTTGTACATTTTGGAAGAAAATGTGAGTGGTGTCCATGCAAAAGTTGTCGTTGTCTTTGCACTTAAGTGGTTTCTTACTGGTAGAGATGCAGTGATACTAAATTTCTCTTCCTATAGCTGATTATTCAGAATGATACTGGCCTATGCCGATAGTTTGATTTTTCTTAATGAAGAAAAATCTTTCCCAAATAATGCTGGGAGCCCTCTTATTTGGTCTACAGCCCTCTCATTTGGTACAATATAATATTAGAGGTTACAATTAACAATTAAGATATTATATTCAGCTGCTTATTTTCAGATATAATAATAATTACACTTAAATATAATATAAAACTCAGTTTCACATAAGGTACTTTTCATAAGCACTTGTCTTCATGGCAAATCAATTCAAACCTATAATTAACAGCAAATAAGCTCCTCTAATGTTTTTTTATTTATTTGTTTTTTATAGCTAACTGTGAACATTGGAAAACATTCCTGAGGTAAATGCGACATTGAAAACACAGATTAAGTGATTACATGAGGCATTCTGTTATACTGTATCTTTCAACATACCTTTTGATGTTCATGCACATTTTTCAAGATATAATTTGTATTAATATAGAAAAAAGACTCATTGCCGCTTGAACTGAAGAGCTACAGCGATCTGTCACGACACGACTTTCTTATCAAAAGTAACAAAGAACAAGTGTGATTATTGGATGGGAGGTGATACTAATAGTAGAGCAAAAAATAAATGCAGACCTGGCAATACAGGTGATTCATAGAGTCAAATAGAGGCTGCTTTAACGTCACCTATTTTTTTAACTGTTAATGCGTTATTGTCGGATGAACTAAATTCAACACGAGAGATTTTCTTCAAACACAGTATAAGTTGTAGTCTGAACACATTTTTCTGCACCCTTCTGATTGACAGGATATAATCAGCTCTGATCATTGGCTATTTTTAAACAACTGACTGATGGCCGATAGTGATAATAATAGCTTTTATCGGTTGATACCTTGGTGCATCTCTACTTACTAGTTCAAGTCAGTAGGCTTCTTCAGTATGACTATATGATTTTTTTCATCCACTAGGAGAAAATCTGAAAAATATTAGCAAACCCTTCCACAACGAGCCACATGATGAGGTGATTCATGACTGTAGCACAAATAATGCGGGACGAATTACACACCGAAGTTTGTTTGAACTATATTTTAGCATTAAAAAGTCTGTTATACACATTAAGGCTGCATTTATTTTGATCAATACAGCAAAAACTGTTGTTTTTATAAATATTGTGAAATGTTACAATTTAAATTACCTTTCTATTTGAATATATTTCAAAGTGTAATTTACTCCTGTGATCAAAACTGAATTTATTTTCAGCATCATAACTCCAGTCTTCAGTGTCACATGATCCTTCAGAAATCATTCTAATATGCTGATTTGAAACATTTCTTTATTATTATCAAGGTTGAAAAGTGTTCAATATGTTTGTATAAAATTGTGAACCGCTTTTCTATCAAAAAAGTTCAAGTAGTTTAAATATGCAGTGTGTCCTTTTTACAATCAAACATGAGTACCAAGCATCTGATCCACCAAAATTCTGTCGGTTTACAATTATCGAAGATCAAACAGCATGTCAGGAAAAGGAGAAAGAGAGAGAGTCTTGCTTCCTCATGTTCATTCGTAACCTTTCAGATCTACAAACATGACAAAATGAGCAGAAATCCAGGACACCTTTCTACGCCAGCATGTATATTTAATATCGGGACCCGTTTCATCTCGTCTTCATTTTAGACGAGGCATAGCTTCTCTACTCATCATCTTTCCAGATCCTCAGTAAATCTTCTCTAAAACAGAGTTCAGTGATGTACTCGTTCTGCAGAACGCTCCGGAACAGAATGGCATGATGGCTTTGAACAGACCGAAGAACATCTCTATCCTTTAACACTTCAAAGCACTGAGGTTCAGTCTTTCTCTCGCTGGGTGTAATTCTGCTTTGCATAGATTTGACTTTCTGCTGCTTCAAAAATGTTTAAAAAGAGTGGGTGATGTGCTGTACCACTGTACACTGATGCACCTGTAATGACTGCACAGTTCTGGTCCACAAGTTCTCCAAATGGGTCAAGAGCACATCACTGTCACATGCGGCAACTGCTTTAAACTTTAAATTCAAATTTTCTTTCTTCAAAAGTTGACTTTTCCCATCTTCAATGCTGAAGGACCTGCATCCTTCCCATATAACAGAAGTGTTCTGCAAGTCATTTCACGATTGTAAATTAAAACTAGTTTGGACAAACTCTATTTTTGCCAAACAGTAAAAGCATGGCACTAGCAATGGCAAGGTCATGGTTGGTGCCCATTCCAGGGAATACATGAACTGATCAAAATGCATACTTTGGATAAAACCATCTGCCAAATTATCAAGCCTGCAACTGTCCACTTTTCACCTTTCAATCAATTACTAATGAATAAAACCTAGTCCTTCACATTTTTTATTGTTGATTATCCTTCATCACTCTTAAAAAGTTGTGCAATGGAAATTAAATGAGTTCCATGTAAAAAGCTGAAATGTGATAATGTGCAACTGAACATGCAACTTGTAGTCAAGTAAATGCAGTTAAAGGGTTAGTTCACCCAAAAATCAAAATTCTGTCATTAATTCCTCACCCTCATGTAGTTCTACACCCGTAAGTTCTACACCTTCGTTCATCTTCAGAACACAAATTAAGATATTTCTGATGAGTTCCGATGGCTCAGTGAGTCTCTATTGCCAGCAAGAAAATTAACACTTTCAATGCCCAGAAAGCTACTGAAACAAAATAGTCAATGTGACTGCAGTGGTCCAACCTTAATATTATAAAGTGACAAAAATACTTTTTGTGTGCCAAAAAGCAAAAATAAGAACTTTTGAACAATATCTAGTGATGGCCGATTTCAAAATACTTCTTCAAAGCTTTACGAATCTTTTCGAATCAGTGGTTTGGTTTGCATATCAAGTTGCCAAAGTCATGTGAACTATTGAAATTGCGAAACACTTATGATGTAACGAAGCCTCTGAAATATTACTGAAATTATGTAATTTTGGTGCTCGGAACCACTGATTTGAAACTAAAGTTTTATAAAGCTTCGAAGCACAGTTTTGAAATAGGTCATCACTAGATATTGTTGAAAAGTTATTTTGTTTTTTTGGCGCACAAAAAGTATTCTCGTCCCTTTATAATATTAAGTTTGAACCACTGTACTCACATGAACTGTTTTAAATAAAGTGTTAATAACCTTGTTGGCAATTGAGGCCTCACTAAGCCATCTGATTTCATCAAAAATATCTTAATTTGTGTTCCACAGATGAACGAAGGTCTTACGGGTGTTAGAACGACATGAGGGTGAGTAATAAATGACAGAATGTTCAATATTGGGTGAACTAACCCTTTAGAGAGAGAGAGAGAGAGAGAAAGAATACTTTTCAGAAGGACACTCTCCTAACACTGTTTATTATTACAACAGTATTGACCCCATTTATTTTATTAACGTGCACACAGCATTACTGTAGCTCAAATGCAAAAACTGATCAAAATGCATACTTTCAATGTAACGTAAGTTGCTTTGGATAAAACCATCTGCATTAAAGTAAGTTAAGTTATTTCAAAATATTTGTGATCATTTATTTCTAGAGAGAAAGACATAGAGAGCAATACTTCTCAGTAGGATACTCTCCTAACACAGCCTTTAAGTAGTCTGACCTTGAGCCATTAGTGATATGTAAGTCCCACTACCACACACATGTGGGTTAGTGCCTGATCCTCCCCCTTTGTCTGGGAAATCAGCACCATTTGATCCAGAGCTCTCCCTCAGGGCTGCTGCTTTTCCCCTGATAGACCAGCAACACACAAGCAGTCAAAAGCCATCTAAACGCTCTTCATCCCGCCTGTGTACCACACCGCTGGAGCAGAGAATCCCACCCAAGACAAAACTTAGTCTTTTACAGAGGGGACACCACTCCATAAAATCAGGATATAGTGTAGCCTTTTTTCTTAGAAAAATGTTACACAGAAATGTCTATTGTAGATCTAAAATAAAAAATTAAGTACAATATGAAGCATGGTATTTATCCGAACCTTCTATTAATCAGGCAGTCTCATTACTCAAGCATAGATACAGATGTCCGTGCTTACGAAAAAATATTGCAAGCATTTTGTTAATTTTAACAGAGAGACAAATGAAGAGACAAATCCTTGCACAGTTTGGATCTAGAAGTTGCTCTAACTGTACTGAGAAATACCAGTTTCAGGGTATCAATGCAATATTAGAAGACAAATAATTGTGATTTACCAATATAAAACAATCTATTAGCTATTCGATCATCCATCTATAATATCTAGGACATGTAAAAAGTTAAATCCAAGCAAGCAAACTTAAAATTTGTAAGCAAATATTTTGTCATACTTTTGTCAAAAACAGATTTTTTAAAAAGTTTTGGATGATAATAATTAAAAAAAATTGTTAACTTCCTTTAATTTGTTTAATTATGTACCGGGTGATTTCTAAAGAGTGTCAGAACATTCGAAAGGGAATCTTTGCAAGAGCTGCAGCACAGTTTTCAACACTACTTACTGTACACCGCTAGTCACACAAGTAACACCAGCTAAGCACATGGTGCACCTCAGGTTTTGTTGCTTGACTTTCCATACTCCACCTGAGTCACACATGATTCAGATGCTTCTTGGACAACTGTGAAGGACCAGCTACTCACCTGTCAATCAATCATTCTACCAAAATAAGAGTTTAAAGGGTTAGTTCACCTACAAATTAATATTTTGTCATTAATTACTCACCCTTATGTCGTTCTACAACCCGTAAGACCTTTGTTTATCTTGGAAACACAAATTAAGATATTTTTTGATGAAATCTGAGAAGTGTCTGACTTGTCCATAGACAGTAATTAAACCGACACTTTCAAGGTCCAGAAAGTTATTAAAGACATCGTTCAAACACTCGACGTGACTGCAATGGTTCAACCCTAATGTAATAAAGCGATGAGAATTCTTTTTGTGCGCAAAAACAAAACAAAAATGACTTCATTCAACAATATCTTCTCTTTTGTGTCATTCTCATATGCTGTTTACATCCTTCGTTTCCAGGTTCTATGTAAGAACGCTGGCTCCTGCGTCAGCAATACACGCATACATCGTGCTGCTCACGTGATCAGCTTTGGCCAATACCGAGCCAGCGTTCGAAGATATTGTTGAGAGATTTTTGTTTTGTTTTTGCACACAAAAGTATTCTCGTCGCTTCATAACATTAAAGTTGAACCACTGCAGTCATGTCGACTATTTTAACAATGTCTTTAGTACCTTTCTGGACATTGAAAGTGTTGATTATATTGCTGTCTATTGGCGAGTCAGATACCTCTCGGATTTCATCAAAAATATTTTAATTTGTCTTCTGAAGATGAATGAAGGTCTTACATGTTTGGAATGAAATTAATATTTAATAGTATTAATGACAGAAATTAAATTTTTGGGTGAACAAACCCTTTAAACTATCAGCTATGAGACAAAGAAAAAAAAAAGGCCAGAAAAAAAAAGGAAAAACCATGCATATAACACCAGGTGTTATAACATTTCTGTATAACTTAAACAGTAGAGTATAGTGGTAGCAATGCCAAGGTCCTTGGTTTGTTTCTCTGATGAACTAATAACATGAATACATCGAATGCAATGTAAGTCGCTTTGGATATAAAAGCGTCTTCCAAATGCATACATTTAAACGTATAAGGGCTATATGGTCACACAATACTGATAATTCATCCTTTTTTGTTGTTGTTTCCAAAATATTGCATATTTACTGTAACTGGATGGCAAGAAACAACGACCACATCACACACACACACACACATCCATTAATGCCATTACAAACCATTGCATGTTTCTGGTTGTGCATGTTTGTGTTTGGAAGGGACAACAATCTCTGAAGCAATCTGTGAAGGTTTGCACAAATATAATCCTTTATTCAGGACTTATTGATTTGTCTTATAGACTGTTGGGTGGAAAAAAGAAGAAAAAGCAATAAAATAAACCACTAAGGAGTTGAGTTTTATGTTGTACCATTTGCCTTGCATTTCGTAAATGTTTGTATTTGATAGATAAAAAGGCTGAGAATTCTTCTCGGAGAGAGGTTTTAATTTGACAAGACTCGGGCCGGCTGTTAAAAAGCACCTCTAAATCCCTTGAAAATCAGAACGCGCTTCAGAAACTACATAAAAGAGATGCTAAAAGGGTTTTTAGCCGTATAAACGCGGGAGGCGTATTGATTCCCGTCGCTCACGTGCGTGATCACCTGACACGTCTCGGGCTGGGCCGAGCCGTCGGGGTTTGTTTGTACAGATGGAGGAGAAGGGGAGGATTGTAAGGCAAAATCATCAGCAGTGCTCTTTGATGTCTAAATGAAGCATGTGCAGACCAGACCATACACACACATACACACTGCTGAACAGAGATGCTGAGAAACACCACACACACACACACAGATAAAAGCACAGAGACAACACTAACCCACATACCTACATAGACACACAAAAGTCCCATATACACACTAATACAGGCCTGTCCTCTAAGAGTGCATGCAGACTAGATTCTTGAACCCTCCCAAACAAAGCTACTGAACAAACCTAAAGTGAGACACTTGGGAGGATTTCCAGGCCAATCTGGAACTATTCTGACATCAGGCTCTCAGTAACGTCTGATGATTGGAATTGAAACAGGCTTGTAAAAATCTAATCCCAATGTGCTTAAAATTACACACACAGCAGGGAATTCACAAAGAACGAACACACACACACACACACACTAGGTGTCCATGTTTTATGGGGACTTTCCATTGACTTGTTTTTTTTTTTATTTACAAACTGTATATTCTATCAACTAACCCTAAAAATACATACCCATAAATACAACACCACAACCTTTACAGAAAACTTTCTACAATTTTGCATTTTCACATTGTCCCCATAACATAGGGAACATTGCTCAAAATGCCAATCTGATAAAAATACATCTGGGTTTTATTTTACCCCTAAATTTTTTTAAAAAAAGAAAGAAAGCAAAATAAAGGCCTAAAGAAAATAAGGCCTATTTTAAGTCCATCAAGATTATGTACTTCAGCCTTTTTCTGTCATTTATGCACATTTGCTCTCAAATGTTCATTACAGTAATGCAATAAAATCTCATCCCAAAACTGCAATTTGAATCATGTTACTGTAATTATGTAGAGAAAATCATAGATAAAATAATGTTTTTTATTTAAATAATAAAAAAAATACATTTAGCACAATAATTATGTATTCTCAAAATTGTACTTTACAAACACTACCATTAAAAAGTTTGAGGTTGGTAAGATTAAAAAAATTAATTGCTCTCCAAAGCATGCATTTATTTAGACAAAAATACAGTAAAAAACTGAAATATTATGAAAGATTACAAATTAAAATAACTGTTTTCTATTGTAATATATTGTAAAATGTAATTTATTCCTGTAATCAAAGCTGAATTTTCAGCATCGTTACTTCAGTCTTCAGTGTCACATGATCCTTCAAAAATCATTCTGATATGATGATTTGCTGCTCAAGAAACGTCTCTTATTATTATTAATGTTGAAAAAAGTTGTGATGCTTAATATTTTTGTAGAGACCATTATACTTTATTTCCGGTATTCTTCAAATAGATTTCTATTCAAAAGAACAGCAGTGGTTCGAAATAGCACATGCAGCACACACATATGTCCCTATAGTGTCTGTGGTCACAGGAAATCTGACTTTGATAAGAAGAGTCTTTAACTCAAAACAGTCACACCTCAAGAGGATGAAGGGAAATCCACCCAACTCATCATCAAGACTTAAACCATAATACCACTGATGCTAATAGATGGGACAGTATAAGTATCATTTTAAAGACTCAGTCTGTTACTGTCCCGTGTGAAAGTACATCCTGTTAGACTCTATTAAACTTACTCTGTTTCTCACTGACATTAAGAGGATTTCAAAAGTTGGCACCAAGTTAACTAAACTTTCCCACGATACAGTGCTCAGTCAGCCAAATCTCACCTACTGAAAACAGGTGGAGAAATGAAGAGCAATGTTTAGCGAGAGTTGGAAAGCATCGAATCAAAGTAGTTAATTGCAATGGGGAAAATATGTTTTAAATTATAGAATGATCAGATTATGATTCAGCAACATCATAATTTATATTACTGAATTAGAAACTTGAAATATTAATGGATTAATGAATCAGACTTCCCAATGTGTGTGCAAAATAACACAACAAAACAGCAATATAAATTTTGGCACGCTATATTGCTACTACTATTTGTTTATACTGGAAAAGCTCTTATGAAAACAACTACATTTTTCAGCAGTGAAAACTCAGCTAAGCTAGTATTACGGCTGTTAACTAGTTGTCCAACAACATTGTAAGAAAAGTGTGTAAAAATAGGGCCCACTGTGCTGTGTTAATATGATTTTCCAAATTGATTTTTCACAGATGTTTTACCTGTGTTTTGAATTACGCATTGCATTGTGTTTTTCTATGACTTTTTTTTTATTACAATGAACCAACCATGTAATAAGGGAAGCTAGTTGGCTAAATTTAATATATTTAGGAGGGTGCATTTAAAAAGAAAATCAGTTCTCAGATTATTCAGATACACAAGTTGTTGCAATGTGCTAGGAGTGCACAGTGCTTTAACAGTCAGCATAGTAAAACCTTCTCTGAGATGTTTCTCAATACATTTAATACATCTTTATCGATTAAAGTTTATGTGCAAATTCACTTCAATAATGAATTTCAAGACAATCACTATTGGACTTCAAATCCTCTGCTGTGAGCAATGTTCCCATTATTATGCAGAATCCACAGGTTTATTTATGAGATTAAAGCACACTGTTTTTTTCTGAGTCTGTTGCTTATTCATTACGATGTGCTACTCACTCCTGTGTGTCTGTCAGAACAGATGGCTGCTTTAATAAATAGCTGCAATAAAAAAACACAACAAATTGTTGGATTCCACAAACTAGCCACAATATTTCTGACCTAACAGTAATAAACTTTTGAATGTGGCTCAGAGTCCAAGTGTTCAGGTTACATGCAAGGTGCATGTACTGGAGCATTTCTTATAAGGACTTTAACAGTGTTTGGCAATTGAAGTTTATTTTATGTTTATTTGTTGAATATCTGCTTGTTACCCTATTGACGGGCTGCACTGAGTATTAATATATCTTGTTGCTGACTAATTATAAAGTGCTATCTTAAGACTGAAAAACCATTTAGACAATCCACCAATTAGCAGGTGTGGAACTAGTCTGATCTCGATTGGTGTTGCGAGTTGTGAGTTGTTGCCTCTTAAAATGCTCCACTCGTAACTGGCCTTGTTCAATGAGATGGGCCAGGCTTGCGCTTCCCGTGGTTCGGGACCCGTGTCTGCTGAGAGGCGCGGCATTTCCAATCTTGGGGATTGCAAATGAAGCTGGCTGACGAGCTCGAGACGACTTCGGGCCTTTCTCAGCTCTCACCAGTAAGCTCTATTGTTCCCACTCAAGGATCATAAGCCCGAACTGTGTCTTCTTTCGCCCTAGATGAGAACCCGATGCTAGATTTATCTAGTTCTGAGGATCTAGATGTTCTAAGCAGAGGCAGGAGGGATTGAGAATTTGCCACGCCAATCCCCTGTTTTTGAGGAGCTGCAGGAGGTTGGGACCAAAGCAGTGGCCAAATTAAATATTGAATGGCTATCAGAAAAGCAGGAAGTGCAAATAAAAAACACGCTGGATGAGCGCTTCCTGCAGGCGAGGTCATGTGGTGGTCTGCTGCTCATGCCGAGAATTTCAAGACCAACAGTTCACGATTATACATTCATTTTGGGCTTGAATAAGAACAGCTATGGGGCGATGCCACGGATTGAGGAGACTCTAGCATCATATCGCTCACCTGAAGCTGGGTGAGTGTTGTTTCAACCACCTCAAAAAGCCTCGGGGTCGAAACAATACTCTCACCCGAAGTCTTCTAAACTGAAGGCAGATCTGAGGACTGTCGTTCAGGCGAGGAAGACTTTGGGAAAGAGGTCCTGATGCTTTGCACAGGCCTCTGGGGGCAGAATTTCATTCGGGTACCATCCGCTGAAGTTCAGTGGAGTGGTGTATACTAGGGGTGGGCGATATAGCCTGGAAAAATAATAGCTTAGCTAGGCTAAGCTATCACTGTTAAACACTTTCAGAGAGTGCTGGGGCTTCTGGCAGCAGCATCCAACGTAATACTTTTTGGTGGTGGCTCAGGACCAGGGGGTTTTCCCAGAGGGAAAACCAGTTCTTTGGCTATGCTGAAGAAACCTTGGTTCCTGTCCCAGGGTCCTGTGTTGGGAGCGTCTTGTCAGCGGAAAATCCTGACCTCACAGGCTGGGGAACGGTCATGGAAGCGGTCACTGGCTCTCACAGTGTTCAGTGTTCCCTGCCAGCAGTAGTAGCAGCAAGCTTTCCTTCAGCTAGAAGAGTTATTGAGCCTTTATACACCTGGTCACTTCATGCGTTTTCTCAGATCGATATCTATTTGTGACAAGCAGGGCATGGCGAGAGCAGTGAGGGAACGGCACGAGGCCGGTGACGTGAGTGATAATGAGCTGCAAGCTGCGTGCTGCACCGGTCCCGTATGCCTCACGGAGGAGCTCCGGAAGCATAGGGGGAGCGACGACAGTGAAGGATGAGAGAGGACCAGGCTTGGTACGAGACTACATGGTTGTAGCCAGATATGAGGATGCTACAGTAACACGCATTGCCGCAGATGAGTAGAGCATCACTTAAGCAAACCAACACGCAAACTGCCACAAATGAAACTAGAGAATTTGCAACTTACTTTTAAACACAATCACCTTCATTAAAAGTAGTCTAATTAGACTAAATGATTTTACCAGTGCTGTTGCCGCACTCTCTCCTATAGCATTCTTTGATCTTGAAATTAGCTGATCATAAAATACAGCTTGCCACATATCTGTTGCTTTCATTGATGTGAAATTTGTTAAATTTGCAAGTGCCATCGCCATCGTTTGCCAGCAGAGCAGCCTGCCTCAGTCAAAAATACCTTTTTACTGAGGTGGTGATAATACACTAAACATTGAAACTAACATTGGGATATGCTTGAAGTGTTTTACATTTATGGATTTTATTGAAGGCAATTCAAGTGTTGATTTGAGAGGCTAAACTGACAAACATGTGGTCAACTCACTGTCAGCCACTAGCTGCTTAGTCGTCACTTTAAGAAAAAAAAAAAAACTTTAATTTCAGTTTAACCTAAAATTTAAATTAACTTAATAAAGAAACAAAAAGAAATATAACTAGGTTACTTTGCCATTAAAAACAAAACTGAACTATGTGTAATGGGGAGGATTTAAAACAATATCATGCTCATCAATATCAGGCCATCAAGTTCTGTACGAACAGAAAATTGGTTGGTAGTCCCTCTATGCAGACTGGCGCATCAGGTTCTTCTGTGGTCAGAGGGAAGTATTATTTATGTTTAGAGCAAAGTATATTTCCAGGGACCAAAATTTGGGAGCAGACATCCTGTTGAGGTAGGGGGAATGGGCAATAGAGGCTCCACCCGACATGGGGGAGCTGATTTGAAGGAAGTTTAGCCAAGCGAAAGTAGACTTGTTCACCTACCACGAGAACACCCACTGTCCGCTTTGGCTTTCCCTCACACATCCAGCTCTCCGGGGCTGTACGCATTTTCCCTGATTGCTCTGCTCCCAGGAGTTCTAGAGAGGGTCTGCAAGGATGGGGTCAGTTTACTCCAAGTAGTCCTGTGCTGGCTGGGCCGAGTCTGGTTTTTAGACATCATAGCACCCCATAGCAGATCCCCATCAGGCAGGACCTGCTGTCGCAAGCCGGGGGCCTAATTCATCACCCGCTGAGGGGACCACTGGTTGAGGACTATCATTTTTCCAGGCTATATCGCCCACCCCTAGTATACACCACTCCACTGAACTTCAGCGGATGGTACCCGAATGAAATTCTGCCCCCAGAGGCCTGTGCAAAGCATCAGGACCTCTTTCCCAAAGTCTTCCTCGCCTGAACGACAGTCCTCAGATCTGCCTTCACTGCTTCTGAGCACTGGTCTCTCAACAGAGGTTGTTGAAACCATTCTAAACTCTGAAGCCCCCTCCATGAGAAAGGTTTATGACCTAAAGTGGAATGTCGCTTTATGGTGCAGAGAAAAACAGTTGGAACCATTTAACTGCAAAGAGGCTTCAGTGCTGAGTTCCTCCAAAGCTGTTTCTCTGATGGTCTTTCCCCGTCCACACTTAAGGTTTATGTGGCGGCGATAGCTGCTTTCCACATGCCTTTAAGTGTTAGCCCTCTGGTGAAACACCAACTTATCGTTTGTTCCTTTGTGGTGCTCGGAGGATGAGGTCAGTCGTCCAAGCCAGAGTTCCTGTCTGGGACCTGGCAGTGGTTCTTGAAGGGTTATCCTTGGCACCCTTTGAACCCATTGACGAGGTGTCTGAGAAGTTTCTCTCTTTGAAAGTGGCCTTCCTGCTAGCTATTATGTCCCCTTAAAAGATTTGGGGACCTGCTGGCTCTTTCTGTTGCTCCCTCTTGCCCTGAATCTGCTCCTGGAAGGGTTGAGGCCATTCTCCACCCTAGGCCGGGCTACATGCCCAAAAGTATCATCTGTGGTGTGGTCTGTTATCCTGCAGGCCTTCATCCTCCACCACATGTGTTGGCTGATCAAGAAAGGCTACACCTATTATGCCCTGTCAGAGCCTTGGAGGCCTATGTATGTAGGTCCTCAGGTTGGAGGAAGTCGGACCAGCTACTTGTGTTCTTTCAGCGTATGAGGCATATGGTTTGCTTTAGTCTCTTCTGATAAAAGTTCACTCGACTAGATGAGTGGCATCCTCTAAAGACCTGTTACTCTGGGGGTTTCCCTTCAGGCGGTCTGTGATGAGGCTGGCTGGTCCTCCCCACACATCTGCCCTCCATGCCGGGTTCTCAAGTCCTCATGTTGTGTCTGACAAGCTTCACACCAGTACAGGCACTAGTCAGTGTGGCACAGTGAGTACTTATTACAAGTGAGTATTTTGTTGCCCAAAGCGTTGTCTTCGACGCAGCGCGAGTTCCCTCTAAATGGGAACGTCTCGAGTTATGACTGTAACCCTTGTTCCCTGAGAAGGGAACGAGGCACTGCATCTTTGTGCCATACCTAATGAGTGCCTGAGAATGACTTGCTTCGACCTATCAGAAGCTAACACTCATGTGTGCGGCTCCTATTTGTAGCTTCCGAGTATGCCGCCACATGTGACGCCATATGTGCTTCAGATGCTATCATGCTGGAGGGGTTCCCCACAGTGTTGTCTTCGACACAGCATCTCATTCCCTTCTCAGGGAACAAGGGTTACCAAGACGTTTTGACTAGTTAGTAAGAAGACGGGAGTGATGTTGAATGAATAAACCTGAGAGAGAGAGAGAGAGAGAGAGAGAGAGAGATCCAGATGGTTGGTGTGACAAGAGATGGTGACTATGGTGGTGACAATAAAGGACCCAAAAAATAAATCCCAGATCTCTGTTCATCTTGCATGACATGACGTGTTCCCTGCGGCCGAAACAGTCAACAGAGCCGCCAATTAGACACAGTCAATGACTTCAGCCCTGCACAGGCAGTCTGTGTCAAATGATCTGATCTACAGGAACAACAGGAACAATGTCAGAAGATGTTCAATGATTTAAAAAAAGATTGCTTAGCACTCTTATTAAGTGAGAACAACTGCTTATCTCTTCATTAACTTTCATAACTTAATTTTTGCTCAATGTCTTTTAATTAGATAGTGTTTTGGTGGTTTTTAGTGGATGTATTAAGTCAGTTCTCAAGTTCACACAAGTGTCCTATCAGAGGGACCACAGGTGTAAAGAATCACATTAACCATCAACATGATCCACAAGTCAGTCAAGCAAATGTTCTTGTTCTTGTTATTATACATACATATATACATTTATGTTTAATGGCTTTACGTAAAATATTAATACAACATAATGTTTACAAATGACCATACCATAAAATCATATTATTTCGATATGATGGCATGGTTTCCTGTAGGTCATAGTTACTTATGTAACAGTTTTAGAACAAATCAAAGAGAAGGTTTTGGCTTCAGCTCAAACCAAGATTAAATTCATTTGGGCACAAACTACCAAAAGGAACGGTGCACTTCATGAACTTAATCCACCAAAGTGAGTGAAGGCACACTAACTAGGGATGACACTATCTGTTCGTGTGCACACATTAATTTGTTTTGTTACTCATTTGTGCTAATCCTGTAAAACTTTTGATCTTGTACTCGATGATGCATTCAAATGACATGTTCAGAGGTGTGTTTCACAGCCAACACACTGAGTAAAGCTCAGATCAGACTATTCTAACACTCCCACACCCCAGAACCCTTCAGGCCAATGTGCAGGCCTGCCATCCACAAGCAAATAAATTGGAGAAGGCAGCATAAAGTGTTTCTTTCTAGATTTTTCTTTATGCCTTTCAAGGACACTTATGTATATGGAATAACACATCATTGTCTTTATGCATCCATACTTCATAAGTGCAAGTTAGTTCTCTTCTCTTGCTCCCTCTTCTAAAAAGGATCAGACTTCATGGTTTATGAAAGCTGAGCTCCTTATGGTAACCCGCTTTATAAAGATTATGCTTTTGGTAAACATACATGTCAGTAGTAAGAAAACAAGAAAGGTAAATTATGATGCTGAGGGGCTGAAAGAGAGAGAGACCTTAACTCCCAATCTCTACTTTGAAGGAATATCCCAGTTATTTCCAAATGTCAATGTTTCACTTGCTGTTGATTACCACAGAAAACTATTTCAACTCGTTCCTCAATAGAAACAAACACAAAACATCTTCACAGAAAGGCATACCCTTGTGAAAAAGAAGTACACTTTAGCATACCTTTAAAAAGAGTACTTATTACAATGTATACTGTAAAATATAATTAAGTGTGATCTAAATGTAATGTTTTCAGGCACTTAATTGCATGCTATTTGCAAATAAATGCACATTTAGTATGGTTTACATTTATATTTAATGCAATTAGCTGAAGAAAAAGAGTGCTTTTTTGACCCAATTCAGTATGACTTAAGTACATCCTTTTATGTAATTTCATAATTACTTCAACTCTCTTTGAAATATGGTTAAAGTTTCCTTCTGAATGTACTGACAAGCATTTATGGTAAACTAATGTATGCATACTTTTTTATACATTTCTATTGAAACTTGTAAAGTTCAGTTTTATAGTGAGAATGAGTGATGTGATGTTTGGCCAAGTATGGTGTCCCATACTCAGAATTTGTGCTCTGCGTTTCACCCATCCAAGAGCACACACATACAGCAGTAGGCAGCCTTTTTTTTGCTCCCAGGGAGCAATTGGGGGTTAGGTGCCTTGCTCAAGGGCACCTCAGTTGTGGGTAATGAGAGTTGATGAGAGTGCTGTTCATCAAATCCCCCCACTGACATTTTCTGCCAGTACTGAGACTCGAACCTGCCACCTTTGGGTTACAAGTCCAACTCTCAAACCATTAAACCACAACTGAAAGCGTGAATCTGAATCTGGTTACTATTTGATTATATTGGATGTTCGCGGCAGTTTGGAAATTAAATGTCCAGTGGCTGGTGCTAAAAGGTTAACGTTTCATGCTTAATGTATTAAGTGTACTTAAAGAATGTACACTTTCATTTCATTTTCACTTTTTTAACATGTTTTATCTGCAAGCATTACCTGCATGATTGAAAATGATGTAGCACCTACACTAAACACTTTAAAAATTAAGAACTCATGTCATTTTTTAAGCATAGCAAAAGATTATTAAAACAATGATTTAATTGTACTTTAATACTTTTTATGAAAAGTGGACTTTTTAAAAGTGTACTTAAATGTGTTAAAGTCATGAAAGTGTATCTTTTTTTAAGTATACTTAAGTGGCCTTTTATTTACATTTACATTTGAATAACATTCATTTGGCAGAATGAATTAAGTACATTTAAGTGGCCTTTTATTTAATTAATATTATATTATTTGCATATAGTTTTTTTAAATACACTTTTAAGATTTGAAGTAGACTACAAAAGTACATTGAGTACAATTAATCACTTCTATTTGCAGCAACAAAAAGTTTAAAATGAAAAACTATCTCACTTAATCATTGCACATACTAATACGACACAAGCATGCAACTGTTTAGTAACCTTGTCACCAAAAAAATAAAAATAAAATAAAAAAATAAACCCAGATATTTTTGCTCGCTGATGCAGTATACAACTGAGTACATTGTGTGGAATGCTCCATCCCATACTGTAATGCACTCACCCTGTTTTCAAAGTTCTTTCCGAATGCCTGTTATTTTCGAGCACTACACTCTGTCACTCACTGTGTGTTACATGTGTTTCTGTTTCGGACTGTTTTGTTGTCATGTCTCACATGTGCTCTTTGTTTTGGTTTTTTCCCGCCACTCGTTTGTTTCATCATCATCAGCTGTGTCTTGTTAATTACCTCGTTTCTCCCTGTGTTTGCTCTTGTATATAACCCCTGTGTTTTCCCTCATTCCTTGTCCGTACTTGTTTGTGTATACACGTGTTTGGTTCTCTGTTTTCCCCTGCATCATCATTAAAAGACTTTATTATATTTACTCCTCGTCTCTGTGCTTCCCTGGGCAGCACGTCACGTAACAGTGAGGAGGCTGAAGCCTTGCAGCAGAGAAAAAAGCATAGGCATGA
The DNA here is from genome assembly GCA_038088235.1 of Zacco platypus. NCBI lineage: Eukaryota > Metazoa > Chordata > Actinopteri > Cypriniformes > Xenocyprididae > Zacco > Zacco platypus. The sequence goes on along the minus strand of CM076081.1, from coordinate 19,841,045 downwards.
TAACCTCCAAATAAAAAGAACCGCCAATGTCATGAAAGAGCCAGAAGCTCTGATTTTCAACATCCTCTGGATTCATTCTGCTGGAAGTTCAGGCATATTTACACAAAACTTTAAATTCAAAATCGAATTTTAGAGATGGAAAGCGGATGCTGCTTGCTGTAGTAACCAACATACTTGTACATTTCTAATTGTTGTTATCATTTTTGACTTGGAAATAAACAAATAGTTTACTACTGATTTCTGGATACGTCACATAGACATAATTTTTCATGACGTCATATTCCTTATAATAGTCAGTCTTTCTCTTGAAAAAAGTGGTTATGATTTGTGATATTTGGCTAATGTAATTGATTTTAATGTTTAAGGCACTGAGAAAAACTGTAGTCCCCCTTTTTTTTTTGTTGACGGTAGCCACAGTATTTTTTTTGGTATTATGGAAGTAAATGGCAACCATCAACTGTCTCTTCTTTTGTGTTCAGCAGAAAAAAGAAACTTCCAAAGTTTGAAACAAGTTGAGGGTGAGTAACTGATGACAGAATATTCATTTTTGGGTCAACTATCCCTTTAATACATAATTTTAACTAATGGAACCTTATAGTAAAGTGTTACCATATCTTCATTTGTATTTCAAGGATGAATGAAAATCTTATGGGTTTGGAACGACATGACGGCCAATAAATGACAGAAATTTCATTTTTGGCTGGAGTAACCATTTAAGATGTGAAAAATAGTATGTGCACTAGTGTGTGTACTGAATCTACAGCTTTAGTGTAGGGTTAAAATCATAGACCATGTGAAATGGTGATGGACTTTCTGTTCAGTCAGAGGCACACACAGCTGGGATCAGATCAGAGACTCAGCAGTGCACTTAACGTCCAATAAAGACAGGAGAAGAGTGTTTGGATCTCAGAGCAACACACTGGCCATGACCTCCCGAACATTTGATATGGAGAGGTTAGACAGGGATAATATGCGTGTGTGTGCGTGTGTGTATGTGTGTCTCTAGGGTGACAGCAGCAGGATGAGAGGCAGGAAGTGAGCAGAACTCCAGACATCTGGCACTGCCATCTCCCCTGACACACACATACTCTCACACACACACACACACTCTGATCTCCTCCGATCAAAGTCTGCCCTGCTTACTCTTCCACAACACACACATGCACACATACACACATTCAAATAGCATCCACACACTTACACGTGTTCTCCTCACAGACAGAATCAAGTCTTTAGTTTAGCCAACAGCTTCTCTGATGAAGGCATCAAACTGTGATCTAAAACCAGTTTCTGTGTGAGTGTGCGCTGTCTCTCAGGGCAGTCCAGTCAGCAATTCTCTTCTTTGCATATTCAAGGTAAGGTAATTTGACTTAAACAGCTTTAAACAGCGAGAAAGAGTCACGCTGAGAGATCTTTATCCTCCAGCACCACATGAATGTAAATACAGTGAGTGACAGACTAAACTGTGTGAACAGCACAACTAGAGCTGGACGAAAGTGTTGGAAAGCAACTAAAATTTATCAACACTTTTAAAGGTACTGCAGCAGCGCAGTGGCCAGGCTGGAAACCTCCAAGTGGGTGGATTTTAGTGAAACCCTATTCTGTGCCTCCATCCAATAATATTATTTAGAATTATGTCATTGTGGGTTTTTGAATGAATGGACAATTCGAGTTAGGGTGACAACATCAAACTTGAAAAGATACATTTATGCTGATTATAAATAGTCGCTGCTATGGGGAATGCCTCAGCGTGACTGCGTCTGAAGCACATGCGCATACTATCCCGATACTGGTAAGCTTTGCACCCCCAAAAATGAACTGTAGGAACTTCCTGTGTTGAGGAAGGATGGAAATATGAAAGTATGCGTCCTTTAGATCTATCACGACAAACCAGTACTCTGGCCTGATTTGAGTCACGATGAGAGGAATCGTCAACATTTTAAACCTGTATTTCATCAGGGTATGGTTTAACTGACATAGATTTATGATAGGATGCAATCTCCCAACCTTCTTTGGAACAGTGAAGTTCTACCTGTAGATCCCAGACTCTCTCTCAGGAGGAGGATTACGCTCAATGCCAAGAGAGACTGAACTCCCTGTTCCAGCACCTGGGCCTCGCTGTGATGCATCACGTGATGATGTTGCACCAATCAGGATTGGAATAGTTGCACACATGCTTCAGACACAGTCATGCTGAGGTGTTCCCCTATACTCCCTAATTTTTAGAAACTCAGCTGAGGTAGATTGAATAGACTTTCCAAAGCTTCATACAAGAGAGAGAGAGGTTGATTCACTATCGTTTTGTCACTTAACGACTTATAAATTGAACAAAACAGGTTTCATCCTCAATATCAAAACATAACGAATTAAGAACTTTAAGTAACAAATTAATAATAACATAATTTACAACTACTACAACACTCACATAAAATGATATATACTATATAGCAAATCTCAAATACTTGATTGTCTATATAACTATAAATGAAGCAAGCAGATCTCTAACAGGTGTAAAATAAAATTGTTCTATGCATTTGTTAAAATACAGATTTGGTTATTTTGCAGTTTCATTTTATATTAGTAGGTCTATATTTTAGAAGCTTTGATTTTCCCCGCAGATTATATGATCTCAATAAACTGCAAAAAGGTAGAGCTGGATTGGAGGAGGGATACCAGAAGTAAAGAGCGTTGAGAGAAGTGAACTGCGCTTGCATCACCATATTTTTTTGTCTGGCTTCCGGTGTCATCCACTTCCAGTTATATTGAGCCCTACAAAATAGCTCATTATGCAGTTTGATATTGCAAACTGGTGTTTCTTATGTTAAATAGTGTATTGTCATTATTTTAAACAAACTGGTTTGTAGCGCAAATAGTTTTATTATTTTCTACACTTTGATAATCTTTCAGTTATTTACCTATAGCAACTAATTAATCAGAAGTCTCACAGATTCACAATAATATGTTACCTTCGCACTACAAAATAATCATTTTTTATTTACTGTTCCAGCTATGTGAGTGCCTGGAAGTGGAATTTCTTGTTTTGTGACAGGATTCACCTACCATTTTTGATATCTTCTTTTGTGTTCAGCAGAACAAAGAAATTCATACAGGTTTGGAACGACTTGAGGGTGAGTAAATGATGACAGAATTTTAATTTTTGGGTGAACTATCCCTTAAAGTGGATATTATTGCTTAATTTGTAAAATTAGCAGTCTCCTCTTGAATATTCATTTGTAGCTCCATTTTTTGGCTGAGACAATAATCAAACACTCTTCACACCCTCATGTATCTTTTGGATTCATTTTAGCATTGGTATGTAAACTGGTTTATTTCAATAAAGTAATTCAATGAAACAAGGAACTGATCTATCATTGAACAGAACTTTCCAGAAGTCCCTACATGGCGTTTTTTCTGTCTTCAATCTTCTCGACCAATAAATCCTAAAATACCGCTCTTTATCATTGTTTTTAATTACTTTTCAAATATTTCAAGTTTAATATTGAATGTCCTTGTTTGAAATTCTCTTTGCTTTGCTGCCAGATACATCATACCTCCAGAAAACCAATAATTTATACAAAACTGTAGTTAAGACTTAACAATAAGATTCATTAGTTAAGCATTAGTTAATGTATTAACTAACATGAACTAACCATGAGCGGTACATTTGTTACTGTATTTACTAATCTTCGTTAATGTTAGTTAATGGAAATACAGTTGTTCATTGTTTGTTCATGTTAGTTCAGAGTGCATTAACTAATCTTAACAAGATTTTAATGTATTAGTAAATGTTGAAATTAACATTAGCAAAATGAAAATGCAAATTGAAATTAGCAAAGATTAATAAATGCTTTATAAGTGCAGTTCATTATTAGTTCATGTTAACTAATGCAGTTAACTAATGAACCTTTTTGTAATGTGTTACCAAACTGCATTAATAACAATCATTAAAATGAACAATTAAGAGTCACATACAATCAAAATTAAAAAATTTTGTGTTTGTGAGTCTGTGTAAGAATATGATCAGTATGTCATCTCCAGTGTGTGTGTGTGTGTGTGTGTTTCAGACAGACGAGGTCACCTGTGCTCAGTCTCACAGAGTTAACGCGGCTGTCTAACCCAGGCGTGCTGTGGTGATCTGACAGTAATCCAGAGCCACTGCAGTGCGGAGTGTGTGTTACATTATCTGTCTTAATCCGCTAATCCGCGGACACACAGCTAATCTCAATCCCACCCCCACACACACCTTCCCCAGTAATCACTCTAATGATGGACCCCCGGCAACTGATCCAAACAGCCCCGCCCATCCCGCCCCTGATTGACACACCTTCCCTCTCTCTGTGTATGTGCACACACACAGACGCGCACACACAGGTTTGTTTCACTATAAAGTGAGGACGTTCCATAGGCGTAATGTTTTTTATACTGTACAAACTGTACATTCTCTCCCCCTACACTAACCCTAGTCCTAAACCTACCATCACAGAAAACATTCTGCATTTTTACATTTTTAATAAAACGTTGTTTAGTATGTTTTTACAGCTATTTTAAATAAGAAGACCCATGAAATGTCCTCATAAAACATGTTTACATCATAATACTAGTGTCATACCCATGTCATCACACAAATTTGTGTCCTCATAAATCATGAAAACAAGCATACACACACACACACACACGCATACGCACGCGCACACGCACACACACACCTCCCAGGCAGCTCTCATTAATGGAATTCACAGCCCAGGGCGAAACACAAAGCAAACATATGTTCAGCAAATATGTGTGTTTTGGTCTCTGTGTCACTGTAACTGGGAGTGTTTAATAGAGTCACTGGTGTGTGAGAGTCTTTGATGTGATTGGTGTGTTTAAAAAAATAAAAAAAAAACCTTTACAAAGACACACACCTCTCATCCACTGCCTGGCCCTAAACTGAAAGCTCAGCCAAACCATAAGCTGATATGACAGGACACAAATATGAGAGAGAGAGAGAGAGAAAAGCAGTACTTCTGGTATTAAAGGACAAGTTCAGCCAAAAAAAAGGAAGAAGATTCTGTCATCATATACTCACTCTCATGTGGGTATAAACCTTTATGGCTTTCTTTCTTCCATTGCAGAAAAAAGAATATATTTAGCAGAACATTTGTGCTGCTCATTCATGTCAAGCTTCAAAAAGCACCATGAAGTAGTCCATATGACCCACGCTCCATACAATAGATTTGTGTTCACTTTTTAAAAAAGTGCACTTTGTAATTACGTAAAATTAAATGTTTTACTTTTACTCCAAACTTTTTAAAGAAGTACACTTATTTTGATGTGCTGACTAACATACTAAAGCACATGTAAAGTCCTTGGTTATCATTTTATATTATATATATATATATATACACACAAATTTAGTCATTTAGCACATATATATATATAGTTTCAATGGAAATTACATTAAAGTATATTTTAGTTTAGCATAATTGCTTGTCAGATACATTCAGCAATACACAGACAATTTCAAAGAAAATAGGACTAATTATAAAATTAAATATAAAGATGTACTTAAGTCTTACTTAAGTGGGTCAAAAAAGCACTTTAAAGTTCAGCTAATTGCTTTTAATATAAATGTAAACTATAATACATTTAATTTAATTGCTGTTACATTATAACATTAAGCATTCAAGTCCAAAAATATATAAGTATAAAAAGTACTCTTTTTTTTTTTTAACTAAGAACTCCTAATAAGAACTCTGTTTAAAGGAATGCAAAAGTGTAATTTTTCCACAAGGGATTCTTCAGGGTATTTAAACTTGGCATGAAGCCGTGATTTCAGTGATTATCTTGTGTATGATGATTGGTCATGCTTTCATTTTATTGTTAAAAAAAAAAAAAAAAAGCAGCTTGGAGGTTCTTCATCATTTCTTCAAGAAAGTCCGTTTGGAACAACATGAGGGTGAGTAAATGTGGAATAATTTTTATATCTGTGTTTTTGGTCATTGTAAATGTGCGCTTGTGTGTGTGAATTTGGGACTATAAGAATGTTGTAGACACACACATGGATATGTGTGTGTGTGGACTCACCTTGTTTGCTCAGTGCCGGTCGCTCCTGAAGCCCGTCTCTCTCTCTGCTGTCACTCTGTTTGTCTGTCTTCAGCACAGACACGTCACTGGAGCCGTCCTCTCTGCTGCCTGTGTCTGCGCTGACAGAGACAACCTGAAAAGAAATGCACACACAAACACACACCCACGTCAACAGACATCACATCAGGAAACAAAGCGAACAAACACAAACAAGCTCATCATAATGAATAAAACAGCAGCAGTCTTTTGTGTGAATTAATTGAAGTGATTTATTAAGAGCAGGCTGGTTTTGAGCATCCATTAACACACAGTGTTTGGCAACAGTAAGTGCTAATGCACTGGTACTGGAGTGCTCTCTCTCTCGCGCGCGCACACGCTCTTGTCACGCTCATTGTAATGCAGGAAATAACGGAGGCTGTCCTCGCAGACTTCCACACACATTTAATTTTATCTTTGAATAAAAGAGCTATAGGAAAGAATTAATCTGCTTAACATTTCTAAGTACACCCTCCAAAGGAGCGGGCTGTTTTAATCTTACATATGCTCAGCAGAGTTACTGGCAAAAACTGTACGTTTTCTTCATCTCATCCTTTCAACATCAAATGGCGAGCAGCAAAAATTGGATCAGACTTCAAAGCTCAGCGATGTGCTCCAAGTCACAGAGTGGCTCTACTATTTCACATATTGAATTCGAGTAGGATATCAAAGTCCTAGCAAAGAACCTCAGGTCTTTACTGGAAAAAAAGGGCTCCAACATCTGTAGAGAGAGCAGCGAAAAGACAAATCACCTCAGGGAGAAGTCAGCGTTTACTCTCTACCACGCTTTTCCAGCCTTTTGATTCACTCCTTCTCTCTCTACCTCCCTGGGTTCCTCTCTCTCTCAGCGGAGAAGTGAATTCTCTACGAGGGAACTGTCTCTTTTGTCTCAAGGACTGTGCTGTTTGATCTGAGGGTTGCTCTGTGTAATATTCACTGCAGTTAGGTGACAGAAGAGTTCATATTAACATGAGCGGTATCAGACGGGCAATTAAAGGAATAGTTCAGTCAAAAATGAAAATTCCCATCATGTTGTTTCAAACCTGTATATTTTAAGGATGGTCATGCTGCACTATTCCATATCACAAAAGGGTACAGTGACTAAGGGCAAAAGGACAAGAAGCAACATAGAAGCGGGGGAAACCGTTATGGTAATTCTGCAAAACGTCTCTTTTTATGTTCCACAGAAAAAAGAAAATTATACATGAGAGCAAGTAAATGCTATTTCTTTAAATTCTGGAATGATCATATCTGACCTTTTGATCTGAGATGAGATTGGTGGAAGATCTTCTTTCAGGTGTGGATTGTCTGAGGACAAAAATAATCACAAAACAATCAGAATTCCTCACAAACATGCAGTTTAAGATGGCTGTAATTCTGAAAAAACAATTTGGTTGAATACCTGATGATGTCATTGATATCAGATTACGGCAGTACTTTCTACAGCACTTATATTGTGAGTGTTCTGTGTTTCTACATCGTTCTCTCCTTCAAACCATTGTAAACATCTGTTCTACAATCACTGTGTGGTACCAGGGCCAATCTAGTCTCATTCTAAGGCTCAGAACATTATGAGGAACAGCTCATGTTCTCCACCAGGTCCAGCTGCTTCTTCACATCATGCTGTATATATCATTGTATTTTTATTCTGATGCTGGTTGTTATTCCACTAAATTATTGCTTATTTTGCATGTTTTCATTATAAATTCTGTAGTTCATAACGCTGTATATAGCAGTTTCTGTGTTTCTTTTGAGTGGGAAAAAAACGTTAAAGAGGTATATCAACAATGCCAGGAAATTCTGCAAAAGCCAATGTAAACTAAGTTATTTTGAATTAACCAAAATGAAAAACTTTAAGTTCCTTATCTATCAGTCACATTGACGAGGTGTCTTGATGATTGCGCCATACTAGCCCACCCGGACTTGTTTTCCAGAGCTCATGCTACTTGCTACAGCCCCTCCCTGGCGAATCATCCTGAGGAAGGATCTGCTTTCTCAGGGATGGGGCACAATCTGGCACCCAAGTCCAGACCTCTGGAATATCTGTGTCTGGCTCCTGGACGGGCAATAGAAGACTTGACTGGGCTATCACTGGATAGACATCATATCTCAGGCTAGAGCCCCCTCTACAAGGCGGTCCTATGCCTTGAAGTGGAGTCTGTTCACTAACTGGTGTGCTTCCTGAAGGGAAGACCCACAGAGATGCACAGTGGGTCAGTGTTTTCCTTCCTGCAGGAGAGGTTGGTGGGCCGGCTGTCTCTGTCCACCTTGAAAGGGTGTGTGGCTGCCATAGCAGCACATCAAGATGCAATGGATGGTAAGCCTTAACAGGAGCACAACCTGATAATCAGGTTCCTCAGGGCACCAGGAGCCAGTACTCCTGTACTCGCCCTGCATGTTTACTTGGACTACATGCAAAGCTTCAGAAGCTCTTCGTCTGTTTTGGGGGACAGCAGAAGGGGAAGGCTATCTCCAAACAGAGTATGGCCCATTGGATTGGCACACCAAGCCCAAGGCGGCCCATAGCTCTTAGGAGTGCGTGCACACTTCACAAGAACTGTTGCTTCTTCTTGGGCTCTAGCAAATAGACCTCTCTAACAGACATCTTTAGAGCAGCAGGTATTACACCCAATACCTTTGTGAGATTTCATAATCTCCAAGTAGAGCCAGTTTTGTCCCATGGGTATCGGGTACAGACAACAGGTCAGGTGTACCACTTGCACACAGTGCCTTTCCCCTCCCTGAGGTGATAACGTGTGCTTTTTTGTCCACTCGAATTCCCTGGACCAAGGAACCCTGAATGTGTTTTCCCTCGACTGACAAATTCGGCAAAGCAATTTGACACCAGGCCCAGTACTCATGATGCATGTCCTTTTTCAAGTTAGCCCTGTATACTTGGTCTAGATGCACCATATGTAGTGATTTCCCTGATAGCAAGCCCATATTCCCTTAAGATAAACATGTGTGGTATTTCCCGGTTGGTGATGTATTCTCCGCATATTAACCTCCCTTAGGGCAGGATATGGTCTCCATACTGTTCTTTCTCCTATCTCCCCCAGCGCTAATTCTGGTCTGCACAGTTGTGAGCTTTCTTTAAAAAAAAGGGGGAAAAAAAGAGAAATAAGAAAAGGTCAAAAAGACTGGCTGAGGCCACCTATTCCCATAGTAAGTACTGTCCTCAAAGTATCAGAGCATATATATTTGCTCTCTCTTAAGGAATTCTAGGACATAACACCTGTTATGAAGCTGATGCTCAAATGAAACTTACAGAGGAATCCCATGTCCAACAGCATTCAGTGCATTAGCACCACAAAATGTGTTGATATATGCAGCTTCAGTGGTTCGAGACATGTGACCCAAAGATTAATTGGATGAGTAAAAATGAATGAATATATAAAATAAAACTGACAAACTCACAGATGAATTGGAAAAAAATTTATGTTTGTCCCGTGTGAATAGCTCCATAGCTTCACAGTATATATTAATGCTTGGTGTGAACAGGCCATAAATTCTCCTGAGCTATGAAAGAGCAACACTAAACAACAAGATGGTCTTCTGCGTACATGTGACTGCCACAATATCAATGACATCATCATCATGTTTCTCCAAGGCACCATCTGTAATTTATTGCAGCAACTCTGAGGCGCACTGGAACATGTATGATTTAAATGCACACACACTGACGTCAGCTGCTACTCGAATCCTGTGATAACACTCCTGTCAGCTAATGAGCATGTAGGTAAGTTTATGAACTTTACAAGAGAAAATTGGGCCAGTTGATGTCAAAATAAATCTATAACGTTCCTCTACAGCCTTGATGAAACAGAATAGCAAAGTGTGAGGTTTGAAGATTCACCACTGAGACTTCTGATATAAACAAGCATTGAGAATCCCCTCTGATAGGCCAACTGGCTAGAGGATACACACACACACACAAACATATACACACACCACCCAAAACACTCTCAGATGTGGGAGGGTGGATGAAAACTTTGTTTTTTGTTTTTTTTCGAAATCTATTAAAACGAGTTATTATGATATGACTGTCAGCAATCTTTGTGCTAGGTCAAAAAAATAATATAAATATGTGCGGTGTACATAGGGCACAGAGATCTCATTTTTACTGAGATCAAGATTAAAGTATTCACTTTCTTAAAAATGGACAAAAAAAGCGATTTAAAATGATGTTTTGTCAAAGCTATGGCATAGCGGTTAGTGCACATGCTTTGACAGCTGTTGTGCTTGTGTGGGCAATACAAGGTTGAGTGCAATTTGTGTTGTAAAAAAACAACTAAACTAAACCTGGATAAAAAAAAACAACAAACACAAATCACAAAACAAAACTGAAAAAACCCCAACAAAAACAAAATCAAAAAAGAAAACAAGCAAACAAACCATTAAACCATAAAACAGCTGTGCACAGTATCGTGGTTGAGTGCAATCTGCCATGTCTGGAAACCCCCCATAAAACAACAAACCACCACCACAACAACAACAACAAAAAATACACCAAAAACAAACCACAACAAAATAGAACAAAAAAAACAAATCTACATTTTTTTGTTTTGTTTTGTTTTGTTTCTTTGATTTTGGCAATTCAAATCCAAAATTAATCAAAAAAAGAAAAAAAATGAATTTCAGAATTTTTCAGAATTTATCAGCTATCAGAATGTTGTAACTGTTCTTGCATTCAACAACACTAATCAGTTTCTTCTTAACACCGCAACATTCTGTGAGAAACTTTGTGTGTGTGTGTTCGTGGATCATTGCTCAAGAGTTGTGATTTAAGGAAGGCGAATGAATACTATCAAACACAACATCAATTCAGGAAACCTACTGTATAGAACAAACAGAAACCTAAACACACAATCATGCAAAAATACACTATGATAATATACAAAGGAAACAAACACAATGAACACACCCTCACTTACCCTGTATGTCGACTCTGTCTGTAGTCTTTCCTGACTCTGTAGCCTCTGTATGCTGTAACACATATAATTTATAAACAATGAATAAAATGGCATAATATCAGATACCAATTTGCTAGTTTTATTGTTTACTACAGTAGGCGAAAATCATAAGTCTGATCATTTAGAAATGTAACAGCACACCTATTGAGGAATCTGTAGCACAAATGGTCTGAGCAACTCTAGTTAATACAAAGAGTTGGTTTGTTCAAATTATTACTAAGTTTGAAAACCCCATTAATAAAAAAAGACCTAAATTAGTATGATTAATAGCATATATTACTTGGTTGTTTCAAATGTAACATAACAGTTTCTTCCATTCAAGCAGCTTTGATTGTTACATACATTCAGATAAATTGATTCTTTTGATCAGACACTCTAAATGCATGTTTAGGATAAAAAACACAATGAGCTCTGAGTGAGTAATTAGTATTTTATCTCTCATACAAATGAGTGTAAATCTCAGAACACATGAAAGCAGCAGCCCTGCTCTAAAATGCTAAAGTAGTCATTTATTCCACTTTCAATGAGACGCCCAATTAAAACTCAAAACTTTACGCTTTAATCAGAGCAGAGGGTGTGAACGCAATCATGTAATCTCACACTCTCGCTCAGTGTGGGAGTGTCTAGTGTGCCATGCGTTTTTGTGGGTGTTCAGATGTAGCTATATGAGGAAGCCTGCTTAAACACTCTGCATCTGTATCGTGACGATTATATTTACAAACAATCTTAGTAAAACTTTCTGTATTTATAATGCACTATATCAATCAATTAAAATATTTAATTGCTAATAATGTTGACTCGTGATGAATCTCAACTTAATTGCAAATTTTTGTAATCTTTAAAATTTTTCCGTAACAAAACATTGAAAGCTCAGCCAAACAGCTGATCATAGCTGTACAGGGCGGGTTTTTATTTCTCATCTCCAAATCTAGCAGTAGAGCTAATGCAAGGGCTAGAAATCAATTGGGGTTATCCTTTGCTGTAACTTCCTTGTCGTTGCAGAGAGTGCAGCTCATGCAACGATAGATGCCACATAGTGCAATCAGTATCTTTTGTAGCTTCCGAAGGGCAGTACCATATGAAAAAATATTATTTTTAAACAAAATAAGAAAAACTTGCACATATTCTTGTTCAAAAGTTTCCACCCCCTTTGTTTCCTTCTGGAGCATCAGTGAACGTTTGCAGTTGTTTTAATAGTTGTGTTTGAGTCCCTCAGTTGTCCTCAGTGTGAAAGGATCTCAAAATCAAACAGTCACTGTTGGAAAGCGTTCAAATATGCAAAAAGATGCCAAAAACCAAAGGATTTGTAGGACATGGAGGATTTTTCTGAAGAACAGAGCTCAGTTTAACTGCTCAGGACAAACTAGAGACTCATGAACAACCATCAAAAAACATAAAAACAGTTGTGGATCATCAGGTAATGACAGTATTGAGAATCAAGGGTATGTAAACTTTTAAATGGGGTCATTTGTATAATTTCAGCTTTTTTTTGTCTTGTGGATTTGAATGTAAACATCTGTTATGTGAAATATCTTATTCAGGACAGTACTAAATAAAAAATAACATGCAATTTTCATGCTCCTTATTTTGTTAAAATGATTAACATTTTTGTATTTTCTGCAAAGGGTATGTAAACTTTTGAGCTCAACTGTAAACTAACTCACACTGAAATTAACATTAGCCTCACTGAAAACACTCATGACCACTCATATGATGTAGAAAGATACTGTGCAGATATTAAATAAACAATGAACAGAGATATAAGACTTATAATCCATTATAACTTAAGGAAATAACACAGTGTTTATCGTGTGTTATAAATCTCAATTAAATCTTGATTGATTCTCGATGAAACATGACAACCACAAATAGATAATTATTATAACGTATTATAACTGTTGTTACGATTATTTGTGAGATGATAAAACATATTATATGTTTTTTAAATAAACTATTATGCATACATTATAATGGCTTAAAATACACAAATGCATTATAAATATAGGCACTTTGCTAAAAGTATATAATGCATTAGTATTTTTAATGCATTAATTTTGTCTTGTAATGCATAGTCTCATCAATAATTGTAACTGAATTGAAGCTGTAACACATTACTCATTTAATACACCCTTATAAAGTATAATGCATTAAAACACACGACAAACAAACCAATTTTAGCAATAAGAAGGAATCTGCGAATATTATAATGTATTTTAACTTTGCTTAAAATTTATTTATAAAAAGATATAATGCAATATAATGTACATTATGAATACTGCATTATACATAAAGTCTTTAAGTAAAGTGTTACCCATAAAATCTTAAATAAGATAGTTGCTATACTAAAATACAGCTTAATTTGTGCAAGATGAAACAGAAAGGTCACGTAAAATTTCTAGGTGCCCTTGCTGCAGTGTGATCATACAAACAAGTACAGAGTAATATTAATAAACAAAGTACTGACTATATAATTACGATTAGGGTATGGTTTAAAGTTAGTTGCTTGTACTTATGTTTTTTTTTACCATTGTATTTACTATAGTAATACAATGTAGCTGAATCAAAAATGATTTTAATTTATACCAACAAAACTCTATTTTACGGGTTAAATAAGGTAAAAACAGCTCTTTAAGGTAACAATTACTGGTTACCACTTTTTTTTTTTTTTACAGCGTATGGATATCCTATGGATATAGAAAACGTTTCCCCCCTGAAAGCCTGTTTTTTAATCTGCACACTGTGCTCAGCATATTTTCTGCATGCGGATCTCAAATGTTTGAAAGACGAGTGTTTATTTTAGAAATGCTAATGCGGCCCACCTCAAAGCGGATACACACACCTCTACACGGCTCTGAACATGTGCCGTACACCGTGCCACCTGCACCAGTGGACATGCTGTGAGCACAGAGCGAGAGAGAGACGTCTGCCAAAAAGGAGAATTGAAGTACTCAAGAAGAGGAGAGGAGAACAATAGCATCACTCCTCCCTCTCCTTCCTTCCCCTGGACCCCTGCCTCCGCCCCTCCCTCCTCACGCCCTCAGAAGACGAGTGTGGCGATGGAAATGTGCCCCGAGAAGGTTAATATGCCCGCTTTGATCCCCGTCAGGCCACACCGAGTAAGAATTCATTTACATTTCAGATGAAAAGGGTGACAGTATAAAAAGCCATCTTGTTTCTGGTATGTGAGAGTCTGTAATGGGCCGGGAATGTGAGAGAGGAAGTGGCAGGGAACCCCCAACACCCCCCATTTCTCTCTCTCTCTCTCTCTTCGCTCCTCTGCCGCCTGCACTGGGAAACAGATGAAAGCAAAGAGAGCTCAAAATGCGGCTTTCTACTGAAACATGGGGACCAAATGCTGTGACCCAAACTTTCAAAAGAGATGCTGGCTCCACACATTATTAATTTAGCAGCACTGTTTCATGGGATTGTTTGTTGAGATCAAAAAAGGTACTTTGTGAAAATGCTGAAGAAATTGTTGGAAAGATTTGGAAAAACAGAAAGCGGGAGCTATCTTAGCACTTGTCTCTATCACTAAACATATTCACATTTTTACTATTGCTCCTTATTTTTTGCTCTTATTTATCCAAACACGCTAGTCATCTTGCTAATTGGGAACACCCCGCAAGTCTGGGTGGAGATGCTCTGACCCAGTCATCTAACCATTACTATTTGACCTATGTCTAGGTCAATCAGATCTTTTCGCTTGCCAATTTTTCTTGCTTTCAACACGTGAAATTCAAGACCTGACTGTTGTGCCTAATATGTCACACCTCCTGACAGGTGCCGCTATAATGATATAATCAGTGTTATTCACCTCACCTGTCAAAGGTTTTAAAGATGTGGCTGATCAGTATAGATATACAAGGGTCTCACAATATGACCCTTTTAATGACTAAAGTATGTAATTCCCTTTGAGTTGCGTTGTAACGCTAGGGGAACTGCCTCCGCGGGAACTGGTGTCTGAAATACATTTCCAATCTTGGCAATATCATATTGACCAGCGACAGCCCACGACATCATAACAATGCGACTCACGTGTATATAAGGGGTGCCCAAATAACATGTCATCCTCTTTACGTCTTCAGAGACTGTTGTGTGTATATATATATATATATATATATATATATATATAGGGGGTAGTCGTGGCCTAGTGCTGAGGGAGTCGGGCTTGTAATCTGAAGGTTGCCGGTTCGATTCCCACGCCGGCAGGAATTGAAAGTGGGGATTGTGAATAAACAGCCCTCTCTCCATCTTCAATACCATGACTAAAGTGCCCTTGAGCAAGGCACCTAACCCCTAATTGCTCCCCTTGTAAGTCGCTTTGGATAGAAGCGTCTGCTAAATGATAAAAAATGTAAATGTAAATGTGTAAAACGCTATCGTGGCAATTATGAAACGCACAGACAAACTAAGTGTGTGGATCCATGTCACTCGTTGCCTGACACCAGATTACACACACGAGCTGAGCATTCTCTGTCTGCGTGAAAAGCACGCATGGGAATTTCTCGAGGGAGCTGCCTGTGCAAACTGTGAACATTCCATTGTCGTCTGGGTCTCTTCTCGAGGGAAGAGAGTTCAGCATCTGCGCCCGGTGGTTCGGGTCCCGCTCATGCTGATGCAGAGCGGAGACTCAGATCATGGGGCGTTCAGATGGAGCTCGCCGAACAGTTGAGAGGGGTTTGACGGATCGCGAGAGGGCAGGGCATACGTGAGATGGCAGATCGCGAGATGGCAGGGCATACGTGGCAGCGGGTCAGGCTGGTGCTGCTCTGCACACAATGGTTGCATGCTGCTGTGGTCTGAGTCCTCAACCAGACAGATTGGGCCCCGAGAGCCGTGGACAGGGCCAAAACGCTAGTGTCACCTCTCGTGCACCCCTTCAAGGAAGTGGACACAGAGAAGGCGAGACTCTAGGAAAAAGGATCTGAGTGTCTCCACCATGTTGGGCTCCTGGCAGCCAGTACATGCACTGTCAGGAGACCTTAGCAGGCCTCCCTGTGAACAGTCCCCAGTAAATGGGTTCCTGGTAGGTATTTTGATTGCTTTCAGATAGTAGGCCTTAGTGGGCCTCTCTGTGGCGAGCCCCATCAGTGTGGATGTTGTAGCAACAAGACATTCTCCGGGTAGCTGGCCTTGGCAGGCCTCCCTGTGAGCGATTCCCCAGCACTTTGAGTATGCAACAGCTAGAAGAAGTTTGCTGTCAGGTAGAACCCCTGTGGTGTGGGATTCTTAACAGCTAGCAATGACTTGCTTTTGAGATAAGTAGGCCTTAGTAGGCCTCTTTGTGAGTGAGTCCCCTATAGTGCGGGTACTTTTTAGATTGGGTTTTCTGGTAGAGGTGCGTGGGGTTGCTTCAGATTGTAGGCCTTAGCAGGCCTCTCTGAGGGCATATCCCCAGCAACGTGGGTATCTGGCAGCCAGCAATTGCTTGTTTTCAGTTTGTTGGTCTTAGCTGGCCACTCTGGGAATCAGCAGGCCTCCCTGTGGGTGAGCCCCAGTGTTGCAGGCCCTCGACAGCTAGTTAGTCTTGCTATCAGGTAGCTTGCCTTAGCAGGCCGCCCTGTGTTTTTAGCAGGCCTCCCTGTGGGAGAGCCCCAGTGTTGCCGACCCTAGACAGCTAGCTATCAGGCAGCTGGCCTTAGCAGGCCTCCCAGAGAGCCAGCCCCTACAGCCCCTAATAAGGTCCATGGCAGCTAGCAATGACTACATTTAACCAGTAAACCTTTGCCATCAAGATGTTTGACCTTAGTAGGCCCCTCTGAAGGCGAATTCCCCACAGTATGGTTACTTCTCTGCTAGTCAAGACTCGATACCAGATAGTTGACCACTCTAGGCCTCCCTGATGCGAGTCCCCAGCAGTGGGTATTGGTCAGCAAGGTCTTATCAGGTGGTTGGCCTTTCTGGCCTCCCTGAGACCGCACGCTACTGGTGTTGCTGGCTGGGCTAACCTAGTTCACTTTCATATTCTAGCCGATAACCTGGTTGACCTAACAGGTCGAGCTTGTGCTCTCATCATTCTCATGGCGGTTTTCAGTACTTAGCTCCCCAAGTCTGGTCGGAGGTTGAAGGCTTCTCTCGAGGCCTCCCAGTTAGATCAGCCCTTAGGCTGTGAGCACTCCTCTCATGAAGGTTCCCTTTTAGAGTGCACTGCCTCCTTGGTGCTTTGAAACATAGGTGCTTTGTAGATCCTAGGATCAAACAGAGTAACTCCCCTCGCTTGCAAGGGTCGATAGCACTTCACTGAGTTCTGCTCTTCAGGATGCCCGTTTCTGAGATCCGGTCTGAGATGGTCTACTGGCCTTTCTGCAGTCCCTCTTTCCGGATGTCTCTTTGTGAGACTTCTGTGTCTGGAGACTCTGTTTCTGAGGAAACAGACAGGTTGTTGGCAGACTAGGTGACTAGTACTAGAAGCCGGGTCAGCCTCCCTGGTGACATTCAGGGTTGACTTTGTTCTGAGAAGTGACTGGCTGGGCGGCCTTCGGGCCCCCTAGCCACGCTCCCTTAAAGGGACCCCTTCTGTTGAAGTTGTTGGTTCCAGGCCTTGGTGCGGCCTTGGCAGGCCTTCATATGATAGATATGGAGGCCGCTTTGAGGCTTAGAGCTGAGGTTTTGACTGCTGGGAGTGCTGTCACTGACAGCCCAGTTGGACCCGTAGGGTGAGTAGGTCTGGCGTTTCATTTGAATTTGCTTGATTCTGACAGTAGTCACTGCCATACGTTGGCATGCACTCCCCTCAGCAAGGTGCCGTGTGTATATTGTTCCCCTAGCGTTACGACGCAACTCAAAGTTCCCTTTCGAAAAGGAACATCTCAGGTTACGTATGTAACCCTAATTCCCTGAGAACAGGGAACGAGACGTTGCGTCTCTTTGCCATGCCTGACATGTTATCTGGGCACCCCTTATATACATGTGGGTCGCATTGTTATGATGTCATGGGGTGTTGCCAGTTAATATGATATTGCCAAGATTAGATATGTATTTCAGACATCGGTTCCCGCGGAGGCGGTTCCCCTAGCTTTACGACGCAACGTCTCGTTCCCTGTTCTCAGGGAACTATGGTTACATATGTAACCTGAGACGTTTCATTTATTTATTTTGTAGTGCTATTCTAGTTTGATTTTCATCATCAATGCGTTACATTACATTTGTGTTACATTTTCTTATCTGGGCTGGGCTTGCTTGTTTGCTTTTTAATAACAACAAAAAAGTTCTATTTTTGGCAAACGGAAAGGCCCTTTCACACCAAAAAAGAAATGAATGAGCCTCAGGCTGAAGGAAATGCAAAGTCACATCTGTACAGTAGAGGGTAGAGCTCAAACAAACTTTTCATCTGTACTGCCATTCTGGATTAAAGAAGAATAGGATACAGCAGAAGGAAGTTCAACACTCTTATTTTTAAATCTTCTCTAAAGTAATTTTTGTTTATTGGTATGGTTGAATTAAATCATTGAAGGTCAGCAGCAAAGATGTTGGTAAATAAAGTGAGATTAAATACATAAAGTATATTTGTGTAATTTAATATAGTTAATTATTAAATGTTTGCGTAAAAATCTGAGATTGCATTTCATTGTTTTTATTCATTTTGAGGAATACTGTGCAAGTCCAAGTGAGATGAGTAAATGCTCACATTTAGTCTAGAACTACAATAACCATCATGTTCACACACAACACCTCTGCACTTTATTTCTACCAACAAGAGACAAGGGGATAAGACAACTGTCAGTCAATAAATGTGAAAAAGTAATGTGTTACTTTCCTAGTTACTTGAAAAAGTAAACTGATTATGCAACTCAAGTTACTTGTAATTCGTTACTCGCAACACTGCTCATATGCAAATTACTTTTCATGGCAATAAATCAGACTACACTGAAATTGAGAGATGCACACAAAGAGAAAAAAAGTATTGAGTAGAAATTCTCCTGGAAATATTTCCAAAATTTTGTGACATGAATTTTATTGGGTTGAAGAGAGCACTCAAAGATGTGTACCTGACTGGATCTGCACCGCAGCATGATCGCGCTCTTTCTTTATCAGCTTCAGATTCTGACGGGCGATGTAACCCCTCCAGGCTAAACAGGGGCAGAGAGAAAGAGATGATGAGAATTAAACACTGAGAGTTAGTTTTAGTGAACTGGTAAACAGCAATGTACTACAGAGTACGGAGATCAACAATAAGGATTTTTTTTTTCTGTTGGCCCAGTCCAAAACATAGCTCAGATATTCACTTACAATATTTTCCCTGGATAAACAGTAATATACAGTATATGAAAAGGTTATTTTAAGTAACATTTTAGTACATTTATAGTCATGTTTTTGATAAATTGAACATTAATTTATTATATAATAATATACACTACTGTTCAAACATTTGAAGTCAGTTTTTTTTTTAAAAGAAATTAATACTTTTAATCAGAATTAAATTGATCAGTAGATACATTTGTAATGTTTCAAAAGATAAAAAAAAAGATTCAAAAATCCATCACTGTTTTCACAAAAATATTATGCAGCTCAACTGGTAATAATAGGAAATATTACCCATTTTTACTACTGCTCCTCCTTATTTTTTCAAACAAAATGTTCCTTTAGCAGCAAATCTGTTATAAGTTCCCTATGTCATGTCTTATGTTGTTCTGTTCTTGTTTCTTGCTCCTGTCATCTTTGTAGTTTCCCATATTAATTAGTCCTGATTCCAACGTTTGTTCTTTGTCAGTCATTGAGTATATTATGTGTGTTTGTGTTTCTAGTGTTTCCCTGTTTTGGTTTTGCTTAGTTTTCATTAAACTCACTCCTGCACCAAGATTCTCCATTTCCGTCCGCCTTCCTAACTCCCCAGTATTACAGAATCAGCATATCAGAATCATTTCTAAAGGATCATGTGACACTGAAGACTGGAGTTATGATGGCACAATTACAATTATCGTTGTTACATCCATACTCAGCCTGGTCATTACCCGGACTCACTGAATGAGGGAACCATCTCCCGAATTCTGAACCTCTGTCCCACATGTACCTTACCCTCATCACCCACCATAATTAAGGACCTGTACTTCCCTTTTTACCAAGCAAAGTCTTGTATCTTTCTAGTGCATTACTGAGTGTTGTTTCCACTGCTGTGTTTTCCGTGTATGACCTTGCTTCTCTTGTGCTTACCCCTTTGCCTTTCGTTTGGACTTGTTTGCCTGGCTAGACTTGCTGGATTGAACTCTCACCTGTGTTTTGTCCCTGTCCTCATATTTGCCCAATAAATACTCTGTTCCCAGAGGGCGATGTGCTATCCATATGCAGTTTGATGGCACCCCGCAGATGCTTTTACTTCCTACTCCAGTGCTCACTTTTGTACGCTCAGCAGCCACAAACTTTGCCCACCAAGGAGGCCAAGGTGGAATTTGTTATTAATCTTTGTGTAGAAGAGCCCTAGAGTGGATCACCACCATGTGGGATTATGACACTATCATTCACGGCTCCCTCAATCTGTTTAACTCACCTTTGTGATGTGTTCGAGTACCCTGATGGTGGAATGAGTGTCGAGGATCATGCAAGGCAATTCGATGGCGACTGAGTTTGCACTCCTAGTTCGCATGCTGGCTGCACAAAACGGATGGATGGAAGCTCTGCTGAAAATACACTATCTGCACGCCCTCTTGCCCACTTTGTAAACGGAGCTGGCTAGTAGTGACAATCAACTCACCTTTGGTTTTCCAAGCATTCATCAATGATATCTTCAAAACCTAATTAACAAGTTCGTAGTGGTGTACAGTGATGAGATTCTCATTTACTCCACCCTGACGACAGACACAGGCCACTTACAACAGGGTCTGCAGCATCTCGCAGACAACCAACTATTTGTCAAGCCTGAGATGTGCCTTTTCCATGTCCCCACCATCTCTTTCCTGGGTTACATTCTGAGTGCAGGAGGAGCTTGTATGGACCCATCTAAAACCCAAGCAGTAGTTAATTGGCCCAACCCTTGGTCAATATGCAACATTTCCTGGGATTTGCCAACTTCTACAGACGTTTCATTCATAACTTCAGCTCTGTTGCAGCCCCCCTTCACTTGCCTACTTCCAGACACTCCCCGTATTCTTCACTTGCCAACCACAGTAGCTCAAGCATTTCAAGAACTCAAGGCTTGCTTCACTAGTCCCTCCATTCTGAAACATCCTGATTCTTCACTCCCCTTCATGGTTGAGGTCAATGCTTCTGATACTGGAGTTGGAGCTGTCCTGTCAAAACACCATGGCGCCCCTGTCAAACAATTCCCCTGTGCTTTCTTTGAGAAAACTCTCGGCTGCTGAGAAGACCTACGATGTGGGGAACCATACTATGATGTGGGAAGCTGTTTACCATGGAGGTTGTTTTTGAAGAGTAGAGGCACAGGCTGGACAGAGCTCAACACCCCTGTGTTGTGCTGACTAACCATAAGAACATGGAGCACATGCAGGGAGCTAAAAGACTGAACACTAGACAAGCTAAGTAGGCTTTGTTCTTCTCACGTTTCCACTTCTCAGTTACCTAAAGTCCAGAATATTAGAACATCAAAGCAGATGCTCTCTGTCTTATGCACACAGACAGCAATCACTCTGGATCTATCACCACCATCCTGCCCTCATCACTGGTCATGACTCTGGTCCAATGGAACATCATGGAGGAGATAACTCATGCACAAATAACAGAACCCACCCCTTCTCAGTGCCCACAGGGGACAGACATATGTCACCCAAACTTTACGTTCTCATGTTATCCATTGGGTCCACATGATATTACTCTCTTCCACTTAAGTGTTCCGCTTCTTTTTCCAACCTGAAGACATTGTCTCTGATTAAGGACCCCAATTCATTTATCTGGAATGCTTTCTGTTAACTCCTCAACATCAAGATCAGCCTCACCTCCAGGTATCACCCACAGTCCAATAGGAGAGCGGCTTGATCAGGAGATTGACCAGTTTCTACAGACCTACTGTAGCCAAATGGAGACGTGATTGGAGTCGTTTCACACCCTGAGCAGAGTATGGCCAAAACTCCCTCTGCAAACCCTCCACAGGCATGACTCTTTTGAATGAGTATTAGGATTCCAACCCCTGCTCTTCCCCTAGTCTGGAGAGTCTGCAGATCTTACCACGGTAGACCACTGGATGTATCGGAGCAATCAGGTCTCGGGCAATGTCCACATACATCTGCAATGAGCTGTCTGTCAAAAGATATAGGTGGATTGGCACCGACGTCCCTTTCCTATGCTTCCAGGCCAGAGGGTCTGACTGTCTACCCGCGACCTCCACCTCCAGTGCATGAAATTCAGCCCCAGGTATGTTGGCCCTTTTAAAATCATCAGTCAGATTAACCTTGCAACATACATACTCTTGCTTCCTTCTAATGATCTCTCCCACTTTCCATGTTTCTCTGAAACCGGTGGAAGGCTCTGGCCTGAGCCCACAGAGGACCCTACTCCTCCACCTCCCCTTGAAGTGAATGGTCCGCACCCTCCAGGATTCTGATGTAGGGGCTGATGCATGTTTTACCTGGTGGACTGGGAGGGATACAAACTGGAGGAGGACTCGTAGGTAGTATCGGATGACATCCTGGACCTTTCCCTGATCATGGAATTCCACACCTGTCATCCAGATCATCAATGACCCAGACCTCGTGGATCCGGGGGCCAGGGGTCTGGTGGCATTACTGTTATATCCTCACTCATCCCGGTCATCACCCAGACTCACCGCATGAGAGAACCATCTCCCAAATTCTGGACCTCTGCCCCATCATCAGCCACCGTATTGAAGGATGAGTACTTTCCCTTTTACCTTGTACAGTCTTGTATCTTTCTAGTGCATCACTAATCACTGTTTCCACTGCTGTGTTTTCTGTGTATGACCTTGCTTCTCTTGTGTTTACCCCTTTGTCTTTCATTTGGACTTGTTTGCCTGGTTGGACTGTCTTGCTGGATTGAACCCTCGCATGTTTACCCTGTCCTCATATTTGCCCAATAAATACTCTGCATATGGATCCCGCTGTGTCTACCAAGTCTGCTGTGTTATAGTCATAAGTGGCTTCTTTGAAAAACATAGAATAATCATATAAACCCCAGACTTTTGAAAGGTAGTTTATGTAACTCAAAGCCAATTATTAAATTATAAACAATTCTTTTGGGAAAAAAAACAAAGATCAGACTACCTGTTTAGAATTTTTTAATGACTTGTCCTTGACATGCAACAAATGTGTTCTTACTACTGAGTCCTGCACATACAGTACATAGGTTATCAGAAGTGTTCTTTGGTAATGAGTTTGAGTTACAAGAACCTGACTGAATGATAATTGCCCCGTTGTTTCGTTTCTCTCTCTCTCTGCGATACCGCCGAGCTCCCAGCCAGCCCTTGGTGTAGGCCTGCATCAACACCACTCGAGCAATCACTTCCCGCAACATCAGATTGAGCTGCTCCACGTGATAGTACTTCAGAAACACCTGCAAAGACACATACACACATCTATGCAGAAGCAGGCAAGCATGCTCATACCTCACAATAAACACTCTACCTTCATGTGTCTGTCCGGAACATGAAATAATTGCAATCAAGGGGTTCAGAGTGAAACAAGACAAGAATATGAGGAAAGAAACCATGACCTGGAACCATTGGTCTGACAGTAAATGCACTAAAAGAAAAAGCTAGAATTGTTTTCTGTGCTATTAAAGGTAATATTTTAATACATTACTTATATATCTATAGTACACATGCCACTTAACCTTCTCTGAGACACAAAGTCAGACATGTGTCCAGTTACTTGGACAATGTCTAGAGCTCTTCCTGCCTAATCCACAGCTCCATGTATATTCTATCAGACATTCAAACAGCTGTTAGGAGCATAATAATGAAAGGTCATGATCCAAGTGAAATACCAGTCATACACTGTAAAAAATGAATTTTCAAAGTAGTAAAAAAGATTATTGACTGTTTTATAAGAAAGTACTATTTCAGTCTTTTTACTTCAAAATTGTTTAATTTTGTTTAATCATGTTTAATTTAATCTGTTACTTGCCAATTCTTTGTAACGAAATAACTTGTAAAATTTACTAGAAATTTCTGAGTGAGAAATGTTTCTACAACATTTTTTTTAATGTGTAGTAACTTGGATCTTTTAAATCACAAAGCCTCTCTCTCCCTTTGTGACATAACCTATACACCTTGACAAAACAGATCTACAACTACACCACTAATCAGGATTGGTCGCTGGACTGGGACCAATGCCACTGCGGCTCAAATAGGCTATTCTCTTCTTTTAATTATTATAATATTTACTATTAACTATCTATTTACCACCGATGTACAGAGAGAAAAAGAGAATTCACAGAAAATAAAGAACATTTTTCATGAGGATGATGATAACTCTACCTTGGTCTTGCCCAGGACCCAGTGTTCCAGTTTGGCCTTCTGCAGTATAATGATGGCATTCTCTTTACTGCCTTCTGGCATCTGATGGGCACGAAAGGCCAGATAGTAATACCTACAAGAAAACAAAATGATCAGACTCAAATGACACCAGTCAGAAGTGCACAGTTTTAAACAAACTTTGAGGTTTGTTCTCAAGCTCAAACTTTCATTCAACTTGACTGATCATATTGTATCAAACAAAGCTGCACTAGGGAAACACGCAATTGTTTTGATGATTAAATGTTTTCTTCTATACCAGTTTAATGTGCAAGTAAGTATAAGTAAGTCAAAAGTTTAAATGTTGCTCTGTTTGCTTGCAGAAAGTGGTAGTATGGAAACAATGGCTTTGTTCTGAATATCATTCTACCATACTATTGCTATTTCTGAAGTATGTGCATTTGACAAAATGTGCAGCATACAACCAGAGCACACCGCACTCAAGGAGGTCTACTATATGTAATACTAGGAAGTGCACTATATTAAATCTTTGTTCATGGTGGCTATAGTCACTCAGTTCTGTTTAAATGATATAAGAATTGCTTGCATATATTTATTTCAAAGTAATATTTTTGTCATTTATAATTAAAAGGAGTGCTGCAGCGATAACATAATTTTGTAAGCCAACCGGAATTATTAATAAGCTCTGTGACCAACAAAAGTTCATGTTTCTTACATGTTTTGTTCATCAAGACAACCTTCACAAATGAACACAGCTTTTATTAATGTTGAAGCCTAAACACAATCACCAGAAGTGAGAAGCTAAACGTAGGCTAAAAATAAACAACGCCACAATCACATTACTTCAACGTCACCATCATGAAGCTTCCAACAACTCTTTCAATCTTTATTTAAAAAATATTTTACCTGAAAGTTTAGTTACAACAGTTTGCAAGGCCACATTTATAAAACACAATAAGGGTTGTAAAAGCAGATCAGTGAGTAGATGAGTTTATCTGTCATGATTGACTTTGGGATGGTGTAACTGGAAGTGCTAAAATGCTAACTTGTTTCCATGTTTTGGCCTACAAACAAACATCATTCCTACAACCCTATATGTATAGTTAACTAAATATTTTTAACATAAATATACATAATTTTAATGTAACTTGACACCATTCACTAAATTATTACAGACTAAACATAGCTACTCCGTTCCACTAGTGGAGCAAAAATGATACACTTCACCTTTAAGACTGTTTTACACAGAACAAGATAAAAGACCATGGTGAGACTATCTATCTAGATCTCTCTATACTGTATATTCAATTGATAGCATCTTTCTGCTATAAAAACCTCAGATGGTCAGAACAGAAAGGTAAAGCGTCACCAGATTTTCTGATAAATCTATAAATATGGGGCCCTTGTTGCCTTGTTGTTTTTGTCTGGGGGCCTTCAGTTATACTTCTGAATATACCCGTCTATAAATAAACTGGCATGAAACTCATAAATGAGTCTCAGTGAAACTTCTGAAGCTTGCGGTTGATCCTGGGTATTTACTCACTCTGAGGAGGAAGATATCTACCTTTGTGTTTAAGAAAAAATATTGCTTAAGATTCCACTTGAACCATGGTCTTTCATAATTATGCTCCTGATAGCTGTTATGTCTCTGGTAGAAAATACAAAAGGCCTCTCCTTCACGACATCAGAGAAGGTTTTCCAAAAAGATCCATTTGAATCCATTTCCTCATATAGAAGCTGTTATTTTTACAGGAACAGGAAGAGCTCTAGACGCTGTACGACTAAGGACATGCAAACATCAGTCACAGAGTATTTCTTTTTCATGCGAACTGGTCAGGGGAAGTCTGGGGAAAATAATGATAATCAGGACACTTCTGTGCGCAAAAGGACGACGGGAAAAAAAGCCAGAGAGAGTCTTACGTTTGAGCGGCCCCTCTGAGTGTGGAGAAATTGTCTGGGATGTTTATGTAAAAGAGATGACCTACATGTCCACCATTTCACAGCCCACGAGAGAAAGAGACGGATGGGTTGAAAGAAAACACAAGAAAGCGAAAAGTTTATGGAAAATGAAGTGTGATTCCCAAAGCCTTGGAAAAGTAAATTTGGACCATGAATTTCCTCTGCGCTGAGAAACTTTCAGCGGATTCACTCCGCCCCTTCAAAGTACCATTTCACCACTAATTACTCAACCAGAGTCTAATTTAGCATCACTTGTATTCTCAAAGGCTTAATGACCTATTATTGATGAGATTATGGTCTTCTTTCAGCACTATCAAAATATATAGATAATAAACCTGCAATGTGAATTTCCCAAGAGCTTTAGGGAGCACTAGAGGAGGTGGGTATATTCAATATGCGCTCATGGAGCAGTCTCTAAGCTTTGATCTCTCTAACTGTCTGTCTGTCTGTCTTTCTTCTTTTCATGAAGCCCAAGAGCTTCAGCTAATTAAATCTAATAACATTCCTGTAGTCCAACAGGAACGCCTAGAATAATGTCATTTTGACTGCATAACTGATGAAACCTGGACTTGGAGTCAGAATGTATTTTTTTTTCTTTGCAGGATAACATAATCATTCTGTCCACCGTTATTAACATATCCTCTGTAAAAAGGAGCAGGAAAGGTGTTCTGGGTGGTTGTTCAGTGGTTTCATTTTGACCCAATTCAGAATCCCCAGTCTATAAAATCATGATCTCTTGAGTCTCTCCTTCAATATAAGTCTAAGGGATTTTTGTCCTCCAGGTGAAAAGTCCAGTCACTTCACAGTGCAAATAAGTTGTATGCCAAAGTTAAAGGGATAGTTCATCTAAAAATGGAATTTCTTTCATTAATTACTCACCCTCATGTAATTCCAAATACAAATCCAGATTTTCATTCATCTTTGGAACACAAATGAAGACATTTTTAATATTCTCTCATCATTTTTGCCCATCCTTTGAAAGTCCACCCAAAAAAAAAAAAAAAAAATAATAATAATAACAATATAAAATAATAATAAAAATAATACATATGAACTTAGTGGTTTATTCCAAGACTTCTGATGAGACACTATCACTTTATATTTGTTTGTGTTATTTGTGTTTTGAAGCTGAATGAAAGTCTTATGGGTTTGGAACACCATTTTCCTTTTCCAACTTATCCTTTGTGTGTTTATTTGGATCCCTAACCGTAAATATGAGCAATTAAATGAACCACAAAATGAAAACATTTCCCATTTTAAGTAGAACTTGTAACTTCAGCAATCAGCTTATGAAGTGCATCAAATATTTAACTCAACAGTATTCTTCCTGACTTCCTGTGAATTGTCTGTCGTGTTGTGTCATTTCTAATCTCTCTCCTCCCGCTCTCATTAGCAGCTTGTGTTTTGTGTGATCTTCGTTGTTTCTCAGGCCCTGTGGGACAAGCACAACACTCATTCTGTGAGCGTTATGTTACACTGTGGATGTTTTCTACCTGTTAACAAACTCCTCGATGAGAATCCGGTGAGAATAACCCTGCCGGCGGATATTAACGGTCTCTAGGATGCCGGTGTAACGCAGCTGAACCATTACACGCTCCTTATTGAATCGTAGAGCCTGGCGGTCATCATTGGGTTTGATACAGCGGACAAAATGAGGTGTGCCGACAACCATCTTAGACAGCAGGTCCATGAGAGAGTACTGAAAAAGAAGATTTGCACACATGTTGGGTTTTCATGTTTTATGGGAACTTTCCATAGACATAATGATTTTTATACCGTACAAACGATATATTCTGTCCCTTAATCCTACTCCTAAACACAAACTTCAGAGAAAACTTTGCATTTTTAAATTTGCAAGAACCAACGCTCAGTATGATTTATAAATGGTTTTCCATTTTGCTCATGGGGAGCCAAAAAATGTCCACACATTGTCAAAGATTTCTGGTATTGCCATCCTAGTGGAACATTTTGTCCCCACAACATAGAGACCACACACACACACACAAATCCTAGCGCATAGTGTACCTTTTAAAGTGCCAATACTGGCTAACTTTGTGCCCTGCGTGTGATAAGACACAGTCAATGAAAAAAAAAAAAACTTCTATACACTCTATTAAGTAGTTTATTGCACAATTGTAAGATGTGTTATTTGTTTTTTTGATGGGGTTTTTTTTGTGCGTGAAAGAGGACACACTCAAATCTTAATAAGTTATTAAATAAACATAATATTGCAGCTTAACTTCACACAGAAAGTGATTTTATTAAAAATAGATTTGACATTTTGATAACATTGGTAGCACTTTATTTTATAGTCCTGTTTCCCATGTACATACTATGTATGTATTACAGTAATTGCTATAATTGGGTAATAACTAGGTACTAAACCTGAACCTACACCTTAACCCACATAGTTACCTTATATTACCCAGTACTTTCTTAGGTAACTACATTGTAATTACATGTATGTGCAAGTACTGTAAAATAAAGTGCAACCAACACCTTTTGTCTTTTGTTTAGTTGTTATAATTATATGTAATTGGTAATACTTTAGTTTATGGTCCAATTTTCGCTATTAACTAGTTGCTTACTACTAGGATACTGGCTGTTTATTAGTACTTATAAAGCACATATTAATGCCCTTTTCTGCATGACTGTATTCTACATCCCATAATGATACCCAATACCTAAAGTTAACATCTACATTACTAGCTATAATGTAGTAGCAGTAATTAGGGGTTTATTGAGGCAAAAGTCGTAGTTAATAGTGAGAATTGGACCCTAATTTAAAGTGTGACCATGTAATTTTCCTGTAAAATAAGATAACATTCATGGTCCGTAGATTTTGTAATTGTTGCAAGGAGGTACTAAAACTTTTTTTTAGCAGACATATTTATTGGCAATGCTGATCACAAAATGCCCACAAATTGTAAAAGTACCCTGCTTTCTCACAATATTGACTTTGAATATTGACATTAAAAAAGTAAGATATAACACAAAACTGATAATGTGATGTGAAGAGGTTTCACCCTGAAATAAGATGCCACTGTCTGTCTCCTCATGTTAGTGGTTTCTTCAGGGTGACGCATCATTTCCATGGTGTCCACCTAAACACATAAACACATTTACTGTAGCTTAGCCTGCATGCACACATCATCAATATACAAGTACACAGAACTGGTCACATAGAACAACATCCACTTTAGCACTAGAATGAATCATTGGTAACACTTTACGATTACAATAAGGTTTCTGTAAAGTCTGGTCAGGCAAAGGAAGAGGAGATGGAGAGGTGGATCTGAATAACTTTATTTATAAAAACAAAATAAAAAACAAAGAACATAATCCAAATAACAGGAGTTGCAAACATAACAGCTTTGGCATGTGCACAAAGACAATACTGGACATAGAACTGAACCAAACTCAGGGCTTAAATACAGTGGAGATAATGAGCAACTAAACTAAAAACAGGTGTACAGCATAATCAGTTACTATGGAAACAAACTAACTGACTAGTGCTGAGTTTGAAATTGCCCCTTATACCCTCATTGAATATTCCCTACATTAGTCCAGTAAAATAGTCTATTTAAAGGAGTGATTGAAAACGAGTTAGTGAATTTGGACACTGAGTGCGCCAGAAGGACTGCCGCTTTTGAACAGTTTGCGCTTGCTGTTTAATAATTATTTGAAACTAAGCCAACTAGCAGCTCCAGTAGTAAGATGAAAATATTTATCTTGAACTCTGTCACAGACACTATGTATAAACCTTAAATAAACACATTTACTTAAAAATTAATTTAGAACTGTATGATATTACAATGTAGCCTCATGGGACCAGCACCGTTTGGAAAACGGATGGATGAATCAGCTGTGAGCGCCATCTTCTGGCAAGACGCGGGAATTCATTCCGCGAGCAACTCTCAGTGTGTTATGGGGATTCTCTAGCTGTTGAGTGTACATCAGTTTTTAATAATCAATCGTAATCTTTTAATGTCCACTATGGTTTTGGACACCTCTACAAATGGCTGTCCCCTCAAAAAGTGTCCTAATTAAAGGTATAGGAAGCAATTTTGGGTACAGTGTAGAACAAAGGAAACCTAAATGAAGCACAGGAAACAAGAACACATGGAATACAAACTGAAAAATGTAACAGTTTCATTTGTTAAAGGGTTAGTTCACCCAAAAATGATATTTCTGTCATTAATTACTCAACCTCATCATCGTTCATCTTCGGAACACAAATTAAGATATTTTTGATGAAATCCGAGAGGTGTATTCTCGTCCATTGACAGCAAAATAATCAACACTTTCGAGGTTATGAAGGATAATGGATATGGTATGGATAATGACAGGGAAGAGAAGAGATTGTTGAATAAAGTCATTATTTTTGTTTTGTTTTTAAGCACAAAACACTCATTATTTCATAAAATTAGCTTGAACCACTGCAGTCAAGTCGATTGTTTTAACGATAACCTCTCGGATTTCATCAAAAATATCTTAATTTGTGTTCCGCAGACAAACGAAGATCTTATGCGTGTGGAATGACATGAGGCTGAGTAATTAATGACAGAAATTTCATTTTTGGGTGAACTAACCCTTTAACATTAGTTAACTACACTATAGAAAACAAGCAAACAATGATATACTTCAACAGCATTTGTTAATCTTAGTTAACAAATATATGTAAAGACACAAAACAAGCACTTTAAAACATCATGATCCAAGGGTTTGCTTTCATAAGGAACTTCACGTTTCCAACTGTTCCTAACAAGGACAAGATATGATGTGTATAACAGCCATCTCTACAACAGACCTCATGAATTTATCAAGGTGATGCATAATTTAGAGCAGGTCTATACGAGTAAAGTGTGTCTTAATATTCTATTTCATCTGAGTGCGTGTAGGCAGGTGTGTGTGATCTTTATGAAAAACGGCTGAGAAACTGAAGGGTTGGACATGACCCTGACTGAGAGACA
This sequence comes from Zacco platypus, assembly GCA_038088235.1. Lineage (NCBI taxonomy): Eukaryota > Metazoa > Chordata > Actinopteri > Cypriniformes > Xenocyprididae > Zacco > Zacco platypus. The sequence continues at coordinate 19,809,660 of CM076081.1, read as the reverse complement.
ATCGAACTAACCCAGTGTTTTAATAAGACATCTGTCCCACTTCTGCTTACATGCAGGGCTTTTTAAGGCATCTCATCTGTGACTGAAGCAGTTTAAAAGTATCTGCAATATTAACTGGAACCAATTAATTGGGTTCTGTGCAGCGATGTCTAATTATATTTCTCTGATACAGCAGGTAGTCTGCAGGACTGTTTTAATCTTACCCACATAACAGAGGAAAAGGGAGAAATAATTATTCAGCATGTTCCTTCATGGGAACAGTAACTCTGAACTGTAGTTTGGACACATTACTGCAGCATGAAGCAGACTGTCCAAATCCAGCTATACAGTCCTCGATCTGTGCTAGACCTAAAGAAATGCAAACTTCACCTAGGCCTGTCACGAATATGAATTTTGTGCTGATTATTAATTGTCATACAAATAATTGATAAACGATTTAATTCTGTTTTATATGTCACTTACAGTGCAATATTTTTTTTACTTGGAATCATTTATAATTTAATAATGAAAATCATAATTAAAAAGGCCGTGTGTCCACCAAAGCGTTTTTTCCAGCAGCTAGGATACTTTTCCAATTGTTTTCAATGGGAGTGCCGCATTTTTTAAATGCCAGGAGCGTAATGAGGCACTGAGGGTCCTCAAGTACTGAGCGCTCTTTTTACCGGTCGCCTCGAGTTGAAGAATGTTCAACTTTGAGTAAACCGCTGCACTTTCACTTTTTAGCCAGCCATCCAATCAGAGTGGAGGAGGGGAGGGACAAATACAGCATCAAATGTCCAACATTCTTGTTGTACAACAACATCAACAAGCAGAGAACGGAACAAAATGGATGAGAAATTAATATTGCTGGTTTCCGAAAATACAAGTACTCTATATTCATTTTTAGTCTGAAACAAATTACAAGTAACAGTGCCATGGATATTCTGTATCATAGCAACAAAGCGCCTCAATTAAAAAAAGAAAAACGAAACACTGCGATGCCAAAGCGCTCATAGATGAGCGTTTTCAGCAGCTTTGGTGGACAAATGGCCTAACTTCACCTGGAGCTTCACTATTGTAAAGTGCTTTTATAATGGCAAAAATGGTCTTTCTTTGCACTTTTAAAATTTGTATATGTACTAATTACTTGTCACGTTTCTCACGTGTTTATGTTTTTAATCCCCATTGCCACTTCCTGTGTTGCATTGGTTTCTATGGTTTTTGATTATTAATCACAACTATTTCTAGTTTAGTTCACTACTTTGTAGTACTACTCTGCCGTAATTACAACAATAACTGTTGTAACGTAATTATGAAATTTCAACTTGTAAAAAGCATTCACGTCCTCATAGAGCTTATAACTACAGTTTTTAAAATGGGAATTTTCCAAGAACTCCTACTTGTACCATGTGACCATTGCAGAATCATTTAGGCCAAAGCCACTTCAAGTCTCCAAGGTTGGCAAAAAATAGCATAACACTGTGGTACACAGAGAGGGAGATCATATATCTTTTTTTAAAAACTGCTTTTGTCAGAAAACGGCTTAATTAATGAATCATCAGCCTAATTGACTAATCTTCAACATGTTTAAACTTAAACATTCATTTTGAATTGAACTATTTTTAGAGTTTAAACTGAAAAAAAATGCTGTTTTATAAGAGAAGTTCAGTTTATGGCACTTCTCATTAATTTCTATGATACCTGCAAACAGTGATTGACTGTTGCACAATGAAATTCAATGATGTCAAGGCTGTAATGTGATTGATTATCAAGGCACATGTGATCCAAGTTGGCCGTTACATTTTCTCCAATGGTAGAAAAACCATCATTAACATTATAAGTGTACTTAAAAAGGAGAGGATGCATAGGCCCCTTTAGAGCTGCTTCTCAAAGCAAAACAGGTAGTTTAGATAGATTTTTGTCCACTGGCTCCAAGAGTTAAAAAAAATGAAAATAAAGTAGTGGAAATTACATCAGAAAATATGAAGATGAATATAAAGAAATTCTTACCTTTAGCAGGTATTTAGGAGACTGAGAGGTGAGAGGATAGTTCAGACAGACAGATAATAGATCAAAAGTACAGTGAAGAACAGGGTATTTTTAAATGAAATACAAGAGTTCAGAGGTTCTGGAGCAAATGCACAGGCAAAAGTATTACATTACAGGCCTCATCAGTTTCAATGTATTCATTCAGATTTAGTAGTTGATGCAAAGGAATTTATCATGTGCCTGATGAAGTATATATATATATAGTATAAATACAGTATATATATACTGTGGTGGAGCATAAAATAAAACTTCACATCTTTAACATACACACAAAAAAAGGTATAAAAGTCTAATGTCACAACTAAGCTTTGAGTTTACAGCAAATCTGCAACTTTATTGAAAAGATAGTGTTTGAAAGGTAAAATGGTCCAAAACTCAGAAAAGGAACTAAAACATGTTTTATGTGAATCCTTTTCATCTGATTGGATAAACTATATAAAAAAGGAACAGGATAATTTTGTGATGAATGTCTGAATGTAAAGAAGATAATGTAATAGTCACTGAGCAGCACAGACCTTATTTCTTCCACTGTTCAGTTGTGGAGGCAGAGATCGGGATGCTGCTGTCACTCTTGCCCTGGATGTGGCCAGGTTACCTGCTCAGCAAAGAAGAAACACCGATCAGTGACATGTCAAACCTCCCTCTCTGAAGCATAAATGAATAAAACAATATGGTAGTGTAGTGCTCTGGGCTTGCAACCCAAAGACTGCATGTTTGAACCCTGGAGAAGATCAACCCAAAGACATGACCGGACTAGAATTACAAAGACCATGATCTTGATTAAGACACTTAACATCAGATTACTCGACACTTATGGACATTCATCCACAGTGTATGTAAAGAATACCACAGCTAGTCAGTTATCAAACAGTTATTGCTTTCATAATGATGGCTGTGGTTGATTGTGGCTGTGGATTTTTCAATAACAATAACTTTTATGGCTGCTGTTCCTGTAGTGTATCACACTGAAGTGCACTTATTTACTTAATTGTATTGAATGTGCACTTCTAGTGTACTTCAAATCTTAAAAGTAAATTTAAATAATACTTGCAGATAATATATAAGCCCACTTAAATGATACTTTCATGACTGTTTCTTAACACACTTAAGTACACTTTTAAAATGCGCAGTTTGTCAAGTCAAGTCACCTATATTTATATAGCCTTATATAAATATAGCTTTTTACAATGCAGATTGTGTCAAAGCAGCTTTACAGTGATAACAGGAAAATAATTTGGGCTGTACAGCAGCTCTAAAAGAAAATAATGTCATTGTCCAGCTTAAGTATGTACAGTATTGGTTCAATCAGTAGTAAAAAATTATTAGTTATTAATTTAGATGATTTATCTATTGAGCAGCTCGGGAGAAAAGTGATGGTATCGTCCAGCTCAGTTCAATGGCCCATTAGTGCACAACACAACAAAATTTAAAAAGCAAACATAAGTTCACAACACAACGAAATTGAGCCACAACACAACGAAATAAAGCCATAATTCAATTAAATCGAGCCAAAACACAAAGAAATAAACCATAACACAACGAAATAAAGACACAACAACAAAATCGAGCCACAACACAACGAAATAAAGCCACAACACAACGGAAATGCTCCCGACCACTAGGGGGAGCTCAGAGCTCGCAAATTCCAGCGCAACGTCAAAAAGTGCGAGATAAGATGTTAAGTAGCTAGACGACACATTTCATGATAACTGTTTTATGCTTGAAAAACGACCAACCATTTTAAATAGGCCTAGTAGTTATAATTTACGTGATTCATGTAGCCTAATAATTAGTAGTATAGCCTAACTGTCAATGTGAGGTGTCAAGAAACAATAATGAAGCCGTTTTCATCATATATTAGGCATATGGTAATTAATAATTAAAACAAACAAAACACATATTGTGAATTAATTTAATAAACTTAGCTTAACTTCTCTAAGAAAATGATTCATAAAACATAAATATCACTTGGCCCTATGTTTACTTTCTACATTGATACAGAGGAAAATGAAAAGACTATCGGTCAAAGCTCAGCATTAGCAGGGGAAGAGAGAAAGATAAGGAAACTGAGGGGAAAATAGGAAGTGATGGAAATGACAATTTTTGGCCTTCAAACGTCTTAAAAAGCATATATGTCTTATTTTAGACACAATACTTCACTCCTGAATGAATCAGCTGTTTGACAAATGGAATGAATTAGACATTTCCCGCCACCTACTGGGAGTTTTTGTTTCTTATTTAGAGTATAAATTAATTTAAAAACATCATATTTCCATATTAATAAAAAACAAATAAAGATATAGTTCACCCAAAAAATGTCAATTCAGTCATCAGAAGTGTGTGTAACACTATATTGAATCAAATAAAATATTTCCTTATGAATATTTTTATAATGTTTATTTGATTCTTTACACAATAATAACTTGAAATGATCTTTTGAGGATAATTTCTCAGCTAAACTTGATTAATTAGATTAATTAATCGCCACATCATGTAATTAATTAGATTACAATTTTTAATCTTGACAGCCTTAATTATAAAACATTTTCATTTAATTCTAAATAACATACTATTGAGTATTTTAAAACTTCAGTTAGCACTTAAGCATTTACTTTTAAAGTATATTGTTTCTGTAATAATTACTCTTTTAAAAGTGTTCTTTTTCACAAGGACAGCTTCTTAGAATAAAAACATCTTGACAATATTAAATTGTATTAATAAAATAAAGTCAAACTTTCAATATTATAATTGATCGTTCTAAAACTGCAGCCCTCAAATCTGCTAAAACCTACAAAAGACTCTTTCCCTTTCTGGACCTGTAATGTGTGACCCCATTATGGACCTAGAATGACCTTCATTTAAAACTGTAATATAAACTACATCAGTGTTTAAAAATAAAAAAATAAAAAAAACTCTTAAGTGCACCTTCAACAGACAAGGGAGCTTCAAGGGAGCTGTGTTGACCTTGTGACCTATGCACAGTCTAATATCCAAGCGCTGAGAGCGTTCAAGATCAGAGTGAGGCATCACTGTCTATCATCTCTCTTTCGTTAATACACCCTCTTTCTGCTTCCTCTTAAACAGGCACACACACGGCTTTGGGATATGAAACCCCACTGTTGCATATGCAGCACCGTCTGAGCTTTTCAAAAGTTTCTGCACAAGATGTCCAAATGTTTTCCCTGGCTGGGTCTTCAGAGACTAAACTCTGATTAATGGTACTGAAGGAGCCTTTGAAGCCGGATTGGTGACATCAAAGTGCTAATCCATGGGTGGCAGGAGTTTTATAATGAGTGGGAAGCATTTTAGCACGTTTCAAAGGCTCCGGCGCATGAATAAACAATGGCAGCACAGATGTGCCACACACCTTTAGAAAAATACCCACCACAGAAACTGCGAGCGGTGCGCAACTGTAGCTGCAGCGCTTCAGCGTGTGTGTGTGAAGTCTGAAGGAATCTAGGGAAATGAAACATCTGTTGTTCTTGTAGTCTGCGCCCCAGTAATACAGCAGATGACAGATTAGAAAGGGTCACAGACTGAAACAAACAAACAATCAGTCAAGAAAATAATTATCGTTTTTCTTCCCATCGCCACACTTGTTTCGTAATGACCATCTCGTGTGAATGAGCGCCCATGGTTCCCTGCGTTCAGAGCAGATCATGTTTAATTGCTCTATTTGTCAAGGATTAATTGAGTTGTTTCAGATCTAACCATAGCTCAGGAGTCCCACGCTCCTGCCAATGGGATTACACATGTAGGCTGCTGGTTAATGTTGCCTCTGATGTAGTCAAAACACTGACACAGCACTGGAAACTCTGCGCAAACTCTGGCCTTTGTCTCTCTGCGCAAAGGCCGTTCACACCAAGAACGATAACTATAAAGATAACGATAAAGTTCTAAAAAAAGAATCGAAGAGTCCACACCACTGTTATGTGTGTTTCTGTTTGGACTGTGTGTGTTTTCATTTGTCACAGGTCTTGTGTTCGGTTTTTCCCTCCACTCCTTAGTTAGTGTCATTAGGAGTTCATTCAGGTCAGGTGTGTGTGTTTAATCAGTCTCGTATTCCCCATGTGTTTGTATTTAATCCCTGAGTTTCTGTTCAGTCGTGGTCCGTCGTTGTTGTTGATTTGATGGTGTGGTGTTTTGTTCTCTGTTTCTCTCCTGGTGATTTATTAAATGTTCTATATTACGACTTCCTTAATCGTGCACTTCTTCCCTGGATCTACACCCTTTGGAGGATCTTTGGGGGACGTTTCGGTTTGCAGAACAATCGTGGAACTATACAATCGCTATACCCGTGACCACAATGGCCAGATCGGTGGTCTGGAGTAGAGCCACGGAGGTCGCTCCGCCCTGGACTCCACCCTGGTCGCCGGAGCTCCCGGATCCACTCTGGAGATCACCTGACCTGCCTGCACCCACCCATGACCTCCAGGGTTCCCACCCCCCCTCCTTGTTTGTACTCTCTTTGGTGCGAGGTCGCACCTTCCGGGAGGGGGCGGTAATGTTACGTATTTCTGTTGGGACTCTGTGAGTGTTTTCATTTGTCATAGGTCTACCGAAGGTGTTCGATTTTTCCCTCCACTCCTTATTCAGGTGTGTGTGTTTAATCAGTCTCGTATTCCCCTTGTGTTTGTATTTAATGCCTGAGTTTCTGTTCAGTCGTGATCCGTCGTTGTTGTTGATTTGATGGCATGGTGTTATGTTCTCTGTTTCTCTCTTGGAGATTTATTAAATGTTCTATATTATGACCCCCTTAGTCTTGCACTTCTTCCCTGGATCACCCATAATAACCACAACTATAACTATAATGGAATAGAGAAACAATATTTAAAAAAAAAAAAATTTAAAGAGACTTTAAAGAGCTCGGACTTTTAAAGCAGCAGATGACAAAACTGCAGCATGTGCTTAGGATAAACAGAACACTATTGTCCGCTGATGTGAATGCTAATATAGTTATCATTATAGTTATCTTTATTACTCTTTTCGAATTATGGGATGGTGGTGGTGGAGCCGGTGCTCAGTCTCATCCTGTACAATTCCAAAAGAAAAAAAAAACAGCTCAACTCAGCATCAAAAACTGTCTACACATGAATAAACTAATTCTATTGTTTCATGCTGCACAGCTACTCCAGCATGATTGGTATGCAGTTTTATTCATTACATATTTGCTTAAAATAATTGACCATTATATCAAAAGCAGTTTGTGATAGCATAAATATGCTGAATCAACTTATTTAGATGTTAAAATATGTTCACTAATCTAAAGGTAAGACGTGATATGAAATGTTTGTATGTGGTACAGTAAGCTGCTTTTACACATTAATGCTGCTAAATTGTTGGATCGCCTTTTCTGCTAAATGTACACCAGCTGTTCGCACAAGCAATGGCTTACTGTATTTTTATGGTTAAAGAGATAATCCACCCAAAAATAAGAATTCTCTCCTCATTAACATCATGTACCCTTGACTTACTTTCTTCAGATGAACACAAACAATAGCCCATATAATCCAAGTGCATCGTAGGGGTCGGCGATATGACCAAAATCTTAGTCATTATTTAGTCATAAATTGTATAAAGTAATTAAATGTACAAAAAGCACTGCTTAGTCTTATATGTGTAAATTAAATAAAGATTTATTCATAGTAAAGTTACAAACGTGATTAAGTCAAGAGCAGTGAGTGATTTTCTCTTTGTCCTTTGTTGTTTGATTAACATTAATGACACAGATAGCAGCAGGTTTATTAGGCTACTGTCACTTTAAGCCTGAACGTGCAGATCCAATACACTGGTACACAAGCACTTTTTTTCTCAAATGTGGTTATGAGGATACCCACAAAGGCGGCATTTTGACTGTTCAAGCCCAATTAGACAGCAAAAAGAACTCAGATCAGAACTCATGCGCTTTATGAGCAGCAGCTTCATGTGCACGTCTCTCAAACACTGGGCGCATATAGTGAAATGAGTTCTCTTTCACTGCATATTGTGCTTCAGTGTTATAAAATCGCTTGTTTTTAAACAGCAATGCTTAAAAATGCTTGTAAATGATAAGCTTTCGTGATGGCGGAGCACAGCAAGGTCACGTGAACGTAACCACAATAGAGATCATAACCCATAATCTCTAGCGGTTAATCGTGTATATCCGTATATCGTCCAAAGCTAGTAAATAGTAACCCAAACGTGGACGCTATAAAAAGCATACAAAGGTAATCCATACAACACCAGTTGATCAATGAAACAAAACGATAGGTGTGTGTAGGAATAATACTAATATGTTAAACGTTTTAAGCTATAACCCATTGCAGATTCATGAGTTCTCGCTCAACGTAAACATAAACATGTTCATCTGAAGAAGAAAAGCCATGTACATCTGGAACAATATTAGGGTGAGTAAATGATGAGAGAAAATGCCATTCACACATTTGCACCAAAATTCTGGTAAACTCGAAAAAAAAAAAAAATTTAAAGTCACAGCGTAACGGAAGTAGCGACAGAATTTCGTGCGAATTGTGACTTCCATCCAAGTAAAACAGATTATCAAAAAAGAACAAAATGTCCATCGGTTGTTGACTGGATGGAATGAAACATACATGAGGATAAATTATTCTCAAGATAAATAACATGCATTTTTGAGGTCATATAATTTCTCAGGCAATTTGTTGTAACTGATTTAACGGTTATTCTCAATAGGTCTTGCTTACACGTGATCTCTAAATGGTAAAATGATGGTTATTTTCTGAGAAAAGCTGTATATGTTAAAGTGCCTATAGTCATCTTTGACCTTTATGTATTTATTTGTGTTTGGGGTGGTGGAAGAGGGGTAAGAGAGACATTATTACTGGAATCACTCATATAACGGAGTCTCATGTACTGCTGGTCTAATTGCCATGATATTGTGTCTGTCAGGTCACATGACATCATGCTAAACACGAATGAGAAGAACTTCTGTTTCTCTCAGCCTGTCATTTTTCCTCACCACTCTCTTTCTCTTCCTAGCCCTGTCTGTCTGTCTGAGACGCTCTCCTCCTCCCTCTCTCTCTCTCTCTCTCTCTCTCTCAACTCTCAGTGCAGATTATTAAAGGACATTTGTCAAAATGAATTAGTGCAAGTGGAACAAGCATGCAATGCATAAGTGCATTTTCACGCTTTTCACACAGACATCATGGTCTGATGAAGGGGATCTACCCTCAAGTCAGCTTATAACGCACCTACGCAAACTGACACACACATACAGTATCTGTGCCTCACACACACACTGGAGTGGAACAGTGCATCTGTATGCATGTAAATTAATCACATAATGACTTCTTGATTTCTTGACACCCACATCCCAGTTCATGACACGTCCACCTAATATTTAATTGTAAATTCCCAACTCCCCAATATTCAGTGTTAAACGAATACAGCATTTTCAATGGTTGATTTCTAAACTATTACCTCCAACTCCAATTAACTCTATAAGCTTAACCCTGAAGTAAATGATTTCAATGCTGTCACAGTAAGTTTTCAATTCATATACTTAAAATTTGAATCGATAACTTAGTCAATTCTAGAAACCCTCCATTTGTGTGCCTTGTAATAAATCACACATTATAAATGAAAAGCGTAGCCTTTCGTGTTTTGTGCAAACTCTGTCACATAAAAAATATTTTGGGTTTGAAGTTACAGGTTTGAAAGTGCAAAATTGCGAACAAACACTCTAGGGGCCCTATTTTAACAAATCCTTGACAGAAAAAATGGTCGGCATGGTCCAAAAGGGTTGTACCTAGTATCTTAATGAGTCATGGGTGTGTTTTGGGCGCATCTCCCATTTACTTTAAAAGCCAGTTGCACTTGTACCATAGCGGATTCGCTATTTACATGGAGGAATTTGCAATTTTTTCTTTTCCAGAGAGGAATCCTTTTATTTTTATTATTTAAAAATGTTTGTGTGCTGCTGTGTGTGTAACAAGCAGAGTGTATGCTTGTTGTGTACCCGCCTATAGGCACAATGAAATTTTACTAACGTGCCCTAGGGGTGTGTAGAGGTGTGTGTCCACGATATTACCGGTATAATTTTTAGCCTGATAAAAAAGTGTCCTATCGCAATATCAATGATTTCGCGACGCAATGACATATGGCACATTCCCGTTCCATAGCACGCACAAGAACAACACCTGTCTGAGAGTGTTTTAATGTGAAATATATTTATGATTAAATATTTTAATGATTGGTGTGTTTAATTGTGAATAATTATGGAAACCTGTATGATTGATTATTATTATTTTTTAAGTAATTAACAACTCTAATAAAATGTTGGGCTATATTTTATTCTATATAACCCATTAAAATGCAACAGTGATGAATGGAGACATGCAAATTGACAGATATTCTGATAAAATGACATGTAATGATTTATTTTAAAAATTTCTTTTGAAATATACACTATAATTAAAGCTATCAAATTATTTGACAACTGTCAGAACTTGTCACACCGCCAGAGCTTTTATGTATATTGTGCTTGCAAAATTTAATAGTAATATCCAATAACATACTACAGTATAATCAATTACTTTACATGTGTTTTAGTATGTCAGTCAGCACTTCACACACAAGGCTCTCTGGAAATTTCTGGAATAAAAGAAAAGCCCGGTGTGAATCCAGTTATGGGATATGAATGGAGAGTAGGAATGACCATTTACAGATAATTACCTATGCCTTATTTTGTCCATCACTGTTGTGGTAAAAAATCACTCAAATGATAGGATTTCATATGTAACTAACTCAAATGTATTTACTATAATAATGTTTTATGTCTATTTACAAAATGCATCAAATATTCATTTTGGGAGAGATTTTATTACAATCATTTAAATATGTGAAAAAACCCTTTCAGTACAGCAGCACATTTCTACAGAGAGAACACAGAAACCAAGAGAGAAGGTCAGGACATAAATGAAAGGAAATTGTGTGTGTGTGTGTGTGTGTGTGTACACTCTTCCCATCAGGTCAATCTGTCTGTTAAGTCACAGGCCTGTGAAAAAGGATGACACCCAGCATCTCTCCTCACATGTGCTTCTGACACAAGCTGCCGAATGAGAGACAGGGAAAAAAAGAGAAAGAAAGCCCTGTGCATTCACTTTGAAAATTAAGCCCAGCAAGATTCTCACAGAGAACAGCGGTCCAAGCTGCCACTTGTGTTGCCTTTCTATTGACCAGAATAGTCAATGTGCCCTGGATTATAAAGCAATCCCTGCTTCAGTATGACACCTTTCATCCCAGCGTATGTGTGTGAAGCCCAGGAACGAGCTGTCGGCACAGGGGACAATCAAAGTTGTCAGACAGCAGTCTACACTCGCTGACTTCTGCTGAGGAAAGTGCCTTCATATCTCCTGGCTTTTCCTTGTACTTCATCTCTTATTCAGATGCTCTCTGCTCTTTTAAATAAATATGAAATATTCTTGAAACTCAGCATGGTAAAAAGGCAAATGTGATTGTTCCAGTCCGAGATGCCCTGTCCCCATCTTGACCAGAGGCGGTTTGAGCCATCCGTTTGAGAGTCACGTTAGTTCTGTCCACTTTAAAGGGCTTTGGGTTTTTCCTACATGGGTCGCTTTAATCAGGAGATGGTCTGCTGGGCCAGTTTAGTGTGACTAAGACCCAATATCACAGTCGGAAAAGCAGCAAGGGATTTTGTCGACCTAACAGAGCGCTGCCCTGAGGTCAAGCTAAAGTTGAAAAGTGGTAAACCTATTGGAAAGATTGTAATACTTTTGAGAGTACAACACTGAAAAGGATCCCTTATCTAGAACCATATCCTCTAAAATGAATACAACAAAGTAAGTATTGAAAATAAAGACGCTCATAATTCCTTTGATTCGTTTTCACTGTGTTCTGTTAATTAGTTTCCACACACCTTCTGTTCAAACTTGATTAGGTTCCCCATTTATTTAAGCCCTGAGTTTCATTCTGTTTCTTTGTCCGGTATCATCAATGTTAACATTGTTCAGTTACTGAAAATTCTTCTCCTACGATCTCCTGAGTGTCCTGTTTTTGGATTTATTGAGACTGTTTTCATTTGGTTCCTTGTCTTTGTGTGCTTTACTTAAACCACACGTAACAATACTCATGGAAACGTTTTAAACTTTATCAGCCTTAAGATGTGATCTAGAAAAAAACTTGGTCATTAGGAACATCCAAATTTTTCACACTTTTAAACAGCCTAAACATTGGTTGTTGTGTGACGTGATTGAGCAGCATTGAAAACCTTGCGTGAATAAAAACGATTGGAATGTTACAGCTGATGGAGAGATTTCCACAAATAAAGATATAAAGGGTTAGTTCACCCAAAAATGAAAATTCTGTCATTTATTCCTCACCCTCATGTTGTTCCACACCCGTAAGATCTTCGTTCATCTTCAGAACACAAATTATGATATACTTAATGAAATCCGAGAGGTATATGTCTATAGACAGCAACTTAACAACCACTTTCAAGGTCTAGAAACATACTAAAGACATCATCATGTAGTCAACATGACTATAATGGTTCAACCTAGTGTTAGAGTATTTGAAAACGGTCTTAAGACCATTTTTTCAGTCTTGGTCTTGTCTTGGTCTCAGACTAAAAGGACTCGGGACTGTATTTCAAGACCAGTCAAGACCATAACTGCAGGGATATCGCTAAATTGCCATTGCATTATCTGATTTCTTTGTTAATATCATTCATTTGATTGGATGTAAAACTTACTGCTTAAGTGTATAATTCTAATTGTAATTATTGATTAAAAATAAGACATTTCTTAGGCAGTAAATGTGGATATTTCAGATGAATTTAAGGAGTGCTAGTCTAGTCTTGGTCTCGACTCTGTCTCGACATGCCTTGGTCTTGTCTTGGTCTCAACCCCCAAAAGTCTTGCTCTTGTTTTGGTCTCAACACACACTGGTCTTGTTCTCAACTTGGTCTTGGTTTAGGTGGTCTTGACTACAACACTAGTTCAACCTTAAATTTTATGAAGCGACGAGAATACGCTTTAGGGCTTTTCTCTAGAATTTTTACAGATGTTGTGTGAGAAAAACACAGATATGGCAGATTCGGATGGGATTTAATTCTCAAAGTACGTGTATGAAGCGTAAATTTCTCTAATGTCCCCCAGTAAAACTAGTCCTGTTCGAATAGGGCTAAAGACTAAATTGAAACACAGAGCTATAAACGCATGGAGTAAACGAGGAACTAAATAAGATATAGATGAAGAAAATTAGTAACCAAGGGAACAGAACAGATAATAAGTGACATTCTGTTAACCATTTCTTCTCAATGAAAGAAATTTTTGAATGACATGAGGGTAAGAAATTATGATTGTGTGGGTTTGATTATTATAAACTCTCCCTTTAAATGGTACTAAGGCTCAGCAAGAACATTTTTTGTGTGTTTTTCATGGTTTAAATAAAAAATGTCCTGTATGTTTCACTGGAATTAATCTAATATAAAGAAATATAAAGAAGTTTTCAAATACAACTGCACAAATCTAATCACATTCAGACCTCACAGAGTTGAACTGTAAGCTTAAACATGCAAATATGCCTCGACTCATTCGGTCCATATGTACAAACTGCTCAACAATCCATTCTGCACACTGCAATTTCCTATACAGCAAAAACACCAGCAGTTCCTCTCCAGAGACCATGAGAGCGACCATCTCTAGCTGACAGTAACCAGAACACCATACGGTTCTGTTCTAACACACAGATGTTCTATGCAAATCCACTGAAAGGCCACACAGAGGAACATATACATGCAGTGTGGCCACGGGCCGGCAGAAAAAGCCCCATGGAGTTTTCTAGAACAGGGCCAAGCCAAACAGCCCAAACCTCTAAATCCACACAAGTGCTCTGGATTTAGGGGAATTTGTTCATGCAAATATAATTCATTTCCTCTAACAAAACAGCACCACATGGTGGACTGAAGGCTGACCCCAGACCCAAACCAGAACTCAAGAGCATGGTCTTCTAATGGACATCAGTGTTTTCTGCAGTTTCAGATCTTATGCTGAATGTGTAATAACAGTACTATAACTTTTCTTATTATAGTACTGAGCAGTGCATGCCAATCAATCTCAGAGTTACAGATTTCTCTGGAACGTTAATCTTCCTAAAGATCTGAGTAAACAAGAATAGCCAGTACTCTACATGACTCTTGTAGGCTTTTCACATTATGTTTAACCTTGAGTCAACTGGGTAAGCAATGTTTTACACTAGAAATTTTCAAAGGGTGTTATGACTGTCTTTAACAATGGATTTGGATGTTTTTAAGATTTTAGATTTGGATGTTTTGATAACCCTGAATTGGGTCACCATGATGCCCATAGTATGCAGTGTGAAGCAATGCAGAATATTCATGGTAAATCCACAAACAGATAACCAATTAAAAGTAATTAAACTAAACAAAGCTTGCTTCATAAAATATTCATTTTATTGTTCATAAACATTTTGCTATATGCCGAGTATCACATTAACATATTGAAATAACATATTGCGATGTATTGCGTTTTTACAACTGCAAATGTCTCCAAAAGGAAAACTTTGTCCACAATTAATTTTATCTAATACGATCAAGTTCTCAGTCTGTTCATTTCACATCTATATATCCATCTTCAATATTTCCCTTCCTCGTATTTTAGACAAATTTTTAATAGAAATTACAGTTGTCAAATAAAAATGTTTGCACATTTCACTGTCTTCACACTCAATTTATTTTACAATAGTTTCTAGCATCTTTTTTTTTTTTACAGAAGACAAGCTTACTAACACCCTTTGAACAAGTCGAAGGTGACCATATTCAGTTATGAAATGTAATTATGTGCTATATCACATTTATAATGTTGTTATGGGAAAATACATATATTTGCCAATAACTGTACATAACTTCGATGCTAGATGGCGCTACAGAAGTTTTGTTTTCGTAGTGAAATAGCCTACACAAAAACATTTGTGAGTGAAAGTTTAGCTGCATCACAGCACAAAGCTGGCTTGCATTTGTGTGTCAAATTAGTTTAATTAACAGATAAACCCAGTGGTCCATGTTCAGAATTATGCGAGAACGTGCTAACTGTACATACAGCTCAGCTTGTGAGAGAGAGAAAGTGAGAAAGAGAGATTATATTTCAAATTATTATTATTTCCTGTAATATAAGCGTGGAGATTAGGGTAAAATCATGCGCAATACTTGCAGTTGTTATCCGTAATTCACTCCCTGAAAATATCAATACTTGGCGTTTATGTATCGATACAATATTCCCAAGCAAAATATTGTGATACTATGCTGTATTGATATTTCCTCACCCCTAATTATAATCACTGATGCTGTCTACACTGGATACTGTACACAAATGCACGTTCAGTTTCTGACATACTCCATGCACTTGAGTCTGTCGACAACAGGACAAATGGAAGAGTGAAAGAACGTTCACTTTCACTGACTTATCCAGTTTAAACAGTTTGTCTCTGTACACACTTTAGGATTCCAGCATTGAAAAAACGTTTTTTTTTTAATGGCATCATGGACCGTGTCGAAGGATTACATATTTGTTCGGAGCATTTGACTGCAGATTGCTTTGTAAATAAAGCACAGTATAATGGAGAGTTTGCAAAGAAACTTTTGCTGAATGATTAAGCTAACTGTATTGGATCTGACAGCAGCTGTATCACAAGCCATACGTAAATGTGTAGCAAGCCAGGCGGGGCCGAGAGCCATGGGAATGGAGTGAGGCCAGTGGCTCGAGTGCTAATGAGCGTCCCCTGTGCGCCTCACCATCTTGAGTCCCATGGCGGAGCTCCGGAAGGATAAAAGGAGGAGTGACGACAGTGAATGCGAAGAGAGGACCAGGCCTGGGACATTTATTTTGAGTTTTGTTATGTTTAAATGCTGTAGTCGTCCATGAGGGGCTGGCGCTTTACTTTTGTTTTGTTGTTTGTTTATTTTTGAATTAAAGTTTATGTTGGAAGTTTTGCTGGTTGCCGCCTCCTCCTTCCCTGAATTTGAACATTGTTACAAAACAATCCCTTAATGTATTGTCTGTAAATGATGGTTTTATATGGATAATGTTTTCAAAACACTTACTCGTGTGCAATAGTGAGTGGGAATTAATACTGCTCCTATGCATTGACATTAGCCAATCATAACAGTGGCTTATTGACAAGACTTAAAGGAGCTGCCCCTTCAAAGATCATTCCAGACGGGTTCCAAAGATCATTCCAAAGGGTCTGAATGAAGGTTTAAATATATATATATATATATAAAATTTCATATTTTCTTTAAATAAAAAAGTGTATCATATTATTTCATAATTACTTCTATTGTCTTTGAAATATTATATTGTAAAACTTGTATGTCATTTATTTAAATATATTTGTAATTACACATTTGCAATGATGAAGTTTCAATTTAGTGCATTTAGAGTATATTAAATGTATTACAGTATAAAGTGTACCTCTTAAAATTGTGTTAAGAAACATAGTCATGAAAGTGTACTCTCTATAAGTACTTAAATTTTCTTTTAATCATTTATATATTATAACATTTAAAATTTCACAAAGGTTTTGCTAATCCTTGAAGATAATGTGCATGCATCTTTATGAGATCATATTAATTGAGAGACTAAATAGAATATTTAAAATTTAATAAATTATTTAAAATGAACTAATGATGTCAAAAAGGTGATTTAGAAAAATAACAAAAGAAAATGGTGAGATATACATTTTCCTGTATTCAGTCAAATGCAGTTTAACCTAAATTGATGTTGATTTAAAAAAAGCACAATGCATTAACACCATTAATATGTAAATAAAAATGTTTTTTTTTTTACAATTGTACCAAGTAAAATGATGAAACCTGGAATATGGTTACCCATCTGCAAATTGCCTATTATTGAAATGAAAACATAAGTATTCTAATTATAAAATGGAGCTCCACAGCACTCACAAATATCATTTATTCAGAACAGGTCTTATGATCAAGCTATGATTTCACAGCGTGTACATACGCTACAAACATCACTGAGTTCAAAACAGCATGTATAACCAACACAGACATTATCTGTGATTGTGATGTGGTTGAATCATCAAGCCTGACCCCTAGTGGTCTGAGCTCACTCTGCACTGTGATGAAGCAGATGTACTTCTTAAAATCACCAAGGACAAACAGATTAAATCAGGTTCTGCCCGAATTTTATAGATGACAGAAAAAGAAAAAAAAAATGCAAATTAAACCCACCAGGAATTTTACCCTGTAGATTAAAGTGATCATATTATTTAAGTATAAGACAGATTATGGCTGCAATATTAAAAAATAACGGTTCAGTGGTTCTTTGTAGCATATTAGATTAATCAAAACCCCATTTCTTATCAAGAATATTTTGTTTTTTGCATAGGGTTCTTGAGTGTGCTAAATGCTCTTTTGAGGATTACAAAAGCTCTTGATGTTTTATTACAGCTTCTTCAGATCAGTGTATTTCTGGGAATCCATGCTCATGCGAATGAATTGTTCTTATATTTAGTTATCTAATTTAAATCTGAATCTAATTTATATTAAAAGGGAGTGTTTTTTGTCTTTCCTCACTAAAACTCCAAATAAAAACACCCTAGTGAAAAATAAATATACTAAAATGTATTTAAAATACATTTATTTCATGCTAAGTATACTACAAATACATTTACATATTTATGTACTTAATAAAAATACACTGCAATTGTACTTTTGGTATACTAAACTGGTATACTTAAAGTCTGCTAAATTGGAATATTTTGTACTTAATGTACATAGTATACTTGATTGTGCTAAAGTGGATCTATTGCAAGTATACTTTAAAGGTACACTTTAAAGGGTTAGTTCACCCATAAATGAAAATTCTGTCTTTAATTCCTCACCCTCATGTCGTTCTACACCCGTAAAACCTTTGTTAATCTTCTGAACACAAATTAAGATATTTTTGATTAAATCCGATGGCTCAGTGAGGCCTCTATTGACAGCAAGAGAATGAACACTTTCAAATGCCGTGAAAGGTACTAAAGACATTTAAAACAGTTCATGTGAGTACAGTTAATGTTCAACGTTAATGTTATGAAGCAAAAAGAATACTTTATTCAACAATATCTAGTGATGTGTGATTTCAAAACACTGCTTCATGAAGTTTCGCTGCGTTACAAATCTTTTGTTTCGAATCAATGGTTTGGAGCTTGTATCAAATTGTCGAAGTCAAGTGAACCATTGAAATGGCAAAACGTTTCAAAACAATTATGACGTAACAAAGCCTTGTTTACTGAAATCCCGTGACTCTGGCAGTTTGATACATGCTCCGAACCACTGATGGGTTTTGAAATCACCCATCACTAGATATTGATATTTTTGAATAAAGTCGTTATTTTGTTTTTTTGGCGCACAAAAAGTATTCTCGTCATTTCATCACATTAAGGTTGAACCACTGTACTCACATGAACTGTTTTAAATATATCTGTCGTGACTTTCTCAGCATTTGAAAGTGTAAATTATCTTGGTGTCAATGCAGGCCTCACTGAGCCATAGAATTTTATCAAAAATATCTTCATTTGTATTCAGAAGATGAACAAAGGTCTTACGGTGTAGAACGACGTGAGGATGAGTAATTTTTGGGTGAACTAACCCGTTAAATATCTTGCATTTAAAGATTATTTTTTATATCAGTAAGTCTAAAGTGATATGTCAGTAAATATGTTAATAGATTTGGAGTATGATTTTGATTTGATTTAGAATGACAAACGTATTTCAAATATATACATATTTTTTTTTTTTTTTTTTTTTTTTTACTTGGACAGTAATATTATTATAATTTAAAATAACAGATATTATTCTAACATGCTGATTTGATCTGGGATGAGAAATGGGAAGCAACCATTAACATATCTCTCTCTCCACACACACACACACCCACACATCTCAAAATTGACCATTGAAATTATCCTGTTCCATTTAGCGAATTAACCAACACTTTATCGTAAGCTCAACACATTCATTTAAAAACATTCCGGTTCTTCAAATCTCTGAGTTTTTCATTGGCTTCCCACTAAACACACTCATTAACAGGTAGCTGTAGGCAGCGGCCAGCCACATAATGGCTTAACTAAAGAGATGTATGAAAATACACATCTTATAATTACCCAGTATGCTCCTATTCACACCTCACTAAGTCTAGTGACCGTCTAGCAACTCTTGGCTTTATTAAGCACCTGCCTGGAAGAACGATAGCAGAGGAAAGCAGTTTACTGGGCTAAATAGCTGCTTTTCTTCCTCGGGGTATTTGAAAATCTTATCGCAGGAATATCCCAAACTCCAGTAGATAGCAGAGAACCAGCGGGAGCCTAGCGGACAGCTTAGAGGAAATGAAAACACATCCATCCACAGCTCTATCCTTCCATTCTATTCCACTATTCTTCCTCCTGAAGATCAGCCACTCCAGAGATAATGGGAGAGAGATTTGTATTTATAAAGATAGAGAGAGAAACAGAGAAAGAGAGAGAGACACACACACACACACACACACACACAAAAAGTGCCAAGAATATATGAATTCAGCTGACTTATTTGATATTGAACATTTACACACCACGTTTATGCAATCATGGTCTACAGCGACAGTCAGTAAGTCAGACCAGACATTTTCAAATGGGTGCTGAATTTCCACAGAATTTTTTTTTTTTTTTAGATCAAGTACTGTTCAAAATTAAATTTTAGCAAAGCAAGAAAAGCAATACAATGCTTTACATGCCATTAAATAATTAAATCAGAATCATTTTATATAATCATTGACAATCTGTCAAATGGAAATTCGCTGTAGAAAAATTTTGTATAAAAATAAAAACTGTCCTCCAAATATTGTCAAAGCTGAAATACTTTTTTATGGATTCTTTGATGAATAGAACAGCATTTATTTTGCATATTTTTGTAACGTTGTCTTTACTGTCACCTTTGATCAATTTAATGCAACCTTGCTGAATAAAAATATTAATTTATTTTTAAAAAATGGTAGCGTGTGAATACTTTTGTGTGCCGCATTATATGTAGTGTACCAAGTGAGAGAATACCATGTTTCTCGGCATTTGAAGGTGTAAATTAACTTGCTATCAATGCAGGCCTCACTGAGCCATCAAATTTTATCAAAAATATCTTCATTTGTGTTCAGTGGTCTTATGGGTGTGGAACGATATGAGGATGAGTAATTTTTGGGTGAACTAACCCTTTAAATATCTTGCATTTAAAGACCGATATTATTCAAATATCACACAATCCTCATCAATAGTGACATTAAAATACATTTTAGGAATAATAATAAGAAATGTGCATTGTGCACAAGTAAGGTTTAATTATAATTAAACCAAATAAGCTTAATTATAATTAAACCTATAACATTAAAGAAACATATTTTGATGTTGACTGAATTTATGGGAATTATAAGTTTATCAATAACTACAAATCAACATTTGGTCTAGCTCTCAGCAATTTTAAATACTTTTAAACTAGTACATTTCATATGAAAACTTTATAAATTTTTAAGAATATATTTTTGTACTTATTGTATTTGTGGAAATACACATCACTGCATTCTCTCAGTTAGCAGTTCTGTGGACCTCAGATTGACCTTTAGCATAGGAGCAAGAAACTGTCGCATAATGACAAAGAGACTCAATCTTATTACAACAGGTGTCTGGGCTGAAGTGTGAACAACATCACTTTCAAATGATTGCTTTATGTTTTACAACAAACATTCACACCAACAAATCTTAACATTTTACAGTCCACCATCAGGAATTTTAATGTAGGGCAGGTCCTGTCACCTATTGGCCCTGACATGACCGGACCTCTGAAAGGCGAAAATGGGCTGTGAGGCATCTTAAGCAATTGAGATCATTTTAACACCATTACTGAATTGTCCAATAAAATGACACTCTGTTTCAAACTCCTAAACGCTCTTTGGCACCACAGTATTGACACAGTATTTGGCTAGAGGTGACAGAAGGGACACCACAGACGTGACATGAACACCTCACAGGATGAATGTGGAATGATTCTGATACCTGTTTTAGTCAGGGGGCTGGAAAACAGCTGCTGCAGAAGTTTGTTCTCGGACGTTCTCAAAACCACCACAATGTCTGCAGGAAGAGTGTCACGGTTCTTCTCCAGAAAACCACTGACATTATACAAGACCTGACAAAGAAACACAATTATTTTAATAAACAGAATGATTATGATTAATAAACTGATGCAAAATAACAGTAAAGACATGAATTATATTGCAAAATATTTTTATTTTAAATAAAAGCTATATTTATGAAGATATCCTCACAAATGTATTATGATTTCTCTAATAATTTTAGGCAGCACAACTGTTTTCAACATTGATAATAAGAAATCAGCATAGAATGATTTCTGAAGGATCATGTGACACTGAACACTGAAGTAATGATGATGAAAATTCAGCATTGCATCTCTAGAATAAATTAAATTTGTAATAAATTGTATTGATTTTTTTTTTTCATTTTTACTGTATTTTTGACTAAATAAATGCATCCTTGTCAAACAAAAGAGACTTCCTTCAAAAAAACAACCATAACATTTATGGATTGTTGTATTCTTGCTTTTTGTGCTTATTAAATGTCCTTTCAACGTTCATTCTGCGTCATGCATCTCTTCTTCTGGATTAAGCTACAGCAACCAGTGACATCTATATTATTTCTATAATGTTTTATATATACTACATCTATATTATTTTAAAAACTGCTGTACGATGCATTAATTATTATCATCAACCTAACAGAGCTAAATTTGATTTAAGTTATTGATACTGCATTTTATTTCATCTGTTAGTAAAATAGCACCTAAAAAAATGTATGAACGAATGAATAAAGTACATAGTTGTGGACTAAAGTTACACATGAATTGCTTGATGTGAATGAGTTATTTTGTATGTTTTTGAAAAAAATTGAGTTTCTAATTAATTTTTTGCCAAAAAAAAGAAAAAAGAAAAGGAGAAAATTATATTTTATGAAAAAATATTCAAGCTCTATTTACCTTGCCAGCATAATGCTGGATCCCAAAGCAAAGCTCCACACGCTTGGGTGTCCAGAAGTATTTGTTTCTCAGGTTATCCTGAAACTTATCTTTAATACAAACACTGAAGGTAAGTGGAGAATCACATTAAACTGATACATCTACAACATTCAACAAAATAACTGGAAAAGTTATGGTCATCTCATGTACATATCATCTCATACATAAAAAATATTTAAAGACAATAAGAACTATTCAGTTAATACTGGTTTGCTATTTAGCATTAACATTTAAAAAGAATGTATACTGAACATCATATAAGTGATTTTACATGAGCGAATACTAATGCAGTGTTTACTCAGTGAATATGCAGCGATGATGAAACACAAAAGCAGAAAGTATTACCAACAAGTGTTTGGTCGGTGGCCTGTGGGAAGCGGCTCTCCTCATCCAGCAGAGACAGTAAACCCATGGGCTTCTGAAGAAACATGTCTAGAATGGGCCTGTTGTCCTCATATTCCACCAGACTGGCATCTACACCCTCACTCTGATACTCTATCTGAACAGACACATAAAATGTATGCAAGTTAATTGTAGTGAAGCAATAATGGTGCTGGCTGCATGTTTGTTTTGTTTTTTTTATCCTTCTTTTAACTCAAAATGTTTTACAATGATGTTTTGACCGTCAAGTGCTCCTTAATATTAGAGACTCTACTGAGGTTCTATCAAACACTGATTTGAGACTTCCATACTCAAATACGCAAATTACGGCGTAATTATTATTATTAATTATTAATAATTATTATTATTTCAGTATCATATTTCGGGGATAGTTTGACTTTATTTCTTTTGCGGAACATAAAAGAAGATATTTTGAAAAATGCTGGTAACCAAAACTGTTTGGGTCTGTAAATATATCTAAATACCAATTCAGTTGCAGCTCCTGAAAAAACAAAAAACAAATCATGTCTGTTGTAGCGTAAAAGTTTGTTGAATCAAATTAAATATTTCCTTCTAAAGCTACTTTCTGTAATGTCTAATTGATGTTTTCACATTTAACACAATAATGACTTTATCTTTTGGGGGTGATTTCTCAGCCAAATTTGATGTGCGATTAATTAGATTAATCAATCGGCACATCATGTAATATTGTACCTTATCACCAAGAATGTGTACAGATGTTAAAAAACAAATCAAAACTGGATTAATTATTAAAATACATTTCCTAGAGGCCTTACACTTGAATCATCTTATCAACAACATATTTACAATATTAATAATCAATTAATAACAATTTAATAGTTTTACATATTATCTATATTTTGTATAAAATGGAGCCAAACAAGAAATAATCATATAAAATTTGAATACACAAACGTAATCTGAAATTAAAGCTATAAGTAAATAAATACAATTAAAGTTTGCTGCTGAATGTACTGACAAGCATTTCTGGTTAACTAAAACATACTTCAATGCCATTTCTATTGAAACTTGTTATGTATTTAAATTTGTTTTTAAACATTATAAGTACTACATTAGTACTATAAATGTTACATTGAATAACACACTTGATTAACACAGTTAAAATTATAATCAAGTATTTTGCATGTGCTTTATGTTAGTAAACTCATCAAGTGTACTTCATTAAGGCATGGCAAAAGATTTTTAAAACAAAATTTTTCAAATGTAATTGAAAGTAAAACTTAAAACTTAAACTTAGGCACAATATGTTCTTTTTGCCACCAGGATTCGGTAAACTCTTCAAAACAATAACAAAGGTGTAGATTGATGATGCAGTGAAGAAGGAACATGGAACTTGTAATCTAATAATGTTTATGGGGTAATAATGTTTATGGATGAGTGAATGCATGTTTTTTAACATGACTGTTAGGAAGCAGGGCGTGTTTTCTAATGAGAGACAGATATCAGTGGCACACGAGAGTCCCGGGGATAAAGGACAGAGAACATTTCATTCTGCAGAACTACTCACAACTGCTGAAATACTACTCATACAGGTCAGTTTATTTAATGAATTAAATTTTTGAGTAAGCGCAACACTGTTTCACTTGGTCTAACGTTACACTATCATACTAAACTGCATTTGAGTGTGTTGAAAGTTGTATTGTTATTCTGTGTTTTAGTTTGTTGGCTGTATGAGTCTTAACAGTAAGCTAGATCAATATTAGATTATCATACTAATGATATTCTAACACTTTGTCGTGTTGAGCTATATAACATTGATTAGTCTTATGCACCCTACATTTGCTTACCATGTCTAATAACGTGCAAGAGCACCGTCTCTGTTAAGTCAAAGTTTGTCGCAAAGCTCTCATCATCTCGGAAATGCCACGTCAATATTGATCCTCGTTTTATTTCTCCTTTTGTCCAAAGTTTGCTTGCCATGGTGCATAATGTTTGAACGAAACAACAGCGTGCCGCTAGACGTTACGCAGCTGTCCTTGTCTGTTGAAATGGTTACTGTGCAGTACAAGCGGAAACCAGGGAAACGCAGATATTACGCCATTGACAGGCACAAGTGACGAGGGAGGAACTGGGAACTATTTAAAATTGTGATTTTCTCTGAATTTACAAATCCTTGGAAATATTTGGAATAACATAAGTACATAGCTGAATGAAATATGTAACACTGGGCAAGTGTTTTTTGGATATTTTAATATAAAAATTTTACATATTGTGCCTTTAATTTGGCTTTTTAAAAGTCTCTCTAAGTACACTTAAGTGGCCTTTTATTTCATTAATATAATAATATTTGCAAGTACAGTTTTTTAAAATATACATTAAAGATTTGAAGTACATCACATATGCCACATATGACACGACTGGCTGATTTGACTAATTCATAAGTCAAAGTGTCAGGCCACTTGATAGACTGAACAATGGTTCTTAAGGCACAGATTTTCTACTGAGGAGAAAGTAGTTTTCATTTTGAAGTTTAAATTTTCTTTGCTATTTAAACTGATACAGATATATTCAAGGACATATATTGGTGGGTTTAAGATCAACTTAAACTTACATTCACCTGCTTAAAGGTGTTTGTGCACAGAGAAAGTCTTACCTGTTCCAGGGCAAAGATGTGTTGATTGAAGTAGAACTGGATCTGTTCGTTAGCGATGTTGATACACAGCTGCTCAAATGAGTTCTTCTTGAAGTTTTCGAAACCAAAGATGTCCAAAATCCCCACATTCATTCCACTCTCAGCCGCACTTCAAAGACACACAGTGCCAAACATTAGCTGACCATCACAACACATTAAGGCCTTAACCACGCTAATGACCCAAACAACTAAATATTTTACAACCTGTCATCCAAGAAAACACAAAAACAAAGACCTTTAAAAATACAGGTGCCTCAGCATGTCTCTTCAAATTACAAAGAGCTGGCGCACCCGTCTCTGAACATTCAGTCAGTCGCGATCTCCTCCAAACTCCTCAGACAGCGACCAGAGGTCACCTTCTGCTCCCGCTAACAGGTTATTAGTGGCAATAATGTTGAATACGCAGCTGATTGGAGTGGAAATGGCAGAATTTGGATTGTGTGTATCGAGGTGGAAGACGTGAGTTTCTCTGACAAGCCCATGGCTGAAATCTGACAGGATTCACTCGGATCAATGAACGGCTTTTCCACTCTCTCTGAAGTCTTTTTAATCATCTGCATATAATTTTTTTCAATGTAACTCTGTATCAAAAATTTATACAAACTCTTTTTTTATAGCTCTTTTCTTCTTTTGCTGAGGATATTAATATTCTGAGCTGGTTAGACTGGAGGTCATCGCTGGAGATGGCGCTTGCGCATGATTCAAGGAGGGAGATTGGGATGAAAGTTTAGAAATTACCTTTAAGTTATTGCTAAATGTACTTGATATAAAAGTCAATCCACAAAGATAATCTTAATGGTACATAGCCGAAAAAGCCTGCCTGAACCAGGGTGGGAAAAAAAAAATTTCCCCCAAGCAGGTAAATGTTTGTTTTCTATTTATCTATTGGTTTGGCTGGTGACCATCTTAAATGATCACTCATGTGTCAATTCGACATAAAAAAATTAATCCTCACCCAACATTTCTTCTTGTTCGAGAAGCCATTTCACTTGTATATGTCAAAACTGGGAAGAAAAGACTATCGTAACTTGTGTTTTTTGTGATTTTCAACCCGCTTTGTATTGTTACAGTGTCAGAAGTATATGTAAATGAACAATGTTTACTCTTACTCTACATTACCTAAACTGAGGAATTCATGTATATTTGTCAGCAAAAATGTTTTGACAGCTGCAGGGCTTTTGTGAGAACTAGAGATTATACTTTCGCATTTTTGTATCTCCACCCATCGACAGG
Organism: Zacco platypus; assembly: GCA_038088235.1. NCBI lineage: Eukaryota > Metazoa > Chordata > Actinopteri > Cypriniformes > Xenocyprididae > Zacco > Zacco platypus. The sequence continues at coordinate 19,783,228 of CM076081.1, read as the reverse complement.
CACACTGTAAATTTGAATAACTTGGCAAAACTCAAATAAATTGAGGTAATCAGTTACATTAAAATGTTTAAGTTTAAGTAAGCTGAACTGGCAGATTATTACTTTGTATTCATAAATTATCACTCTCAATTTAAATATTTTAGTAGAAACTTGCTATCTTAAACTAGCTAATTCAGTAAATGTTAACTTGCTCGTTGGTAACACAATGCTTTAATAGCATTAGCACAGCACAGCATAACAATTTCTGAATGAGTACAGCAATAAAGAACATTTGGTTACACTTTATTTTAAGATGTCAGTATTACAGTGTAATTATGCATTTATGTACTGAGTAATAATAATTAACTACATGTACTTACTGTAAGGATAGGGTTGGGGAATTGTTTTAGGGTTAATTGCAAGTAATTATGCATAATTTATAGTTATTACAGTACTACAGTAACTGCTGTACTATTTAATATTAATCTTGCAAAAATAACATTATATAACTTATATTTTATCATATACTCTCCCCCTTTTGAATGTCATGGCAAAGCATGCTGGGAATTAGAAATCCTAGGCCAGTTTCAGTTCAATTTAAGTTTGTCTAAATTAAAAGAAATAAGTTCATAAAACTTAAAACAATGAAACAATTCAGATTACTTAAAATGTTTTGTGAACTCATTAGAAAAAGAAAGTTGTAAATACTCATAAAAATTCATTTGATTGAACTAATTTGTTTAATTTAAGTTTACCCTATTCAAGCCAATTAATTATTTTGAGGATTATGGTTTACAGTGAGGGTAATTAACAGAACATTTATTGTTGGGTAGGTTTAGCACTGAAAAGTGTATCATACTTGTCAAATAGCATTAAAATGGTAAAAATGGAACACTATGACAACAGCTTTTTTACCTGTACGTGACAGCGGTTTGCATATATCTTACTAAGTGTATAGCATAGCAGATTGGTATGAGTGACAAAATGCCCAGTGCATTATGGGTGTTTTCCTACCTATTTCTTTTCTCTAGTCAGGAGGCACCGATTTCAAACATTTTTTCACCTTTCTACTGCATAGGCAGCCAAATTCTATTGAAAGCCCATTTTGCCAGCGGTGAAGTACCCTTTTAAGTACACATAGCCATGAAAGTGTGCTTAAGTACACTTGAGTGGCCTTTTATTTTATTAATATTACATTATCTGCAAGTACAGTTTTTTAAAAATATAAATTTAAGAGTTGAAAAACACAACAAGTGCACATTCAGTACAATTAAGTGCACTTCTTTTTCAACAAGGGTGGTTACAGTTTTTTCATTTTTGGGTGAATTATTCCTTTAAGACCATCTTGAAATTTAAATTTGGTCTAAGCTGTGTCAATGAATTGCTAAAGGGCTTAGTAAAATGGTAGGCTTGGGTATCTTTTAACATTAAACCGAAGGATGCAACCATGATGATGGTGATAATATTTTGCCATACCAGATGTTAGTGTCAGGCTGCAGCAGAGCATTAATACGGTTCACAATCCAGCTGAAGAGCCGTCCATACAGGGCTTTAGACATGGCGTCTCTCACATCAGTGGCCTTGTCCACGGTGTTGGTGCGAATGATGGTTTCTCCTCGAGTTACCACGCAGTGGGAGGTCAAAGCTTCCTGAAGCTCCTCAGAGCCAATACTGAGCAGAGCGGCCGCTGTCCGCAGCAAATACAGAGAGAAGAACATCAGGAATGGATTTGCAACTCTTGTCTTTTGTCGCTCATATGCCAATTTACTACTGACACATTGGTGAGATTTATGTCATGAGGAAAATGTGGGTTCTGTAAATGCATACCTAGAAACTAACATTCATGAATACAGCTTTCACATTATTTAAATAGGGCACTTACCATCATCTAAGGCCTCAGAGTTGGGCACCTCACTCTTGTCGCTCTGATGTTGGGAGCTGGTGGATGTGAACTCAATATTTCCAGTATTTAAAATTGCTGCTAGAATTCTGTACACAGAATTCACTTCCTGTATAGATATAAAATTTTATGCAACAAACATGGAAGAAAGCCTGTTGAACCAAAAAAAAAAAAAAAAAAAATCCTATCATAATTTACTCACCTTTATGTCATTTCAAACCTGTATGACCTTCTTTCTGCTATGGAACATAAAATGAGATATTCTGATGAATGTTAGTATCTAAACAAGTTTGGATCCCCCATTGACTTTCATTTTATGGACAAAAAAACTCTGGTACATATTTTTTATGTTCCACAGCATAAAGAAATTAATATGTTTGGAATGACATGAGGGTGTGTAAATTCATTGTTTAGGGAACTGTCCCTTTAATATAATTATTGCATATGATTAACAAATATAAATCAGGATTTCAGCTGTACCTCCTCTGTAAATCCTATGATACGGAAACAGTCCTGAATGTCTTCAAATTGGTCCTTGTACAGTTTGCTAGAGATGATGTCTTGCATTACTTTACCATTAACACAATCAATATATCTGAAACACCGGAAAAGTAACATGAATCTTTGTCAGTAATATTGTAGGTACATTAACTAAATCTATAATTACACATCTGAGTTTATATAAACGCAAGAACCTGGGGGCAGTTTTGTTGGGTAGCCTGTATTTCTTGAGGTTGTCTTGGTGGTAGAGACCAGCATAGATATAATAAAATATGTGGAAGTTTTTCTCGCCCCTGCAAAAGAAAATATAAGATGTGAAGAATAATAAGTGAAAACCAAAATGTGGGAAAGAATTGTTAAAAAGTTTAAAGTCAACATGACACAAATATTGACTGGTCTTATGGTGAACAATTCAGATCGTTATACACACATTATAATTCCAAAGAAAATTGTCCGCTACTCCTCGGAAATTCATTTTCTTTGTTAACTGATGTCAAACACCACTTTTTACTATCCAATCAATCCCCTATAGGTAAAATCATAGCCTAAATGTTTTGCTTGTTAATATTATGTTACACTCAGAAATATGTCACATTACAGAAGTAAAATGGTTGCACGTTGACTTTAACGTTCTTATGGCCACAGATCTAGGCAAAATGGTTTCTCACGTAGCCTGTTTGATGACTCTTGATTTTTCCAGAAGATACTCTGAGATCTTAGCACCCATCACCGCCCCCGTTGGTGTGAACTTCATCTCCAAGTACTTCCCAAAGCGGCTTGAGTTATCATTAATGGCCGTGCATGCATTGCCAAAGGCCTCCACCAGGGGATTCACTTGAAGAATCTTCTCACGAAGTGTACGATTATTAGCCTTGAAATAGAAAACAACAGATGATGTTTGAAGAGTCTGACCCAGATTTTTAATCTGCAAATTTTACAACCATAGTTCATTATGTCACTAGAGGGAAAATCATCAAGAATCCCATAATCAAACATGAAAGCTTAGCTAGTGAAGTTATTTCTTTGAAGGATATGAGTATGTATTAATTGTATTAGGGAGTGTATCAAAGGTGTGAGCACACAACCTTGCCCAGAAATGTGAGATGTTGGACGATGAGGTGGGCACTCTCCGTTTTACCAGCTCCACTTTCTCCACTAATGATTATACACTACACAGACAAAAACAAAGAAAACATATAAACACTCATGAATGTACAGAGCACGCACATTCATAGATTAACATACCCAGAAGCACCAATAAGATGGTGTTTTCCCCCCAAACAGGAACATTTAAGGCCAATTCGCACCGCACCGACAAATACTGACACACGAGTCACAGAGAGTCAAGAGATCCACAACTACATACGTGTAACCAATATTTTCAGGCAAGTTTATTAGATGGATAATATAGTATCATATATATTTTCATTGTATTAAACTATTGAGGGAAAGATAAAAATACTAACCTGAAATAGCCATCAATCTGATCCCTCATGTTGGGGTTGATATAGCTTACACCGGTTTTGAAACTTTTTTTAGTGCGACACATCAAAGGCATATACAACCATTTGTAGCTAAACCAGCCAAAACTAATTCATTTAAAACTAAACTTAGGTTAAACCTGCGTTGCTCTCACGTTTATACCTCTCTCTTTCGGCACAAATCCAAATATTTCCATTCTTTGGATGCTATACTTACTATTTATTATGTGAAGTCCTTCATGTGCACGTTCCAGTATTGATAGAAAAAAATAATCCTCTTCACATGAGTAATAATGTCAACACCACAGAAGAGCAGTGCTCTTGCTGAACGGCACAGATTGCATTACGTAAAATTTAAATTGAGTATTGTAACTTTTATGTTTTACAATGAACAAACTGCGATGTCACGTTTGCTGTGCTTTGTTGTGTGTGCGTGAGTCGCCGGCGCGATCAAACCACAGTCTTTGCAAGGGACTTGGTCATGGCAGGGTTACGGATAGGGTTAGAGTTAGGGTTAGGAACTCGTCATGGCAACGGTTCGCGGCCAGGTCAGATTAAGTCAGAGTTTGTTAGCATTTGTTGGAAAACCATACCACACTGATCAGACATTCCACGACCCAACAAACGCCGATTAAACATGTTCAGTCAGGTGAAAACAAACTCTGACCAACTCCAACAGACACTGACAGGGGTATCACACCGGTCCAACAAACTCCAACAGACATGTTTGTTGGCGTTTATCGGTGCGGTGTGAATTGGCCTTTACACCACATAATGTTATAACACAGTAATTTGAGATGTGGTAGAAATAAAGAGATAAAAAGAGATCAAAGTCACAATAATCTTTTTTTTTTTCAGTAGCGGAAACGGGTTCTACACCTTCATTTGAGTCCAGCTGTGTTTGATTATACTGATTGGACTTAATTGGTAAAGCCACACACCTGTCTATATAAGATCTTACAGCTCACAGTGCATGTCAGAGCAAATGAGATTCATGAGGTTAAAGGAACTGCCTGAAGAGCTCAGAGACAGAATTGTGGCAAGGCACAGATCTGGCCATGGTTACAAAAAAATTTCTGCTGCACTTAAGGTTCTTAAGAGCACAGTGGCCTCCATAATCCTTAAATGGAAGACGATTGGGATGACCTGAACCCTTCCTAGAACTGGCCGTCCGGCCAAACTGAGCTATCGGGGGAGAAGAGCCTTGGTGAGAGAGGTAAAGAAGAACCCAAAGATCACTGTGGCTGAGCTCCAGAGATGCAGTCGGGAGATGGGAGAAAGTTGTAGAAAGTCAACCATCACTGCAGCCGTCCACCAGTCGGGGCTTTATGGCAGAGTGGCCCGACAGAAGCCTCTCTTCAGTGCAAGACACATGAAAGCCTGCATGGAGTTTGCTAAAAAACACCTGAAGGACTCCAAGATGGTGAGAAATAAGATTCTCTGGTCCGATGAGACCAAGATAGAACTTTTTGGCCTTAATTCTAAGCGGTATGTGTGGAAAAAACCAGGCATTGCTCGTCACCTCTCCAATACAGTCCCAACAGTGAAGCATGGTGCTGGCAGCATCATGCTGTGGGGGTGTTTTTCAGCTGCAGGGACAGGATGACTGGTTGCAATCGAGGGAAAGATGAATGCGGCCAAGTACAGGGATATCCTGGACGAAAACCTTCTCCAAAGTGCTCAGGACCTCAGACTGGGCCGAAGGTTTACCTTCCAACAAGACAATGACCCTAAGAACACAGTTAAAATAACGAAGGAGTGGCTTCACAACAACTCTGTGACTGTTCTTGAATGGCCCAGCCAGAGCCCTGACTTAAACCCAATTTAGCATCTCTGGAGAGACCTAAAAATGGCTGCCCACCAATGTTTACCATCCAACCTGACAGAACTGGAGAGGATCTGCAAGGAGGAATGGCAGAGGATCACCAAATTCAGGTGTGAAAAACTTGTTGCATCTTTCCCAAAAAGACTAATGGCTGTATTAGATCAAAAGGGTGCTTCTACTAAATACTGAGCAAAGGGTCTGAATACTAAGGACCATGTGATATTTCAGTTTTTCTAATAAATCTGCAAAAATGTCAAGAATTCTGTGTTTTTCTGTCAATATGGGGTGCTGTGTGTACATTAATGAGGAAAAAAATGAACTTAAATGATTTTAGCAAATGGCTGCAAAATAATAAAGAGTGAAAAATTTAAGGGGGTCTGAATACTTTCCGTACCCACTATACATATATAGGTGCTGGTCATATAATTAGAATATCATCAAAAAGTTGATTTATGTCACTAATTCCATTCAAAAAGTGAAACTTGTATATTATATTCATTCATTACACACAAACTGATATATTTCAAATGTTTATTTCTTTTAATTTTGATGATTATAACTGACAACTAAGGAAAATCATAAAATCTTATGCCGGGTTCAGACTACATGATATCAGCTTGATTTTGGCATGATCTGTTTGATGTAGGGTCGTGTGATTCATAAACGACAATGGGCGGCGGGAAGCAAGAATTGATTGTTGCATCTCGTATAATGTGTCATGCTGGACTAAACATAAACTGACGCCGCATCTGCAACGCTTCTTGATGTCACAACTCTTGTTTCTGGAAGTCAGTCACTAGTTTCGCATATCATGCATGTCGTTAAAGACAGCAAGCGATGAATGGTCGGGAAGCAACGTGTAATCTGACATGTTTCTTGTTCACAACGTGACAAGAATTTAGGAGTCAAACTCATAATCTGACGCAGTGACTTTCATAACAGACAAAAATATTGTGTAGTCTGAACCCAGACAAACAAAACTAGTGTAAATACCTGTTGAAAAAGAGAGCATATGTGAATTACACACAAGTACCAAAAAAAGCTTACTATGTCGGGGGACTATGTTAGATAAACTCTGTACTGTTTTAGAAATGAGAGCGCAGACACACAGAAAGCTGTACCTGGTCTTTGGAGAGGGTGACCATGCTCTGATAGGCTGCATCAGCAGTGGCAAAGATGTGCGGGGGGTTAGTGGAGCGTTTCATCCCATGATAGAGCTTTGAGAACTGAGAACAGAGGGATTTTCAGACAGGAAACACCATCTTAGTTCACTCTCTACAAGGAAACTTTGATTCGGAAAGCCAACTACAAGTGGATGCCAAATGAATTATACATTTAATAAAAAATGGTATCCATTAGACATTAATTATGTCCTGTTTCACAGTCTGATGTTGCTCCTCTCACCTGTGGAGAGTAGATGTTGAGGTTCTGGAAGGGGTTAAGGGCTATGAGGATATCACCAACATACGTGTAGATCTGCAGCTCCAGATATCGCTTCTGAAGATGTGTAATGATTGTTTCCTATAAAAGAGATGCTGGAGGTGGAAATGTTTCTTTGTTGTTTATACTACCAGAGAGTCACAGAATTCAGATAATTTGAGTGGACAGTTTAGTAATAGCTTGTAATTGGAATTCGTTACATTTTAACATCAAAAATGAAATGGCATTTGCAACTCATTTTATTTTCATGATATCAGGTATTTTTAATGGAGCTCTGTTATTCTTTGGAATTACATGCATTGATCGTGTTCAATAAATCCAGGAATGTGTATTATGAAAGTAAATTAGATTTCAATACATTTTGAATACATGTTGACTCTAGATCTGAAAGTAAAAATTTAATGATTAAGAAAACAAAATCCTTTGCTTAAATTCCAGCTAGATCATCTAAATACCTCATCTAAAACCTCTAGGTTCACCAGATCATCATCAGGACAGATCTCAATGATAAGGGTTTTCCGAGTGTTGATCCGCTCATGCCTATAAAAGACAATACACCAATGTTACAGCCCCCAACAATATTGAAAAACAACATAGATCTATTCAATCATAAACAATTATTATTATTTTTTTTCTTTTAGGCAAATGCAAAACTTAGTGCCACAATTCTAAGGCATTGTGGAGGTTGCCAGTGTGTCGCTATGCAATTTTTATGGTGTTCTGTGGGGTTGTGGTGTTCTAGGTCAGGGGTGTCCAAAACGATGTAGGGAGGCAGAAGTGAAGGGATGGAGGCAGGATGTGGCAAAGCGATGGTGATGGGAGAATGGCCGATGGAACTGAGCATCGTCACAGGTTCAGGTTCACTACAAATGAAATAGTACCCCTATAGGGTATATTTTGGACACAGGGCAGGTGTTGAGACAAATTGAAGCTAAACTCTGCAGGACAGTGGCCCTCCAAGAGCAGGACAGAACTGGTACCCCCTTGGTTGAAATCGCATTGCGTTTAGATCATGTTAAATTGCGTGGTGGTAGGGGTGTGTGTGTGTGTGTGTGTGGGGGGGGGGGGTACTAAGCCCTCTCAAGCCCCCCTTGATGCCAGGCCTGTGGACACCCCTGTTCGAGGGGTTTTTTACTGGCCCCCAAATCTCTTTTATATTTTAGTCTCGAAACCTTCAATGTACACTATCATTCAAAAGTTTGGTAATATCTTTAAATGTATTTGTCTCTGATGCTGACCTAGGCTGCATTTACTTGAAAAAAAAAATACACAAAAAACATTTTAAGAAAAAAACGGTAATATTGTGAAATATTATTACTATTTAAAATAACAGTTTTCTATTTAAATATGTTGTAAAATGGCACTAATTCCTAAAATCAGAATTTTCTACATCATTAATCTTCAGTGTCACATGATCCTTCAAATATCATTATAATATGCTGATTTGCTGCTCAAGAAACATTTCTGATTATTATCATTGTTGAATGTGATTTATTTTTTCAGGATTCTTTGATGAATAGAAAGCTCAAAAGAACAGCGTTTATTTGAAATATAAATCTTTTGTAACATTATATGTATTTATATGTCTTGAGTGTCATTTTTGATCACTTGAATCTGCCCTTGCTAAATAAAAGTATTAATTTCTTTTAAAATAAATAAATACATAAATACATACATAAATCTTACTGACCACAAACTTTTAAATTATAGGCTAAGTCTTTTATCATCCATCTGGTTAAAAAAATTAATTCTGATCAAATGTAATGGCACATCTCAATAAGCCGCATAATTTGAGATATCATATACTGTATGTCCACAGCACAAATGGTGTGTAGAAATAGTTAGTTACATGAAATGTTAATACTTAAGTGTTAGAGGTTTGTTCATGTCCCTAACCCTAAGTATTATGAACAGTAATAGTGATGCTTTCCTTATGCTAACCCCAAAAAACTACAATGTATGCAGTATCAGGGTCTATGCGGGTCTATTCTCTGGGGTTTAAAGGCTATTATAGCGTTTAGTGAATGCACTTCATCAGGGTTTGACCCTCTATTGTATTTCTGACCTTTAGATCATGAGGAAGCAGCTGCTCTTTTCACAGCTCTTAAAAGCCATCGGGCCCCGGGGACATGACAGCGTACAGACGTGATAAACTGTGCTTTATGTGTGCAAGAAACAGACAGAAAACAGAGTGTGTGTGGCGCTGTTTCTGTGTGTATCAGTGTTCCCTCACTCTGTAATCACTTCACTGATATTTGCCATCAGTGACTAAACAGAGAGAGCACAGCCAAGCTCATAATCTCATTACGTCTCTCTCGCTGTCACTATCAGGCTAGCAGATTATAAGTGGCCTGGGGAATGAGGGGCTAAGATCTGGCAACCTAGTGACTGCTTATTCACAATCACAGAGCACCCCTACTTTCTCAGAACAAGTCAAAATTGTCACTCAAACTAGACACTCAAGAACAAGAGTAGTGTATATACTGGCCTGATCAGTGTGTCTCAGTCATGTGGAAATGAAGGAAATTTGTAAATTCCTTTTTATCGCATTGAGTTCATCAGGGTTAGCTTAATTCAGGACTGTCCTCATCTAACCCTGACTCAGAGAGATTAACACTCTAGTAGTAGAATTAGGATGTATCTTTGTCCAGAATAAATCTCCCAAGCAACAAACCCAACATAACCCCAAATGCACAATTCAATTGATTAAAGTGAATGAAGGTGTCATTTATTTAAAGGGCATTTTTATATTAGCCTTATGGAAAATCATGGCTTCCTGTTTAAACCTGTTTTGTTCAGTTAGTCTAAAAGCTAATAACACTTCCAATAGTCGAAATTTAAAGAACCCGTTGATGTGCAGAACATAACTGGCTGGCTTTACTGACTGCAGAAATGATTGTGGGTTTTCTTAATTTCTTAGTGCTTTGTTTATTTATTTTTAGAACATAACAGAAAATATGACAAATACAAAAGATTTCCATTTTAAATAAATGCTGTTCTTTTGAACTTTCGAGATAGAGAGATAGATAGATAGATAGAGAGAGAGAGACAGAGAGACAGATAGATAGATAACATTGATAATAAGAAATGTTTCTTGAGCAGCAAATCGGCCCATTACAACGATTTCAAGGATCATGTGACAGTGAAAATGTAAGTAATGTAATGCTGAAAATTCAGTTTTGCGATCACAGTAATAAATTACATTTTAAAATACATTATAATAGAAAACAGTTCTTTTAAATTATAATAATATGTCACAATATTCCTGTTTTTACTGTATTTTTGATTAAATAAATGCAGCATTGATGAACATAAGAGATTTCTTTCAAAAAACTTACTGACGGCAAACTTTTGAATGGTTGTACTGTAATTATTTTTTGTTTTGGCGGAGTCAATACAACAACAAATATAGATTTCAACTATAGAATCATGCTGTTCTACAAAAAACATTTTACACTGTTCAACAAATAAAAATGTCAGTGTGAGTTAATGTTATAACTCAAATACTATGAATACTATAGGCAGGGCTGTCATTTAAATTCACAAGGCCTGAGACAAAATTTAGAGGGCCCTCTCTCCCCTCGACAAGATCTGCAGATTTTGAGGGGTCTAAATGAGAATTTTAGATGAGAAGCCTGTGGCAACTCTTTCGCTATGTTTTACTGTCTCATCATCTATAACAGCATCAGAAATATCCGTTTTACTTAAAAGCTGTCAATGTGCTGCCATCCAAACTGAATCTAATGCTCCTGTATCCCAGGCTCTCAGGATAAACCTGAGAAGTTTCATTCCTCCACAGATAACACTGCCATCTGCTGGAAAGAGGAAACCCTCAACTCACAGGTGATAGATGACACAGTATTATAAAAAAAACTCTTAACCGGCACAAAGCGATTCATATATTTCTAGACTGTCAAAACAGCAAGTCTCACTGTTTCACATTTAGATGTGATAAATCCACTGCGACAGCTCTGCATCTACAGAGGACAGTGATAAACGCGAGTCAAGCTCCTCACAATGACCGCTGTCATGGTCAAGGCTGCCAGATCTTTGGTCTGACCCTGAGAGGAATCAAAAACTCCTGAAACCATTTCAAAATGAAAATATAGGATTGACAGGCTATTATAAAACTAGTGGTGATGTTCAATGCGCTGCCTTTTTTAAAACATGCCGCAATGTATTTTTCTGCTGCTCATGAACATATCGATCTCATTTCAGAAAAGAGCTGAGAGGTCACTTTACACCTGCGGTTTGTGTTGTGGGTAGGATGTACCTGGTCTTGGTCCTGCTGCCCATGTCCTGTTGTTCACGGATGAGGACGGACAGCCGTTGCCTGAGCGACGTGTCTTTTCCATGAGCCTGTTTAATGAACGGATGCTCCAGCAGATGCGTTACTGATGGACGTGTCTCAAAATCTTTTATCAAACACCTGTAGATAAAAGACGAGACGAGAAGAATAACATAAGATGTGAAAAGAGCAAAAGACAAACATAAAGAAAGAGAGCAGAGAAACAAGCAATGTGACAAACTACACATATAACAGAAGTTTTCCATAAACGACAGCAAAATAAACATGAAAAATGAGCAATGCAGGATAGAAAGATCCAGTATAATCATGTAAAGGCCTTCAGCAAGGTAAGGCATGTCACCTGTACATCTTCATATAGCTCCAGTCTCCGATACGCTTCACAAAAACCTCTCTGGGGTCTGAACTGAGCATCTGACCAGCCGCCTCGCTCTGTCTTGCTCTCATCACCATAGTATCAAGTGTAAACACTCTTATCATGTGTCTTCAGGCCTGTCTCTGTTGACTGCACAGTGGCCTACGGCTCAGAGACTGTGGTTACCTGTTGACCATGGCTTAGGACTCCATTTTTATAATACTTATGATCTCTTTAACCTGAGTAATTTCCATCCACAATATGTGTTTTGTAGCTATGACCTTGTGGAAAAACAAATGCTCTTAATTGTATTGTAGTGCAACTTAATGTGCGCTTGTGGTGTATTTAAAATCTTAAAAGTATATTTTTAAAAAAACTGTACAGTGAATATATTATTATTGAAATTAAAGGCCACTTATGTGTACTTAAAGAAAGAACACATGGCTGTGTTTTTAACAGACTTGAGCTCTTTTACAAACATGCTTTTAAAAAGTGCACTTTGTAATAATGTCAAATTAATTGTTTTTCTTTAAAGTACATTTTAAATTATGATTTGATCATCTTTTGTCATACTTTAAAGAAGTGCAATTATTTTGATGTGCTGACTAACATAATAAAGCACATGTAATGTACTTGACTATCATTTTTTATATCTATATTTGCAGTGTGTTATTGAGAATTAAAATTAATGTATTTTAACGTACTAAATTGCAACTGTCTTTACAAATTTGAATGGAAATTGCATTAAAGTTAGCTTTACACATTATACGTTATTTAAAGGACAACAGAAGTAATTATAAAATTATTTAAAGATGTACTTAAAGGGTTAGTTCACCCCATAATGAAAATGTTCCCATAATTTTACTCACCCTCAAGCCATCAGAGGTGTATAGGACTTCCTTTTTTCAGCCAAACACAATAGGAGTTATATTAAAATATACCCTGGCTCTTCCAAGCTTTATAATGGGAGTGAAAGGTAACTGAGATTTTGAGCTCAAAAAAGGCCATCCATCATAAAAGTAATCCATTCGACTCCAAGGGGTTAATAAAGCCCTTTCGAATCAGAAAGTTGCATCTTTGTAATAAAAATATCCATATTTATAACGTTTAAAATTATAATCACTGCCTTCCAGTAATGACTGTACGCAAGTCGAGTTCTGACGGAAGAGTGACCTCCGCGAAAAGCACAACAGATATATTCACCTCAGAGAAGGAAGTACATGGAATGTATTTCATGTTGCGTTTTTATTAATCATGATTTCTTACAACTTGTGTACTTTTTTTGGGGCAAGTCAGAGTGAACTGCGGTACTAATAGAGTCTCATGAATATGCAGTCATGCACAGAAGACCAACAGCCAAGGTCATGATTTCTGTTAATACATTAAATTTCAGTTTGTTTTTCACCAAACCCTATCGTATAACTCCTGAACACTTGGAATATGCGACACGTCGCATGGGATCATTCTGTGATACTGTGTGTCATTTTTTTAACAGCTTGTCCATTCATTTTAGGGTTAACTTGTCAGGGTTCTGTCACTTTGGTTGGGTTTATTCTTGGTTTGGTGACAGATCTCTGACACTCCTATTGTTTTGTCTTTGTGTACGTGTGCGGTTTCGAGTTCGCTCTGTCCATACGCTATTGATTATGTTGTACGTGCAGAGCACGATGTTCGGATCCCGGCACTTTGTCTAGTTCAGTTTCGGTTCAGTGTCGGTGTTCGGATATTCATGCTCCGTGTTTTGTTTCTCTTTGTGAGTGCACGAGTTGAGTGTTCATTTACTCACGGCCGCATGCTTTCGTGTTTTCTTGTTTTGTTTAGTACACTGGTGTGTTTTTCAGCAGCTGTGTGCTTTTACATTACCGTTTAATGTGAACACGCAGTCTATGAGTTCTCATTGGCTCCAAGCTCGAGTCATGTTTTGTGTGAGCACATGGCTTTGTTTCTTTATTTCTATGTGCTCCATAATATGTGTCTTACCCCCAACCTTTTTGTTACCTGATTACTGGTTTAATTGTCCCACCTGCTCTCCCTCGTTACGCTCCATATTTCCTTTCCTATTTATTCCCCTTGTCTTATCTAACCAATGCTGGTTCATTCTGAATCCCTACTAAGCTTCCAGTTGCCGGTTGTTCTAGTCTAGTTTGTGGATCTGCCTACTTTCCCTGTTGTGTTTTGTTCATTTTGTTTTGCCCATGGGGCATTTGTTTCCCAGTCCTGCTGGCTGACATCTGGGTTTGTTTTTTGTACTGCATTTATTTGTCAATTAAGATCTTTTTGAGCTTCTCTGGCTGCACTGAGTTTGGGTTCTGTCTGCAAATCCTGACAGAACTAACCCTTTAAGTGTATTATTTCTGCAATAAGTTCTTCTTTAAAAAAATATGTTAAAGTGTACATTGTTTTCACAAGGACAGTGAATTTAGTTTTGCAAAATGTCTTTTCCCATATTCTCCTCATCTGTCCAGTTTGAATTTCTTTACTTGTTTTTCCTTATTTTCCATAAAGCAAAGCACAGTGTCCATTTTAGGATTTACTAAATAGGGCAAACTAGCGCAGGAACGTAATTCCAAAAAAGCAGGTATGAGTGTGGAAAGTTCTGCGTGTGATCTACTGACGACGTGCAAATTAAAGAACAGGCAGATCATTTCGATAATGAACAATGCAATCTACCAAGAGCAGCACAAATTAGCCTCTGGTTTAAGACATGCTTTCTTGGGGGTGGTAAATAATGGTGCAAATACCAGAAAATTGACTAGCGCAAACTCTCCTCCCATAAATTTTGCGTCTGAAAGAGAAACTCCAACAAATGCATATGCAATAAGCATACAATAACTGTGTCCATGCCCTTTCCGTGCAAATTATTCACTGCATGTCTTTAGTAAATCCTGACAGTATTTTTTTAATGGCAAAAGAGGCCCTATATCTCAGTGGCCTGCTTTACTCTAGACTGAAACTGCTGCTGTGCTGAGACCAGCCCATCTAGACCCCATTAAACGCAGTAGATTAGGCCCAGGGGTCTGTCATTAGCGCACGGCATGGCTGAGGGTCTGAACAGCAGGCGGCTCTGATAGCAGAGGGGAAGCCATTCAGCTGCACAATTACAGGCGCATTCATAACACAGCAACAACAGCGAGCAGTTATACACACAGCCAGAGAATAAACAGCCGGCACCTCGTGATAACACGGTGTCCTCGTACACTTACTGAAGCACCACACAAACTCTCACACACACACACACACACACACACACACACACACACACACACACACACACACGCACACACACGCACACACACGCACACTGACAGGATTTATGGGGCAGAATTATTTGTGATCTAATGGTCCTCAAAACCCAGTTTTTAGTGTGATGTCTATAAAAAGCTTTATCTGGGCTGAAGACGACTTATTGTGCCAAACACAAATGCTGAGTGATGTATTGCCATTTTTTGTATTAATATATGTGGATTTTTTACACTGTATTTACTTCATGATCACATCATAATTAGACAAATAGAATTCTACAAACAAATGTCAGGTTTTTTTAAATAATGACACAGGAGCATGCTGTGGTCAGTAAAGCCTATTGAACTCACTAAATACTCCCACAGACAAGAGCAATGGACTCAATGCACTCCTACTGCCTAGGTGTTTTTTGTTTTTTTAAAATTAGAAAATGCTATGCAAGCTTCTGGTATCCTTTACATGCAGTCTGCTAGCAATCACATCATTTACTACATGGCACAAGCTGATTAACCTCTGCTGATTCTGCTGCCAATGAGATTGCTTGCTCAACATTTAAATAGTCTGGTTCGGTTTCTGAGATAAGCTAGTCCTTTAGCAGGCTATTAGAGCTCCTCTGAACACCTCCACCTCCCCCAGCTCCACCTGTCTAGATCTGCTACAAGATTCATGAATGTCTATTCATGCAGCAGCATCTATATTAGTAAGTCCATATTTGCTCCGGCAATACCAAACACATTAACATTAGCTATGTTTAAATACAAAGTTGCATATTTAACTTATTAAACGGAATAAATGCTGTAATGTTACCTTACATTCAGATGTTTGGGAACACAATCATGTGATATGCTTCTGAGAGGGAATTAAACTAAATCATTTTGATGACAGACTTTGGCTAAGGCATTTCAGAATGATCAACCAACATTTGAGATGCTGTGCAATGCAATGAAATTGAGCGGCTGGTTAGTCCAGTTATCCAATCGCATCCACTGTTGAAAGTGAATGCGATTGGATAAAGTCAAAAGTCAAGTGAGTTTTCTGTTCTGCATTGAGGGATTTATTCAATAAATGTGTTTCCATTGTAGTTTATGTGAACATCTACTTATCGAATAAAATCTGATACGCTTAATTGAGAGCAGAAGTTTTTTATGCATATTTTTAGACTAATGTGCATTTTGGTGCTTCCATCCGGTGGTTTTAATGAGATATCCCAAAAATGTGCATGACACAGGTGGATAGCTTTTGTCATATCCATTAACATGATAAAACTATTAAGAGAGTTGTCATAACTGAAATGAGTAATGAGTTCCAAAAGCTTTAAATAGCTTTAATTCAAGACTTAATTTTCACAAAATTTCCATAGGTTAAATGCGCAAGCCATCATACACAGAGTTTATTCACCACAACATTTTTACGTATTAAATTTGATTCTCATCTGAAAGTCTGCATGAAACAGAAGTGGCTGCTGACTTCTGTATTATGATGGATTTCCCAGAGATCAAACAAGACAAAAAAAAGATGAGCCTGATTTTTTTCCATAGGTTTTTGATTGAATTGTGAAAAGTGAAAATCTGAATTAAATGATGGATCAGTGGTTCTCAAAGTTTTTTGACCTTGATGCCCCCCCTACTTACATATAAGAAAACCTGAGGAAATTAAGAGAGGATGTCAGAAAAACATTTTAAACATCCAGTCATTCTACAGTACTGAGCCTTCAAAACCTTGCTGATGCTTCCCTGGAATAACCTGCAGTTAAGTGCCTTGCTCAAGGGCACAATGGTGATAATTAATGGCTCATCCATTGTGGTACCAGAAAGAACAACCAACCTTGAGTTTTAACCACCACACCAAACCAGCCATTTGTATTGCAGATTGTACACATACAGTAGACACTCAGGAGCACTTAAAGAGCAGTCAGGATAAAATCCCACCAGCACACAGACACATGCTCAAACACACTTTATGAATATGACTCCGTCTGTGCTTTTAATTCATCAGGAGCGGCCAGCAGAGCCACCACACTGACAAATGAACAACTAACACAAATAAATGAGTCAATTAGCATTCTCAGCTCTCCTGCTGTGCACACAACATCACTCTCTCTGATGTTTTCATTCTCAATAATGAAATAATAATCTTGGCTTTTCATTGCTTTTATACATATAGGCACACACAGAGCTGGGCCTCTTTTATGTAGTCTCAGAAAGGAATTAGACCGTATCTGAGCATTGATGTGGGAAGTTCTCACTGCTTGATTTGCTCATACAGAAATAGCCAGAATTTGCCTTGTCACGTGAAATTACTGCTGAGCCTAGAGACTGAATGGAGGTAAAGTATTTAGACACTCAAAAATTAGAATGTCATTCAATTACATATCAAAAATATCAAGAGCCATTGGATAATACAAAGATAATGCTAAAGCAAAACATTTCACAAAAAAGAAGCTGTCGGGATTACTAGCTTTTTGTGTCGGATCTTGTTTTGATTGTTCTTTTGGTCTTGCATGTTCTCCTCCTGTGCTATCTGGTTTGGCTCCTCCTCCTCTTTTGCTCTTTTATCTGCTTGTTTCCCTGATTATTTGTCACCTCCTAATTTCCTTCCCTTTATTCCCTTTGTTAATCTTGTTTTCTTGCTGGTTTGTAATGCTTGGTTTCTCCAGTCTCTTGTTCTATGTCAGTTGACTAGCACTACTTTCTGGTCATCTGCAGATATGGCCCTAATGCTCGCTGCTCTACCCTGTTTGCTTTGTTTAGTGTTTTGTTCCTTTATGGCTCTTGCTTTTAGGTTCTCAGCCATTTGGCTGTAGTGTGGGCCTTTTGTGTTTTAGTATTTTGTTCCTTAAAAAGAATTATAGGCACCCATCGTAAATCGTAAACAAAGAAGCCTGTGAAAATAAATCGGCATTGTTTATTCTTTCGACTTTTTTTTTTTAAAATTCACAATCCCATCTCATTTCATTTAAGTAAAACAATTTATAATGGCAGAACATTTTTCTCTAATGTTGGCCACAATTAATGGCACCGTTTTATTAAATAGTTTTTGCAACCTCCTTTTGCCAAGATAACAGCTCTAAGTGTTCTCCTATAATGTGTGGTGAGTTTGGAAAACACCTGACAAGAGATCAGAGACCATTCCTTCATACAGAATCTTTACAGATCCTTCAAATTCAAGTCCATGCTGATACACTCTCCTCTTCAGTTTTCTATAGGGTTCAGGTCAGGGGTCTGGGATGGCCATGGCAGAACCTTAATTTTGTGCTCAGTGACAAATTTTTGTGTTGATTTTGATGTTTGTTTTGGATCTTTATCCTGATGGAAGATCCAATTAAGACCCATTATAGCTTTTCTAGCAAAGGCAGCTTTGTTTGATTTTTTTTATCTGTTGGTATTTGATTGAATCCATGATGCCATGTATCTGAACAAGATGTCCAGGCCCTCCGGCAGAAAAATAGGCCCACAACATTAAAGACCCAGCAGTATATTTAATCATACACATGGGGTATTTTTTATCCCCATGTGCACCAAACCCATCTGATGGGTTTGCTGCCAAAAAGCTCTGACAACTGAATATGCTGGAGTTTGTTTTTGGATGAGCAAGGATTTTTCTTGAATTCCTCCCAAACAACATGTGGTGATGTAGGTGCTATTTGATCATTTTTTGAGGCTTTCTGACCCAAGACTCAACTAATCTCTACAATTCAATTGAGTAACATCGAAAATGAGTACTTGTACTTTTACAGGAGAAATATTTCATTAGGGTATCTGTACTTTTACTCAAGTACTGGATTTGTGTACTTCTTCCACCACTGCTTGACCACGTAAAAAATAAAACCCAATACTAGTGGCAACACACATCAAAGTGAGAGTTTCCTCTTTACAGGAACAGAATGATGAAGCTGTTGTACTCACTGAGCAATGAAGTGGCTGAAACTCCTGCACCAGTGCTCGGGGTGCCGTAGGGTAGGCGATGGGTTCCTGCAGATAAAACACACAAAGACACAACAGGCTTGAATGAGACAGAAGCAAAAGTATTGGACTAACCTCATTCAATGATAGTAAATAAATTACAAATCTAAAGGGACAACTGTGATAGTTCAGAACAAATATCTGTTTGCATTCATCTCCTTACACAAAGAAAACCAGAAAACACAAACACGCCATTCAGGTACAGAACTGTGCCAAAGAACAGCTATTCAAAACAGCTCCTCTAGTATAAAAGGCTAGAAATCAAATACTTTTACCTCTCTTCAGTCCCACACTAAAATCAATATGTTCTCTCAACTTCTCTTTATGTCGTCACTTTCATACATTAAATGCAGATTTCAGGTTATAAATGCAGCATATTGTTACTGTGTTTGGTTTCGAACTGATGTTCAGGAGGAAGTGTTATTTAGTATCATTGATATACTATTATAGTTTTTTTATTAATATATGGAAGATTGTTTCTGCCATGGAATTAATCAAATTAAAATATAATTGACCCTCCGCAAAGACCTGCCCTCCTGCACAAAAGCCATGCGCTCTCACGCCACACATCATGTTCTCACAATGAAAAATACATTGCGGAGCAAAAAGGACACCGACAATGCATCGACAGACGAGACAGAGCAGGTTACTTTTGATATGAAACAGTTTAAACAATAAATACTGTATAGTGGCTCTTTAATGTGTCATGACAGATCACTGTAGCTCCTCAGTTCAAGCAGTTCATGATCTCTTCATACTAGTTCATTTATAGAATCAAATAAACATGAATGGACATCAGAAGGAATGTTGTTTCAAGCACAGAAAGACGTGAGTACACAATTTTCAAGTTCAAGTTTCAAAGTTCAAGTTCACCAACGTTAATCTACCAACTCCCCTGACTGCTTTGTCAGACAAAATGGCAGATTCGGGGTTATGATTGGTCAGATCGCCTGTCAATCAAACTGACATTTTTTCTCGCAATTCTGATTTTTTCTCTCAATTGCGAGATATAAACACACAATTGCAAGTTATAAAATACAATTCTGAGGAAAAAAGAATTCCATGTTTTATATCATAATTTCGAGTTTTACATTGTAAATTTTGTTTATCTGGCAAATCGGACTTTATACCTCACAATTAAGAAGAGGTAAGAAATTATGAGATAATTTTTTTTTTTTACCTTTTTTTAATTCTGTGGTGGAAACAAGCTTCCATAATTTTCTTTTTAATTTTAGTTTTAATTTTGTTGTGTGTTTTTATTCAATTTTTAAACTTGCCTATGTTTAGTCATTTAGTCTAATTTTTTAGTCTTAGTTTATTTATTTTCAGTTATTTTAGTACTTCAGCATAAACTAAACAAAAATGAGAAATAGCAACTAGATGACATAAAATAAGTTTATTTATTATAGTTTATTTTATTTTAAAAACATTTTTTATGGTTTTAGTTAAATTAGTTAACGATAACAACCCTGTCAGGAGGTCGATTTGGGGCCCACTCTCCTCAAGTGCAATCTAAATTTGTTTCTTTAGGCTGTGTATCCACCAAAGCGCTGTATGCTTGGGGTTCTTTCTGAGCACCAGGGGTTGAAAAAAATTTCAACTTTGGGTAAAACGCAGAGCTCATCACAGCCACTTTTCGCCCAGCTGTCCAATCACAGCCCAAGGGGCAGGACAAATACCAAAATCATCCACTCAATTAGCAATGCAACTTTTGTGCTGAAATGAACTTTGGAAATTATGTTGAAAAGTGTTTACTAACTGTGACCTCCATATCATTTTGTGATAACTTTGCATTCACGAAGGACAACACGTAATAATGACGAATAATAAAAAAAAAACATCTCTAAATTGTTTCAATAATCTTCACAAAAGAAACCTGTGTCAAGCTTAATCCAGCAATTAGACATTACATTTGTCAAAAGGACGTCTGACAGGGACGTGTACAGTATATTGCCATTATTATGAATTTAAGAGAAAGTCATTATTGGTGGCCTTCAATGATAACTGCAAGCTATTTTAATGTGTACTCCAAGAAATAAGGATTTATGCAGATATCGTCCAAAATCCCACTTTGCCTAAGGTGTTCCCGAACTTTTTAAGTGCACTGTATACATATAAAAAAAATATATATATATTTATATATACACACACATACTAGAGAGACCTATCCAATCTTTTGTTTTGACTTCCATTTTTGCATCCGACTGAGTGACAATAATGACTGAAATCTGTCAAACCTCACAACCCATCAGCACTTCAGATTTGAATTTTTGTTGCAGAGAAGCGGTTAAGCGAGTCTTCAGCTCTTCAGTAGAGCAGGTCGTATCTCAGAAGAGCTGCTGTATATCAGTTGTAAGTGTTTAAGTCTTTAAGGCACTGAGTGTGGGCCAGGGACGCGTCGGCCTGCTGTCGGATGACAAACGAGCCGCCCTGCCGAGTGTCTGGCAGGCAACATCTGTCCGCAGAGCTGCCGAGTTATGAGAGCGAATAATCCCACTGTCAGCTACACTCAGACAGAGCCATCTATTAACTCATACACACACTTTCACATGCCCATATATTAGCACACACACTCTCATAGGCTCATTTATTAACACACAAGCAGCTCTGAGTGGCTGTGATGCTTTGAGGCCTCAAACTCTAAGACAGTTTTAGGCCATCTAAGAAAACATAATTCTTAAGGACAACACGCTGGAAAATGTGTCTTCCTGAACAACGTACAATCCAGCCTCAGGATGTTCTTTGACTTATTGGAGACATTTGTACACTAAAATGTATATTTGTTTAAATCTATTCACTCAATCTCATTTTGATCTGTTTGCCAACTTACAAAAGTTTTTTTTGATTAAGTTTTAACTGTAGTATGTTATTCGGTGTAATGACTGGATCGATGAAACACACAATTGTTAAAGTTAATCTTCACAACCCCTCACCCATGCAGACACCATAATGTCTGGCTTACCCACTGAGAACTATGTGCACTCCACTGAGGACTATCACCCTTCTGCTTCGCTCATACACTTGAAAGACACTTAGGACATCGATTGTTCTCAATACAAGAATCATACATTCAGCCCATAGAAATGGAATCCTTTCCACTAATTCATTGACAATTTTGCTTAAATGAATGAACATGCATATCCCCAGTGTATTTTGTGTATTATTACTGTGTGTAAATTGTTCTTTTGTACATTGTATAGTGTTATGCATGCCTGATGATAGAACTACTAGATAATGAAGCCGATCTAAGTGGTGTTTCATATCAGAATACTCATCGTTTTATGACTCGCACTCACATCTCCATCTCTTAGAATGCATTGTATGTTATATTTATCAGAGTATAAATGGACAGGATCTGGCAGCTTACACCACTCATGCAAAAGAATTCACTTTCAAACAAAAGAACTCTTCTACCTGAGAATTTTCTCATTGGTCAAACCAAACCTCAAAGGCGTGACTTTTGTGGAATTTAAAAGGCAACTTCATAGTGACCACTCTCGTTGTTCTAGCTGATTCTATTGATTGCTGTTCAGGTAAGATCTCACTCGGTCACCAGCCGGCGGGCGGGCCTCATCAGCGAGCCATGCGCAACTTCCTCGACCACAACTGGGTCAAACTAACAGCACAAGTTCTTTGTTCTTTGTCACTGCACATAGAAGATATTGATTACAACTTCAACACCATCAGACTGAACCATCAAGAATTTCTCTTGAGACTACATATCCGGATGCTCTTCAACAAATGCCTTTGCAAGTATCGTACATTTGAACACTAAAGAGCAATTTAGTATTAAGTTGTGAACCCCTTTGTTAACAAAGGTGCTTTAAAGTGAGAAACTGATGGTTCTTCTAGCTCGTTAAATGACTCTTTTCATAGGTCTATTCCTCTGTTATGCCTCTGTTTAGTGCATTTTAAATGCACTAAATTGCAACTTCATCGTTACAAATGTGTAATTGCAAATATATTTAAATACTCAACTTACAAGTTTCAATAGAAATTACATTAAAGTATATTTTAGTTTGTCATAAATGCTTGTCAGTACATTCGGCTGCACACATTAACTCGAGGGGACTCCACTTCAGATTATGCAAACTACATGAACCAATGATAAATTTTGCAATACAGCAATACAGAGACTTGCTACTGCCAATACATTGACAGATGATGCTGCTGCACATACAACATACATGAAATAAACCTATAGCAGATCTATACAGGTGGAGCTGGGGAAGGTGCAGGGTTTTTCAAAGCACTGCAGACTGCTAACAGCAAACAATGCCAATAATTTGAATGTTGGGCAGCAAGCTCATTGGCTGTTCATACCACAGCAACTAATCAGTTGCGATATGTAGATAATGATGTGATTGCAACCAAATGAGTTTGCTTTGTTCCGAAACAGGGACTTAATTTGTTACAATGTTGCGTTTTCTTCTTGGTTGGGTTTGTTTTCACAAAGCAAAGCATATCAAAATGTGTTTATGCAAGTCATATGTGAGTAAATATGTCCTCTTATTGGTCAGAGTTCACCTGTTTACGTTCCTCTGCGTCATCCATCAAGATAGACTGGCAAGTTCACTGCGCAGGTTTAATGTGACTTTATCGTTAGCTGTTGTGACACACAAACACTTATATGAATGTAGCCTTGATTCCAGCTCTGACTGCTAAATTATATATATTTAATTATAGTTAAAATTATATTATATATATATATATATATATATATATATATATATATATATATATATATACATACATAAAATGCAGTTAGAGCAGGACTCAAGGCTTCGTTGGGACAGCATTCTTGCAATGCAGAGCAATTACACAACATTTTAAGATGAAGTGGCGCTTCCTGGTTTTAAACCACAAAAACTCAGTATCAGACACTGCTGCTTTTTATATATCACATTTTTCGTTATGAATTATGATACTGCTTGGTTCATTGGGGCGGATTGCTCTCACCACAAGCAAACCGCTCCAGAGTTCATTTAAATCAGACCGAGACCACCTCATTCACGAGATCTCAGAGCGATTGTTTTGGTGCCGATCCGAGCATGACAGCCGTATTTATATACTAAATTAACCGAACTAAGGGAGAAAACACGCCAGGTTCCAAAACAAATGCTCCAAACGAGCTAGGTGTGCCCTTAGAGCATTATTTCCACAATAAGTTGTAAAAATCCTCATTCATTGTGACAAAAAGTTCCAGTCCAAAGATCATAATACATAACAGATGGCTATTAGGGCAGTTGTGGCCTAACAGTTAGAGAGTCAGATTTGTAACCCAAAGGTTGCAAGTTTAAGTCCCAGTACCAGCAGGAAATGTAGGTAAGAGTGAATCAACAGCGCTCATTTCCACTCATTACACATAACTGAGATGCTCTTGAGCAAGGCAAATATGGCTGCCCACTGCTCTGGGTGTGTGTTCACTTTCACTTGTTATGGCCCAGGAACCATGTGAAATTCCTTTTACTTTTGACCTTGATGAATGGAGCTTCTAAAGTAATACCATGTTTTTGAGCCTAAAGTAATACTATGTTGTAAGAATCCACACAGATGACAACAAAATAAATGGGCCAACACGCATTTTCTGGTAAAAGCTCTGCAACAAGGACAGGAAGAGGAATGGCAATATGGTTAAATTTACAATTCAGCCCTGTCTGCAGTGTCTTATTGCTTGATGGGCTGATTTTAGGCGAATAAGAATATGGGGCTCTCATCTTTTTATTTAAATTCCCTCTATTTCTGCTTCAAGATCTCCTTTTTTTTTCTCTCAATGACTCTTAATCTAGTTTCGGCTTGACTGAAGTCTCAAAGAGACATAAAGAGACATAAAGAGCAGTGCAGGTCGAAGGACAGACATACTACTTAAAAACACATCTTTTCTGTCTTTCATCAGAAACTATCACCAAGAACAAAGCATTAGGCATATAAACCAACCCCTGTTAAACACAACTTTCGTTTTTTCACAGTAATCTGTCATTCTGCGCTGCTCTAAGTCACTGGGTGCTTTGATAGATATTCAGACAGGCCGTCCTCTCTGAAGAACACATCAAAGGAAAATAACCGACTCCTTCAATGCAAAATATAATGCGTGCCTGCAGCCACACGCTCGCCTTGATGTTGCAGTGCTGTAGAGAGCTGCTTATACATAACAAAGTGAAGGCAACATCGCTGATGGCGCTCCTATTGTGCTGGGTAAATTCTGCCGTGGTATTCACCCTCATTGGGTGTTTGTGAGCACACGCAAACAGGATGTAAACACGCTAGGTTTATTCTAATCTAGCCGCAGAGCCACTAAACTCTGGCTTGAAAACAGTCACGCTGACAGCCATGTTGCTCACAACATCAGTTTGTTACGCTGTAGATGACAAGCTAGACACAAACAGAGGGATTCGGGAGGGAGGGATAGATTAATATGCATAAGTGTGAATCTCATAAAACCTGTCAGGAACATGACTAGGTCAAATTTCAATCCAAAATCACAAAGCAAAAAAGAAAAGCCTATTTTTAGGACCATTAAGATTTTTTTTTTTTTGCATCGTGATATTTATTTAGTTTTAAAACAACACTATGTAGTTTTTTGACCTTAATATAAAATTATTTCAGTGGTAGAACTACTCTTAACCGGACAAATTCTACTGCCACGGCTACAACCACACTCTGCAAGTTTTGTGTTCGGGTCTGCACACAGCCCCGCCCATCCCCTGCCAGCGGAAGATTGCGACCTGCTTTACAGCATACGTCACAAATTTTACTATTAGCCTGGGTATTTGTCATAAACTTAAGACAATGTTCGATGTATAGGCTATTATGGACATTATGACTACATGATTGCGTGGACAGCATTTTATTCTATTATACAAATTACACACTTTGCAAACAATGCTACATACAAACTATGTGAGCAAAAGAACTAAGCTATCATACAACCATTCTTTTTGTCATTGTTCTTTATCATAAACAATAAATAAAACTATGTAATGATATGTGTAGAACATAGTGTAACACCGGTTACTTTACCTGGTCAGGGGACATGGTTTCCAAACATAGTTTATTTAAATTTAAAGTATTTGTTGTGCCTTAATTAGTGATTTAAATAAAGCACACTGAGAATTATAGTATTATTTTTAATCCTTACTGTGTTTTCAGCATCAAAGAGTGTCAAAGTAATCGGCAACCAATCGGAATATAGAAGGCAAAGAACAAATTGTTTAGCTGGAGAAAATAATGACAAATGTCATTAGGCTTAAATATATAGTGGCACATACAGCTATGCCATTTCAGACATAGCATGCAAACAATGTCAGACACCTTGGTCCACTCATCATTTTTATTATTTATGTCCCTGTACGCAAACAGGGACACGCGTCTTATATTATTGGGAAATCTGCCACAGAAATGATCCAACTTTCCTCCATTTTGCTTAGGAACTAATGTTTGGTTGGAACCAAAGTTTACACGACTGCGTTCTCTGGAATCCTCTAAAGCAGAGGACCTCTACATTCCAATTGGTTGCCACTGAACGGAGTCATAGCTCATTAGTTGACCTGATCTCAACTCTCCTCGACACTCACACCATCCAAGACGCACCGCGCCGCTGCTCGACAGAGCTCGCCGCCAGCGCATATTGAATAGGAAAGACTTCCTGTCACTTTGACACTCTCGCCGGCGGCGGTATGAACACACAGTTAGATCCTTAAGTTAATTATTTACACATTACAGTAATAGGAATTTGGTTTCAGAAGACATTCAGTCCTTGACCTCTTTATGGACCCTGAAGCTGCATTCACACTTCCCGTGACTTTGTCTCTGCATGTCGCCAGTCGTGTCTGGTGGTGAGATCACTAATGTGCATTCCCACGGCACGTTGCTTAATAACATTTATGATTGACATTCACGGACGTTATTCCATGGTGAAGGCAATAAATCAGTTTTCTTGACGCTAAAAAAAACATTTTGAAGGGAGAAGACTGAATATAACTGGAATCAATACATAAAAAGCTTAATATTAAAGATTAATGATAAACAGTAAGGTCCATTGCCATACGCCTTCCGCATTCAATTTAGAAAGAAAGTGCATCGCCTCTCGTAGTTCAAAAAGCTCACGTTACGTCCTACACCTTCCCTATTCAACTTATGGAAAAAGCTTAACTGATGCGACATCAGTTCTGTTTTTTCGTAACTTGAATATGGAAGGCGATCTGGCAGAAGCTAGATATTTTACTTCTTTATAACTTGTTAAATATGGACTTTTTTACACAAATACATCGATTTGCGTCAGAAGGCCTTTATTAACCCCCCAGAGCGATGTAGAGTACACGTTTACAATGGATGGAAGCACTTTCTTCAGCTCATACTCGTTGGTATCACTCATTGCCATTATAAAGCTTGGATGCATCAGGATATTTATTAATATATCTCCAATTGTGTTTATCATAAAACATTTATGATTGACATTCACGGATGTTATTCCATGTTGTAGGCAATAAATCAGTTCCCTTTCAAAGTAACTCGCACTGTGTCGAGAGTTTGACGCATTGGGAATGCTCCACGTGAGTGCGTCATGAAGCACATGTGAAATCAGTCCAATGGTGTAGCGGGACGTCAGAGGCGGGTGACGTCACGACTAGGAAACCATAAAGCACGCTCAAACAGTGCAACGCTAGCTTCTGTGTCTTCAGTAGTGCTTTGTGTGATCTGTTCGTTCTATTTGGTGTTGTCTGTCTATTGTTACACAAGCATTATGGCGAGCAAGCAGCAGTTTAGACTGTGTGTTCCACCCTGCCCTCGTTACATCATGGTTACATTATGCGTTGTTTATTTCGGAGTGGAGCATGCACGGTCAGCGCTCGAGGGCACTGATGTGTCAAGATCGTTGAAGAAACCAGCCTCATATCGTGTGCATAGTGCACACGAACTGGTCAACACCGCAGTATACGGTGCCCTGTCTTCTTCGGTGCCCTCAGGGGGCCATTCTGCCAACCCTGCCACCTCGTGTGCTTCAGGGCGCAGCCGTCTCCAGCATACGCATATCATGGGGGTCCCAGAGCGGTTCTACAGCTGGTATTTTATCGTTCCGAAAAAGGATGGGGGTTTGCGTCCCTTTCTGGATCTGCGTCTTCTAAACCACTCTGTTATGAACCTCAGTTTCAAAATGTTAACCTTGAGACAGATCATGTCACAGATCAAGTCCGAGGACTGGTCTATCACGATAGATCTCAAGGACGCATATTTCCATGTTTCCATCCTTCCACAACACAGGAAGTACCTGAGGTTCGCTTTCGGGGGCGAAGCTTACCAATATCGGGTTCTTCCATTCGGTCTAGCTTTATCACCCCGCACTTTCACCAAATGTATGGACGCAGCGCTGGCTCCGCTGCATCTGCAGGGCATTTGTGTTCTCAATTACATCGACGACTAGCTAATTTTAGCCCAGTCACGTCAACTGGTGGTTCGTCATCGAGATGTCGTTCTCACTCACATAAGAAAGTTGGGGTTAAGGTTGAACGCCAAGAAGAGTGTGCTTTCTCTTTTCTTACAGAGGACCACTTTTTCTAGGTTTGGGATTCTGTTGCGATGCGGGCGCAGCTTTCACCTGCTCGCATAGAATCAACAAAATCAATCAATTCTTTCTACTGTAAACCGAATAAAACTAGGCCAATCACTCACTGTGAAGCAGTTTCAGAGACTGTTGAGTCTGATGCCAGCAGTGTCCAACGTGATACCTTTTGGCCTGTTGTACATGAGACCCCTGCAGTGGTGGCTCAGGACCAGGGGGTTTTGTCCGAGGAGAAATCCGTTTTGCATGATCAAGGTCACCTGGCGGTGCCTATGTGCCTTGTTTATGTGGAAGAAACCCTGGTTCCTACCCCAAGGTCCTGTGCTGGGAGCTCCGTGCCGACGCAAAATGCTAACGACGGATGCTTCCCTCACGGGCTGGGGGGCGATCTTGGAGGGTCATTCGACTCAGGGTCTGTGGAGGGGACACCAGCTTTCCTGGCCTATCAATTGCCTCGAGATGTTGGCTGTCTTTCTTGCTCTCAAGAATTTCCTCCCAGACCTCAGGCGCCACCATGTGCTCATCCGGTCAGACAACATATCGGTGGTCATATTCATAAATCACCAGGGGGGTTTGCGCTCGCGCCCACTCTGCAAACTGGCACACCAAATCCTCCTGTGGTCCCAGGGCAAGCTGCTTTCTCTCAGAGCAGCTTACATCCCTAGGGCCCAGAGTATGGGAGCAGACATCATGTCGAGGCAGGGGCTGAGGACCGGGGAATGGATGCTCCACCCCGAGGTGATGGAGCAGATATGGAGGGTGTTCGGCCAGGCGCAAGTTTGCTTATCGAGAGACGTCACACTGTCCACTCTGGTTCTCCCTCACGCATCCAGCTCCTCTAGGACTGGATGCCATGGTGCAGACGTGGCCGAGGTTGCGTCTGTACGCATTCCCCCCAATCGCTCTGCTCCCGGGGGTTCTAGAGAGAGTTCGCCGGGAGCAGGTCCGGCTCACCTTGGTTGCCCAGCGTTGGCCGGGCAGAGTGTGGTTCCCGGACCTAATATCTCTTCTGAATGGTTCTCCATGGGAGATTCCGGTCAGGAGGGACCTTCTGTCCCAGGCGGGTGGCTTGATACTTCACCCCCACCCAGAACTATGGAAGCTGTGGGTTTGGCCTCTGAGGGGGCCCAGCTCATAGACTTGGGACTTTCGACCAAGGTCGTCAGTACCATACTTCACTCTAGAGCTCCCTCCACGAGGAAGCAGACAGGGTTTGAGGAGCTAGAATGAGGCTTAAACCTCAGGTCACCAGTTTGAAGAATAGTATAGAAAAATGTTTTCATGTGTTCATTTGTTTTTTTTTCATGTTTTCCATTGACAATGATTTTTAAACTGTACAAACTGTATTCTATCTCCTAACCCCAAACCTACCCATCACAGAAACCTCCCCACAAGGACACAGATTTCGCATATTGCCATTTTTGTGGAGAGATCCACATAACGTAGGGTTTACCTGAACCACACAAACACACTCACAGATATGTTTGTTTTTGTATCACAATAAACAATTTTCACTTTCCTTTAACTTTATCAGTACTCCTGAACCTTCACACCATTTTTGCATCTACTATACTGCACAGTAAATGTTGACTTACAGTCATCTAATGTCACTGCACTCTGCTCAGTTGCTGCAGTTGCTAAAAACAGCCTCAGACACACAAACATGACTCCAACACAAGCTCTGAGGCCACACCGATTTCTGATGATATATAACACGGCAGACATTTTGTCAATAATAATTTGCCACATACAAAAGACTCCACAATTTCTCAAACTCCCAGTGGCCTGGCCATACTGATAAAATTATTTGTAGGCAATTGGAAATGAAGGCAAAGTCCTGGCACCTGCTAAAAACAGAAAACTTACAATCTTAAAAGAGTGATGGTATATTGTCTTTTTAAATGTTTCCATACATGTACATTCTACACTGTCACTGTGGTAAAACTGAGAATTTCCATGTATTCCATGCCCCAAGTTGCTTTATGCTTGTTAGTAATGGTTAAGTTAGTTAAGAGGTCTGGTAGGGACCAAATAGGGCTAAAATATGTGGAGAAATCTATCCAATTTACATTTCCCTTTGCCTCAGTGGCAGTTGCCTAATGCAGGACTCCCAGGAATTACATAGTGGTACTCAACAGTTTGTAATAGAAGTATGTAACAGGTTCTATATTAAGTCAGTTACCTGAGCTGGAAATCTGAGATATATTAATAAATATCCTGATGTATCCAAACTTTATAATAGCAGTGAGCAATACCAACAAGTATGAGCTGAAAAAACTGCATCCAATTCTTTTCAGAAAGAAGAAAGTCATATACACCTAAGATGACTTGAGGGTGAGTAAAGCTTGGGGTAATTCCCATTTTAAAAAGTGAACTAATCCTTTAAAGAGTGTACTCTTTCAGACTTAAATGCACTTTTCAAACTTTACATTCAGTTCGCACTTAAGTACTGTATATTCTGTATATTAAGTTTAAGTACGTTTCAGTAATAAGCACTCATTTATACTAAAGTGTACTTATTTTTTAAAATTACTTTTGGAATTTATGTCATGAACACCGATTGACAACACCAAACCCTTCACTAGTGCCTATTCGGTAACACTTTACTTGAAAGGCTGTGCATAAGACACATGTCATGAATATGAAGAATGGTTTATAGATGTTAATGACAACTGACAGGAAGTGTCATTCGCTCAATTATATCGATTTTAATGCAAAGATGACATTGTTTGAGATCTCTTTGTTATGACAACTTAAACCAATTCATCATAACCTGTAACTTGACATTACCAAGACATATAACAGCATCATGAATATTTTTCTTGACCTAAACTACAGTGGTACTTAAAGAAATTATGAAATGAAAAATATTCATAACACTTTTATAAAAATAATTTGACAGATTATTAACACTTAATGACATTTTAATGACAAATTCAATTTGTACCACTAGAAAAAAAAAAAGTGGTCAGAAAAATATTGATGACACAGTTATAACGGTCTCATGACAGCCAGTGTCAAAACCAACCACATGACAGTTTAATGTAATATTAACCTATAAAAGTAAAAAACCCTAAAGTACTTTCTTAAGTTTTATAATTAATCTGTTATGTCATGTTTATGACAAATGTATGACAGGTTATGATGTATTGGTTTATGTCAAGTTGTCATAACAAAGACATCTCAAACAATGTCATCTTTGCATTAAAAATGACATAACTGAGCGAATGACACTTCATGTCAGTTGTCATAAACCCTCCTCCATATTCATGACATGTGTCTTATGCACACCCCTTCAAGTAAAGTATTATCGACTATTCTGAACTGTGACATCAAAGACGGCAGCCCGGGAAAAATAAAAATGTTGCTATACAAAATCTACCTTATCAGAATAAATGTCTACTTTTGAATGGGAAGGATTTCTGTAGCTTAAACAGTGCAGCATAGCACTAGCAATGCCAAAGCCATGGGTTTGATTCCCAGGAAATGAACTGAACTGACTAAATATAAACTTGAACTGACTAAATATAAACCTTGAATGCAAAGTAATTTACTTTAAATAAATGCATCTGCAAAATGCATAATCTGACAAATGCATATGGAGAAAAACGCTTCTTTTCATGGCCCAGGTGTAGTACGCCATCTCTTTGCAGGGGATACTGATAACTGGATCATGTCTACAAGTCAAACATTAACCAATTGGTGGGGACACAGCAAAAAAAGTGTCCAAAACACAATGTATGCTGGTCTTGGTTTAAAAGTTCTTCTTTTTGCATGAGCTGTGTTGCATCCCTATTGGCAATAGACCTTTTTTACACATAAAATTTCGCTGAAATATCCCTAATGTGACTGCAGTTAAAAGATGGAATCAAAATGCACACTTCAGCTAATCAAAATGAAATCTGTCATGGCTAAACATGAGCCTTTAAGTCTTTTAGGTGCAGTAGATTAAATACAGTCCACTATACACCAGAGCTAGCTCAGGCTTTGAACATTTCCAGTAAATATAAATGATTTACACTTAATTAAAAACCCAGGAATCCTTGTATGTCAGTGAGAAAGCATGTTAGCTTGAGCTCAAATAATCATACTCAGGTTGGAGATTGTGCAGCCTTGTGTATTAGCAGCTATTCAGTTCCCTCTGATGCCCTTCATCAAGAGTCAAACCTTTCGCACTGAAAGGCTCTGATCGCTCCACGCCCCCTCATAATCTCTCCGTCTGAGACCGGGCTGATGGTGGGAACGCCGCCCCGGACAGATGACATGTTAACAGAATCATTTCACGCCCCAGTACACACACGCACACTGATTTATTCATCCGCTGCCGTGCTAAAGGTCCTGCGCATCTGATTTATGCGCCATGGCCCAAATATCTAATTTCATTTGAAAAAAAAAGAAGAAAAAAAAGAAATAAAGAAAAGGAAGGTAGAAGCAAGAGATAGAGGGGGAGAGACATTTGGGTGAAAAAGCAGAGGGAGCACATCATTTTAAAACACGTCATGACGCTGTAGATACTCTACATGATTATTGCACCGAGGCATAAACTATATGACAAATGGGCCTGCAAAGGCAAAAGCACAGTATTCTAACATTATCATTTCTCATATCCTGCATTCATAATCGAAACCTCAAGCGGCATTAAAGCACAGCCACCGATACAAACACACAAATCTCAGTATTTAAAACCATACAGTGGGGTTCGACAGTGCACTTGCACTTGAAAATGTACTTTTTTCCATTACAAATTAAATTATCAGCATAACAATTTAAGTGAAATGCTGAATTGAAAAATTAGAAAGAATGTCTTAGCACAGTGTAAAAAAATTATTTTTCAAAGCTGTAAATAAAACAAAATTATTGTTTCACAAGAAAATCCTGTTTCAGTCTTCAAACTTTGATGTTTAATTCAATGTGCTACTTGCCATCTATTTGAGAAATTTACAGTGCAATTTCTAAGTGAAAATTGTTTTAAAGTAAATCCTGCAGCGACTTTTTTTCCCCCCTTTGGTTTTAATGACAGAATAAACGGTGCTCACATGAACAAAATCTAATGATGCTATCCAGCATGTTTTGAAAAAAAAAAAAGCATTGTGTGCTTATTACATTGTGTGATAATAGATATCTTGGCGAATTTTGTTGAAAACATTTGTTTATGTCTCAGGTGAACTAACAGTTGAGAAAGAAAGCGCCTGTAAAGCGACCGCATTCACCAGCTGCTGTCTGTTTGTTCCTTAAACAAGGATCAGTCTATTTTTATTAAAGGCTATGCAATGTTATTTGACATTTGATTGTTCAATTTCTGTACCTGAACTCAAATCTGAAACCTCATTTATTTGTGCTATTGCTTGTACTTTACTTATTGTGAACTTTAACTTGTATGTATAATTTTGCTGAAATAATAAGCTTGTTTATTAAGATACAAAATGGCATGGCTCATAAAAACAAACCAATAAAAATACACTTAAACAAAAATTATTTAAATTTTACAAACAGACATGTGCTTTGTCTCTTGTGACTCAGGCTGCCCCTGTAGGCTTTCTCAATCCAACATCAAAGTTTGTTCTCAAACTTTAGTCTCTAGTTAAACACTTGTACACTTCGGTTCGTTCGGGCCGGACCAAACAAAAAAAACAT
Organism: Zacco platypus; assembly: GCA_038088235.1. Lineage (NCBI taxonomy): Eukaryota > Metazoa > Chordata > Actinopteri > Cypriniformes > Xenocyprididae > Zacco > Zacco platypus. Next base: position 19,749,043 of record CM076081.1, on the reverse strand, counting down.
TTAGTCCTGGTCCGACTAGCATTCAGATTGGCAATTTTATCACCGAACCTAAAGGCAAAGGGATACGATCACAATCTGATCAGTCAGATTTTATGACGTATTGCCTATTTTGAGACGAAACTTATCGAACATCCAAAACTATGCTGTGTGCTGAGATAAATGCGCTCGTTGTAAGTGTGTAGCCTGCATATGATGGTATTTTGGCCAGCTGGGAACTCGTGAAGAGCTTATAAAATGTGTAAAGGTCAAAACAGTGGCAGGAATCCCTCCGACAAATACACATATATTCTGCTGTCTGGAGACGCACGTCTGATGCCTGTGATGGGCATACTAGCAACTATGACAAGAAAAACAGATATGCGTGAGGATTCTGCCCTTTTAGGATCTCATCTTCCTGTTTTTGGTTCGTTTAGATGTCTTTGGACCATGTTGCGTTCATCTATCATTCGAACTGCACCAGAGTTCGTTTGGAAGCGGACAGAGACCCATATTTTCATCTTGTTTGGTGCGCACCAGGGTTCGGATGGCAGCGTTTACACTCAAATGAACCGCACTAACAGAGCAATCACACCAGGGTTTGTTTTAATCCAACCAAATATGACAAGTGTGAACACACCTTTTAATTACACTGCTGGTCCTTCCCTTACACCTTATGGATTAAACATACCCATACCACCAAATCTGTCCTAATCTCACCCGTATACCACCTTAATAGCAGCAAAAGTGTTTTACAATCCAACATCAAAACAGTAAGTACATGTACTCATTTTTTGATACAAGTGCATAGTAGTTAAAGACACCTAATATAAAAAAATAGAATAGAAATAGACAGTTATAAGCAGGATGCTAGTTTTTTAGTTCAATGAATTTTATAGCCTCTCTGTAAAACTGAGCTAACCACTGTAGCGAGTGGCCCATCCCCTGCAGACCTGCAGCAGGGCAGATAACATGACTGTCAGCCTCATCTAAAAGACAATGGCGAAGGGAGGGTTGCTAATCACAAATGAAATTACAATCAAAAGGACATATCCAATGCATTCTGGGTGATAATGGTGTGATCATAGAGATGGCAGAAGGTCAGATTATCATCAAAGCTTATCATTTATCATTAATCAGAATATTATGACATGGAAGATGTCCCGATTCTGTGACAATAAAACAGTCAAGCTACATGAGTGTGAATTGGGATACAACCAGGCATGACAAAGCGCACAGTGGAATATTCCACGGAATAAAGCACCAATACGACAGCTCACACTTTAAGGAGTCATATCATGGAAAACAGGATTTGGAAACATTCACAATATTCACTATGCAAAGGTGCAGTCCAGTCAAGACAGACCATTTACTAATTTGTTTACCATTTACAAAATAAAGTACTGTTTTTCTTTTCCAAGAAGCTATTTCACTTGAATATACATCACAATAAGGAATAAAAGACTATCACATCTTCTGTTTCATGCCAGATTTATCAACAAAACCAAATGTCAGATTAAAATCTGTTTGTTGAAAGATCCAAAACATTTTAGCTGATTCTATAAGTCTTTGAGCTGTTTTATCGAGACTCAAGATGTTTTACAGGACTATCACAAGTGTATTGCTGTACTAGGTGAGCTACCAAGCAAGTTTACTGTCAGAAAAGCCACACATGAAGCTGATTATGTGATGCAAATGTAAAAATATTTTAGTTTACAAATCACATACTATGGTAAAAGTGTTATAAGGTCATAACATAGTATTTTGCAAGGAATCGTGCAAAAATAAGTGTTTACTAATCGATAATCTGACCCCATAATCAAAATTTGGGCAAAAGGTCAGTTGATGGTGTTTTACTGTTAATTACAGCTAGAAATAATATGGCTTTTGATGATACAATATCACAGATATTTTTACAATATCTCATATTTCAGTTCCAAACAAAACCAACATATTTCTTTGAATTTGAGTTCTCCTATTTAAGTGTTTTTAATTGTTTCTGCAATTTGCTGACAGTGAGTGACGTCACTCTCAGGCAGAGTGTCAATGTGCTTGAGAATCTTGGAGCATTTCCTTTCGCTCCCTCTCTCTTTCACAGTACTCTTATTCCTATTTTCCACTTTTCCTCAATCTCTCCTGTCTATCTCCATTTCCATCTATTCCTCCCTCTATGTCTCGACATTTCCCAGGCCATTGTTCGTGCTGTGTGAGTATAGCTCCCCCTGGTGTCTCTTACCGTGGTATTTTGAAGAGCGCTTTGACCGGGTGCATCTCCGCCAGTGGTGGGTCTCCGTCTGCCAGCTCTATGGCAGTGATGCCCAGAGACCACACATCACAGCGGGCATCATATGAGTAGTCGTACTGCTGTTCACATGCTATCACCTGCACACAGAGAAACACAAAGGTATCACACAAAAACCATGATCTTCACTCTGTTCATAGGAAACAAAGCTCATAAATCTTTAATGTCTCAATTACTTTATTTCTCAGAGACAGAGATTCAGAAGAGATCTCAACTGTGCTCAGATTTGTCAAGACAATAATCAACAGTAATAATGAAACTCTAAAATTTAAACATGGACCTTAGCAGGGTTCCCACAACTTGATTAACTTCAAATTCAAGGACCTTTCAATGACTTTCCAGGTTCAATACCCTCAAATTCAAGGACTTAATGTACAGACCCCCAAACTTAGAAGAGATCAAGAAGGTCTGCAGGCATCCTCCCCCATGAGAAAATTTCTATGATTTTAACATGTAAACAAAGCTTTTTGGTGCGCTCAGACAAGAAAAATGTGTGTGGCTGTTTTATTGACGTCTTTCCGCATTTGAAACACTCATTGAGGGATTACATGAGACACAATACGGATTTCGTTAAGTTGTACTGTATCTTTCAACATACCTTCAGGGGTTCTTTCATGTTTATTTCCTGTAGTAACTAGTAAATTGGAAGAGATGATCGGTTTGAGAGGAAAGTTCGCGACAGAGAGGTGACGTCTATGATATCACTCCAGTCTATGGGAAAGTAGCCCATTTTCGATTCTTGTTAGGTTTATTGTGCTTGCAATTTCACAAACACTTGACATAAATGTGCGTAACTAACGTAAACCAAGCAAGTATGCATAGAAGTGTTGGCAAATAACACATTAGTGGACCGGAGGAAATAATATGGATTTTTTTCCAGAATACTTCTCAAACAAAATAAATTAAAGCTCTTCAAGGACCTGTATCTATGTACATTTATTTTGAAAACGAGGCTGTAAGGGATATAGGCTACTTATATTCTTTACAAAGGCATGCACTGTATAAAACTCTAAAATCATGTCTTTCACAACTCACAACTTTAAAAACTGCTTTGTGGAGGGTTTTTTTCCTCTCGGAAAAGACGTTTTGTCAGCTGAACAGTAGGCTACAATCCATTAAACACACTGTCCTTCTATCCCTCACAGCCTCGTTTCCATTCAGTTAAATATGGTGCCACTAAGGTCTATTAAAGGGATTCATATCAGTTTTGTTATTATATGGTTCAAAATGGTGAAATAAGCTCTTTAATTTCTGCTCATTTACCCAGAATATCGATGTGTAATTATACAAATCATTTTCTAAATGAAACTAATTTCATTTCAGCTCCAGTTAACCAGTATTTGTGATGTTTAATCATTAGTGGACTGTAATAATCACAACTGTATGTTGTTCTTCAGCATTAAATCAGTTTGTCAGAAACACTGTAGCCAAAAGCGTTTAATTTAGACTGTATTTTAATTAGCCCTGAGGGGCCTCCCCCACTGGCCCTATCACCTCTCTTTATTGCACTCTCACAGAGTGGCACTCAGCTATTAACCTTCACACGACCCCCCCCCCCCCCCCCACACACACACACACAAATCTCTGTGACAGCTCACTAATACATACACAAAAACACACTCAGCATTAAAATACACATTTTTTACAAAGCTGTACTGAATCTGCTCACAGGTTAAAGGAACCCAGATTGTTTCAGTCAGTACAGTAAATAAAACTATGCACAAAAGTATCTATTAGAAATTATTTTTTTGTACAGTGCTTTTCACAATACACATTGTTTCAAAGTAGTTTTACAGAACATCATGATGTTTATGTTTAAAACTTTTTGATATATCTTTATAGCCGCATTTAGTAGATTTAGAGTTCAGAAAATCTAAACTAGTTTACATTTTGTAATGATATAAACAATCAGAAAGTTGGGATTTGCAATATATATACAGTGAGTATAAGTGAGTATGTATGTGGGTAAAGCTGAATGTATCGATATACAAGTGTATATACTGTAGAGAGCCGTGCGATAATATAGTTTAAAAAGCAAGCATCACTTAATAATTAATTAATTATTGAACACTAATTTTCACACAATTCCTTGCACAACACTATGGTATGACCTAAGAACAACTTTACCATAGGACATTATTTGTAACTTGATATATTTTGACATTTATATCATAACCAGTCCCACATGTGTGGCTTTTCTGACATAGCAGACGCGTTCACTAGCTCACCTGGTAAAGTCACAGCACTACACTTGTGATGTGGAGCTCTTGGCTATGAATCCCGTAAAACATTGATAAAACACTAGTAAGGTAACGGGCTGAAAACAGAAAACTTTTTATGCATTTTGGCCATTCATTTACATGACAACAGCGTTTTGGTGGCCTGAAAATGCAAAACGGCTTTCAAAGTGCAAGTTTTTGAAAACAACTAGCATTACCATCTCTGTATAAACTACAAAAACGCGAATCTGTGAAAACGCGGACGGTATGCACCTGCGTATTACGTGTTTATCGCGAGTGCTCTGTAAAAGAATGCATCTGTGCATATTAAGGCCTATTATAACAGAATTTTCATTTTTGGGTGAACTGTCCCTTTAATAATAAAATGTTTTATACTGTAACATAGGAAGAGATGGATGTTGACTAGCAAGATTTATAAATAAAGAGAGCAGAAAAGGGAGTAAGGCATTATTTTTATGACAGAACAGACCTCAGGAGCCATCCAGAAAGGGGTTCCCACTGATGTGTTTCGGCGTAGACGGGCACTCGTCAACTGGGCGGAGACACCTGCAAGGGATCAGAGACCTCATGTGTCAGAATCATAATTGATCATTCATAAGGTTATTTTTTTAATTAAAAAAAAGAATAATTTAATAGATAATTAATGTTATTTTTTTAATTGTATGTGATATTATTTTACTGAAATCTGTGAACATCTGTGATCATAAACGGCAATAACTGTACCAAGTAGGACCAAATAACACTTTGAAGGATTCAGACATTTAGAAAGCATTACGTGATGAGGGCATTTTGCTTCCCAGCAGGGATCCACTTCTTTCTCACATGCACACGGGACAAACACGCCTCAGGCAGATGAGAATCAGTGGCTCCACACACCCCTCTCTCCCCCTTAAATACACTTTCCATGGCAAACATTATTTAACCCCATTCGCATGATGTGTGAGGGTGCGTTTGATAAGCACACAGACGCCAGAATGGCTCCACCTCAATTTAGTAGCATTTAATTTGCTGACAACTCAAGGCAGAGCATAAGCATACTGTTAATTGTATTGTGCCTGGATAATAATAATATATGATGTGTATCTGTGTAATAATAATAATAATATAATTTATATCTCATGCATTGTTAACAAATTAATTGTGATTAAACTGTGGCAGTAAATCAAATACATTTGATGTTTTACACTCTTTGCACTGGAAAAAACATGGAAAAGACCAGCTAAAATAATTCAGCAACCAGCTGGAATGACCAGCAAAAGTCAGTTATTGGTGAGTATTATAAGAAAAAGTCTTAAAAGTAACTACAAAACTTGAAACTGAAATGAAAGGCCACATAAAGGGTTGGTTCACCCAAACATGAAAATCACCCCATGATTTACTCACCCTCAAGCCATCCTGTGTATATGACTATTTTGTTTTAGATGAACACAATCAGAGTTATATTAAAAAATATCCTGGCTCTTCCAAGCATTATAATGTTAGTGAATGGAAGTTGAGATTTTAAAGCCCAAAAACTGCAGTATCGTAAGGTTAGACGCTCTCCCGGTTCAAACAGATAAGACTGAGGAACAAATTCAAGCTCCTCTTCTCTTATATCGAAATCCTCTCATTTCTCTTTAAATTTCTCATTTTAGACTTTAGATTTTGCTTGATCCTCTGCGCTTCTGTGTTCGTCATTACGTCATATGTCAGGTCAGGGGTCAATCTTCTACCGCAAATCGATCAGGAAAATGAAAATGAAAATTACCCCATGATTTACTCACCCTCAAGCCATAGATGTATATGACTTTCTTCTTTCAGATGAACACAGTCGGAGTTATATAAAATAATGTCCTGGCCAGGATATTTTTAAATATATCTCCGTCTGTGTTCGTCTGAAAGAAAATAGTCCTATACAGCTAGAATGGCTTGAGGGTGATGAAATTTTAATTTTTGGGTGAACTAAACCTTTAAATGTACTATATAATATTCATATTTTCTTTTGAAGAACGTATCATGTTTCGGTAATTTCCAGCTAATATCTGTATTGCCCATCAAGAACCTGTTACAGCCATCTATGGAATATTAACTGGTCCAAAATAGTGTAAGATGAACCAAACATATTTAAGATGTTTATGACCATAAATATGTTTTTGTTTGGTCTTTAATCACAGAATTGACTCTCATGTCATTCCAAACTAGTATGAGGTCCATTTTGGAGCTTAACAAACATGATCACTATATGGACTGTTGGAGTGTGAAAAGGGAAATGTATATCAAATAAATAAAATTAAAAATAAAATCCTCTAGCAGTAGCCATTACCAAAGTCCACGAGTTTGACTCCACCGTCTGTGGTGAGGAGGATGTTGTTGCCCTTCACATCACGATGGATTATTCTGTTGTTGTGAAGATGCTGGAGACCCTGAGAAAAAAGCAAGAGAAACTTTTAGTCAGTTTAAGTCAGTTGGGCCTGAAGGCCAGACTGCCTCTCATTAGCCCCTAAAGCCTACAGCTGGACACTATCACGGCCCAAAATAACTACTCTGGCACGGTCAGAGCGCTGAGGCAGCGTTCCCTGTGCTGGGGTGAGCAGATTACTTCAGTGTGTGTGTCTGTGTGTGTGTGTGTGTGTCTCACCAGAAGCGCTCCATACAGGATGTAGGAGATGATGGGCTCTTCAAGATGTTTTTCCCTCATCAGCAAACCCTTTATCAGGTCTGTTACTGAACCCCCATTACACAACTAAAAGAGAGAAACACCCGACAGAGAGGGAGAGTAATGAGGAAAAGAAGAGAGAGAAAAAAAAATAGATTAATGCAGTTGTAGAGAAAAGGGCAACCAAACAACAGGAACTACATTAGTAAGACTTCAGCACTTTTTTATGATCCATAGGCTATCAAAACACACCACACAGCGTTTTTATTCATCTTGTCAGTGTATTTGTAAAATCAGCAATGACACATTATCATGTTAAATATTATTTTAAAAAAAAGATTCTGTCACTGAATTCAGCTACATCATTCTAAACATATTGCTTTCTTTCTTTTGAACAGAAAATAAAATGTTTAGAAGAGAGTCTGTGCTGCACTTTTCCATTCAGTGAAAGCATGCAGTGACCAGGGGCTCGCAATCTGGTTCAGGAATAGTTCAAAATCTAAGTTGTAAATCAGTGAAAATCTCACCCTTCTTCATAGCTTTAAATAGGGTTGTTTACATTCAGTCTATCTGCATACTTAAATGAGATTTGGGAGCTAATAAAAGATTGTTAGTTAATGACTTTCATTTCAGATTTTTCCACTAATTAGGCTAACATTCACTAGGAATGTAGTGCACAAATGGAATATTTTTGGTCTGACTTTATATCAAATTTCTTTAACTACTATGTATTGTATACTCCAAAATAACAGTATTTACTCTGTATTGTGTTCATGTTTTGTTCATGTTGTATTGCAAAACACATTTGCTACTATTGAGATGGATATGGGTAAGGTTAGGACCGGTTTGGTGGTATGGGTAGGTTTAAGGGGTTAAAGGGTTAGTTTTTTTTTTTTTTTAAATTACCCCATGATTTACTCACCTTCAAGCCATAGGTGTATATGACCTGTTTCTATCAGATGAACATAGTCGAAGTTATTTTAAATAATGTCCTTCCAAGCTTTATAATGGCAGTGAATCGAGGATGAGATTTTGAAGCCCAAAAAAGTGCATCCATCCAACATAAAAGATATCCACACGGCTCAGGGAGGTTAATAAAGGCTTTTTGAAGTGAAGCAATGCATTTGTGTAAGAAAAATATTTATAAATATTTATATATTTACAATTTTAAAAACTAAAACAACTAGCTCCCGACAGACGGTCGTGCGCATCGATTTAGGGTGAAAGAGTGACTCCTGACGCATGACATAATGACGATCGCGGCTGCACAGAGGATAGAGCAAAACAAAACACCTGTCACAAATTCTCTAAAACGAGAATTTTTAAAGCGAAATGTCGGAGGATTTTGATATGAGAGAAGAGGAGCTTGAGTTTGTTGCACAGCCCTATTTGTTTGAACCACGAGAGACGACTCAGCATATGATACTCCTACACCCTGCCGTCTGCCAGAAGCTAGTTATTTTAGTTTTTAAAGTTTTAAATATGGATATTTTATTAACACAAACGCATCACTTTGCTTCAGAAGGCCTTTATTAACCCCCTGGAGCCATGTGGAGTACTTTTATGATGGATGGATGTGCTTTTTTGACTTCAAAATATCATCCTCTATTTACTGCCGTTATAAATCTTGGATTAAGAGCCAGGGTATTATTTAATATAACTCAGATTGTGTTCATCTGAAAGAAGAAGTCATATACACCAAGGATGGCTTGGACTATCCCTTTATGGGGTAAGGGAAGGTCAACAGTGAAATTACAGATATAATTACAGAAATTAATTACAAATGCAATTACATACAGGGATTTTAAAACAAAAAATATAAGTACAATAAGTACAAAACATGAATGTATAGAATAAGAGCATTGTATCAAATAATTATTAATTGAATGTTACTGCATAGTTAACCATAGCCTAATGTATCATATTTGATAGAAAAATCAGAAAAAACTGTTGTACACAATCTACTACATGCCTTCTGTCATCTGACTGATAGTTTATACTATATAGTATTATAGTATAATACTATAAGTAAAAGGCCTTTAATATAATTAAAAAATCTGTCCAACTTCAAGTCGTGGTACACGTCTTCTGTACTGTAAAAACTTGTCTGTTAAATCTTTACCGATTTTCATAAAGTAAATGTAAAATGAACTTTTATATTGTTAGAAATACTTCAGTTTACTTGATTATCCATACATTATTTTTGTGAGTGTGAGTATCAAAAAATTAATTTCAAGTCATCTGCTATACCGTTATAAAGATCTCATTGATTTACATAAGAGGCTAGAAAAATTCCATCTTAATTTTTGGCCATTTAAATATCAGCAACTGCACCAAACTGCTTATTCTTGCTCAGTTTGAGCCTCTGAAAAATGTAGGGGTTTTATTCCTCCTTGAGATTGAGCTCCATATTCTTCTATATCATGCTATAAGCGCCAAAAACAGTTTTCTGCTTGGGAGTTTTCTGACTATTATTTCATAATATGTTAGGATTAAAGACACTTAATATAAAGTGGGTCAACCTATTTTCTGTTCCTTGGTTTAAAAGAAAGTCATAAAGGTTTTGAAAAACATCAGGGTAGTAAATTATGTAAATGATGACAGAATCTTCAATTATGGCTGAACTAGTCATCCATCATAATCATGCATCTAGAATGTTGTGAGTTTTGAGATTGAGTGACTTCTCCAAATTGTTATAAGTTCACGCAGTTCTTAAGTCTTATGTCACGCATCACAGTGTCCGGGTCCTTCAGATCCCATAAGCAAACAACAAACGGTGCTAATGTACACTTACGATGTGCATACGTACGTATTATCAAAAACTCATGATGTAACCTTTATCTTTATAACTAAATCTTAGTTGGCCAGACAGTGATTCATCTTTTCTGAATCCCTAAAATATTGGAGTTTGGGACGTGATGTCTTGACTAGTTACATTACATTCAAATAACATGCTTGAAATATAAAATGAATTCCTATGTACCCCATAATAAAACAATCTGGAAACACAACCATGCCTAAAAATGTATTAAGGATTGTTGCTATGTTCTGAAGAAGTAATTTAATAATAATTTTACACAATAATACCAATGTGGTATAGTATATAATAGTACTATTATACACTTTTAATAAATTAAATGTCATGCTAAGTACACACATACATTATTAATTTGAAATATGAAAACGTGTAATTGGGAACCATATTGGAAGCAAAAAAACATAACATAATATAAGATAGCTAGCAGGCTAATCGGGTATGCTATGCTAGTACGTAAGATAACAAAAAAAATAGTAAGAACGAAAAATGCTTGATTTCACAATATAGCTTCAGTTATACTAGTATATGAACCATGTAATTTAAAAGACATTAATGGTCATTATAATGCATTTTAAAAATATAAATCATAACGTGATTTTGCAGGAATTATGATCAGGTGGTAAAACAACTACCCATTAAAAGTCCATTGAACCAATGGGATCACTCAGGGGTCCTAAAGTAGACCCAATTTCTGGGGGGACTTGATTTCTCACCACACCGATACTCCCGATGCTCGATTCAAAATGCAAATGCTGAGCAAGGGAGGGCGGAGTGAGCCTCCATACCTGCAACATGTCGGAAGTGCGGGTACATGCGGATACTAACAACGCCACTTTCATGGAAATCTCCTAGAAAGTATTTCCTGTGGTCAATACAAATAAAGTGCAAAACCAAGCTCTGATAAAGAAATTTACCTCCAAAACAAGCCAAAGCTGCCCTCCAGAGAGCTCATCTGCTTTGTAGAACATGCCAAAGAACTTCACCACATTGGGATGGTTGGACAGCGAGCGCAGGATGTTGTACTCCGCTTCAATTTCCTCATCCACATCCTGACACAACCATTAGGACAACTGCATTAATCATATGCGTTAGTACACAAAACAGTGCCGTTTGTGGCACTTCTATACAATTAGCATTTGTAGTGTGTAATGACATTGTCATTGACATGACTCTCCTTAATTGAAGCTAGAAATGATTGAAAAATTGCTGCCGATTCAAAAAGCTACCATATACAAAACAATGTGTCAAAATAGATGATAACAATGAAAAAGGTGTAAAAACGCTCCCAAGTTTTCGTGCATTTGCTTGTATGACCAGCAGGGTTTTCAACGGGTACAGTGAAGGCAGCCATGCATGCACTGAGCAGCAGGGGGTTATGGGGGATCAAGCAGCACTAATGACATCACACTACATGGGGAATATCAGGGTCAGGCTTAAAAATAAAATATCCTGACTAGTTTTCCAAAAACCAATAGCGCTAACATCTGTGGGGAAAATTTAGGAATAACATCTACTTACTCTGTTAGTGTGACTGGGATTCTGAGACAAGCCGGAGGACAAGAGGAGAAGAAATGCCTTTAAAGATTTTTTTTTTCTTTGATTTATAAATTGTTGTAAATATGGAGTCTTACATAAATTAATTTGACAGTAGAGAGCATAGGCAAAGGTTAGATATATTCACAGTACATTTTCAGCACATTTTTCAGATTCATTACTGAATAGTAATGTCACACTGCCCCCTTTTGAATCTATTGGGTCTATAAAAATGAAAGAAAAGCCCAAGGAAAACAGTACATGGAAGTAAGTTTCCATGTGCTCACATCAGGAGGAGGACACTATTGCAATATACTCAACACAGACGCCACAACTGAATAAAATCTCAGAAAGCCCAACAATGACTCACATTAATGGGATCCAAAACTTTCACGGCTGCTAGACTTCCATCTTTCTTACTGATGACTTTGTAGACCTTGCCATAGGTTCCTTTTCCAATTGTTTCCATGATGTCCCAATCAGAAGATGGATCTGCCAGCGACTCTAGACCGATCATGCTTGACTTGTAGGGATACAGTCCATAGAGAGACCTCCTGAACATTACAAGTAACAGTAATTCAAAGCATATTTAATTACATTTCTTAAAACATTTTTTATACATGTATGCACGGTTACATTTACCATTGTTCAGTGAATTTTCATGGTCGAAATCAAGTCATTTCAATAGTAATTCATATAATTGAGAATTTTGCGTGAGGGCGAATGCAGATTCCTTATGCAGATTTCGCAGTGAGTTCAAGTTGGTCACACAAATTTGCTTGCTACATTATTGACAATGCATTTTTTTGCCCTCAAAATTTCACTTGTTACTGGACCTTTATGCTGAATGTAATAGTTCTCCACAAAATTAAAATTCTGTCACCATTTACTCAGCCTCATATCATTCCAAAGCTATATGATTGTTATTTCTCTGTGAACACAAAACAAGGAATTTAGCATAGTTTGCACATTTAATGATCACCGTTTCTTTTTCACACAATGAAAGTGAAAAGCGACAAGAGGTACGAAAATTGGCAACAAAAACGACAAATTTTGTGTAATGTTTCAAATCTTCTGAAGCCATATAATAGATCTGTGTGAGGAAAAGATTGAAATTCATTAGTCAATGACAATCTTCTCCTCTGCTGCAGGCCTCAGATCTCATTAGCGGTCACATACAGTATATTGAAATATCAAAGATCAAAATGTGTCACACCAGGTTTGACATCAGTACGCAAAACACGTGCCTTGAAACAAGATGTAATGTGCCAAATTTGAATATGTACATATTCATAATTGCACAAAGGGAAAATTGCACTTGAGGAAAATTAAAGGGAACATTCAAAGTAAAAACTGACCAGATTTCAGTCTTTTCCTCACACAAAGCTTTTTTTTTTTATTCCTCACACAAAGCTCTTTTATATTTTTTTGTAGCTTGACAGCCTAACAGCGAGAACATCCTGCCTATCATTCCTTGGTGGTGGTGATGGGGGGGGGGGGGGTCATTCAGGTTTTGGAACAACATGTGGGTATAGAAATATATGATGAAATATATGATGAACTATCCCTATAAATGCATGAAATTAGATTAGATTAGATTTTTGTGGACACTACAATTCTCATCCTTTCATTCATGTCGTTTCATAATTTTTGTTAATGTTACTATTGTTACTATATCCAAACTTTTCAGTTAGAACATGAACACTAGGTAAATTTAATTAAAATGTCTCCTTAAGTCAAACAGGGTTAGGGATCACATCAGGTTGGAGAATGTTTTGACAACACATGGCTAATTATGACAATCACACAAGGATTTACAAAACAACAAAATCACAAAACTATGATCTTTTACTTGATGTTTGAGAAATACAAGACGGCATAACAGACAATGTATATCTCTCAAGAAATTGCATTAAATACCAGATTTAGAACTGTTGTTACACGTCTGCATGTCCTCTGCATAAGAAAAAAAGCTAATATTCTCTTTCCTAATAATATATCACATAGAGGGAAGCATTTACAACAAACAAAAAGGACCTAAGACTGAGCCTTGTGGTAGACCATTTGTGTTAGGTAATTTTTTAGGTTTGAGCACTCAAACTCAAACACAGTGGTAATGATCTGATGCTGTAGGTAGAATCAAAACACACTTATCCACAAATAAATCAAGAATATGAGAGCCATGTTCATAATCTGCCTTGGTTCAGTGCTCTATTGTAACCTCTGTTTGCCATTAGGGCAGATAGTTTTAAAAGAACATTACAATCACAATACTTACATGGAGAGCAAGACCTCTTTGACTCATTCCCTTAACAACAAACAGTAAATAACCCACAAATAGTCTCAGGAGTACAAAATGTCATCATAGTGCTCCAGCAAGGACAAAAAAAAAGTAAGAGAAAAGAAAAAAAGAATCTATAATTATTTTCTAAGCAAGAGAGCTGTGTTTTGCTGGTGCCTGGGAGTGTTGGTTGATGGATTCAGATACCACTTTCCCGTCACAGCGCTCTAAGAAGTCACAATCAGCTCATCGTGATTGGATTTAACTGAGATTAACTCCGTCATGTAGCTCAGGACTACCACTCTCTCATTTATCATTTAGAGTCTAGATGTCCAAAACTTTCCCTCTTGGTTACATTCCTGAACATAATCTATAGAGGTATGGAGAGAGATACCAGACAGGGACTGCAATACCAGGGGACCGATGTCTGTCCTCACTGCAGCGTGATGATAAATGAGACACAAAATGCACTCCGCTTCCAAGCTTTAGTTTAAAACGATGGAATGGATTGACTTTAAATGGAAAAGCATAACGACAAATTAAAAAATACTATATAGTACAGAGGTGCTTAGGATGCTGGATACAATAGAAAGAAAGGTTGGCAGCCTTTTTGACTTTATTTTTAATTAACGTGCCAATATCAACATTATGGCTCCCATTAAGTGTAATTATGACACCTCATCAAAAATAATGTAATGATCTCATTCCTTTGTAATAAAAGGCTAAGTCTGGTGAAAACCAAATCACCTAGACCAACACACTGCAGAAGATGGTTTTACTTTTACATGCTTGCATTTCATATTCACCTTTACAAGATTTTTTAAATAAATGATAATGGCTTTACCAGGTCTAATATATCAGATCCATGTGATGAATTTTGCCACTCATGCAGACTCCTCAGGGAGGGAAGCGTTTATTTTGAGGTCACGTTGAAGTGGAAAAGGTAAATGGTGTTCTGCCCGTGGGGGCTCTGAGCCTTGCACACACAGAATTACGAATAGCATGAGAGATTGAATGCTTTGACTGTGCCTTGTGAGATGGATATTTCATACCCCTCATCTATTTTCTGGATAGGTAGAGAGCACAGATGAATTTTGACTGATGTCCTTTTTTTTTTTTTTTTTTTAGGATGAAACACACATTTGCCAGACCACCCAAGGAAAACAGAACAACTTTGAATACTACAACATGGTTGTCCACCATTCAATATTAAATTGAAAATGCCTTTTAAATCACAAATTTAATTTTCTTAATTTGAAATGAATTTGAACTGAAGTATAGTGAACAGGCATAGATATATTATCATCATAGCATATGGTTTTTGCTATGAAAAATAGGATAATCATTTCATTTATAGAAACTGTTAATGTTATAAAGCAGTTTAATTAATTAAGCTACTTTGTATTTGTATAAAGCATTTAAATGTGACTTGACTTAAAGGATCAGTTCACTGCAAATATTCAATATTAAAATTTCCTGAATTTACTCACCCCCATGTCATTCAAGATGTTCATGTCTTTCTTTCTTCAGTTGAAAATAAATTAAGGTTTTTGAGGAAAACATTCCAGGATTTTTCTCCATGTAGTGGACTTCAATGGTGAGTCTTACCACGGTACTTCCGCCTACGTCACACTTGACCTTTCCAACATGATTACGTAATGCGTGGCACATCGCAAAGTAGTGCAAGAAAAAAAAGTGTACAATTTTTTTTTTTTTTTTTTTTTTAGAAAATTATTGATGGTTTCTCTAGATAAGGCCTTTATTCCTCGTCTGGGATCATGTGGAGCCCTTTGAAGATGCACTGAAACTGTAATTTGGACCCGTTGAACCCCAGTGAAGTCCACTACTAGGGAAAAAACTGGAACGGTTTCCTGAAAAATCATAATTTCTTTTTGGCTGAAGAAAGAAAGACATTAAGGTCTTGGATGACATAAGGGTGAGTAAATTATTAGGAAATAACTAACTAATCCTTTAATTCATATATCTCCATTAGGTTTAATAAATGAAGTTTTTTTTTTAGTGGAAGGGCACTCATTTTCCAAGAATGCTTTAATCTATTTTTTTTTATCAGTAATTATAATTTCATTATAATTTACTTCAATTTAAATTCCAATTCAACATCCTGTTCATTCATGAATTGACAGAAAGACCATTCTTACACACTAAGGTATCGAATTAAATCTCAAATTCCATAACTCCTTAAATGCTGTTTTAAAATTGTATCTAGAAAAGTTTTAGGTCTGACCAAACAGACAGCAGCCTTCAGCACTGAGAATGTGTTAAGTCCCTTTCTGTTTGTCTCTGTTGTGTGTAAAACAGCGGACGGTTTATTAATGCTGCCCAAATGTGTTTCGAGTCACTGAAGCATCTGTCAGTGTAGTGGAGTTGAATTGCCTGTGGGGATCATCTGATCTGCTCTTTTCCATATTAACTTTCACCGTCTCTGACACTCCCTCACCTCTACACACCTCACCACATACACACAGAGAGACAGGTTAACTTATAGAAAAGTCACAACTCAATTCAACTAATATCCTTCAGATAATTAAATTACAAAGCATCAATATTCACAAGTTTTACATTTTCAAAGACTGAAAAAATAAAATCCATCACCAGTTCTATTCATATTATTATTAGGACACTGAAGGCTTAACAAATGTCTAATCATGCAAAACTTTGTTACATTACATAAATATAACTGTCCCCTCTGATGCCATATTCAAATCCAGTACAAAAGAGCACCAATATGAATATCATAAAACAAGCAATTCCAACAAGTTTTCTTTTTTAGGAACTTTGCCAAAAGTATATGGAAAAAATTCAAGCATATTAACTTGATGATAGCATAAAATGGTTTAATTTTGAGCAATAAATATGAAAAAAAAAAACACCAAAAAAACCATAAAAATGAATAAAGAACATACCTCAATTTGATTGTCCTTCCTAACAAGTTGCTGAAATGTATGAGAGGGTTTGTCAATGCTACAAGCCTAAATCATTCTAATCAGTCGCCATGAATTATTCATTAGGTTGTAATGTGTAATATGATCTTGTTTTAAATATTCATTAGCCAGATGGATCTAATCATAAAAGAGCTTCATATGGAAGACAGTAAGTTGCACAATACAGTTATACAGGCACACATGGGTGGGAGGGAATTGTTTAGGAATTGTGTTGGTCATGTGACTCGAACAACTCCCATAAATGTTTTGATACGCAGAAGCACTTACATTCACAGATTGTTTGTTCACATGTAATGGGATGACTTTTGATTATTTTAATATCAAAGGATTATTAAACTATGAACCTATTCATTGTTGATATGAAGCTCCCTCAGACAGGTCCAGAAATATAAAACGATGATTTAAACCATCATGGTTGCAGAAAACAAAGAAAAACTTGCTTATAAATATAAAAATGTGTTCCAGTGAAAAAAGCAAGATCTTCATGTGCTAGTTCTGAGACGGCAATGACAGGATGACACAGTGACTCTGCAGTCATAAACAGAGACAGTGTTGCTATGGCTCATATTCTCAAGGGAATATGAGACCAGTGAAGCAGGACCTGAGTGCAAACAACAAGCACATACAATAGTTCAATGTACGTTGCCTCTCATTCTCTGCTGGTGCATGTGTCAGATTAACATCTGTCCAATACACACAGATCACATTCTGTATTCACAATACACAAACTAAATAGTCAATTAACCCTTTGAAGCCTACAGTATCATATCTGATACACAAATTACTAAGGCCTCTAAATTATCAACATAATAAAAACCTATCTGAAAAAAACTTGAACACAATCTACTACACGGCTTATGTCCAGTGTTGGGGAAAGTTACTTTTAATAGTAATGCATTCCAATATTGTTTTACTCCCTAAAAAGTAACTAATTGCATTACTTAGTTACATTTTAGTTACTTAGATTTTTACGTTACTTTTTCTCACTTGGGCTGCCATTCTGGATTAAAGAAGAATAGGATACAGGAGAAAGAAGTTCAACACTTTTACATCTAAATCTAATATAAAGTAATTTTTGCTTAACTATATGGTTGAATAAGAACATTGAAGGTCAGCAGCAAAGACATTGGTTCATAAAGTAAAATTAAATACATAAAGTATACTTCAGGTTGTGGTACATGTTTTTTGCTGGAAAAACATAAGAATTACTTGTATATTTACTTGTATATTATATTTCAAGATGAACATTTGCTGTACTGAAGCAACTTAGATTTACTTGACTTTTTTTTTTTAAATCATGTCTCAAATATGATCATCAGGCTTTTGAGGATTTTAAAATATCATTTAAGCATTTAAATATCATCTTACCAAGACATATGGTTGATATAAAATGACAACTGATATTTATATGTATTTTATTTAAGTAGATTGTTATACTGTTATAAAGATTTTTGATATACATTACAAACAATCAGAATTTCACCTCATTTTTTGGCTATATAAATATTAGAAACTGCACTAAATTGGATAATTTTGCTCAGTTTGGGCCTCTGAATATTTTTTTTTCCTTCTCAAGTATGAGATCCATATTCTCTGATATCATACTATATGAGCCTGAATCATTAAATATAATACAAAAAATAAAGCACATATGCAACTTTCTTTTTAGAATTTCTTTTATATTTTGTCTAAAGGTTCAATAAAATATTTTATTAAAAAAAATCTGACTATTATTTCATATGCCCATCTTTACAGGGCCAACTGTCAGATAAAATATATATTTTTAAAACTGTCAGAAGTTTATTACTGGTCCAGAATACCATAGCAATCACGTAGCACTGCCATAGCAACCACTTAGGATAACCTAGCAACTGCATAACAACGGCCTGGCACTCTCTCAGTGTGGGAAACCTGTGGTAGAGCTAAACAGACACCACACGCAGAGGCTGATGGGTTTACATTACCATGCCAGCCCCACACTGCAACACAACAACAACACAAAACCCAGACACAGAAGGAATACTGGGCATAACCGTCAGTTTAACAACTTCCTAGCCGATCACAGGAAGAAGCATGGCAGAACTGGTCAGGTGAGCGTGTAAGTGAAATTGGAGTTGGCAGCATAGACAAAGAAAGAAGGTCTTACAAGATAATCTTATTTTCTAACCTCCCCTCACACACATTTACTGAGGCCTGACTTCATTCATGGCAAAAGTGCACACTCCTGTCCGGTGTAATCCCCTTAAGGGAACATGACAGACTGTGTCTACCAGTAAACGCTGGATTTAGAAGGATGACCTCCCATCTTTTCTGTATCAGAACTGCACAAAGCTTGATGAACACATTTATCATGCCTTTCTTAAAGGGATAGTTCACCTAAAAATGAAAATTCTGTCATTTACTCACCCTCAAGTTGTTCTAAACCCGTATGAATTTCTTTCTTCTGCTGAACTCAAAACAAAAAAAGATATTTTTAAGAATGCTTGTAACCAAACAGTTGCTGTTCCACGTTGATTTATATAGTATGGAAAAAAATACTATGTAAGTCAATCAACTGTTTGGTTACTGAATTTTCATTTTTGGATGAACTATCCCTTTAACCCATTTTATCCCTTTATCTTCACCAAGGAAGATAACTATAAAGTTTTATTAATTATTTCTTTTTTTAAATCAGCCACGATTTACTAATTTGTTCTCTCGTTTAAAGTAAATTATAGTAATTTGTTCTGTTTTACTAAATCGTGCACATGATGTAATAAATAGTTCCCTAAATTTAGTATACCATGGCTACGTCGTACTAATTTGTCCCCTTGCTTTGATTTAACTAAAACAAGGGAATAAATTATTAAATTGTGCACACGATTCACATGGGAGCAATTTAATAATTCGTGGCCATGATATACATATTTTTCCTGCATCAACAGAACAGGGAACAGGTGTGAAACTAATCAGGAGCCATGGAAACAGATAATGAACGAGAACTTAGGCAAATGGTGACAGAGAAAAGAAAACATGACCATGAAACTAAACAGAACAGGATACAGAAACTAAACATGACATGACAAAATGTTATAACAGCTAAAAATACCTGTTTACTATTTTAATATATAGTAAAATGTAATTTATTCCTTTGATGGTGAAGCTGAATTTTCAGCATCATTACTCCAGTCTTCAGTGTTTCATGATCCTTCAGAAATCATTCTAATATTCTTATCTGATGCTCAAGAAACATTTCTGATTATTATCAATGTTAAAAAGTTTTATCCTTTAAGAAAAAAATGTGATACATTTTTTTCAAGATTTTTCTTTTTTTTAAATGAAATTTAAGTTCAAAAGAACAGAATTTAAAAAAAAACAGAAATGTAACAGTACTGTCTTATACTGTCACTTTAGACAATTTGATGTGAATTCATTTAAATAATTACATGACATTATATGATACACTATCATACCACTCTATTGACATGTATTTTTGAAGTGTGCATCCATGTGCTTTAATGACTAAATTGACCCTTTGCCGTCAGTTTGATTGACAGGCGATCTGACCAATCATAACCCCAAATCCACCATTTTTTCAGACAAAGCAGTCAGGGGAGTTAGTAGAATAACGTTGGGGAACTTAACCTTGAGTAGAGAGAGATGCCTAGTAAGAAGAGATGATCGGTTCACGAGCCGATTGAAGGAGCTACAGTGATCTGTCTCGACACACATCAGTTGCTTTGAATTAAAATGTAAAAAATTTAAATTAAAATAAAAAAATAATAATAATAACTTTGTTTGCAGTTAACATTTTATTTTATTTAGCAGGGTATTGTTTAATTATGACTTTGTTTATGTGATCAGTTACGACGAGGATGCAACAGACATTTCTGTTCAGCCCAAGGACGATGAAACTTAAGAAAATATCTCTTTTTTGGTTTACAAAAGGTGATGCTAGCTAGATGTGCTTACAAGTGCCAGTGCAAACTAGCGAATTGGAAGCAACCACTGACATGCACATTTCTACAGTGCAGAGATGTATGTTCTTCAGCTGTGTGTGATGCATGTTAAACATCAGCATCACAGTGAAGAACCACAGTCTCTCTCTCTCTCACCATATCCTGCCATGGAGATGATAAAACTCTGGCTTCTGTATATCCTCAGAGTTATCCAGCCCTCTGGGCACAGAGTGAACACACACACACACACACAGACACACACACACACACTTATCATGAGCTTTAACTGGACATGCACTCATCAGACCATAGATTTCACTCCTAAAGACACCCATTGTCAATGCAGTCTGAATTATACGCATCAGGTCAGTCAAGAGCCATTTACCTCTCCATACGAGAGTAAGAAACAACATATTGGCAGGCTGAGTCAATATAGGAGGAAAAAAATATTTGTAACCAGGGAACATTTTGGGTAAGTTTGAGTGATATGTAGGGGTGTAACAATACCCTGTCACGATTCGATACATATCACGATACTGAACTCACAATACGATATTACAGCGATACTTCAAGACGTGTAGTATAAGGTTAACAAAAAATGAACTGTAGATGAAAGTTTGGTATTACATTGGGGGTGGAAATGAACAGGCTTGGAGCTGGTGCTTGTAACACAATGCACAGGACAATGGTGACAACCGGACAAAAATATTCATGATTCTTACGCTGAAATTAATTATTTTGGACGAATATTCTTGCACTCTATCACTGACTAGATATATTTAAAATAATATAGGCCACTTTTTACAAAATATTATTATTATACATTATAGTCAACATTATAATAGTAGTAATGACACTATAACTTTGTAAACTTCATTTTCATTTTGGGTGAACTATACACAATACATGTTGTCACT
The DNA here is from genome assembly GCA_038088235.1 of Zacco platypus. Lineage (NCBI taxonomy): Eukaryota > Metazoa > Chordata > Actinopteri > Cypriniformes > Xenocyprididae > Zacco > Zacco platypus. The sequence continues at coordinate 19,727,440 of CM076081.1, read as the reverse complement.
AAACACGGTACATATTGTTGCATTTTTGTATTGAGATATACTGTGACACGATATATTGTTACACCCCTAGTGATACTGTATGCCAAGTGAGACTGAGACAGAAACACAGTAACCCCAAAACAGTAAATGTCTAAATGGCATCAAGAGGGACATATCACATATCTAATGCAATACAAATTTAGACGTATTTGCATGTAAATTAGGTGTCCAAATACTTTTGGTGCTTCGTAAAAAATTGTTCGGAACATATTTCCAAATGAATCATTTTTAGATTAATGTAACAAATATGGAGCGATGCCATGAGTTTTCCTTTAAAAAGTCATATGAAATCAATAAAAACTCTTCTTCTAATTTTCTTAAGATAATGCATTTTTGTTTTTACCTGCTTTGGACCGCATCGGTTCTTCCATTGGCATTTCCTGTAAGGATATTGAATAATTAGACTAAACAAAACCTTAAGTTCAGTGTGGACTAGCTCAGGTTTTATAGATGCTGCGCTGTGGACTCTCAAATAACCGCTCACTGGATCACTCACCTGTAGTCATGTCTATATCTATCTGTGGCCTTGTACTGCACTAATGGCTTTGTTTTTCCATTCTGATTATTTTTTGACCAGCTAAAACAATCATTTAGAGAAGACCTACCTTCCATAGCTGGTTTCTGACATATCCGAAGTGATTTTCAAGCCTTCCTAGCTGTCCTGAGGTTAATAATTCACTAGAATTTGATAAGTTCCTGTGTGAGCGTTTCAGAAAGGAAGTAGCGTGCACACATGACCAATCCCAGCACACACCTCACAGCTCAAGCACAAACTCTGTACTTACACAAAGCTGTATAATGACTAAAATAACATTTAAAAAAAATACAGTAAAAAGTTTGATACAGAATTCAGGACTGTCATGAAGGTCAAAATGCAAAACAACTCAATGATCCTACTACTACTACTACTACTACTAATAACCTACTTCAGATGATAATGATACCTACTGCAGATGCTGGAAAACATGTGCCTTCAAAATATTCACTGCATCCATTACAAAACATTTTTGGATAAAACCTGCATAAACAGAAACTGCAAGAGTCCAAACAAATCCAGTTTGCCAAGCTAATACACTATGATGTCATGCAAAATGTGGGCGGTGTATTGGTCAGTGTGTCGTCCAGCTATTGTGTTGCCAACCCACTTTCCATTCAGAGTACAAACATGTTTACAAGGGTTTGGTTTCGGGGCTGCAGCACGACATCATTGAAGATTGAGCCAATTTAATGCAAAACCTAAAAACTAATGCAGTGAAACTAAAGCTGTTTTGAATATGTGATCAGTTACAACATATAAGAGGAAATTGTTTGTTTTTATTTAGCAAACAATATATCAGAAAAATTAATGGTCACAGAGTTCATGTTATCTGCTGTAACTAATTGGCGCAGAAAAGGTCATTATGTTCTCTCTCGGCCTAGATAAACTCAAGTCTCTAGTGGCAACAATTAACCCTTGTGAGAAAAAAACAGGACTCTCATTAATATGATGCGGTCAGTTACCAAACCTCAGCTAAATTAACTGCTGTTACACTAGCAGATGAAAATTTTTTAAAGTGCCCCTGTTATGCTACTTTAAAGGTCCCTAATTTTGTTTTGTAGTCTCCTGCGATAGGTTTGCATGCATCAAAAGTACAAAAAACAAACTTGTGTTCATCAAAAGAAATAGTTATATAGGTTTGGAATGACATGAGGGTGAGTAAATGATGAATTTTTCTTTTTGAGTTAACTATCTGTGAGCTTGATTTCCAGAAGGCCAGTTTAAAGCGTGGTCTGCTTTTGACTTACAAATACTAGATTCAGCACCCAGATATTAACCTGCAACCCATTTTAAGGGTTGAAACCTACCAGTTATGAATAGAGCGTCAAAGAATTTTGCAAACTTGTGTGTAGTACAGTTACATAATTGTATCTAACAGACACTTTTAGCCAAGCAGCAAACAATAAGCAAGAGGTAAGCAGCCATTTAGGTGTACAAAGACACTTTAGATATGACTAGTGTGTGTATATGTGTACAGACAATACTAAACATGTTTAAATTGTATTAAAAAATGTTTTAATAATTGAACAAATAATTATACAGTAAGCATATATCAGCTTGTCTATGGATAGATGGTCAGGTTTAGAAAAACAGCTCCATCTTCTCACTGTAAAAAAAAAAAAAAGCCGTCGTTCTACACCCACAAGACCTTCATTCATCTTCGGAACACAAATTCAGATTTTTTTTGATGAAATCCGATGGCGTCTATTGCCAGCAATGTCACCGAACCTCTCAGGATACAGAAAGCTACAAAAGACTTATTTAAAACAGTTCATGCGAGTACAGTGGTTCAAACTTAATATTATAAAGCGACGAGAATACTTTTTCTGCGCCAAAAAAAACAAAAAACTAAATAATTCATTTTCAATGAATCACTGCTTCGAAGCTTTGTGAATGTTTTGTTTCGAATCAGTGATTCGGATCGCCAAATTCAGTTAACGAAGCTTCGTTACGTCATAAGTGTTTCGCAATTTCAATAGTTCACATGACTGGCAGTTTGATACGCGATCCAAATCATTGATTTGAAACAAAAGATTGTAAATAGATTGAGTTTAGGACCTATCAGCCTGCGCCATCTAGAGTTTCATGACAGAATTTTATTTTTGTGTAATTATCCCTATGCTTCAAGATTGACTTAAATCTTTCTAATAATACAAGAATAGTGGTGTCATGCACCAAATTATTATTATTATTCTCCACAGGCTCTAGTTTCATTTAGTCAGGTGTAATGTAATGAAGTAATATACTTCACTGCTTAAAAAACTGCCTAAAAAACCCACATTAACACGTCACTTGTAGACAGTTACAGACCTGTCTCTCTCCTACCATTCACAGGAAAAACACTTGAATGAGTTGTGTTCAACCAGGTGTCATCTTTCCTCTCCCAGAACAACCAATTGGACATCAACCAATCCGGTTTCAAGAGCAGCCATTCAACTGAGACTGCGCTACTGTCGGTCACGGAATCCCTGTGGATTGCAAAGGCTGATTCCAAATCATCAGTTCTCATTCTGCTGGATCTATCTGCTGCCTTTTGACACTGTGAATCATCAAATTCTTCTGTCCACCCTCTCATCACGAGGCATCTCAAGTACTGGTGATAATTTGATGGTTTAAATCATATCTCACAGATAGGTCTTTCAGAGTTTATCAACTGATCACTGGGGTTCCTCAGGGTTCAGTTCTTGGATCCCTCCTGTTCTCCATATACACAACACTGGGCCCCATCATACAGGTTTCTCCTACCATTGCTAAGCTGATGACACACAGCTCTACCTGTCCTTCAAACCAGATGATTCCACAGTAGCTGCAGTAACATAACATAACACAAGACGATGAAACTTATCAGGAAGATTATTTATAAAGCAATCTTTAGAGGTAGAAGTGATGGTTCTACCATATTCATGGCAGAGAGGCGTTTTTGCAGCCTTGGTTAAATGTAGCATGTATAAGACTAGATAATGATCTGAGATGTCATCGCTCTGCTGCAGAATTTCAATGGCATCAATATCGATTCCATGAGACTATATTAGATCTAAAGTATGACTGAAGACGACAATGAGTGGGTCCTGACACTTGTTGTCCAACTTCAATAGAGTTTAAAATATCTGTAAATGTCAATCCCAATGCGTCTTTTTCATTATCTACATGGATATTAAAATCACCAACAGTAAGGACTTTATCCACAGCCAGTACTAACTCCGATAGAAAGTCAGCAAATTCTTTGATAAAGTCTATATGGTGCCCTGGTGGCCTGTATACAGTAGCCAGCACAAATGTCAAATGAGATTTGACAACTTCAGAACTGTGCTAGGTAACCATGTGCTAATTAGCATCTTTGATCTAGGCTCAAACATATCTAAAATTGTCTCTACTGAAACAGTCATCGTTTTGGTAGTGAAAAAAAGGTACACGAAACCATTTGGGGGAAACAAAATTTTAGTACAGTTACGCAAATCATTAGTATTTTAATGTTTTAGTATACGAGTTAAAATCCTGTAAAGTGATGTGGTCGCTACAAACACATTACAACCACTAATGAAAATGTGCAGTCATGACCAGAAACATGGGATGTTTCATCAAAAATAATGTATATTGAATTATCAACTAAGATGTTATTATAGTGTTTGGTTCAATGTATATTGAGACTTATGAATCCTAAACTTTGAAATCGGTATGATTTTATGCTTTTTACAAATGAAGATTGGATTCAAAATACAATTAAATTCATAAATTACACTTGTTAAAATTGTAATTACTGATTTACCTGTGATTTTTTTTTTAAATAGCAAAAAATATATTTACAAGGCAGAAGTAAACAAAATCTTAATAGGTCAATGCAACCCTTATTAAATTATTATTGTGTTTCAGTAGTGGCAAATTTGGGAAGAGGAAAATTATTCCAAAACTTTCTGAAAATGCAATATGAGAATTAACTGCAAAATTACTAGAAATGTGTACCTTGGATATTATACAATTTGCATACATACAAAATTTGTGGAAAAATGTTTCCCCAAGACGTTTCCAACTCTGACTTTAAACTAGTTCTGTAAGAATGGCCCATAGACAATCTTTGCATAGCCTTGTGGTGAGCAGATAATGTGGATGGTACATATTTACACATCTGGATTATAACGCCTTAAAAAACACACAAAGGCATTTCAGAGCATCTGTATATTTTATTCACATATGTTACATTTTGCATTAAATGTCATTAAAAGTCACCCTTTCAGAGATGACATCATAAAGTCTGAATCAGCACCTACAGTAATGTACTGTATTACTGCCTGCCTGACAAGCATCCACCGCAGGAGAACACACCAGCATTATCCACCCATCACACTTAGCACAACTGTCTGTCTATACAAAGTTGGGAAGGACAGAACTCTCAAAAAGGGGTAAAACAGAAAACAGCAGCATGCAAGAAATAGACAAAATAACAAAAAGAAGCCACCTTCAAGTGCACTGAAAACCTCCTCCATCCAGCATGGCATGATTGCAGCAATGATAATCAACACCTACCAATCAAACTGATCAATACAAACCAAACATGCTTTTTCTGGTGTGTGTGTGTGTCTGAATATATGTGTGGTATTGGGGGGTGCTTGTCTGTCTTCAGAAAGGAATAAAGCAAAATGCCCTCGATATAGCTCGACGTTACATGACCCTGTAATTGCACTAAATATAATTTTCACAAGGACTCCACGGGTGTCATTATTTTGACGGTGACACCACACTGAGAGCTCTTGGTGTCGCACAAGGCAAATCATTCTAATGTTTAAACTTGGAACATTTTATTTATGTGAAGCTTGATCTGAATTTTAAGGGGGAAATAACGAAAAGAGGAAGTACTCAAACTAGATCACCTGCTAACAGAGGAGCTGCATAAAATAAAGAAACTGTGCGCCATACTATACAGGTCCATCACCGGACTGGGCTGTAATATTACATTTGATGTGACCCGGTTTACCGCATTTTCAAATATTTGACACGTGCATACATAATGCCCTCTCGAAAGTAATAGATTACACAATCAAAGATGGTCCGAGGACAGAGCCTTGAGGAACACCGCATTTATCGGACTGGAAAACTAGCCTTCACTAAATGTCTATTTGTATAAAGTACCAAATAATTATTTTTTTTTTTTTTTAAATTTGGTCTGATTCTTTTGCACAAAGGAGATACACACAATCTAGCCGAGTTCAAACACTTTAGATCAGGAATTCAATATCTGAGTGGAGTGTGCATCAAATTAATATCACGATTATACATAAATGTCTTTAAACAAGAAAACTTCACAACCTGCAAAATCCTAGAGGAGAAATTAGACTCAGTCAACCAGTTGCTACAAATCAAAGTTAAGAACATTATTACTAAGAGCTTTCTTAACTTCTGAGGTTTATTGCCAACTGATCACTGAGCCTGTAGATAAATAAGCCCTCTGTCTCTGAGCATCTATGAGGAGTTGTGTGATGAGGCTCTTTGAACCAGAGCTCAGTGTAATGGAAAACACTGCCCCCTATGGACCATCTGACACCAGTCTAGGCATTATCATGTGATTAGAATATGAGAAAGACAATCAAGACCTTGAGTAACAACTGACTTGGAGGGTCTGTGGTCAGATTTTTGAGCTATAGTGAGGTGAAACTTGCCAAGAACATACCCAGGTCACTATTTCAGCCTTAATCAAAAATAATAAATTATATTTTTCTTTAAAAACTTTTTTTTTTTTTTTTTGAACCATTAAATTTGTTTTTGCATTGCATTATTTTCCTGACAATTCAAACACATCTGACCACCCTACAGTAAAGCCAAAACACCATTGAGAAACAAGACAGAAAAATCAAGATGAATTGCATTAACGAGAAATGTGTTGGACTATGATGAAAATGATGCAAAAAATTAATGCAAAAAAAATTTGGTAACACTTAAAAGTCTTTATGTACAATGCATTATAAAAGTATTCATAATGTATGTTATAATACATTATATATCTTTTCATAAATAATTGTAACCAAAGTTAAAATGCATTATAATATTTACAGATTCCTTGTTACATCTGAAATTGGTTTATCATGCGTTTCAATGCATGTTTTTACACTTTCTAAAGGTGTAACAATGAATAGAGTATTAGAAGAAGTGTTATAATGCTTTACTACTGTGGTTACAATTACTGAAGAGAACAAAGAATGTATTATAAGGTGCATTACAAGGCATAATTATTGAATTAAAATAGTTTTATAATGCATAATGTGTTATTTTTTTTTTTTCTCTTTTTGATTTCACTTATATTTATTATTTTCAAATGGCCTTGGGTGAGAAAAGGAGAACCTTTATGCGAGGGAAAGAGCCACAGACCATAAAGACTTGTTCTGTCTCAAGCCATTAAATATAATGTGCCAAGAAATGCTGTACAAGGTTGCAGGGGAATATTTTTTTATAATAAACTCAACAGACCAGCCAACCACCATCAAACACAGAGCCTTCATTAGAAAAAAAGAAAAAAAGATGAAAATTGTAAAAATATTTTGTTTTTTTACAAATGTATAATTTACTTCTTTTTTTTTTTTTCAAACAATGAATAGCAGCACTTTTTAAATATTAAAATCTTTTATCTGAGACTACAAAACAAAAACAAAATAAAATACCTGAGAATGACTGCAACTACTCCTTGACTCAAGAGACAAATCGTGCTTTAGCTCTAATCGGTTTATATTTTGTCTCATACACTGCTTTTCAACTCACAGTCAAGTCTTCTGAGATGTGTTTAAACTTAAATAGCATGACATGACTACACATCGCACTGGTCATGGGGTGGTGGGGGCATATGCTGAGAGTCTTGGTACCTTTAGCATTCAAGGTTTTGATATTAATTCTGATATCTGTACATGATTTAACGTTGGTCAGAATAGTTTTTTTTCCAAGAATCTCTCTCCTTAATCTCAGTTTTCCAAATATTACAGAACAGGAGCATTTTTTCCACTTGTGCGTCTAACAGGATTGACACTAATTCACTCAATGTGCTTTCACTGTGAGCTTGCTGGGACAAAAGAAAATTCTCCCCTATTAATCCACACGAAAAATCACTTTTAAACACACGCACGCACACGCTGTTAGTCATTAGGCTTGATTGTACACTAAACTTCACATGAACCCAGGCTGTGGCCAATTCAATGCAGGTTTTCTTTATATTACACGACAGAAATCATCAGAGGACGACACAGAGGCTTGCGCTGACATCATGGGACCTGTCCTCTCCAGGATGTGGGCTGAAATGTTAAAGTCCATTGTAGTGAGGACCCCAGCGCTTGTTGATGTGGTCGAAGGTGTGCGAGACCCACTGCTGCTCCAGGACGCGGTATCTCTCCTCACATAAATACAGAGGCTTTCCTCGACTGCAGAACAGGAAAGATCAGGAGGTT